>CM022406.1:44172140-45372140 GCA_011833715.1 Carcinoscorpius rotundicauda | reverse complement strand
GGTATGGTACTTTTTTATTTGTAAATGTTCAAGTAAAATGGGTAAGTGACCAGTTTTGGCCGTTTCGTTATTGTAGTAGTTTCGTGGAAATATATGACCTGGATTTCCATCGACTAATAAGAAAATGAAACCATTAAACGTTTATCTTATTGTTAACCTGTGAGTATAAAAAGTGTCAGAAGTTTTACTGAAGGTTTTTTTTAGCAGTTGTGTTTCATTAATTTCATCTTAAACCACATAAGTTTGATTAATTTCTTGTGCATAATAGTAGCTGTAAAACAGCCTACTAAGTGAAGGAATATTTTCATTTCTTTGTATTTGTTTGTTATCTGTAAACTTTGTTTCTTCTAGTTGTAATCACAATAATACAAATAATGTTAGTTTTTACATTTAAACCATTGTGACCCCTAGAGCTCAATGGTAATGAGGCACGAATGCTTTTATAAAATACACGTGGATACAGAACCTGTTGAGTGTTTTTAATACTTTTATAAAATACACGTGGATACAGAACCTGTTGAGTGTTTTTAATACTTTTATAAAATACACGTGGATACAGAACCTGTTGAGTGTTTTTAATACTTTTATAAAATACACGTGGATACAGAACCTGTCGAGTGTTTTTAATACTTTTATAAAATACACGTGGATACAGAACCTGTCGAGTGTTTTTAATACTTTTATAAAATACACGTGGATACAGAACCTGTCGAGTGTTTTTAATACTTTTATAAAATACACGTGGATACAGGATCCTGTCGAGTGTTTTTAATACTTTTATAAAATACACGTGGATACAGGATCCTGTCGAGTGTTTTTAATACTTTTATAAAATACACGTGGATACAGGATCCTGTCGAGTGTTTTTAATACTTTTATAAAATACACGTGGATACAGAACCTGTTGAGTGTTTTTAATACTTTTATAAAATACACATGGATACAGGATCCTGTCGAGTGTTTTTAATACTTTTATAAAATACACGTGGATACAGGATCCTGTCGATTGTTTTTTCTTGTTTTGGTTTTCATATTAGAAAAGCAAAATATGTGAATTGTGGAATATACCGTGAAGCTTTTTGTTTTGTTTTCACTTACTGAAAGAATGAAATTATATTCTCTGATGTTTGTATCGTGAACACATATCATGTTTTTACGGTTTCAGGTGATAAATTTCTACATGAATCTGCTGATGGAAAGAGGAAAACAGGAAAACTTCCCATCTGTTTATGCTTTCAACACATTTTTCTACCCAAAGCTCGCTGCTGGTGGCCACAGTGCCCTACGGAGATGGACGAGAAAGATCGACATTTTCTCTTATGACCTTTTGTTAGTACCAGTTCACCTAGGGATGCACTGGTGCTTAGCTGTATGTGAAAATAATAAGTATCGTCTCTGTTTCTGTGTGGGTTATTTTGAAATGTTCTTGAAGTAAATAAGTTACTTCCAGTTACTGATAACAGTTGAAAGTTTTTATTCTCACTTTTCCCCATCAAGTGGTGGTAAGTCTGAGTGTTGGGTTAATAGTCATATTATAGGGCTGTTTTTAGTTATTAATAAGTAAAAACTGGTATTTATCTACTTTATAATTTAGTTAGTTGAGGGAAAGTTTTAATATTTTAAATGCTGTTTTCTGTATTTAGAGCCACAAAACAAAACCTTGGTATATGTTCTAGTTGTGGTATTAAAGAGTCTATTGGCTAGATGACAGAATCACAAATATGAATATTTTCGTTCATAGTTTTATACAGCTATGAACATGCACAGGGAACACGTTGAATTTATTCAGTAGATATCTGTGATAAAATAGTACTGTTTTAATATCACACACACCATGTGTGTGTGTCTGTTTCTTATTGTTAAAATTATATTTATTATTGAGCAAAAGGCCAAATTGATTTATAAGTTGAACACAAAATGAGGCTAGTCTGGGGGAATGTTATCCCATAATAGTAACTCTTGTGAAGGACACTTCAATAAGCATGATGTGGTTATTTGTAGTTGTGAAATGTTCACAGGTGATTCACACAACTTACATATAAACTAAGTGTTTATAAAACTTAATGTGATAGTATTTCACTTTTTTCTCCTAGATGTTTCTCTATCAAGAACGGAATCATAAAATAGTTAGTCCTGGTGTAAGACGCATTTAAACATTTTCTAACAGAAAGAAAACAGTGTTTGGTTAGAAACATTAAGTATATTGATGAATGATCACCAGTCGATACAAAACGTGTGTTTTCACTTTTTTGGAACTTTAGAAGAGTCCGAGTTCATGAAATGATTGTGTGTGCTCGATAACCTAATAAATATCAGGTTATCCTTTAAGTAATGTCTTATTTTAGGTTCAGAAAAAGAGAAAGAATTTCAAACACTTTCAATGTTATTTAATCAATAATGTTTGTTCCATTATTATTAATTACTTCCTGCCAACATTTCACAAACTTCTGAAATGACACTTCTATATATTTCTTGAGGTTTGGAGGGAAAGAATATAGAGAGGGTAGTTTTAACATCTTCATGTGTTCCAAGCTCTTTTACATCAAGATCGTTCTGTAAACTTCACAATAGATGATAATCAGATGGGACAAGGTCTGGAGAATAAGGAGGATGAAGTTTTTCCCAGTCTGGCTCTTCAGTCTTTACAGATGTGATCCTTACTGTATGGACCCGTGCATTATCATGGTGTAACATAACACCTTTACAGTTAAGCAAAGCAGGCCTCTTTTCTTTCAGTGGAACATTCAAACACTCTATCTGGTGTAATTGTTACATTAAGTGGCAGCAACTCAAAGTGGATCACACCAACAATATCCCACCAAGTGTTTAACAAGACTTTCTTAGGGTGGAGATCCATTTTTGGCTGTGCTTTATCCAGTTTACCAGCACCAAGCTTAACATTTTTATAATATATCCATTTTTCATTTACAGTCACTAACCTATCCAAAAAATGTGAGCTACATTCACGAGAATGCAGAAAAGTACAAATGTTCACTCTTTCTTTAAGATTGGCTTCTGTCAAATCATGGGGGATCCACTTTCCAATCTGTTTTACATGACAGTGAACTGTTGAATTAAACTTCTGTGCTCGTTTTTCCATTGTTACAATCTTTATCAAATTCAGCCAGCAGTAAGTCATCATTAAACTCAACAGCATGACCTGAAGGTAGTGCATCATTTAAGCTTGTAGTCACCTGATCTGAACTTCTGAAACCACCTTCATCATTTTCTTTCACTGAGAGACTTCACACCATAAACACCTTGAATGTTTCATGTGGTTTCTGCTGCACTATTGCCTTTTTTAAACTCATAAAATATTATATTCCTAATGTGATCCTTAGACACATCCATCTTCATATGGGTTTATTTGATTAATGATATGAAAAACTGTAGTTGGATAAGTTTCTTTTATTTGTCTGAACATTTTTATACACGTCCTGCTACATATTTTAATCATTAAAGCCTTCTACAAAGACAGAAATGATGCACTTTTTGTATTAAATATTTAGACATTACTCACGGGGTGACCTGATATGTCATGAAATTATTAATCAAGATATGTTGGACTTGTTTTTAACATTAAATTTCAAGTAATTGATTTGGTCATTTTCTAAAATTGGTATTCGAAGCCATTGCTATCACACTGTAATCGTTAGAATTTTAAGACCGACAAAACAAAATGTTCTGAGTTTATGCCTTGTTTTTAAAATACTGGATTAAGTCAAGTGAGCAGCTGCTGTAATATATTGGATTTTTCTTATTTTATTTTGCAGGTGGTGAATTTCCAAGATAAAAAAATTGAGTACTATGATTCAATGGATGGTCAAAATGGTGAATGTCTAAAGGCCTTAAGGTCAGTATTGTGTGCTGAGTAAACACTGGAAAGAGATAGAATTGTACTCTCCTTTTTGTATAGTCTAGTACATCTTTGTGTCTGCTGCTTATTAAATTGAAATATTGTGGTTTGTTGTTTTTCAGAACATACCTGCAGGAGGAAAGCTTGGACAAGAAAAAGAAAGAGTTTGACATTGGTGAATGGTCACTAGAAGTTGTTGAGGTATGTTTACATGTCAACAATGTTAGGAAGTCTGTTGTGTGTGATAAAAGTACAGCTGTGTTACTAACTCATGTCTTTCATAATATATATGTATATATACTGTAGTTTATTTACAAATGGATAGTGTCACTGATAGCAAGAGTACTTGACCAATGAACCAGTGCATTCTAACATGTACAACTTTCACATTGTATACTAATAGTAAGACTGGTATATTAAACGAACTGCATCATTATCTGGGTTAATTGTAGTCTTAATCAGTTTTGTTATTGATAAATCATATGAATGTAACCTAAAGCACTGGAAGACACATATAACTGATGTGAAAAACATTATATTCACCAATGTTCCAATTAATGTGTAAAGGAAGACAATGAAACTGAGCTTGGTACTGTTAGTGCTCTCTGTGGAAAGGTTTGGGCTATACATTCTGTTTAAATGCTTTTGTAACAGTTATTTTACTTCCGTGAAGCACAGGAACACAATCAAAGTTAAAAAGTGTAAGTAAAATGTAATGATAAAGAATAGTGTGAGTGGTGTTCAGGAGGTTGGACAGGAACACAATCACAGTTAAAACCTGTAAGTAAAATGTAATGATAAAGAATAGTGTGAGTGGTTTTCAGCTGACAGTAAATATTAAAGATAATAAATTGTGCTGCTTAGAATGTTTCAAACTCAACTGGAAATATTCAGAAAAAGAGACAATGGCCACTCCCTGTTTGTTTTTATCATCAGTGAGCTTTACACATGAGCTAGAAATGTATGTGGTAGTTCATTACTGTAACCTGAGCTGTGCATCTAACTTTTTACATGGACTGAGTAATAAGAAATGGCTCAAAGGGTAAAAAGAAAACAAAATTAATAAGAACAGATGGTATAAGCCTCAGATTATTTAAGGTGACTAATTCTTACAATATACAGTTATTCTGGAAAAAGTAAAAATCATTGTACATTATTTCATATAATTTTCTGAAATTTACAAGGTCAGTAAAATGCACCAAGCCTTTTATAATGTTAGGATACAAAAAAAAACTAAGTTTTACTGAAGAAAAATGTTATTTAGGAGACTAGTGGTTTTGCAAAACTAAGAGAAAATATTTTTATTCTGAACATGGGAATTAATTTACACTTAGAGCAGTTAATACCCCAACTCCACATAATGTTTATTAAATGTTTCCCAAATTTTGTAAAGATACATTTACTACATTAATTTAGAATATGTATTCTTCAATGGTGGTTACAAGATCGGTCAAAAAGACAGAGTATGGAGAATTAATTAGGAAGTGTTGTAAGTATTACATAACTTTAAAATGTACAGTATTGATACCCTCTGCCTTATTGTTTTTAATGAAGTGAACTTTATTTAACAATAAGGTCATTCAATCTGTAAGCATAGAAAAAAACAAAACCACCATTAAGAAGTGTAAATGAGTACCTTCAGAGTTGTAATATGTGATGTGTTTTTGTACCTGGATTGTAATTTGAGTAGCATGCTGTGCAAGACTTAATTTTTTGTCACTTTTCTAGGACATTCCCCATCAAATGAACGGAAGTGACTGTGGGATGTTTACATGCAAGTATGCCGAATACGTAACCCGTAGAGGAAAAATAAACTTTACTCAGGTTTGTAAACATCAGTTGAAGTGGAAATTGTAATTTTTTTTCTTTGTGTAGATTGTCACTCTAAGAAAGTGTCAAGTATTAATAGTAACGTTCTAGAAAAATCAGATTGAAGGTATTAATACTGCTTCACCTGAAAAGACGTATAATCTTTTGTTACAGGCTCACATGCCATATTTCAGGAGGAGGACGGTATACGAGATCGTGACTAAGAAACTTTTGTAATGTTCCAACTTACGACTGCTTTCCATCACTGCATCATTTTGTACGAACAACAGCACATAACTGTACAGATAACGTTTTGTAATTAACATAATAAAAGTGTTACAGTAGCTTCAATGGTTCTGACATTAAAATCAAACACAATGAAGTTGTACAACTTAACCTTCAGGTTAAATGTGTATATGTTAAAACTTATAAATTTATTTTATAGTCTGGTACGTTTTTAATTTATCTGCTATATTTTTTTTTTATCATAATTTGTCTTGTTTTGTACAAAAACATAAAACTTTACAGAACTTTTAAATCCAACAGAGTATTTCGGTGTGTAAGCTTTGCAAAGTTAATACGACATGCAAATGTTATCTTTATTAAAATGAACCAATACCATGCTGTAAATGTTTTGATTTGTTTTATGGGGGGGTCTATCAAGATAAATATAAAAACTTATTTTACGGTAAATAAATTTCTCCTGTAGTCCAACCACATTCTTTCAAATTTTATTAATAGTATACCTTCCATCTTACTGTTAATGTTACTGACCTTATCGGACAGAGGTCTTGGATTATGTTATTAAACTAATGTTGTTTCCAAGTGTATAATACTTACACATTTTATTTGAAAAGATACTACCTGGAAACTGTGCTTTGATAAAGCTCATTGTTTAAGATCGCTTTATCCAGTCATAAATATTATAAACAAGTTCAGAACAATCTATTGGATAAATTTAAAAAAACAAAAAGTTCCCCCACCTCTCAATATTTAAAATTATGACAACAGTGAATGTTTAGTACCTATTTTATTACCAGAATCATGAGCTTACTGTTTAACCATGGCTTAATAATACCTGAAACAGACTAATTTTGGTATATAATAAAGTTTGTTAAACAACTGTAAGTTGTAAATAATTAAACATGTGCTGCCCAAAGTCAGTTTCCTTTTCTACTAATGATGTAAGAAACATCTTGGTGCACAATAATGTTAATTACCTAAAAACATTTAGTATATTTTTCAGTCTGACAAAGTGTGATTTACAAAACTGTGTTCTAAATGCCATGTTCAGTTTTACTGGATTGAGACACATATGTCAGGTACTGTATCTCCAAAAGAAACTAATTCACTCATTGTACCAGGTGTTGGCAAATAAATCAAGTCCATCAAACTGTAATTACTGTTCTGACGGATATTTCTTCTGTTTGAGACGTGTCACCGGTGTATCGAACTTGTAAATAATGTGTAGGTAAACGAGTTTTAAAAACATGCATATATAGTAGATGGTAATGTTTTGATCAGTGTGCTTGGTAAATTATTCATTGGTTTGTTTTTCTGTGGTGTTAACCATTATTTATATCAACAGTATTGTTCCATATCAAGGTATCTCAGTTGTAGAACTAGTGAATTTTATATTGTACCCTTGTAGCAAGTTTCACAATTAAAATATTCAGGTACAATGTCCGAGTTGTAGCCTGATCACTATTCTTGTGACCCATCAAACTGAAAACTGACCATGAACTGTTGTTACAACACATCATGAGAAAAAAACTGCCATGGCTAATATCAACCCTCTAATGGTCAACTTCTTGGTTCTGGTTAGCATTTGATAGACACTTTTGGTAATAAAGACCATAAAATATCTTAATTTTCTATTCAGAGATGAATCGGCCATCCTAAGATTTTGTTATTGTCCTTTAAAACTTTCGTACATAAAATACACCTCATAATAAAGTTAAAACCTCACCCCTCAGAAACGTAAACTGATGCTTAGTATACAAACACACACACAACACTCTAGTAGCTATTGTACGTTGTAGTAATCTGTGTACCGCCTCTCTTACATATAGTAATAGTAGTTGTGTTAAAACATAACGCCTCAAAATTCACATACAGGACAAACATAATTGATGTGGTTCACCTGTAACAACCCATTCAGATCTTTAGTATTTCATGAATAAATACTCAGTTTCAGTATTTTTTCCTGATTTTGTTATTAAACTCTTGTACTCACTGTAACTTGCATTGTGATCAATATATTTATGTAAGGTGGTAAAACATAGACGTTCTTATTAAATAAACAACCTTATGAAACTATCTAATTACCAATCTTACCTAATTCCTTGAACAGAGAAAACATTTCAAATTTGAACCTTCAGGATATTGTCTCAAAATGAAAATCCTCTTGAAGATAAAATACATGGTTTAAATTTTCCTGGTGGTCTTTAATTTCAAGGTTCCAGGAAAGTGCTTAGCTCTGGAACAATTAACCTGCATTCTGGAGAAATCTTGACGTCACATGCACGTGTAACTAAAACAGTTGTCCCATGGTGGGACAGTGGTATGTATAGCAATTAACAACATTTAAATTAGGATTTCAACTACCCCTGGTGGGCAAAGCATACATCGTGGTGAAGCTTTGGTATGAACAACACATGAACTTTTCCAGTCAGTCTATTCTTTCTTTTCGTGGTCTGTTATCACATAACACACACACTTTTTATTTGAGTAACTTACACCATATATTCCAGTCACCACATAACTGGCATGGCTATATCCAGAAAGCTATGTTTAGATATTATTCTTGTGTTATGCCACCACATAACTGGCATGACTCTCCATTTGATTCATAAACTGTTGGTTAGACAATACACTAAACTTATTTGTTAATATTTACAAGTAGATAAACTGAAGCTATTTAACCCTATTATACTCCTATCTGATATTGACCAGTAATAAAACATGGACACTCATAAATGAATTACAGCCAGTTTTTTTTATATCACTATTTGAAAATATATTACCTAAATCTGAAATGTGATATTGTAGGTTAATAACTTAATTTTAAGTATAACACGTTTGATCCCTGAAGGAAGTTTCAAATATCTTGATATTTATACTCCAAATGATACAGGACTGGTTCGGCAACTGTTCTTCTGCATTCTTCATATGATGGAACTTTCGGCAACTGTTCTTCTGGTTTATTCATGTGATGGAACTTCTGGCAACTGTTCTTCTGGTTTATTCATGTGATGGAACTTCCGGCAACTGTTCTTCTGGTTTATTCATGTGATGGAACTTCCGGCAACTGTTC
Organism: Carcinoscorpius rotundicauda; assembly: GCA_011833715.1. Lineage (NCBI taxonomy): Eukaryota > Metazoa > Arthropoda > Merostomata > Xiphosura > Limulidae > Carcinoscorpius > Carcinoscorpius rotundicauda. The sequence continues at coordinate 45,363,159 of CM022406.1, read as the reverse complement.
TTCTGGTTTATTCATGTGATGGAACTTCCGGCAACTGTTCTTCTGGTTTATTCATGTGATGGAACTTCCGGCAACTGTTCTTCTGGTTTATTCATGTGATGGAACTTCCGGCAACTGTTCTTCTGGTTTATTCATGTGATGGAACTTCCGGCAACTGTTCTTCTGGTTTATTCATGTGATGGAACTTCCGGCAACTGTTCTTCTGGTTTATTCATGTGATGGAACTTTCGGCAACTGTTCTTCTGGTTTATTCATGTGATGGAACTTTCGGCAACTGTTCTTCTGGTTTATTCATGTGATGGAACTTTCGGCAACTGTTCTTCTGGTTTATTCATGTGATGGAACTTCGGCAACTGTTCTTCTGGTTTATTCATGTGATGGAACTTTCGGCAACTGTTCTTCTGGTTTATTCATGTGATGGAACTTCCGGCAACTGTTCTTCTGGTTTATTCATGTGATGGAACTTCCGGCAACTGTTCTTCTGGTTTATTCATGTGATGGAACTTCCGGCAACTGTTCTTCTGGTTTATTCATGTGATGGAACTTCCGGCAACTGTTCTTCTGGTTTATTCATGTGATGGAACTTTCGGCAACTGTTCTTCTGGTTTATTCATGTGATGGAACTTTCGGCAACTGTTCTTCTGGTTTATTCATGTGATGGAACTTCTGGCAACTGTTCTTCTGGTTTATTCATGTGATGGAACTTCCGGCAACTGTTCTTCTGGTTTATTCATGTGATGGAACTTTCGGCAACTGTTCTTCTGGTTTATTCATGTGATGGAACTTTCGGCAACTGTTCTTCTGGTTTATTCATGTGATGGAACTTCTGGCAACTGTTCTTCTGGTTTATTCATGTGATGGAACTTCCGGCAACTGTTCTTCTGGTTTATTCATGTGATGGAACTTTCGGCAACTGTTCTTCTGGTTTATTCATGTGATGGAACTTCCGGCAACTGTTCTTCTGGTTTATTCATGTGATGGAACTTTCGGCAACTGTTCTTCTGGTTTATTCATGTGATGGAACTTTCGGCAACTGTTCTTCTGGTTTATTCATGTGATGGAACTTCCGGCAACTGTTCTTCTGGTTTATTCATGTGATGGAACTTTCGGCAACTGTTCTTCTGGTTTATTCATGTGATGGAACTTCCGGCAACTGTTCTTCTGGTTTATTCATGTGATGGAACTTCTGACAACTGTTCTTCTGGTTTATTCATGTGATGGAACTTTCGGCAACTGTTCTTCTGGTTTATTCATGTGATGGAACTTCCGGCAACTGTTCTTCTGGTTTATTCATGTGATGGAACTTCCGGCAACTGTTCTTCTGGTTTATTCATGTGATGGAACTTTCGGCAACTGTTCTTCTGGTTTATTCATGTGATGGAACTTTCGGCAACTGTTCTTCTGGTTTATTCATGTGATGGAACTTCCGGCAACTGTTCTTCTGGTTTATTCATGTGATGGAACTTTCGGCAACTGTTCTTCTGGTTTATTCATGTGATGGAACTTTCGGCAACTGTTCTTCTGGTTTATTCATGTGATGGAACTTCCGGCAACTGTTCTTCTGGTTTATTCATGTGATGGAACTTTCGGCAACTGTTCTTCTGGTTTATTCATGTGATGGAACTTTCGGCAACTGTTCTTCTGGTTTATTCATATGATGAAATACTCGTGAAAGTGATGAATTTTTAAACTACTTTCTGACTCGAGCCGAACGAACAAAACATTTTTTTTCAAAGTTCTGCTCGAAAGACTCGAGTCAGGTAGCAGATGACCGTTCTCTTTGTTTAGATGTTAACAGACAGTTTTTACTGTTTATAGCGCATCTGTGAACTATCCCATTACTAACTGTTTTTCTAGATTCGAATGCACAGTACATTTGGTCAACTGTAACCTTTCCATTTGTTTCGCTCCAACTGCAGACAGCACGTCTGGACAGTTGTGACCTTTTCGTTGCTTACTGTCTGTGTCACTGTCGTCTGTTAAACTGTGGCATTTCTGTTATTTGCTGCCCGTCTTTATCGTTTCGAATAACGATAGAAAGTATGTGCAATTCTGATTTCTGTCTAGTTGAATAACCATTACTACTTTTGATAAGGGGTTTGGATAGAACATAATTGACTGACAAAGGTATCCAATGATTCCCGAAAGTAAATGGGGGCGTGGGCTGTCCCTTTTCACTATTTTTGAGCCGTGATACGAACCGTTTGCCCGATGCAGTGGTACTCGTTCAGCATTCAAATGTCACATTTTGTTTGGAACCGGCCCCTTTGACCTTCTAAGACTGAAATGGTCACCCTTCTCTCGCTACCACTGTAAAGTATTTCCAGGTAGAAATATCCGTGTATTACTGTAAATAATAATAGTAATAATAATATTTCCCGACGTTCTACACTGTTTATAGACAGAGAACTTACACATATAAAAATACTTACCGCTGAATGTTGTTCACAAGGTCAAATTGACATGCACGAGAAAATTGCTTGTAACACCTGCGTTGTGTGTTTACACTACTTGTTTCCAAGTGCTTCGAACAAGTAAACATTGTTCAACGTAATGAGTTTCTTGGCTTACTTCATAATGCGATATTCGAGTAGCTAAGACAAAAAAAAGAAACAGAAAACTGAATTCATTTTGTGAGCTAATTAAGTAATTATTATTTTTAAGTAAATATCGTGCTCCACAACATGGCTTTTAAACAAATTCATCACAGCCTTAGTTTCAATCAATAAATACTAAAATATTTCATTAAAAAAGCGCCCTCTATGACAAATGTTATATCCAAATATGGCACACATTTTTGAAGTTTGCATTCCACTATAAAGTATTTCCAGGTAGAAATATCCGTGTATTACTGTAAATAATAATAGTAATAATAATATTACTACTTTTGATAAGGGGTTTGAATAAAAACATAATTGACTGACAAAGGTATCCAATGATTCCCGAAAGTAAATGGGGGCGTGGGCTGTCCCTTTTCACTATTTTTGAGCCGTGATACGAACCGTTTGCCCGATGCAGTGGTACTCGTTCAGCATTCAAATGTCACATTTGTCGAGCTCCATGGGCTAATACAGAAAAGACAAAGTGGTGTGTTGGGGATTATAGGCAAGGCTGAGTGTTATCCACCAATGAGAAACAAGCTCAGCTGTAACCATGATCGAACACAGGAACTCTGTGACAAGAAAGATAAATTTGTCGCCATCTAGTGTCTAGTTAATGAACTACACGTATCGTGTTACCCTTTTCAAACGAACGTATTCGAGATATGTTAATTTTCAAAACTTTGTACATGTATATACAAAGGCAGGAATTGTAAAATAGTAACCTGAGATTTTTGCAAAACAAATTATTAATAGAATCTAATCGGCCATTGAATAATCGTTTGTGGAGATATTAAATAAATTGCAGTTTGTTATGTATAATGACGTAATGTTTATTAAATAAAACTTAAAACATAAGCACTTCATATTTTAGTTATGCAGAACAGAACTTACATATTCAAGAACCGATTTATGATGGAAATTGTGAAAAGAATCATTTTCGGTACTTGTTTAGAAATATACACAGTTTTTCTTGCTTATTTTTTTGTTTTCTTTATATAGAACGGTTTAATAAGATTTTAAATGCTTAGTTTACGGGTAAGTTGCCGGACTGTTAAGAACTTGGTAGCTAGATTCATCAGACTTTATCTGTCATGGGTTGAGGCTCGTAAAGCACTGTAACTAATACAAACACGTACGTCTAATGTGTTTGAAAGTAAAGGTAAGGGCACTTCACGTGAGAGAATTACACGGAAACCTTTCGTGGCTGATCGTTAGGGGACCGATATATAAAGGTTACTCGCGATGTATATCACGCACGTGCAAATAACGATGTACGTGCGCTAAGTACATAGCAGATAAAATTATATATTTAACATTTTTGTCTATGGATGAACAGCCGTATAATCTAAGCCTTATTTTAAACGACGCCAAAAGTTAAACATTACAAAAAAGGCATTTTGTTTTGTTTTGAACTTCAACTACTGGTTTCGAACCGTGTCTGTCCTTTGCATTCATGTCATTATGATTTAATAGACGTTTTTTAAACTTAATTACATAAACGATTTATTTGCTGCAAAACTACACAATGTAATATCTGCTGAAAGCCCACAGCGGGTATTAGACCTTGATTTTTTGCGTTGTAAGTGTTCAGATTTACCCTCGAGGGAGCCTGATGGTTAGGTCGCTCGACTTGTTTCCTAGGGATCGCAGGTTCGAATCACATCACCGAACATGCTCGTCTATTCAGCCGTGGGAGTGTTATAGTGGTATTGTAAATCCCACTATTTGTTCGTAAAAAAGTGGTAGCGTTGACAAGTTGCCTGCTAAATTAGGGACGGCTAACGCAAGCATCCTTGAGATGTTTTCCAGGTAAACTAAATATTGTCGTTAAGACAACGGTTATATTACATTAACCCTTTCCGTTTCCTCTGTTTGTTTCAAAATTTATTTGTATTTAAACCATATGTAATAATTATCATCTGCACGCCATAGAGGAAAATTCTTTTTTCACCACGTTTTCTTATTTAATATACTGCAGGCTAACTGATTTATCGATGAAAAACGTTAATTTGTAAAACTGATTCATATTATGGCAACAAATGTCATTGTTTGGTATAGCTTAATATATTTGTAGGATACGTTCTGTTGTGCTATTCTTTCAAATATTATCTGCAGATGGCGCTAATCTGCTTTGCCTGTAAAATCGTTTTATTACTGTTGCTAACACTTTCTTTCGACTGACGTGTCTCGTGTGATAAAAAGTAACAAACACTGGTGTGAAAAACAGTCCTAACAATATAAACCTAGACTTAACTGAAATTTAAGAGAAACGGGTTTCAAAGAATACCAATCTTCGTCAGTAATCTTTCGTAGCAGAATTTGGCGTACCCTAGTGATTAACATGCCGTACTGTAAATCCGAGGGTACATGGTTTCTGTCCCGTTAATGGAAAAAACGAAGTTCACACTTTGAGTATGCTATAACAGTTAGTTAAATTCCACTATTTGTTTTGACAAGATTGGCAGTAGGTTCTTTTAACTGGCTGCCCTCCCTCTAGTCTACTAGTTCAAAATTAGGGGGCTTAAATGAAGTTTTTAAGATAAACTAACATATTTTTCTGATGAACACGCGGTTGGCATGTCGTAGCTTGTTTAACAAAACCAAATCTCACACCAGGACTATTCGTTTTACAGTCCGACATGTTAACCACGAGACGGAATCCTTCTCATTAATGTAAGACTCATCTGTTGCTATTCTGAACATCGATGATTGAAAGCAAAGATGTTATAATTGGTCAACCATATTACATATGCTACGCCTAAGATGTCAAGGCTTTTCTTCTAATATCAGGGTTACGACAGACTTAACAATGGCCTCTAGATGTTACATGTGTATCACCAGTTTGATGAAGCCCAACTTTTACGATGTAACCTGAATTAATTATGTTAATTGTAATTACTATTATTTTATTTAACTCATTTACAAATCAGGTTTTTGAAGTAAAATTGAATAACATAATATTATTTATTTTATTTTAGTGTCGAGTATTTATTTATTTTACTAGGCTCAGATTAGTCAGGTGGTTGGGGCGCTCGACTAGTAATCTGAGGGTCACGAGTTCGAATCCCACCAAAAATGATCGCCCTTTCAGTGGTAGAGTTATAATTTCACGGTTAATCCCACTATTCGTTGATAAAAAAGAGTAGCCCAAGAGTTGATGGTAAGTGGTGATACCTAGCTCCATTCTATCTAGTCTTTCATCCCTAAATTAGGGACGGCTATAGCTGCATTCTATCTTGTCTTTCGTCCCTAAATTAGGGACGACTATCGGAAATAATCTTCGTGTAGTTTTTTGCGAAGTTCAAAAGAAATAAAACATCACTAAATTCTTTAAATTTCTTTGTTAAGCTATGGCAATAAGATGAATTAGAGAGAATCTCGTGGAAGAAAGAAAAAGTCAAACAGAAATATACCTTCCAGTAAACTGTCCTCGTTACAAAGATCAACTATAGAGGGAGCGTTAACTTTTACGTTTTAAATAAAAAGGTTTAAAATTTATTTTGATAATGTGTATTAAAACTAGCTAGACTTCGATACCCAGTGTTTAACATTTGACAACACTTTTAGCTGCTACACCTGTAAGCCTAACGAGAGTCAGGGTTAACGAAAAATCTGAAATTCGAAAATACAATCGATATAGAAAGAAATGTATAAAAAATGATTTTTGACAATTTTTAGCGTTTGATAAGCACTGAAAATGTCGAGTTTTGCAAGTGTATGTCACCGATGTTCAGATCACAGAGATGTTTCAGACTCTAGATTTTAAAAAATGCAATATACGAATGTCCTTTGTATTTAATGGCATTGAAAATAATGAATTGTGTATCAGCTTGGGTACCCATGATCTTCCATAAACAGACCAGCATCAAAGTATCCGTCAAACATCGTAAAAGGTGAAAAATTCACGAACAAAAAGGTAGTACAAAAACATCCACGTATTCTAGTCCATAGAACTGTAACATAGTCTAGGAGGTTCTCTGTCTGGAAACGAGACAAACGTAATGTGAATTTGCCAAGATAAGGGTTCTAGTTATGCTTCCTTTAAATCGCCTCACACTTTATGCAACTAAATAATCAAACGAGTATCCATGTCATTCCACATAAAGGCATCAGGTGAAGTAATCTGATTAAGTACCTATGGTTTTCTTCTGACTGGACTGTTTAGAAGGGAACTGGAAGCCATTTACCTCATGTTACAGATAGCTTATGAAAGGCATACAGGGAGAAGTGATGAGCTTTGGGCATAAAAGCCTTTTGCAAAGGCAACGGAGTTGCAAGGCTTTTCATTGTCAAAGTGCACAGTCGTCAGATAAATAATGGTCAAACGTGGTGACACAGACTGTAACAATGTGGTGAAGCTCTAAAATCATTTTATTGTAACGTGCCAAAACCTCTATAATCTTAGTAAATGCTGATACTTAAACCTAACCGTAGTTGCCAACTGATTACTACCAGAGTCTAACTTTGTTGGAACGTTGGGGAAGGATAACTAAAATTATCTTACACCATTATGAATAAGTGTATGTACACTAACAGGAAATAATGGCAGTAAGTGCCCTTTCTTCTCTGTGTGTTATACATCTAAGTTGCCAACCAAATGGCAGTAAATTAACAGACTAATAAAACTACGATTTTAACCTTTCAATCGCCTCTTTTTCTTCTTCCAAACTATTGATCACCACTTTCGATGCCTCTTCGTAAGAAGCTGTTCTTACTTGTCTTATTGGATATTATGTTTGTTCTTCATTGCAGGAAAGTGCTTAATTTGGGGATTATCTCATACCCTAACCCTTTCTTAGACACGTGCTTATGAATAACTACTACTTCAATGTGGAATATTTCACACATGCCTGAACAGAACTTCAACCACTATACGAGTTAGATGACCAGGTCAGAGTCCCCTACGGCTCAGGAATAGCCATTTATAATGCATGACAGCTGACTTAGAGGAGATAGACTCAATCACCAACAGCACTTTCTCCTATTACGCAGTTACTTTTAATCGAACAGAGGTCTTAATTTCACAATCATAACGCCCCCTACCGCTAAAAGTGCGATGTGTTTCCCGTGACACTTCCTTCTGCAGGATTCATAACCCGACACGCTGACCGCAAAACGAGCAATATTCGCCCCGAATCACGGTCAGTAAACTATCAATAATTAACCACCAATTAATTAAAAAGTCACGTCACAGCGTGAGCTTACAGTAAATTGCTATTATTTTTCCTATTATTTTCTTAGCACATTGGGCTCACATTCCGCAGAGTGGGAATTGAACGATTTTAGCATAGGGTGAAAACTCTAAAAATATAAATCAAGACATTTTACAATACCCAGTAAAGGCTTCCAATACTTGACATCTCTGTAATTTCCACAAAAGCTCTGGGTTGTTTTATACCGACAAGAAACTGGTCCTAATAATGAAAGGGGGGAGAATGGTGAACTGACTTGGCACGAAGACTCTTCTCTGATTGGCACAAAACGCTGTCGGTGATAAATTTTAATACAAATATTCTATCTCCCAACCAAACACACCCTTGTAGGAAGATAAAAATCTGGATACGATGAGATTAGGCGAAGTCTGGAACAGTTACTTCATTTTACTTCGTGTGACAGATAGTATTTTAGGAAACGATCAATTTATAATGTAGCAGAAGACAACGAGAACAATGAACAGGGTGGAGTTTTTTCATGTTCGATATTAATGACAGCGTCCATCACACCACACCCTTTCTCTGAGCAGAAGGCACAAATTTTGCGTGTGTGCCTATGAATCTTTGTTTCTCGGGTTTACATATTTCAAAGTTTTCTAAAGACACCAGACTTAGCATAACCAGGTGGTTAGGGCACTCGAATCGTAATCTGTGGTGATCGCGAGTTCGAATCCCCGTCCCTTCCCCCTTTAAGCGGTTGGGCCGTTACAGTGTTCGATCAATCCCACTATTGGTTGGTAAAAAGAGTAGCCCGAGGGTTGGCGGTGGGTATAATAACTAGCTGCCTTCCTTCTAGCCTTCCACTACTAAATTAGATAGCTCTCGTGTATTTTAGCGCGAAATTCATGACAAACCAAACAAAAGAGGCCAAGATTTTAACTCGACCTTCGGTAGTTCTGATCATCACCAAGAAATGTTTTTGTATAAATTGTTGTATCAAGGTTAAACACCTCAAAACATCGCAAAGCAAACCTCACATGATAAATGGGTTTTTATTCTCAATGTCTAACATTTCATGGAAGAGGTTCTTACAGCCAACAAAGCAACTTACACTTAACTACTCATGAAGACAATGATTTCAATAAGATTCGTCATAAAATTTATCTTAAGATAATAATATAAAAAATCTTAATTGATTAATTCAAACCATTTCTTTGGATCACTTATTGTCTGAAGTAACACCCGTCCAGAGTCCGTACATTTTGGTCACAAAGTGTGACTTCCTCCAGAGATAATTATCGATTGGTTGTGGCGACCTTGCAATCAAGAGTATTAAAAAGATGTAGTGATCCCCACGCCAGGGTCGCTGACTGGATAGAAAGGTTTCTGAAAATGTATAGATTTACCTTAAAGTTATTTATACCCCTAATAAAGGTTACTCTCAAAGTGTAGTGCCCCACGTTCTGGGTTAATGCCCAGAAATAATGATCCTCTATTGGGGTTACTGATTTTTTTTGCAAAGGTCCCACATCAGGGCTAATGACGAAGTACAATACTCCCTTATCAAGGTTAATTACGTTTGTCTCAGCATTCAATGTTACTGAGAAGAGACGTATCCCTTCTATCAGAGTTGCTGAGTAAAGACAAGTGTCCCTCATAATAGAGTACTGATGAGAGATGGTGTCCCTCCTATCAGAGTTACTGAGAGGGGATGGTGTACCTCCTAGCAGTGTTATTAGAGAAAGATGGTGTCCGTTTTAGAGTACTGAGGAGGGATTGTGTCCCTCTTATCAGAGTTACTGAGAGGAGATGGTGTCCCTTCTATCAAACTTTCTAAGAAGAGGTGTTGTTGTTGATACTACAGTTTTGGTATGAGATTTTGTATCGTTTGATGCAGTGAAGTATACATTTGATTTATTGTTCGTGGTAAAACACAAAGCTAAGGAATGGGCCTACTGTGAGTATCGAAACAATTTTAGCTTCAACTAATTAACCACCGAACCACCATAGAGCTAACCTCTGACCTTCGTTTTGTTTCACTTATTTTTCGATACAAATTTAAACTAGAAACATTTATTAAAATATTTTATTACCATTACTTTATTGTTATTAACTTCTTTTTTGTCAGATTTCTTTTCCTTTTGGATTAAATTTTTTTTAAAGGTTAAACAGTTAGATGAAATGGTCCTCCTCTAATATATCTATTTGAAGTTCACTGCATTATATTGAGTGGAATAATTAAAGCATATCGCACCTGGAGTCAGTAGTTTAGACAGGTTTACCACTTGAGGGGGCAGAAAGTTTTAAAGGTGTAGCAATAACTTAAAACACTGAAATTAATTTAAATTTTTAATAAAATGTTCGTTAAAACAAATTAAATATAATGGTCTTTGTAGAAGTTTTATTTATTTTTATTAAATGACACAAAGCGAGTTCATCATATATAATAACTGAAAAATAACGCAATCAATATGTTTATATTTTTTACGGTGAGGGAGACGCGTTTGCTACGCCTCTGTTCTGTCCCTAAACGGCATGCGATTCATCACATAACATGAAAAATTGAAAATCCGTACAAAATAACAGCTGGAACGTAAATTACTCGCTCATGAAAGCATATTAACAAGTGCTTCAGTTTGAAATATTTAAAATATCTGTAATTTAAATTAAACTCACTGGGATCTAAATTACAGTACATATTATTTGCTTTTCCTGTAATTTTGCATAACTCCACGTTTCTGAACACTATCGTTTGCAAATACCATTTCAAGCAATTTTAGGCTAAGTAATATCTTAGCCAAATTGAAGCACTTCCTATAACAACCGATATTCTTTTATAACTACATATCTATTTAATGATTTAAATTTTCTTTTTTTACATAAATTATTCATATGAAATGCTTTAAAAAGAATCATTGGATATTTATATGCAAAAAATAAAAAAATAAGTGACTTAATATAGATCAATTTCATGGATATTTCAGTATTTAAGCCTAATCAGTGACTTACCGGTCTTTTATTTTACCAGCCAATGTAGACAGACGTCATTTACTGTACAGCAGTTGACATGTTAAATTAATATTTATCTGCGTGTTAGGTTCGACCTTTTGAAAAATTAGTCTGATGTTATGTTTGTATCATTATTATTACTTGCGTACGAAATTACAAACTAAAAGTATGGCTCTTTCGGTAAAAGGCGTTAAGTTTGTACAATTAAAGTTGTCTTATACAAAAAGTACTCGCACAACTTTACATGCTTCCAAGACAAATGCACACGAACACCCACTTATCACACGACTTGTATCTGGCTTACCTATCTATCACAAGAAAGAAAGAGAAAAACCAATAAAAACTAAATATTTAGTGCCATCTATTGATGAGTATCGGTAATACATTTTTTCTGGCTTCTTTTAAACTTTATATGATCACATACGATTTTGTGCGCAACAATTGTATCGGTATTTTCTCATAAGTGCACTTTAAGAATTTAAGAACAACGTCGCATGTGTCAAGTAAAAGTAAAATAACAGCATATTTTGATAAATTGTCTTGTTGTTGTTGTTAATTCAACCCCCCAATGGCACATCAGTCTGTTTTCAGATTTACAACGCTAGAAACTGTGTTTTGATACACGTTATGGGCAGAGCACAGCTAGCCCACTGTGTAGTTTTGTGCTTAATTACAAACAAATTGTTAGTTCAGTTTCTTGCAAAAGTACAGAAGGACCATCATTGCTGGTCGTTGTTCATTTAGAAGAGACAGACCAGAGAGGAGACAACTAAACAGAACCATTCATTCGTGATGACAAAAAACCCACCTAGGTAAAAATGTATCTCAGGTATAGGTATTAATACTTTTACTAATAAAGCAGACATTAATGTTTCGATCTTCTCAGGTTAACAAAGAAAGAGTTTGCAACTGATTATTGATTGGCACGTGCCTCAGAAACGATAATGTAAACGGGTACGAGATTATAGGGGGCGTTCCAGTTAGATGTTAGATTATTAATTAGTACAGGTAAAAAGGTGTTCCTTTATATTGATTTAATTTTGGTTTTAATGGCTGTATAAGTGGGACTTCTTTGATTTTGCGTTTGTTTATATTTGTTTCCCTACTTAGTATATGGATGTTTTCTGTGGTTATCTTGCGTTTATTTGATCTGTAACGTTCAAAAACGCGTGAGGGTGTTTTTTGAATATGGTTTCCACTTTCTGCTTATTTCTACAATATAGAAGTCTTGGCAGTTGTTGCATTGTATTTTATAAATACTGTTAGTATTGTGTTTTACAGTGTAGTTTTTGCATAGTATGGACTTTAGTTTTGTACCTGGTGTTTGAATACATTTGGTGTTTACTGGAATGTTATGTTTTATTAAATGTTTTCCAGATGTTATTGTTTCGCTGATGTCGGAAATATATGGCAAGCAGCAATGTAAGGTTTTGTAGTTTCTTGTATCTTGAGATTTAGTATAGTTTGTTTGTTGTTGAAATCGATTTCGATGCTCGTGGTGGGCTATCACAAATAGCCCATAGTGTAACTTGGGCTTAATTACAAAGAAACAAATATTAAAATAAACGTCACTTCCTGTTGTGTCATGCATCTCACGCCATCTATTGATAACAGGCAAATATTTTATTTCGAAAATTTATTGTGAAGTGCACGTAACAGATTCACAGTATGTTCATTGTTACATCACTCCCTTGTAACCATAGCCAATTATTACAGTGTAGTTTTGTAACCGTAGTTCATTGTTACAATATACTTTTTTAACCGTTACCCATGGTTACAGTATATTCTTTGAACCGAAATCCATTGTAGTAATACACTCTTAGAACCTTAACCGGTTGTTAGAACATCACACAGATACAAATAGATATGTGTGTATGCGGTACTGTACGTTGTTTGCAGAGGGCCTCTAAAAGTTATCTAGAAAATCATGTTTGTGGTCACATAATTCTGACCCGTGTAATGTACAATACTTTTTAACCCAGCTACGCCATCCTTGTCATGTTTGGCCATGCAGAAGAGTTATCCCCTGAAACAGGGAACAGACGCCTGTGTATTCCATTTGGAATTACGTGGTCACGGTTAACATAACAAATAAGGTGACCCACACGACCATCTCTACAATTACCGCAGCCTATGGTTAAAGGAATATGACGTCGTGCTTTAATAAGAAATTAGGACAATTTATAGAACTGACTAGTTTACAAGATCATAGAAAAAATATATATATATAATTAAGTTTCATGCGCAAGGTTGTATTTTAGAAATATTCGGTTCATGCTTGTTGAGGTTTTATATTTGTTTCATATACAAGACTGTTTTGTTTGATAATTATTGTTTAATATACTTGTGGCTTGATATTCAATGATTTTTTTTTAGTTTTTAGGACAGCGGTATGAAGTATGGATTGTTTTAAAAGTATTGGTTGTCGTTACGTAACTCCGTACGTAGTATTTACAATTGCATTGTTTTCTAAAGCTTTACAAATATTGTTGGCGTCATGTTACTTGGGTCTCCAATGATTTTCTCTTTATCATAAGTGAGTATTTTTAACTTACAGCGTATTTTACAGAAAGTTCGAGGTCACAGTTGGGCAACATATAAACATAGGCGCTCAAGTGAGCGCATATCAAACGAAGTCAAGTGCAGTTCAATCAGAAAATTAGTCAGCAAAAGATAACGTGAAGATAACTGGCGTATGATTTGCCATAATGAGGAATCTTTTAAAGTGAGATAGAAGGAGAATAATTTGTTTTGTCAAAGGGTAACGTAAGTGAATCTATCACAGATTGTACAGTGAGCAACACAGTAGAAAAACCGGTTTATCTTGTTAATTAGACTCTAAAGCAATTGAAACAGCTTGATTGGACATTTGACAATAAAAAAAAGAGTTATTAAAGTTTTAGATACAACAGCGATATCCTATAGTGTAAATAATTTCTGTATATACGTTTGACTTGTTTGGAATATACATAAATATTACATTAAAACAAGTGGTTTGTGTTTGTTCTGTCCGTCTATTGTTCGGATTTATCTCTAGCAAATCACAGACACCTACTGTGGAAAAATCTTAGCCTAGATTTATACAAAACTCTGCAATATCAAACTGTTCATAAAACAGCTTTTTCGAAAACCTCAATGAAAAACAAATCACCTTTAACATAACTTGAGCTTATTTTTTATCACATTTCCTCTTTTCCCCCATCAGATAGTGAGCATACAGTACTAACAAATATGTGTACTTGAATGCAGTATCAAATCTTTACTTTGTTTCCGAACTTCCGTGTAAAGATGTAAACACAGGGTTACGACGATTCGTTGTTTTGTAACAATCGGACATGCGCCGTGAATTATGTAATTCTTAATCCGCGCGAACAAGTTACCAGCCACACCCGGGCGAGTATTGTTACCAAAACCGATACTATGTGTATGTAGGTATTTCTGTATACATTTAAGGCTTGGCATGGCCGAGCGCGTTAAGGCATGCGCTCGTAATCTGAGGGTCAGGGGTTCGCATCCGAGTCGCGCTAAACATGCTCTCCATCCCAGTCGTGGGGACGTTATAAGGTAATAATCAATCCCACTATTCGTTGGTAAAAGAGAAGCCCAAGAGTTGGCGGTGGGTGGTGATGACTAGCTTCCTTTTCTCTAGTCTTACACTGCTAAATTAGAAACGGCTAGCACAGGTAGCCCTCGCGTAGCTTTGTGCGAAATTTAAAAAACAAACAAATAGTATACATTTATTTACTTTATTTTTGTAGTATTTCTTGTACACTTATAATTCAGTCACAGTATTGCGAAGACAATGGTTTTATGATTTTTATCAATTCTATATGTAATGTCCCGCAAGAGTTCAGCAATAATTTTACAGACTTACAACCGTAAAATATGGGGTTCGATTCCTCGCAATGGACAGGATAGCCCAGAGAGTAGCTTTGTTCTCTAAAACAAATAATCATATGCAGTAGTGAATACAGATGTATGTGCAACGTAAACACGACAAACACGAAGTGACCACTCACAGAAGTGTTTACGTTGACACATTTGTAAGTATCCTCAGGTCAAGATCGCCACTAACTTTACCTCATCCTTTTAAACATAAAATTAAAAACCTGCGACCCTCGGATTTCGAGTCAAGTGACTTAACCACGTGGCTATGTCTAGATGTGGGTACGTACGTCACTATAAGTAGAAGTAATCAGCGAACAATTGAAGAAACAAATTAATTTAATATCTTTATGGGGATTGGACTTGGTATTATTTTAAATAAAAAATCCAAAAGAACCCGGCCAACGACAGAACGCGATAGTACAGTACAGACGCACAAATATACGAAGCGAGAAATTTTGTTTGTTTGTTTGTTTGTTTTGGAATTTCGCACAAAGCTACTCGAGGGCTATCTGTGCTAGCCGTCCCTAATTTAGCAGTGTAAGACTAGAGGGAAGGCAGCTAGTCATCACCACCCACCGCCAACTCTTGGGCTACTCTTTTACCAACGAATAGTGGGATTGACCGTCACATTATACGCCCCCACGGCTGGGAGGGCGAGCATGTTTAGCGCGACTCGGGCGCGAACCCGCGACCCTCGGATTACGAGCGCACGCCTTAACGCGCTCGGCCAAAAGCGAGAAATATTATAACGTGATGGATAAAGCAGGTACCAGTGGAGAGAGATACAGTGTAAAAACATGAACTATATCACAACGCTAAGTTCACTTAATAACGTTTAAGAACCGTTGCACTAGTAATGGGTTACAGTGTAAAGTTTTTATTTTATTAGTAAAAAATACAACTGTGCTTTCAGTTTCCCACGGATAACTGAATGAAGTTGTAAGGTTGGAGGGTGAAAATAGGGTTAGAATGTATCGGAGAATTATATATATATATGTAAAAACGGTTCTTTTGGGTTGAGAAACTTTTTACGTAGAGGAGCGAACAACGTTTCGTTCGACCTTCTTCGGTCATCGTCAGGTTCACAAAGAATGTTTGTTTGTTTTTGAATTTCGCACAAAGCTATTCGAGGGCTACCCGTGCTAGCCGTCCCTAATTTAGCAATGTAAGACTAGAGGGAAGGCAGCTAGTCATCACCACCCACTGCCAACTTTGGGCTACTCTTTTGCCAACGAATAATGGGATTGACCGTCACATTATAACGCCCCCACGGCTGAAAAGGCGATCATATTTGGTGCGATCGGGATTCGAACCCACCACCCTCGGATTACGAGTTAAACGCAACTCAGAATTAATTTGATCGTCATGGACCTGGATAAAATATTCAGTTTCAGAACGGGTCTGAATTTAACTAAATGAAAAATTTAAGCAACATGAGTAAACACACTGGACACGTGACGGAAAGTGACACATATCTTTGTTAATCACAAAACAAAAAATACACTTTTATTCTCACGAGACATGTCTGTAATAAATGTAACATCAGTTTTAGTCACAATACGAGTTACCATGTAACTGGTCGTCCTCATGCAACAGAAAGTGCTGTAGCCTGTGGATGTCACCAACTCGGCCAGTGAAGGATACTGCTGTCAGTAGCCTGTTTACACAATATGTGAAGCTTCAGTAACATCCATACGGGTAAAGTTGATACTATTTGCTACAAAACAACAAAGATAAATAAAAGGAGACATTTTTTTCGTTTTTCCTTTGTGTTTGTGATAAAATTATATAGAAACCGACTAAAATAACCTAAAATTCCTGTATTAATAAAAATAAGTACAAACATGTTATATGCTTTCATATCACATTCACTCAACGTTTGTGAATGAATTATTAAAATGTCCATCGTATAAATAACTGATTATTTCAAAAACTCTTTCCTGCTGATTTTCTCATTAACAAATTAAGTTTCTCGATAGTTTCAACTACATAACCTTGTCTAATTTCTGGCATAGAGATAATAAAAAATGCTCACATTCGTTCTACTGTTTGGTCACATTTTTTTAACATACTTTGCACCTATAAAGTCACTTCGAATATTATAACAGAACCGTCGCGTAAACACAAGAAACAAACGACAAAATGGCGAGAATGAAAGTCTAAAAGAATGTTCCAGAACAATAATACAACTGGCTAATGTATGTAAAACTAAATCATAAAAAAACAATAACAGTAAATATCACTGCATCTTGGAGTAAAAATGAAAAATAAATGTTAGTCCTAAAAAAGCATTTAAGATTATTCTTTAATATCAGGTTCTAGGCATTTATTCAGTGCAAGTCGTATTTCAGGACTCGTAATCCGAGGGTGGTGGGTTCGAATCCAGATCGCACCAAACATGATCGCCTTTTCAGCCGTGGGAGCGTTATAATGTGACGGTCAATCCCACTATTCGTTGGTAACAGAGTAGTCCAAGAGTTGGCGGTGGGTGTGATGACTAGCTGCCTTCCCTCTAGTCTTACACTGCTAAATTAGGAACTGCTAATGCAGATAGCCCTCGAGTAGCTTTGCGCGAAATTAAAAAAACAAACAAACAATCGTATTTCAGTTACAGTATCTGACATTTTGTAGTGATTTAAAGTCTCTTCCCACGTGTTACTTCAGAACGGAAGCAGCTTCTTATGTTACTTACAACACTACAAGGGGCACATGTGTTTCGTGATTTTTACTGTTAGATATCCTACGTATTTTTTACTTATTTCATCTTACACCCAATTCTATTACAGGGATTTTCAAACCGTGGCACGCGGAGTTTGTGTCGATAGTACACGAGACGATTAAAATAAAAAAAAAGCATAAATTTTATAATAAGCTGTATTTGAACTTTCCACGTGCATAGACGTTACTATTCTCACGTGCAGACTCACTCTCTACCTATATGGACTTTCTAGTAGTTTCTTCCAATTAAAACTGACAAAAATGGTAACAAATATTCTTCATTCGTGTCAGAAAAAACAATCAATCCTTGGAACTAATTGGTAAGTGTTAAAAATATGAATTTTTGTTCATTATCTTTTTTAAAAATTAGGCCTGAGTTTTTAGTTTTTTTAAAAATTCAACAAAAAGTAGTAAATGAGGCTGAAAACTTTGTGAAACGTGCACACACATGGTAAGATTGGTTTATTGTGTTACTTCGTGCAATCATCACTTCTATGTTCAACTGATCACTCAAACCCTTTATTGAGTTTTATATTCGTAAAAAAGTACTGGCGACGATGTTGGTATCTCAAAAGTCTTCCATGTCTTTCTTTATATCATACGGACTAGTTAATAAACAAATTCACGAATAAAAAAGAAGACAAATAACATATTGTTAGATAAGAGCCAAACTTACATTTTACACAATTAACTTTCCACCCCTACCTGTTTGAAAAATAAAAAAGATATTTTTAAACCCTTTTCTCTTTCAGCAAAGATCCACGTCACGCGATTTTCAATTTCCAATATGGTGGCATGGTACCTTTACTTTTATTTCTTGTAGAGGTCTCAGTTAGTTATTTTAAAGTAAAGCCACATTTGGCTATCTGCTGTGTTTACCACACTGAATTAAACTCCTCATATTAAGGTTGTAAGTTCATAAACTTACCGCTATTCCATCGTCGACTGGGATCTTAGAAAACACCTCCTTTGATCGGCGTTACTTCGCCGTAAATAAAGGTGTGCAATTGTTTTACTTTCTGTAAGTTCAAATCTTTTACATAAACGTGAAATTAAAACATCTTCACTTCTGCCTAACAAATATAAATTACTTAGGCAATACGTCATTTTTCTTGTTTTACTTTTCATTATTTATAAGTGAAGTTTCTCATAATAACTAACCGTAGGTTGATTTGAAATCTTAATCAGACAAAGCCGTGGGCCTAAATTGAAATTTTGTTCAAGATCGTAAGCCTAACCGTAAGTCGTTTAATCATAAGTGTTTTGTAATAACGACAATCTTACTAATTTTTAAGTATAAATTAAGCTTCTCATGGGCGAATCTCATATCCTAATCACAAAGGGTTGTAACAATATAGAAATGTTTAATTATTAAAAGCAGAATGTTCACTCTGCGAAAATGTTTGTTTGTTTTTGAATTTCGAGGGCTATCTGTGCTAGCCATCCCTAATTTAGCAGTGTAAGACTAGAGGGAAGGCAGCCAGTCATCACCACCCACCGCCAACTCTTGGGCTATTCCTTTTCCAACGAATAGTGGGATTGACCTTCACATTATTACGCCCCCACGGCTGAAAGGGCAAGCATGTTTGGCGCGACGGGGATGTTATGGAAAATAATGAAACGTATAGCTTTTGAAGTGACCGACATTTAGCTACCCGATCTCACAAGGTTGCTTAAAAAGCTATTTGAATACGTTTCATTTGATAAAATGATCACTGACTCTAAAATTAGCCCCCAGTGGCTCAGCGATATGTCTGTGGACTTGCATGCTAAAATCGGGGTTTCGATACCCGTGGTGGGCAGAGCACAGATAGCCCATTGTGTAACTTTGTGCTGAATTCAAAACAACAACTCTAAAATTATATTCGTTAATCTTTGGTCATAAATTTACATAACATATAAACTTTGCAACTGAGCTTTATATTAACTTTTATTTTTATTTAGAAAATAATCCTGCCTCAGTAACTAAATTATTAAAGTTGAAAAATAATATATTAATAGTTTTTAATTGTATATGTTGTTAATGAATTTAAACTTTCACGTAAATATAAATTGAGGAACCACTCGCCTAGCGATTATGTTTCGTATATTCTATTATTAAACATATATACACTGCTAGCCAAATTCTTAAAGTTAATGAACATAAAGAAAAAATATGCATTTTGTGTTGTTAGATTCAACCATTTATTTGAACAGAGCTTCGAAAGATGAAAATAAGAAAAGGGAAAATAGAAATAAAAAACTTCTTTAGCATTTAATAGGGAAAATGTGAACGCAATGAAATTAACAGAAATACTAGTTGGTCAAAAGTTTACGGAAACGAAGCGTTAATCAGTAAAGACGTAACGAAATTTAATCATTTGTGTTCAAGCATTAGCATTGTCAACATCTCCTACTGACATATCCTGTGTTACATTGGGTAAAACATGGCAAAGGCTAAAAAGTTGACGGAGTTTGAACGTGGCAGAATTGTTAAAATGCAAAAGCAAGGTATCTCTCAACATGCCATCGCTGGTGAGATTGGGTATAGTAAAACTGCTGTTACAAATTTCTTAAAAGATCCTGAGAGATAGGGAACGAAAATTTCAAGCGGTCGCCCCAAGAAAATTTCGCCGGCGTTGAGTAGGAGGATTTAACGGATTGTCCGGCAAGACATCAGCCGATCGTCAAACTAGATTAAGGT
This sequence comes from Carcinoscorpius rotundicauda, assembly GCA_011833715.1. NCBI lineage: Eukaryota > Metazoa > Arthropoda > Merostomata > Xiphosura > Limulidae > Carcinoscorpius > Carcinoscorpius rotundicauda. The sequence continues at coordinate 45,343,105 of CM022406.1, read as the reverse complement.
TCTAACGGACGCAGAATGCAGCTCAAAAACAATAATACGACACCTTTGAGAGAAAGGCTTTAAAAACCGTGAACGTCTTCAAAGGCCACGCCTCCTTCACACCGCGAAACAGCTCGGTTAAACTTTGCTGAGAAGCGCCAAACATGGGACGTGGAAAAGTGGACGAAGGTTTTGTTTTCTGATGAGAAAAAAATTTAACCTGTATGGTCCAGATGGCTTCCAACGTTACTGGCACGATAAGGATATCCCACCGAAGACATTTTCTACACGACACAGTGGAGGTGGTATCACTGATCATGGGTGCTTTCTCCTTCCATGGAACAATGGAGCTTCAGGTTATACAGAGGCGTCAAACAGCAGCTGGCTACATTGGCATGTTGGAGAGAGCATCCTTATTGACTGAAGACCCTCGCTTATGTGAAAATGACTGCATCTTTCAGCAGGACAACGCTGCAATCCACAATGCCCGCAGGACAAAGGACTCTTTCAAAGCAAATAATATGATTCTTTTGGATCATCCAGCGTGTTTGCCCGAACTGAACTCCATTAAAAATGTTTAAGGGTGGACGGCAAGGAAAGTCTATAGGAATGGACATCAATTCCAAACAGTGCATGATCTTTGTGAAACTATCTTCACCACTTGGAATAACATTCCAGCCAGCCTTGTGCAAACGCTTATATCGACCATGCCAAAACAAATGTTTGAAGTTATTCGCAATGACGGCCGTGCAACTCACTACTGAGACCTCTTGTTGAGCATTTCCTACTCTGTTTAGGACTTCTTTTTGGTATGGTCTTAAACTTTCGACCAGCTAGTATTTAGGCTAATTTCACATTGTTCACATTTTCCCTATTAAATGCGAAAAACGTTTTTTATTTTCTCTTTTCTTATTTCCATCTTTCAAAGTTTTACTAAAATAAGTAGTTGAGTCTAACGACGAAAAATGCATATATTTTTTCTTTATATTCACTGGCCTTAAGATTTTAGCCAGCAGTATATCTATTCAGTACCAAAAAAATCTACCTTTACGTATGCTTTTATGAAATGTTTAGTTTGAAAACCCATGTATGAGATTTGAGACTGTTTGGAACAAAAACAAGCTATGGCAGCTTTTAACAATTCTATAGAGAAATTAGAATACGTGTGTGTATCGAATGTTACTTCAGCTACGATATATTCTGTAATGACTTCAGTAAGTGGTAATATGATATGCACGGGGGTTGAGTCCCTTTTGACTCAACATATAGTTATCGAAACTAATGTAAGTATGCGTATAATACTATGGCAATATATACTGTGGCCTTGAAAAAACATTCTGATGGTGAGGCCTAATACATAACCTCTGCCTTGAATTGCCGTTTCGACTATTCGAGGCTGATCAGCACAGCTTGGGGCTACAAATCAAAGAAATACACTTAGGCCTTTTATATAGATTGTTTTGGCAGATTATTCATGATGAAACGAAGTTAAATGGATGGCAATTACCTGTTGTAGAAACACATATCGAAAGATGAAGTTTCGAAGGTTATCGTCCTCTACACCTGTGTTTCTGCATCAGAGTTTCATCGTAGTTAGGCCTACTATAATGCTGATTTATATGTACTTAGGGGATTTTTAAAGTACTTTTAGGCTAGGGTTAATTCCTTTTTGTTATTATCAACAATAATTAAGTTATATTATTTTTCTAGCGTTATTCTAAAAAAATATATATCCTTTTTCTCTTTCATTTTTATCGACTTGAAGATGACAAATATTTTTCTTGTTATATTTTAACATTCCTACCGAATCAGATATTTTCGTTTTATATTCTTTTTTGTTCATCCAAAACTGTGGTCAGGATTTCTAGAAAAAATTCCTTTAAAGAATTACATAATAACTTTCTAATTGTCTGTAATAATAGCTAACACAGAAAAAAATAAAATTATTTTCATGTTACAGCTTAGGTTTGGCATTAACAACTCCCATTGGTTACGGGTATCGAATTCTTTCTTTATAGACATACCACCAGTTTATGTACATGTTCAAAATCTTAAGACAACGGAGCTGTAGTTTACACGTTCGATACTCTGAAGAAAAAAAAGATTGTTTCCAATTTCGCGCAAAGTTATACAAGGGCTATCTGCGCTAGCTGTCCCTAATTTAGCAGTGTAAGACTAAAGGGAAGGCAAATAGTCATCAACACCCACCGCCAACACTTGGATATTATTTTACCGACGAATAGTGAAATTGAACGAGACATTATAACGCCCTTTAAGCCTGAGAAACAAAGAAGATATTTAATTACCGAAGAACTAACTTCGATTCTCTACAGATTATATTTAGTTTCCACAGCCTATAACTGAGATGAAAACGAGAACTTGAAGAATTAGTTAATGACTGATATTTAGTCTTACTAATATAAAAATGAAGAAACTGCTATGGCTTGAAGAAATTGTTTAATTTAACATTTTAAACATGTAAGAGTAAACTGTTTACTTTCACGTGCACAAAATGTGTCAACATGCATTAGTTAACTAAACGTGATTATAAATAACAAATAATGCCACCTGTACCAAGCGATGTCTGGTTGTAACAATGTTATGTGTATTATGAATTGTTTGGTGGCCAAGTGTGCAAAAAAATGGCTGGTGGTAACAATGCCACATGTGAAAGATGTCTGTAGGTAACAGTATCACGTGTCAAAGATGGCAATAATGTCATGTGTGAAAATTGATATCTGGTGGTAACAATGTCACGTGTAACGATTGTCTGTGTGGTAACAATTTCATATATATCAAGAAATGTGTGGTAGTAACAATGTCATGTGTGAAAGATGTCTGACGTTAAGTGACAATGTCATATGTGAAAGATGTCTGACGTTAAGTGACAATGTCATGTGTGATAAGAGATATTTCATAGTACCGACTGTCTGTGGTAACAATGTGCACCGAGAAGTGTCAAGTGTGGTGGCAATGTTAAGTTTAAAACAGATGGTTCGTGTTATACTCCATACATTTTTTCTAGGACTGGAAAACAGTTTTTTTTATTTCGAAAATATTTAGTCTCTGCAGGTTACAGCTGTAATCCAAAAGATTATATAAATGAAATATTTTAGTATTAAAATAAAATAAATTAACTCCGCTCAAATGAAAATCTGCTACCAAATCACATTGACTTGTAGCAGGATAATACATCCACCAGTGCCATCTATTGGTGTAAAACCTGAAGGAAACTTAAACTCAGACATTTTAATAGTTAGAGTCATAATCTATCTTTGTTTAAGGTTTTCTGGCCGCAGATTAGCCATGAATTTCGAAGCTGACGAACTGGGTTCGAATATTTTCGACATCACAACATATTCCCACAACAAATTACAGCTGTGACTGTGTTACAATCGTTCCCTATACGATAGGCTGCCCACTGGTTGATTGGTCAGTTGTTTAAAATTAGGACCAGCAGCGGGATCGCTTCATCTTTTTAATATTCATTTCTGGGGAACAAAATATTCGTTTCAAATTTCACTAAGCCTCGTCTCTGAACAATATCTATGCTTCCCTCTTGTCTTTCCTCAACAAAAGGTTTAAGAGGTAACGAGAAGCGCTGAGGGTTTCCATGCTCCACCTGCAACTTGGACACAACTGTGGTTTTCACCACAGTATCTTCGTGGAAAGTCCAATTGGACTCTAGACGGAAAGCTGCTCTGACGATCTCTTCTTAGGAAAGAAAGTTTAAGTAAGACTTCGTTCCTTCCCTAGCGATCGGTTGGCTCGGTGAGGAACTCTGATGATGCTCTGTTCCCTCTGAAAGCCAGAAACAATACTATTAGTTTATAATTTTGAGAAGTTCGTTTTAAATCAACTTATTAAAATATTTGAAGCATTGTGAAAAGCGAGTTAGTCCTCAGATCAGTATATCGAGTTAGCTACACTGATGGTTAGATCTATTTTTGGTTTTTCTCAAAGTTCTGACTGAAGTTGTTACACTCCTGTGTCTCGGTGGTATTTATTACGTCTGCGGGATAATACTGTTAGAAACCGGGTTTCGATATCCACGTGAGCATAACAAAGGTAGTCCATTAGGTAACTTTGTGCTTAGTACCAAACAAACAAGGCCCGGCATGGCCAAGTGTATTAAGGTGTGCGACTCGTAATCTGAGGGTCGCGGGTTCGCATCCCCGTCGCGCCAAACATGCTCGCCCTTTCAGCCATGGGGGTGTTATAACGTGACGGTCAATCCCACTATTCGTTAGTAAAAGAGTAGCCCAAGAGTTGGCGGTGGGTAGTGATAACTAGCTGCCTTCCCTCTAGTCTTACCCTGTAAAATTAGGGACGGCTAGCACATAGCCCTCGTGTAGCTTTGTGCAAAATTGAAAAACAAGCTTTGTGCGAAATTCAAAAAAACAAACAAACAAATTCAGTTCTTATTACTAGATGTCGCTTGCATAGTGAACGTATCTCGCAAGCCGGTGTGTTAACTTGAAGTGTCATTGATAATTATTCGTGTTTTCACTGAAAATACCAATAATTGTAACGAATTCGATTGAAACATTGTGTGGTATTGTTGTCTTTTGGTGCGTGGTATTGTTGTCTTTTGGTACGTGGTATTGTTGTCTTTCGGTACGTGGTATTGTTGTCTTTCATTGTGTTGTATTGTTGTCTTTCATTCTTTATTTTATTCGTCTTTTGTTTGTCGTGTTATTACGTTCTTTTCAGGAGTGTTTGTGTGTGAGACAGTACTACACTGCTTGCTTGTTGCCCCCCAGTGGCTCAGCGGTATGTCTGCGGACTTACACGCTACAATCCGGGTTTCGATACCCGTGGTGGGCAGAGCACAGATAGCCCATTGTGTAGCTTTGTGCTTAATTCAAAAACAACAAAAAAACAACAACAGCTTGCTTGTTTGTTTTCTTTCTGAATTTCGTGCAAAGCTACACGAGGGCTATCTGCGCTATCTGTCACTAATTTAGCAATGTAAGACAAGAGGGAAGGCAGCTAGTCATCACCACCCACCGCCAACTCTTGAGCTACTCTTTTTACCAACGAATAGTGGGACTGACTACGCTTGAAAGGGCGAGCATGCTTGGAGTGACGGGGATTCAAACACACGACCCTCACATTACGAGTGGAGTACCTTAACCACCTGACCATGCCGAGCCACTGCTTGTCACGCCATACAGTAGTTTGAATTACTAGAATAAGGTAACTCACGATAATATGTAAGTGATGTAGTCCGTTACTTCAGCATTACTATAGCATTCAGTTATAGTGCAACAGGTCTCGAGTTCAAACCTGTAACGGAAAAAAAAAATGGATATATATATCAGTGAAAATAAACATATTTTAATGAACTTAAATAATTAAAATCACAAGGAAGGAGTACGGTAAAAACACCAATCTAAATCTCTGATTAATTACATTAGTTTGTTATAACTTAAAAACAAACCGAAACAAATTAGATTTATATATATATATACGTACTATAAGCTTTAGCTTCCCTCATACGTAATTGTAAAAAAAACCTCCATAAAAGCTACAAAACCCTAAATTTGCATGTATCCCCGCAGAAACCCTCATATCATATTTAATAAAGATTCGTTAACGGGGGTGAAGTAATAATTAAAAGAAGAAGAAAAAACGCCCATTAAAACCCAAAACCTTAAGATCGTTATACACCCCCTCAAGGATCTAGTGAACCTCCTTTTACCAGTCTTGGTGAAGATCCATCTACACCTCACGAATTAGTTACGTGGACATACAACAGACAGTACTATTATATTTACATAACATCCAACAGCTATATTTACATAAACATATATTTTGGAAGTGAAAAAAGTTACCAAACTGTAGTGCTGTGTGCATACATCTTCACAATTTGATGTCTGGAAACCCTATAAATTACCTTGTGTAAAGATGTATTCTAAATAAATAATCACAATTTTGCCGCTAGGTGTACGTAAATAAAGCTTTTATATAATGTAAATCGTCCCAATCTGGTATAGGACCAGTGTTTAAAATAGTCAAGGGAAAAATTAAATATACGTTTCGGGGTCACAAAATTGAGTATATAAAGTGGTAATGAGTCGTGGGAGAAAAGACAAAAGACAGTTTAGTTAGATTGTTGGGGCATAATAGTTCTAATACACTATTTTTATACGCCACCGATTTTTCACTCCAAAATGGCTGAATTAAGAAAAACATCTACTGTTTACGTGGTTTTTATATCTGACTTAAGGCTTGTTGGTTTCAACTTTTCGTCTTTCATTGTACAGCCCAAGTGATGTGTTTTGAAACTTAACATAAGACCATTTTGGGCAGTGACTTGTGGGAAAGAAACGAAAACCTAATTTGTTAGTTTTAATGGCTTTTAAATCCGAAATGGGCAAATTAAAAATAATGCCGAAAAAATCATTTGATCACATATTTATTACGATCACTGAATTTAAGGCGACCTTATTTTTTAAATACCAGAAGTTCTTTCTTCTTATTTTGAATGTAAACGATATTCATTACGCTTAAGCATTAATAAGACAGTGATGTAAGATAGGTAAGATAATTTCAGCAAAATATATGGAGAAATAAACTTTTCTTTAACCATCGTTTAAGGGTATCAGCGAGTGACACAATTTTCTGGTCTCGTAAAGATCCAAGTTTCTTGTGATGGAAAAGACCGAGTTAGTATTACAATATAGTAATCCCACAAAAACCTTTACATGGTTTCTAACTTGATGCACACATCGACTGAGCATGTCAACTTGTCTAGAAACTTAAAGTACGGCGAAACAGCAATACAACTCCATCGATATGTTGTCAAATACGATACGGCTAATGCTCGTTTGTTTGTTTGTTTTTGGAAATTCGCACAAAACTACTCGAGGGCTATCTGTGCTAGCCGTCCCTAATTTTGCAGTGTAAGACTAGAGGGAAGGCAGCTAGTCATCACCACCCACCGCCAACTCTTGGGCTACTCTTTTACCAACGAATAGTGGGATTGACCGTCACATTATACACCCCCACGGCTGGGAGGGCGAGCATGTTTTAGCGCGACGCGGGCGCGAACCCGCGACCCTCGGATTACGAGTGCACGCCTTAACGCGCTCGGCCATGCCAGGCCTACGGCTAATGCATCTTCACAAAATTTGACAAGCTTTCAGCAAACATTACAAGTCTTTTGTACAGAAGAAAATTTAAATTTTTAATAAAGTATTTTTGCTAAAAATAAATGATTCACTAAATGAAGATCAGTATTGAAAACATGTTGTCTATTTTATTAAAAAAACATTACATAAAAGTTGACATAAATCAACAATTAAAAAATATAAATAAACTGTTTTATTTCACATCTTTTGTCAGCTACCATTTAGTTGATCAAACACGAGAATTTGAAAAATTATTGTAAAGTGTGAAGCACATGTACTTAAATAAAACAATGTTAGTTTACTGATCATTCGTTCACTTTATCACACTCGATCAACTGTGTATTACACAAAAGTTAAAAACAACAATAAATATTGTAACACTCGATCAACTGTGAATTACACAAAAGTTAAAAACAATAAATATTGTAACACTCGATCAACTGTGTATTATACAAAAATTAAAAAACAACAATAAATACGACATATTGTAACACTCGATCAACTGTGTATTATACATAAATTAAAAACACAACATTAAATACGACATATTGTAACACTCGATCAACTGTGTATTATACATAAATTAAAAACACAACACTAAATACGACATATTGTAACACTCGATCAACTGTGTATTATACATAAATTAAAAAATAGAACACTAAATACAACATTTTACAACACTTGATAAAATGTACAACAAATTACATCAGTAAGCAACCGTTACCTTCAGACGGCGGAACCGACGACTGGACACACATAATTTCTTTGTATCCTTGTCTAAACGAATGGTTTTTGAACCCGTAAATGACTGGGTTGCAAGCAGAATTCAGGTAACCACACCAGTATACCTAACAATCAAAACACAAACATATTTTCAGAAACTTCTACAGATTTCAGGCGATAAAACGCATAAAATAATTATAGAATGGTGATTCGAATAATAAAAAAAATATATATATATATATATGTATACTATTTCGAAATTGTATTTACATTAAAAATTTTTACCAACCACATGCGACTTGTCTTCAATTTCAAAACGAAAATAACATGTCGAAAACCGCTAAAGAGAGAAGCTAACACATAAAAGCAGTCTAGTTAGTTTTCATGTTACATATGTACCAAATGTCTATAACAGAAACCTACAGTTTTCAGTGTATCCTTGCTGAAATGTATTGTCGGAAAACATTTAGTTCTAAAGAAATAAATCACTCTAAAAATGGCGGTCTTACACCGTCACAGTCTCTCTACACAATACGTTTTATTATATGTATACTGAGCAGCATTAAAACCGCAACAAGTCATAAAACGAGTTGTTTCATACAGCTTGAGCAATAACGGTACAAACACTCCTGGATTTTAATCATGAGTATTCTCTGAAAACATTTCAGTGTTTCAGATCATTTTGATCAGCATGATCACGTGTCAGTATTTAAACCTGTCAAAACGTACCCGTCTCTTGTTGTTGTACATCATATGGAAAAACTTTTGTATGCACTACACACTGTTCCTTCAGCCTATAAAATGCTGGGTTTAGAAGTTTAACTTCACCACAAAAAAAAGATGTTACTACAGGCACAAGAAAGCAGAGATCAGGGGGTCGGGATGCTGATACCAGCCAGGGTAGGGGTGCACTTTGTGGTGCACCTTCATGCACGCCCGCACACGGTAAGGGTGTGTACAGATTGTTTGAATAAGAACAATGCGAGTGTTCTGGACTGGCTTCCATATTCACCCGATATGAATCCCACTGAGCATCTTGGGATATTCTTGATCAGCACATCCTTCATCAGGATCCTGACCCCAGTTTTCTCCCTAAACTATGTGCAGTACTTCTAGATGAGTGGGGCATCATCCCCCAGAGACAGATTGACAATCTGGTAACATATGTGTCACCAGGATCCAGGCTCTTCTGGAGGCAAATGGTGGACATACCTGTTATTAGTGTTCTGGACATTGAAATCCCGATTAAACTGTTTGTGTTCAGTTTCTAATCAAATTTGAACACCGTGTAGCGCAAAGACACGATGGTTTCCTGATACGTACATTCAAAACTTATGTTTAACCTGGCGTATTAAAATTATTTAACCGTATATACGCTGTTGCATTTTTAATGTCTCTCAGTATGATTGGTCACCGTAACCTTATAGATCGGTCGTGTTCTGAAACGATGCTCTATCGAAACAAATTTATATTTTTCTTATGGCGACGCTCTTTGAAAGTAACTTTTGTACGAAAGCATATTCTTAAAAAATTTGTGGCGCAAATAGCTTAGTTGTTTTGCGTCATAAAACGCCAAACAAACAAAAAGTTATATGTGAGAGCAAACACAAGTATATTTTTATACATAAGAATTCCAAAAATATACACATGGTGTATCGTAATAATGACGTCAGTACATTTAACATAAATAATATGATAGTTTAACATCAACACGCGATGTGAAATGTATTTTAATTACTGAATAACCCATAACAGAAAAATGGTATGACATTGTATACAACAGTCGATCGTCAGTCCCGCTGTTTGACAATGTAATCAAAAATCTGTATGAAAGGTCTGTTGAATTACTGGGTATCTAAATACTTTATATCTTAGGTCTGTTGAATTACTGGCTTTCTAAATACTTTATATCTAAGGCCTGTTGGATTACTGGGTAGCTAAATACTTTATATCTAAGGCCTGTTGGATTACTGGGTATCTAAATACTTTATATCTAAGGTCTGTTGGATAACTGGGTATCTAACAGTTCACATGCAAGGTCTGTTGGATTACTGTGTATCTAACAGTTCACATGCAAGGCTGTTGGATTACTATGTATCTAACAGTTCACATGCAAGGCTGTTGGATTACTATGTATCTAACAGTTCACATGCAAGGCTGTTGGATTATTGTGTATCTAACAGTTCACGTGTAAGGCCTGTTGGATTACTATGTATCTAACAGTATACAAACAAAAACTGTTAAATAACTGGGTATCTAACAGTTCACGTGTAAGGCCTGTTGAGTTAATGGGTGCTAACAGTTGACATGTAAGGCTTGTTGTAACCAACAGTCCTCATAGGCTCCTATTAAGACACTACAATCCAGACAATACTGTACGTGGGAAACCTTGCTACCACGTTTTGGAAGTCCCAGTATAATACAGATTGTACCTTAAACACTGTGTAACTATATGTTATCAATTCAGGCAATTATGGGAATATTTACAGGCACTGTGGGTAAGTTGACGTGACCTTTTATTTTTTATTAGATACTGAATATAATTAATTTTTGCAGATTGGTAAAATAGCATTAAGGATCATACTTACCAAAGGATTCACGACAAGAGGAACTAACATCTTATCTTTGATGAAAGCCACAGTTGTGGAGTAGACAACATAAGGTGTCCAACAAATCAGAAAACAGGAAAGAACTAGGAAGAGCGTCACTGATATCCGCCTCTGTTGGCGTATGGTGTCCTGAAGAGAGACGTTGGATGTTTCTCGTATCCTGTGCATATGATTATCAATTTCCTTGAAAATTCTGGTGTAACAGAAGATCATAACCACCAGGGGAACAATGTAGTTAGAAACAGTAATCAGAATGGAGTGTGAGTGGTCAATCCAGTCATCGGGAAGACTAGGGCCACACTGTGAAGAACCCTTTTTGTAGACGATTTTATTCCAGCCCAATAAAGGAAAAGTGGCACACATAGCAGCCCAAAACCAAGCTGCACCTATCATCAAAAGGACCTTCTGGTGCGTCAACACCCGTCTAAAAGGATGAGCGATAGAAATATACTTGTGGATGCTAATGTACATCAAGGTGTGGATGGAACAGATGAAAAACAAAGCCATGGTGAATCCATTCAGCTGACAGAAGAAATCTCCCAAAATCCAGTCTCCATGGATCAAGGTCACTAAGGAGATTGGCATATCGATGACTGCAGTCAACATATCGGCCACAGCTAAGTTCACGATGAACATATTAGTTCTAGTCCGCATTCCCTTGTGTCGAACCACAGTTACGATGACCATAATATTCCCCAAGACAGACAAGATGATAAAGATGACAATCACTAGACATAAGGGCACAACAGCAGCATGTCCGTGGTAATAATATGTATTCCCGGGTTGGTTGCTGGTTAAATTATATTCATTCTGTTCTTCAACCATGAGTGAAAACGTGGTAGACATCACATCTAACAACTTCCAGAAGCCAGCTCATGCAGTCAAGCTGAAGATGACCTCCTAATTAACATTCTTCACCCTCCGAATGGATTTCCTGTAAGATGTATCATAATAAACATAAATGACATAGAAATATGTGTATATATTATCCATAGTTGGTGTACGAAGTACCCAAGTTTCAATATGTCGCTGAAACTCTTAAGCAACGTTACTACCTCCAAATACACGCTCAGTGCGTCATACAGTAGTGTGCAAACGTGTTAGGAGAAGAGAATATTTTGTCATTCTGTCTATTTTATGTGGCTAATTCTATTTCATTACAGAATGTAAATTTTAACACTATGGTAATGCTTCACTGATTCCTGTTGAAAACTGAATGAACCAGGATGGGAATACCAATCATTCTCTAGAATTCTCATATACCTGTACCATGTCATAATGGTTGTGCCTGTACCATGTCATAAGGGTTGTGCCTGTACCATGTCATAATGGTTGTACCTGTACCATGTCATAAGGGTTGTGCCTGTACCATGTCATAAGGGTTGGGCCTGTACTATGTCATAAGGGTTGTGCTTTAATGAACATTCTGATCATTTAGGATTTGAATAAGTTTTCATGATGCCCCATGCAGTGTCTTAACTATAATGAAGTAAACTGGCATATGGTAAAGGTATATGTTAAAACAAATCAGTTTTATAGCACTGCACAACTGAAACTTGATCTAAAACAAACAGCCAGTGTTCAACAATATATACTCAGTTCTGTTTTCATACGAGGGGCCAAAGAGCAAAGAGTTTGTTTGTTTGTTTGTTTTGGAATTTCGCACAAAGCTACTCGAGGGCTATCTGTGCTAGCCGTCCCTAATTTTGCAGTGTAAGACTAGAGGGAAGGCAGCTAGTCATCACCACCCACCGCCAACTCTTGGGCTACTCTTTTACCAACGAATAGTGGGATTGACCGTCACATTATACACCCCCACGGCTGGGAGGACGAGCATGTTTAGCGCGACGCGGGCGCGAACCCGCGACCCTCGGATTACGAGTGCACGCCTTAACGCGCTCGGCCATGCCAGGCCTAGAGCAAAGAGAATTGTCATAATAGAAGAGTTCGTATAAACGTTTCACGTGATGCTGGTTGGACTCTCTGACAAACTGCTATATCAGACCTCAAAATTAATGGACCAGCCCAAGTAACATCACATACTGATCCGTCATAGTCAGTGATGTCGAGAAAACCTACTTGTAGAGAAATATATATGCAAAAACGGATCGTGTTGGTTGAGAAAATATTTTACGTAGAAGAGCGAACAACGTTTCGACCTTCTTCGGTCATCGTCAGGTTCACAAAGAAAGAAAGAGGTAACTGACCGGAAGCTGACCACATGTTTGGAAGGGGTTATGTAACTGAGTGTCGGAATGTAGAGGGCGGTGTTAGATGTTTTAATATATAATTTTATCTTTAATATTAATATAGGTATAATTGGCGTTCCTTTATATTGGTTTATTTTGGGTTTAAGTTGTTGTATAAGTAAGGCTTCTTTAATTTTGCGTTTGTTTGTTTCTTTATTTAATATTTGAGTGTTTTCTATGGTTATGTTGTGTTTATTTGACTTGCAGTGTTCGAAAACGTGTGAAGGTGACTTTTTATGTTCTTTGAATCTGGTTTCCATTTTTCTACTTGTTTCTCCAATATATAAGTCGTGGCAGTTATCACATTGTATTTTATAAATAATATTGGTGTGGTGTTTGTCAGTGTAGTTCTTACATACAGTGTAGTATTAACTGGAATGTCATATTTTGTTACTAGTTTTTGCCAAATGTCGGTTATTTGTTTGCTGATGTCAGGAATATATGGTATACAGCAGTATATGGTTTCGTGATTTTTTGATTCGTGAGATATATTTACTTTTGTTGCTTGATTTTGCTTTTTGTCTAGGTGTGTGCGTTTCATGTTTTCTTCGGTTTGTGGAGGAGACTTATTGATGTTAATGAAGTATTGTTTATTTTGTCTAATTGATCGTTAATTTTATCTGGTAAGCATAGCTTTATGGCTGTCTTTATTTGGTTTCTTAGTATGTCGAGTTTTTGTTTTGTTTCGTGTGCTGAGTCCCAAGGAATGTATAGTCCAGTATAGGTGATTTCTGTTTTGAATTGTGTGTCGGTTCTTGTAATTTTGAGGTTAAGAAATGATATTTGATTGCTTTCTTCCTGTTCACATGTGAAGTCAATGTTCGGATGTATAGAGTTAACGTTATTCGCTCTTCTATGTAAAATATTTTCTCAACCCAAACGAGCCGTTTTTCCATATATATTTCTCTACAAGTGGGTTTCTCGACATCACTGATTATTATTTGATCACGGCAATTGTTCGAGAAGTGTAAGTTTGTGTGTTTTTCTCAGTGTATTTGTACTTAACTGTAACCATGGTGTATGAACAAGCATACAGTACACCACTATTAACAGTACACGCTCACACGATCGTTGAGAAACTAAGAAATTTAAACCAAAGAATTATCAATGGAAGAAATGACATCTATTTCATTCAACAATTTAGAAAGGAATAACTAACCCTAACTTTGTAAAGGTAAAACTTTCAAATTTTTTTAATAAATACACAAACATTATAAAAAATTTACAGAAAAATCCACTTAAAGCTATGTTGAACACAAAATAGAAAGAACTACATGACTTACAAAAACAAAAAATGAACCTAGACCATCGACTGGTATGCTGCATTGAACCAGAAATTTACGGACTTGTACAACGAAACACAAACCAAATCAATACTAGGAATGACAGAGACAAAAAGATCTCCCACATAAAAAACTAGAAAAACTAAGATACAAACAACAGAAAAGACACCAAAACGACAAACCGTTGACTAACCTCATAATTAACAGATCCGACCGACAATTAAACACAGACGAGATACATCTACTTAACAAAGGACTAAACTAGGCAATAGCACCTCGGTACATTCCAACCATAGAAATTAAAACATGTTTTGAAGACCTAGCCAGGAGACTTGTGATACTTTCTACAGAAAACAAAAAAAGAAAAAACCAAAAACAACCAACAGAAAGAAGACAACTTAGATAATTTTATTAACATCCAACAGCCAAACTTCCTAAGTAAAATTAAATATTAATATTTTCCAGAAACACCTAAAAAAACATCTTAAACGATATTTTTCAAAGAATTTTCTCACAAACCATCAACATAATTTCACAAAACAGAAAACTAAAAAACAACCTTACAAAAAGAGACATTAATTCCATTAAAAACCTAAAACAAGACAGAAACATAAAAATTCTAAAAGCAGATAAAGGTAACGCTATACTAATAATGAACACGAATGAATACATACAAAAAATGAATAACATCCTATCAGACACGAACAAATTTAAACCAATACACACAAATCTAACAAAGACACACCAGACGCAAGTAAACAAATAACTACTAAAAATGAAAAAAGCCAACACAATTTCACAAACACTTTATTCCTACCTACGTAAAACCGACTCACGTACACCACAAATACACGGCATCTCCAAACCTCATAAACCAGATTGTCCATTACGACCAATAATGTCCACATGTGAATCGTTTAATTACAATCTTGGTAAATACATGGCATGGACATTCTCCAAATATGTAACATCAGCCAGCTCATTCATTATAGACTCTTTTAATTTCAAGTCTAATCTAAATCAACTTAATCATAAAGCCTTAATGGCTAGTTTCGATGTTATATCACTCTTTACAAAAGTTTCAACCACTGAAGCCTGCAAGATAGCCTTAGAACTCTATATCCGAGACCCAAACCTAACTATAGACATGGCCTGGCATGACCGAGCGCGTTAAGGCGTGCGCTCGTAATCCGAGGGTCGCGGGTTCGCGTACGCGTCGCGCTAAACATGCTCGCCCTCCTAGCCGTGGGGTTGTATAATGTGACGGTCAATCCCACTATTCGTTGGTAAAAGAGTAGCCCAAGAGTTGGCGGTGGGTGGTGATGACTAACTGCCTTTCCTCTAGTCTTACATTGCTAAATTAGGGACGGCTAGCACAGATAGCCCTCGAGTAGCTTTGTGCGAAATTTCAAAACAAACAAAACTATAGACATTCCCAGTAACCAATTAGCAACTCTCATAGAATTCACCACTATAAAGACAAACTTCATGTACAACAGCCACAACATGGGCAACCCAGTATCACCAGTTCCAGCCAATATTTTCATGACACAAGTTTAAACACTATACTGGTACAGATATGTAGATGACATGGTTGCAGGATTCATATCTACAGAACACATACTTAATTTTTTCAATGACATTAACTCTATACATCCCAACATTAACTTCACAAGTGAACAGGAAGAAAGCAATCAAATATCATTTCTTAACCTCAAAATTACAAGAACCGACACAATTCAAAACAGAAATCCACCGAAAAATCACCCATACTGGACTATACATTCCTTGGGACTCAGCACACGAAACAAAACAAAAACCCAACATTCTAAGAAACCAAATAAACACAGCCATAAAACTATGCTCACCAGATAAAATTAACGATCAATCAAACAAAATAAAACAATACTTCATTAACATCAATAAGTCTCCTCCACAAACCGAAGAAAACATAAAACGCACACACCTAGACAAAAAGCAAAATCAAGCAACAAAAGAAAATATATCTCACGAATCAAAAAATCACGAAACCATATATTCCTGACATCAGCAAACAAATAACCGACATTTGGCAAAAACTAGTAACAAAATATGACATTTCAGTTAATACCAAATTTATTTAAAAACCAGGCACAAAACTGAGGTCTATACTATGTAAGAACTACACTGACAAACACCACACCAATATTATTTATAAAATACAATGTGATAACTGCCACGACTTCTATATTGGAGAAACAAGTAGAAAAATGGAAACCAGATTCGAAGAACATAAAAAGTCACCTTCACACGTTTTCGAACACTGCAAGTCAAATAAACACAACATAACCATAGAAAACACTCAAATATTAAATAAAGAAACAAACAAACGCAAAATTAAAGAAGCCTTACTTATACAACAACTTAAACCCAAAATAAACCAATATAAAGGAACGTCATTATACCTACATTAATATTAAAGATAAAGTTATATATTAAAACATCTAACACCGCCCTCTACATTGCGACACTCAGTTACATAACCCCTTCCAAACATGTGGTCAGCTTCCGGTCAGTTACCTCTTTCTTTCTTTGTGAACCTGACGATGACCGAAGAAGGTCGAAACGTTGTTCGCTCTTCTACGTAAAATATTTTCTCAACCCAAACGAATCGTTTTTACATATATATTGATACGTCATAGTATACCCAGTGGTTTGCGTACTAGTGGTAAAGAATTGTACTTCCAAGAAGATAATAACCCTAAACATCCATCCAACTTTAATGGAAATTACTTAGCTAAAAAAAAGAAGCTACTGGGATCATTCAAATGATGCAATGACCACTACAGAGATCTGACCTCAACCCAGTTGAGAAAATCTGGGATTTGAAAGATCAAACTTGACAAATCAAAATCTTATTTCAAAGAAACTTTATGGGAGTGTACTGTATCTAGGGGACAAAATTATGAAGAATGTTCTGAGTAAATACGTTACAACAATGACTGAAAGATTGTCTACAGTTATTAAAGTCAAAAAATGGTCACGAATATTAACCTGTTTGCTGAACTCAAACAGTTCCACCGACTTTTTGTTGTACTAAATACGAATTTGATAAAATGTTGCCAAAACTAACAAAATAATAATAATAGTAAGGCCTGACATGATCTGGTAGTTAGGAAGCTCGACACTTTGTCTAGTCCCGAGATCGAATTAATAGTAAGGCCTGACGTGATCTGCTGGTTAGGAAGCTCGACACTTTATCTAGTCCCGAGATCGAATTAATCGTAAGGCCTGACGTGATCTGGTGGTTAGGAACCTCGACACTTAGTCTAGTCCCGAGATCGAATCTCATCATTGAAGATAACGTTCTTCCATTCGTGAGTGTTATAATGTGACGGTGAATTTTACTATTTATTCGTAAAAAGTACATTAAGTGTTGAAGGTAGGTGGTGTTGATTAGGTGCCTTCCTTCCCTCTAGTCTATCGCTTATAAATTAGGGATCATTAGCGCAAATAGCCTCTGAGTGCCTTTACGCGAAATTCAAAACGCACAGACAAAGCTATCTGTTGTCGTCCCACATGATCAAAGAATACACATAACACCCACAGTATAATATATGAGGTTATTATACCGTGGTGGCAGGGATTTCGGGTGGAGGCAGCTAATCCACCAGCTGTAGTCGTAACAATGCACATCTCTGATGACTTGTGGGCTGTGGAGGAGACCATTACAACACACGATGCTCCAAATAACACAAACACAATGCAGTAACACTGATGACAACAACATAAGCAAACAATAAAGGATATCTTTAATATAGAAATATCAAAACTATAACTTAAAATATACACAATCAGCCAAATCAAACCAATACAGACACAAAAATTAAAACCTAAGTCCAGTTGAAGAACATTACTATAACCTACATCAGTAACACCGGTACAAAGTGCAAGTAACATGCAGCAAGGTTATCAGAACCAACGGAATAAAACCAGAAACAACAAATCACTCAAAGTCAACCAACAAACACATAAAACAGAAAAAAATCCAACAGTCGAGGCAATCAAACACACATTATTTATACAATAGTATAATAACCCTCAAAACAATACATACAACCTGACACTCTTTATAGAAATACCTAAAATGCACTTTATCTCTGTTACACCACATATTATACATTTATTTGTAAGTCCAAACACCATACAGTCAACTACAGAGATATATAAAAACAAATAAATAACCATACAATATTAGCTTCATATACACTGGTCATGAGTTTTTGTTTGTTTGAATTTCGCGCAAAGCTACTCAAGGGCTATCTGCGCTAGCCGTCCCTAATTTAGAAGTGGAAGACTAGAGAAAAGGCAGCTAGTTATCACCACCCACCGCCAACTCTTGGGCTACTTTTTTACCAACGAATAGTGGAATTGACCGTCACATTATAACGCCCCCAAGGCTGAAAGGGCGAGCATGTTTGGTGCGACGGGGATTCGAATCCACGACCCTCAGATTATGAGCTGAACGCCTTAACCCACCTGGTCATGCCGGGCCCCACGTGAACAAAGTGGAAACAAACTAATCATTATAATACTGAGCAAGTGACTGATTACATTCAACATCCTGTAATGACGTCATCAAATTAGCTGACATTCGTAAAATAACTTTCGTTTGAAAAGAAAACGATATTAAAATCAAAATGTTTTCGATCACTAGAAACGATATTTCTATTGGCTGATCGAAGTAACAGATGCTTTTGAAGCTCGTGGTAGTTTTACATACGTACGAAAAAAAACTGGTTTGGTTGTGATTAAGCCAAAAGTTACATAGCAGGCGACTAGTGTATTCTACCCAATACGGGTATCGAAACTCGGTTTTTAGCATTGCAAGCCTGCAGATTTACGGATAAACCACGAGAGATGAAAAAGTTAAGCCTCGTTAAACTAACAATCGAATGTAGTGTATTCATTACGTTCTACCCTGCTTTTACGAAGGGTGACTTTTTGCTAAGCCTTACTTTTACAGCGTTCTTTCTTTAAAAACAACAACAAAAGCTAGAAGGTGCCTAATTGAGGCTCTGAAGATTGTTAAGAAACTGACATTGTTGATGTATCAACTGTTTATTCACATTTAGTGTTATGAATGGTAGGACAATGGGACATAAATAAAAATTTCAACGGCATAGATGTCATCTTCAGCTAATAAAGGCAGCTTTATTTTCTTAACAGGGTGGATGGCCTCTGGAAGGGGTTGCCATTAGACGTTATGAATGCAGTAAGGTTTTGGGAGAGTTTGATATATGTTTGAGTGATAAGGGTTGGATATGAGTTATATTTTAAGCGTTTGGTGTAATTTGATGGATAGGACAGCACCTATGGAACCAAAAGGCTTATCACTATCCTCCAACCTCATGTTTTTTTTTGTTGTTGTTTTTAAAGGCACAACCCAGCATGGCCAGGTGGGTAAGGTACTCGACTCGTAATCTGAGGGTCGCAGGTTCAAATCCCCGTCACATCAAATTTGCTCGCCCTTTTACCCGTGAGGGCGTTATAATGTTACAGCCAGTCCCATTACTGACTGGTTAAAGTAGCCCAAAAGTTGGCAGTGGGCGGTGATGACTAGCTACCTTCTCTCTAGTTTTATGCTGCTAAATTAGGGACGGCTAGCGCAGATATCTCTCATGCAGCTTAACACCAAATTCAAAAACAAACAAAACATCTGTTTTGGCAAATATTTCATGTCGCATCAACAGAAAAATACCCTAAAACCATCACACTGCCTCCCCACCCTTCATGGTAGGTGCTAGACTTTACTTACTAACTGAGGATTAACACAAAAAGGTTCATTTCAATTTAATATCAAATCTAGTACCCGTAGTGGTATGGTAATATGGTTGTGAGTTTACAACGCTAGAAAGTGGGTTTATTAAATACACAAATAATTCATTTATTAGTGTATTGTTAAGTATACTGGTAATATATTTTATTAGTTTGTTGTTAAGTACATAGGTAATTTATTTTATTCATTCATCCACCACTCGATTCCGTCAAGGAACATAGGGCCGCATTCACTTGCGGTTTCATGAACAGGTATTTAAGTGAGTAGGTTGTTAACCCACTGCACCGAGCCGTCCCTAATTTAGCAGTGTAAGACCAGAGGGAAGGCAGCTAGTCATCACCACCCACCGCCAACTCTTGGACTTCTCTTTTACCAACGAATAGTGGGATTGATTATTACATTATAACGCCCCCTCGGCTGGGAGGGCGAGTATGTTTGGCGCGACTCAGGCGCGAACCCGCGACCCTCAGATTACGAAGCGCACACCTTAACGCGCTAGACCATGCCGGGCCCATTTTATTTATTAGTGTGTTGTTAAGTACACAAGTAATACATTATATTTATCAGTTTAAGTACACATGTTATATTCGCTTCAGTATAACAGGGATCATACCCCATATTTAACACTATAAGCCCTCAAATTTACCCCTAAGTCACTGAGGGATCTAAGTATCTTATTTTTGTTGTATATATGTATTTGATTTGCAAAATGAATTACTGTACACAAAAATTTGAAATTAAAAAAAAATTATTGGCATGTATCTTACCAGTAACTAAAGTGTAGTTCTTGGATTGTAATTGAAAGTTAAATGTAACATGTATCCTTTTAGAGGTAACATCATTGTGAGTGTGTAATATTCCTCATTACATCCTAATACGGCAAGCTTCGTGGTGTGCGATTATTTGTAGCAACCCTGTGATTCGTGGATATAAAAAGTTGGAATGCTACGAAATAACTTTAATAACGAGTTTGTTTAACCCGAGCAACAAGCACACGCTGTGGCGTCTGTATATAAATTACACGTGTGGTATACTGGGAAATATTTGCCAGCTCTCACTAATACATTCAGGGTGTGTGATGGGTTAGGTAGAAGTAAAATCCGTCCATGAAGCTGGTTCTTGTTTTATGGTCCAGAAACAATGAACCAGCAAACGTTTCTTTTCTGCATACTACAACTGAGAAATGCACAGTATTTTTATACACATACATTCACAGGATCGTAAATGTTTGTTTTTGAATTTCGTGCAGAGCTACATGAGGGCTATCTGCGCTAGCCATCCCTAATTTAGTAGTGTAAGACTACAGAGAAAGCAGTTAGTCATCACCACCCACCGCCAACTCTTGGACTACTCTTTCACCAACAAATAATAGGATTGACTTTCACATTATAACGCCTCCACGACTGACAGGGCAAGCAGTTTTGGTGTGACGTGGATTCGAACCCGCGACCCTCAGATTACAAGTCGAGCGCCTTAACCACCTGTTCATGTCATGACTGCCGTCTTGCAGCAACATTCGCTAGTCACCTTGACAAGTGTGACTTATCACAAAGTCCATAGTCTCAACATGTAGCGATGGAGAAGATACTTAATAGACATGATACACATATTAAAATATGGCAGATAGTTTTACTTTGAAAGATGACTGCCACCCACTTTCATTTGATTCTCCACCCAACAAGGCAAGAAAAAACCATCGCTAAGGCATCACTGACCAACCGAATAAATTCTTTTATCTTTCTTCATTTTGTTTCAATCTAAGTAACTCTACAAATACCTTATCACTAATGTCAGTTTAAACCTAAATCCACTTATGTGCAACGTAAATGTAATCACTGAGTCGTAATAGCTAGTGGTAATCGAAAAACAAAATAACAACAAAACTGATGTTCCTTTAACAAGTTTCAGTATCGAGTGAAACATAAATTAGCAGAAGAACATTACACGACTGTAACATGTAGAGTACTCAATACTTTGTGCACTGTACAAACGGTGACTTTAGGGAGTCATCCAACGGTTTGCAGTCGGTATCAGCGCTGGCAATATACCCAAGTGTCCAGTACTGATATAGTATAACATATTTTTTGAGAATAACATCTGTTATCATACGTCTCATCTTAGGAGTTTTCACAAAATGCCTCCTCTGGTATTTTAGCTTTACTTTTCACGGAGTTCTTCTTTCAGTCCATAATCGAATCTAACCGTGAAAATTGGCAATAACATAAAATATGAGAAACTAGTGACTTCCACATTTTGAAACATAACGTGAATCTGCAACGTGACTGACTGCACGTTAGGTAGGTGCACGTTGAAAGGTCAAACTATGCATGTCATGATATTTTAATGGTTTAACTAGTTTAATTAAACTACTTAATTATCACGGTATACGAACAAACTTGACACCGGACCACAGATAATAAATCAAACTTAAACTTACAGGAATATTAGATTCTCATATTTAAGAAATTTGGATATTTGTTCTTTAGTCATCTCCTCTTCTGGATTTTTTTGTCCACGCCAACAGAACTACAAAATATAACGTAAAATATTCTCTATATTTTCGTCATTAATATTATTAAGCTATATTTTTACATTTTTCAATCCTATGAGGCTGAAGAGCAATCATTGAAAATCCAGAAGTCACTTTCCACGCCTACCTCTGACACGCTCGAATTTACAACTTCCTAATAGATTTTTCCGAGGTCGACTCCATCAAATTTATAACCAATAGAAAGCCCAGATTCCAACCGATTCATTGCCATGGTCGTCACACCACAATGTAATTTGATCTAAAAAGTTTTCCACGAGAAATGGTTGAATTTATTAACTGCTCGAGTCACGTGATTATAGATGCTCGAGTACCGGTAGAAATGCAAACCCTTATATTATGTATGAAGCGAAGGAATAAAAACCTCAATACACATAATATTATGTTTTATTAAACACGTGCACAGAGTACAGTAACTTTCAGTTAATGTAACAGTAAATTTCAACATCGAAAGTATTGTAGGGATGGTCTGGGTATAGCTGTACCACCCCATATTTGCGTATTATTTTTTGCAATGCATTTATAAAAGTTGCTTTGTTACTTTATTATTTATACAAGAGCTTGACTACTGTGTCTTAAAGTGACACAAAATTATTATCATCGTACCTTATACCGTCATAGTGACACAAAAAATCATTACTGTTTTGTCTGATAATGGCTGAGATGCGGTGCATTCTACCGTGATATATATATTAGTTAGGAACATACTGACTCATGTCCAAGTACAATTAATATGAATACATACAATTAGATATCTGTTTATATTTAAGATCAAAATCTGTAAATTGTAAAGTGTGGCATCAATCAGTGTGTGAATTATGTTCGTTGTTTATATATTCTATGATGCTTCAAAATTCAAGTTACTGTGCGTATATTTCTTATGTTTAACCATACTATTAAAGGTAGAGAAGACATGGGTAATGGTTGCACACTGGAGGTAATGAACAAAGGAAAACAACTTGTCACTGTGACCCAAAATATTGTAGATAATAAAAATCCCCTCGGAGCTGTGAACAAGGTAACGTACAAGTATTTGGGTTTACAAAAGCGACCCAAAAACCCCATTCCTAAGTTGCTCCCAAAGCAAAAACCAAAATGGAAGACCAGCTCGAAAGCTCTAGAAAGAAGAATATATCCAAGTGTCTACGAAACTCAATGACACTTATTATCGTCCTACTGACGATTAATAACTTTAAATACAGATCAACTGGTAAGAGGACACAGTTATAGTGATAAATTACAAACTCAGCGAGTCAATACACGTGCCATATACTATTGGCCTAACGGGTGATACTTGTATACCAATCGGGTACAACTATTTCGAGACAAACTACCAAGGGAACACGTTAAAAACTTCCCAAGATGTGTGTAGAAAGGGAAATATCTTCCAATAGCTTTGTGTCTTTGGGCTGCTTAAACATGCCCTCGATTTACAGGTAAGGCTGATACACCCTCGAAAGCATGTAAAGAGAGATGACAATACTGACCATGGTGTTTTGTAGTAAAGCCTCGTGCAGTGTAAGTTGCACTGCCCAGCAATAGACAATAACCAGGGTCGTAAATATAAAACAACATCAACAGAAGAAGGGGGGGGACGTAAAAACCTTTGGATCTACTCCCTACCATTCACCAAATACTTATTAAGTACATATTTCGTTCAGAGCTTCTCAAAAACCAATTTTAACAGCAGTTTATTATTGTATTGTTTATTCATGAGGGTTGGATCGTCCACTGTAAAACTCATATATAACCATACATAAAAAAAATTCATGACAAACTTCATAGATATTTAATATGACTTTACTTTAACTTTCATATATCGGAGGGGCATGCCCCTTAGCAGCTCATTCATTGGCAAGTCTGAAGGCTTATCGTGCTAAAAACCAGTGTTTCGAGACCCTGAGTAAGCACAGCACAGATAAACCATTATGAAACCTTTCACTTGACATACATGGTAATACGAGGATGCTTGAAGTTACATTTTTTCAATCTTCTAATAAAGTTTCACGAAATTTTACGAGAAATTAATTTATCTCAATAAAACTATATGGCCAAACTTACCCTGAACATATTAATTACGAACGAACCCAACATCATACGAGAGTGTAAACTGTTACTTTAAACATTTCACAAAATTTAAAAATCATTGTTTTAGTAGACCTACAATTTCAAGTTTAACTGTACTTGTATACTCACTTAATATATTAAATATATAAACTAACTTGTCCTTACGTCGACTAGAACTAAGCATGTAATCCGACGTGTACTTACATCAACTAGATATGCAAGCTAAATCTTAGTTAAATCACGTGAAACACAAGTTTTCAGAAGTTGAACACATGTACTCAAGTAAATCCAAAAGTAAATTAAAACTAACAAATAAAGTGAATTAAAATCAAGCTTGTATTTCTCAGTACCACGATGATTCTGTATAAAATTAGGGTTAAATTAAGTTAAATTCTGTGACTTTGAAAAATTTTCAGATACGGTAAGAAAAACGTGATAAAGTTTATAGCGTAAGCTAATCTTAGGCAAAACACAGTAATTTGTGATTTTAAACACACGCCTTTTATCAACAGAATTAACATAAAATATATATTCCTGAACAGAATCGCAGAAACGGTGCAAAACAGTCATTCTCAGAGTACTGGAATCACGTAAACCAATTCAAACATCGAGTTATAACTGCGATCAGTTTTATTTATAGAGGTACTTAGGCCTTGCTATCGTGCGCTGCAGACGACTTAAGAAAACATTTAAAGTTTGAAACAAACCACGATTTAAATATTGAAACTTGTACATCCATATTAATATCACAATTTGATGGCTTTTCTTATCAAAGTTTTATCTCAAACATAGTTGTTACACAAAAATGTAGATGGCGAACTTTACTGCTTTTAGAAATAAAATAACAAAAAAATTAGTTATAAACTAACACGACGCACTTCCATGAAACGCACCAACAGAGAGAAAAGCTGTATCGAAACAGAAACAATGGAACAATTCAATACTACTGTTTCTACGTCTGAAATAAACCTTTAACTATTTCGAAAATCAATTATATATGTACGTGAGGTTGGCTTAAATTTCATTAAAACAATAACAAGAGTAGCTAAGAAAGATCTGGCCTTATGAATTAGTGACGTCACACAAACTTGCGAGAGAAATAAACGTTTCATCATAAAAATTATTGAGAAATAAATCACAGCTGAACCAACGCAGCCATGTTTTATAATTCATGTCCAAAAGTATTTAGAAATTAGGGTTTCTGCTACCCAGTACAAGCTGTTTATGAAAAGCCAGATCAATCAATATGTTTTATCTGATGAAGGTCGTACATGTTTTAATTTATCTGACAAACTGTAAATCAAAAGCCAGACCAGCCAATATTGTATTCGATAAAAGTTGTACGTGTTTCATCTGACAAGCTGTTTATGAAAAGCCAGATCAGTCAATACCTTATATCTGATAAAGGTTTTATACGTTCCAATTTATCTGACAAGCTGTTTATGAAAAGCCAGATCAGTTAATACCTTATATCTGATACAGGTTCTGTACGTTTTAATTTATCTGACAGGCTGTTTATGAAAAGCCAGATCAGTCAATACTTTATATTTGATAAAAATCGTACATGTTTTAATTTATCTGACAAGCTGTTTATGCTACGTCACATCTGTTACTACAGCATTATTCTTTCTCTTTCTAAACATATAATATCAACATCTTTGCTCCTGTCGGCGTAACTGTGAAAAACAAAAATCTGAACAGACTTTAAGAACAACTTTAATATGAATAAAAATTAATCTTTATTCAGCTGGGCATATTGTAGTCTCTAATAGCACACGTTTATTACAGACAAACTCCTGAAGGTGTAATGATGTACAGACACGTGAAGGTGGTTTGGCGTAACAATACTGTAGACAAACACGTGAAGGTGGTTTGATGTAACGATACTGTAGACAAACATCGGAAATATGTTTATAATATCTACTTAAACTTTTCTACACTCAAGGCTCTAGAAATCAAGTTCTTACAATTTAGCATGTTCTGGCCCACTTAACCATCACACTGCAGTGTCGCAATCATGTTAACAAATGAGTCATAAAACAAGACTCAAAATAACTCAGCAGCTTGGAGAAAGAATATATATTTAGGATGTTTCCTAGAAACCACCGTTGTCACAGAAGAGACGCTGCTTATGGACATCTCAGCTCCATAACTTCACTTAACTAGAGAACAAAACGATGACAACTTTACTAAGCATATCACATCAGTCATAATTTACGTGATAGAAGTGACAATGCAAAGAACTGTTTTAACATTTTAAGCGTTAGGCCAAGGTAAAGATCCTTATGCTAGGTAAAGACACCTATAAGTCTTTTCAGTGGTTTCACACTGAGGGATATCTTACACATCAAGTACTGACTATATTAAAGTTGTTTCTCACACCGGCCGTCGTTCAACGCGCACGAGCACACTACACACTGACGTCACTATAATATGTATATTCATCTGAACCATTTCAACACATATGCTTTAATTTACTGCTATTATCCCACATGTATTTGGGCATGTATTAATCTGCCCAAAGTTTTCTTTTTTGAGCCACATACTTAAGTACACTAAATATATATTTCCGTGGTCTAAATTCCTTGAAATATGTCAACAGGAAAGTATATACGTCAGGCAATATACTTGAAATTTATTTCAGTTATTTTAACGGATTAGGTTAACGCCACTACAGTCAATGCATCTTTAGAACTGCGTAACAAACAACGAGTTAATTATATTCTTTCAATTCAAAAGAAAACAAAACAAAAACAACTACATAACAAACAAATTAATTACTCGCGTTAAATATATCTTACTCTATATTTAAGGGCTGTTATGGCCTGGTGATTAGGGTTACATATGTAGCTTAACGTTAACTGTTCCCAGATAACAAGATTTTCGGCCGTAAACTGCTTATATTAATTAAGCAATGGACTGGTGTGACTTGCGAGTAAGGTCACTCAACTCACAATCTACTATTACGTTTTTGCTTTTTTTTGTGGACTGAACGCAACAGAAAGACACAGATAACAGCTTATATAATTTATTACAATAAACTGTTATATATGTGACTGATATAAAATAAATTATACAATAACAATGACAGATATTCAGTTTCAACC
This sequence comes from Carcinoscorpius rotundicauda, assembly GCA_011833715.1. NCBI lineage: Eukaryota > Metazoa > Arthropoda > Merostomata > Xiphosura > Limulidae > Carcinoscorpius > Carcinoscorpius rotundicauda. The sequence goes on along the minus strand of CM022406.1, from coordinate 45,315,583 downwards.
GTCAAAATTAATTACAATACAAAACGGTACTAGCCTGTGTCCAATATAATGATCCAGAATGAAAGTCCAAAAGTCCAGATCAGAAATCCAAAATTCCAGTCTAGGGAGTGAATTTGGTCCCACGAAGAAATTCCGAAGTTTGAACGGAGAAGTCCAGAAACAATTCACAGTTCAATAAATTTGACAAAGTTCTTTTTACGATGTTTTAGATGAATGCCTCAAATTTGTCGTTTTCCAACTTGCTCTGGTCTCCCCTAAACAGTCCTATACGTGTTGACTTTCAGTATAACCAGTAATTCGAATGAATCGTAAAGATTGACGAAATAAAATCACAGCTTTTGTAGATCTAGCTCCAGTCACAAATTCAAGTTGAATAAACACACAGTAAACGTTGAAAATTTTCTCAAACGAAGACACATCTCTTGAATCGAATAAAAACGAATGACTGACTCAATGACTCTCCTCACATCGCTGTCTGTTTATATATTAGTAGGCCTACTGTGTTCTCGAACAATCGCTTAACTTCCACAAAATTCCAGAGTAATCTGCGCATGTCTGTTTTTGCACGAGACTCGTCTAGATACCAGGCCGACATATATTCTATTTATAAACATATGATTGATCTACCTAATTCTAGAAATTTCTACATGAATAACAACATATTTTATTGGTTTGAACTTTAAAACAATAATATAAACAACAACATGGCATTCCAAACGCTTTATACATAACACTTCGGATCAAGAATTCGAACTCATTTGTTTGAATTTTGCGCAAAGTTACATGAAGGCTATCTGCGCTAGCAGTCCCTAATTTAGTCGTTTAAGACTAAAGGGAAGGCAGCTAGTGATCACCACCCACCGCTACCTCTTGGGCTACTCCTTTACGAACAGTAAAATTATAACGTTCCCACGGGTGAAAGGGCGAACATCTATGATGCGAGAGGGATTTGAACCCGCGCCGCTGAGATTAGGGGTCAAGCATCCTAACCACCTAGCCATGCCAAAACGTTATAAATTGTTGTACGTTACCGTAAGATAAAAATATTTCATTTACGTTGTTTGTTAAGTATCTATTTCTATACACTATTTTCAATGATATGTGATATGCTGAGCAAACGCAAATCTAGCTTAGTTTTGTTCACCTGATTACACCATAAATATATAAATGTATATTCTAGCCTCTGCGTTCTACTTATAGTTCTGTGGTGTTTTAGAATTATTCTGTCTCTTCAAATTACTCGATGTACCTTTGCAAGGTCTCTGAAACTGTTTGTTTCAAAAGTATATAAAACCAAAGTTAACAGTATCAAATACTTTTATTTCGTATTTTGAAGGTCATATGTCAAACTGTGTTGTAGCCTACAGAGTGCACAATTCTTTTAGTGATTCTCTGCATGTGCATGTTTTATTGACAATAAAGATTGTGACGTTAAGTATCCTTTATGTGACGTCATTTTTGTGTCTACTGACTAACTGACAGATAACACACTACTGTATAACGGTGTGAGTGTTTAAAACAAGTGAAATTGATGCTATACTTATGTCAGGATTAAGCTATATGAATATGGAAGTTAAAAGTGCACCTACTTATTATCATACTGATTTTCGAATTTAAATTTAATTTTTTTTTCTCACAGTGGCGCTGCTTCACCCAGAATTTTGGGTAAAATGATGGAACATCCATGCATTATTGTTTAATAGCTGAAGCATCTAATCAACAACGCAGGAAGAAGACCTTCCTTTCAAGTGTGACGTACAGAGGTCATGACACTGACCCCACCTCATGGCATTCTTTGGGAGAGACTATGGGTCCGAATCTGTCGGATGGCAAGCGGTTCGCCATTCATAAACAGAGACAGACTTTAAAGGTATAACAGTTTAGATAATATTAGGCGTATCACAGACTGTTTATCTGTCGAGTTAACTAAAATAATTTGCACTGGTATTTCTACCAACCTAAACATTCATGTAATATGATGAAATTAAAACTGAAAGTCAAATGAGCATATTAGAAACTCTACTGGAAACGACACTTTTTTTTAATTACTGTAAGTTCCTAAAATATATTATTAATGTTTCATTTTTGTACAACTGAGGTTTTTAGAGACTTGCTAATTTCTTTAGCCCAGAGTGGCCCAGTGATTTGTGTGGGGATGACAGACCTGAGGTTCCGTGATTCGCACGTGCCTCGTTACTGCTGCAGAATAAAATCGCTTCGCACTTTGGAGCCGTGATGCGTATAGTAAGAGTGACAGTCAAATAACACTAATCCATTAGTGTATCCCATACCGTTGGCCGTGAGTGGTGTTAGCTACCTGCCTCCCCTTTAGTCAGTTACTTCTAAATTACGGATGGGTTGAGTAACTTTAGGCGACATTCAACGGCTTGTTGGTATTTTTAGCACAACAATGAACTGTCCAAGTTGTGTCCACTGCAAGGATCGAACCGAAAATGTGCACGTTATAAGACCTCGAGTTTACTGCCGTACCATCGAATAAATGAGGAAATATAAACCTCTATACGCACAAAGAGTTGAGCATCGTAACAGAACTTTGTCAAGACCCAAGAATTATTAAGTACTTAACAAAAGAGACCATTAAAATCAAATGTTTCTACGTGCCATTTAATTTAAATAACAGGGCTCTTTGAGTTGAGAGTGGTGCATTTGTTTGTGCATCTCTTCATAACACTCAAGAATTGTATATATGTAAAAACGGCTCGTTTGGGTTGAGAATTTTTTTTTATGTAGAGGAGCGAACAACGTTTCAACCTTCTTAAGTCATCGTCAGGTCACAAAGGAAAGAGGTAACACAACGATAGCTGACCACATGTTTGAAGGGGGTTGTGTAACTGAGTGTTTTTCTCTACAAGTGGTTTTTCTCGTCATCACTGACACTCAAGAATTGCTGTGACACTTCTACTTATCACGTGCTCAACATCAGGAACCATAACTTATTAACCTTGTTAGTAGTAGTACAAGGTGAACATGTGAAAAAGAGGACATTTAAATTATTACAGAAATAAAGCTAATATTCTGATACACTTACACCTGGTATACTTACATATATAGTTTGTATTTTGTGTTCGCCAATGAAAGTAATTTCATACGTAAAAAAGAAAGAGATTCATTTCATATAATAAATGTATCAAAGACTTCCAAAATACTGGCTTTTAATATTCTTCTTCATTGGTCCAAATTTGTTACGTGATTCCGATCTCAATTTTTAAAGCTGAACTGGAGAATAAAGTAAAATTTGTACAAGTATTTGTTATGAATGGTAAATTTTTTTAAAAAAATTACCTTTAGCTACAACAAAATTGACGAGGAAAAATAAAACGGATTTATAAACATTCGTTTGTTTCACTTTTCCTTGTGTGTTTGTTTTTCTTATACCAAAGACACATCGCGTTATCTCTAGACTCCACCGAGATGAATCGAACACCTGATTTTAACATTGTAAATTCGTGCCAGCTCCACGAAGTAAAATATATAAAGTTGATATAATTTGCTGATATGGTAGTGAGCATAAAGGGCGTTTAACGTCCATATTTCATATACAATAAAACCAATGAACAATTATGTGGACTTCCAACAAAATGGCGCTCTACTGGCAAGCACGTGCTTGTCAAAGTCAACACAATAATCATTCTTTTGACATCGTGACAAGTAATGCGTGGCGCGTGGATTTGAGATATACTGCCCCAGCTGCACTGAGACAAATAAAACATAATAGATATTATAAAACTGAGTGTCACAAAGTGTGTTTATCTTTTCTATTATTGCTAATTATATATTTGGTTAGCTAATTCAAATGAGAGTTAAGGGTTTACTTCTCAATAATAACAAAGTTAACTTTAAAAAAATGTTGAAACTGAATAACTTCCGTTCAAAACAACAAAAACATTGTTTTACATGTGTTCGAAACCGCTGAGTCATGAAACCATGACAATGTTAACTCGAGTAAGGTTATTTTAGTCCACAAGCCTTTCTTCAGTCCAACAAGAGTAGTCTAGTACATGGAAATATGCGGGAATATATAAATTCATATACGAAACCTAACCTCATTATACACAAATGTTCCATTACAGTTAAAAAGGCATCGTCTTTAAACACCAAACGCATAGAATGTTCCTTAGACGCAGTTTGTGAAAGAAAAAAATACTTCGACGAAGACGTACAAGGAAAATTTCAAAGTTGTTCACATGATTACAAGTTTTCGTCAAGCCTACTTCCTTTAGATTTACTAAACAATTCATTACACTTATTAATTAACAAATTCAATTTGATATCAATAATCTATCAATAAAAATGTATCAATTGTGCTTATTTTTTCACATATTGTGAATTTTTGTTCTGTTATTATTAATAACAATGGATGCACGGTCTGACCCTAATGAATATATTTCCCAAACAGTTTCAAATACTGAAGGATCAAAAGGATCTAACTGAGACCCTAAATAATCCTGTAGTTGATTTGAAGTTAAGCACAAAACAACATGGCGGGATGTAAACGTTTTGTCCACCATGGGTGTCGAATCCCGGGTTCTAGCAGTGTAAATTCGCAGGCATTCCACTGTACCACTTCTAAGCTTTTAACAGTTTTACTACTATAACATTTTCTACCATAAACTAAAAAAAAAATTATTATAAAAGTTTAACTTTTTTTTTACTATCAAGACACAAACTTATCTGAAGTAATACCAACTAATAACACATATCGTGCTGGTATTATGAATCCTGTCCTCAAAAATACTTTACATTTAAAGAAATTTATACTTTTACCGTTACACATCGAAAACTCAAGTTCAAAATATATTAAAATCAACTTTATATTTTGTTAATTAACGTGATTACAAGTCGTAGTAGACTTCACAGTTTTACTGTCTTCAAAATAACAGTATTTAATTGTTGTCTAAAAATATTTAATTTTCTCACTTACCTGTTATATTAATCATTATTTAATTAATCAACTTTCACACGCCTATACCTTTCTCGAAGAAAACTTGTTAAGACTAACTTCAACCCTTGCAAAACTAGATAATAACAGATACAGTTGGAGTTCAACAATATTTGTCTTAATAGTCACGTGGCCTGTAGTGATGGATTTTCTCGCCGATTCACGCGAGAAAGTAAATTGTTTCATGCGTTTATAGCGGGTTGATGCGTTAGATGTTCCGCCCTGTCTTTTTGGGAATCCGTGACGTCATTCAACACGCATGCTCTTACACAGCATTATGTTTTATTTTTTCTAGCGTTATAATAAAAACGTCTTGTCTTGAAACTATTTTCAAGATGATGAAAAACTTTACACCACTTTGTTGACCTCTTATGGTGACTTTCAAGAAACAAATGCCCTTAACGACAAAACATCTTGCATCTATCTGGTGTAATATCTCAATTTGGGCGTGAATACTAACGTTATTATAAGCACAATTACATAACGGTTTAGGAGGTTTATTACACGTGTATTCGTAACAAGATTCTATTGGTCAATAAATGTTTTAGTCCACTCCCACTTTCCTTAGTCTCAACATCCTTAAAAAGTGGCTTAAATTTCAGGCTACTATTAAAACAACAAGTTTGCGTTAAAAAAGAAACAGTTGATTGTATTTTATATAAGTTTCAATATTTATATGTATGCCGCGCAGATAGTCATTTAAAAACAATAATCATATACACCATAATTCAGTAATTTAAAAACAATAGTTATATAACACTATAATTCAGCAATTTAAAAACAATACTTATATAACATTATAATTTAGCAGTTTAAAAACAATATTTATATAACACTAATTTAGCAATTTAAAAACAATATTTATATAACACTATACTTCAGCAATTTAAAAACACTGGTTATATAACATTACAATTTAGTAATTTAAACAATAATATTATCTCTCACGCGGTGGCTTAGAGGTAAGTCATGGTCATATAACACTAAAAATCCGATTTTGATACTTGTGATGGACACAGAACAAATAGATCAATTGTGTTGCTTTACAACAAATAAATAATTTAAATAATTATAACTAAATAATTTAAACAGTAGTGCAATATAATTCAGTAATATAAGTAAACTACCGTATAGCACGTGGAAATAACCGGGCAATCACCCACACCCCACAGTTTACCCTACCTTCACGTTTCGGAGCTAACTGAAATAAATAAATATTGTGAAATCGTATTTGACCAACAAAAAGGCAGAAAGTTGCAATCGACACAGTCATTGGTCTGTAGATCCCCGAGAGTTAACACAAAGAGGTTTATTTCAATTTAATATCAAATCTAGTGCCCCTAGTGTAGCTTTGCGCGAAATTCTAAAACAAACAAACAAAACTTTTTTATTGGCTATGGAACTTGTTGTTGTTGTTTAATTGTAATGTTAGTATTTTCTCTTTAATTTTCTTGGGTTGATATTCCAGTTTCTTATTTTTTTTATTTTGCAATTTACTTTTATAAACCTCGTCATAATGATACAACATATCTTTCTGTACTTGTAACTGATCATGCATGTGTTGTAGGCACAGTGTGCCATGTTTACCAGTATATATGGAGCTTAACGTTACTGCATGGAGCTTCTGGAGTTAGTAATCTTGACGTCCATCCTGTAGTAGAATATGTTCCTTCATGTTTTGTCTTTGCTATGGTATAAATGGTTGTACTTTCAGCTCTCACGAGATATTCAGATCAAGACAGAAACCCCCACAAAATCCTTGGTCATATTCCTCACTCCATCCAAAATTAATTTCCATTTTTGTTTAGGGTAGACAGGTACTTTTACATAATAATAGTTGTCTACAAGTAATTGGTAGCATGATAAGACCATGGAAACTGCGGATTTATTGCTTGGTTACAGGTTGGAGTCAAACTTATCTGTAGCTCATAGAGACTCTATCTCTCTGTAAAATTTGACCATAAAACTCCACTTCTAAGAACACGAGCGAGAACCTTTCCGTTTTTAGCTTCAAAACTACTTTATTTATTTATTTGGTTACCATTCTTAGGTTCTAAGTCACAGACTTGAATGTATGACCACTAAAACGTCATCCACAATGGACATCCATTTCTTTCGTTACAATACTTTTAGTGAAAGCTCTACCAGCCTCTCCAAAGTGAAATGCGTGTCACACAGACTGAATGGCATAATTTAGAATTCCAACACAACATTTCTGGTTATAAGGGAGGCATTAAGTCCATTCTAGTTATCCAGTTGGACATACCAGTGAGTAGATGTCAGAACCAAAATACTGAACCAATGAGAACCTTCTAACATGTTTAGATAGTCATATGTTTGCTGTAAATGGAAGGTTTTAACACAAGTTACCTAATTTACACGTCATCAAGAACATCAAACATTGTATCTCAGAACGGCTGGTGCGTGTATTAATACTTAACGTTGTTCTCTCCTTACAACAATAGAATCTAGATTTCGATATCTGTGGTGGGCAGAGCACACATAGCTTATTTTGTTATTTTGTGCTTAATTTCAAAACAAACAACTCTTCTTCTTGTCCAAAGTATACTTAGGCCAATTCAATTACTTTAGAATTCAGTTAGCTAACCGATTTATTTTTCTCTATTTCTTATCACTATAATGTATGTGTACTTTCTCTATTTCTTATCACTATAATGTATGTGTAATTTCTCTATTTCTTATCACTATAATGTATGTGTACTTTCTCTATTTCTTATCACTATAATGTACGGTTTATTTACATCATCGTTTTGTAGCAACAGTTCTATCCTGAACTTCCAATAACTGTCTCCTTTCGTCAGAGTCTATTTAGGCTGATTCAATTACTTTGGAACACCATTTGGCCACACAACGTATTCTCCTTATCTTTTTCAAAATTCTAAATCTCGTTTGAAATGGCATTTTATCCATGGGGACGTTACATATTACGATCAATCCCACTATTCGTGGGTAGCAGAATTGCCCAAGAGTTTGAATTGGTTGGTGACGACCAGCTGAAGTATTACACTGTTAAATTAAGGATGGATAGCGCAGAGAGCCCTCGTGTAGCTTTGTGCGAAATTTCAAAAGAAAGAGACAAATCTAAGTCCATTAAACTTTATCCTGAAAAAAAATATATATTATGTTTAGAACGATGAGAAGAAAACTTGTTAATATTTTTTTTCAATAGACACCAATGTTTAAATAGTTTCACAAAAAATTAAATGTTTCAGTCTTCTGCATGTTTCATTTTTTGTTTAAACTTTTACGTTTCTGTAAACGCTTCTTTTTCATGCAACAAAGTGGTTCACTTAGGCCTTACTTCACTAGTAACTCCTATTACATTTGGCCTGGCATGGCCAAGCGCGTAAGGCGTGCGACTCGTAATCCGAGGGTCGCGGGTTCGCGCCCGCGTTGCGCTAAACATGCTCGCCCTCCCAGCCGTGGGGGTGTATAATGTGACGCTCAATCACACTTTTCGTTGGTAAAAGAGTAGCCCAAGAGTTGGCGGTGGGTGGTGATGACTAGCTGCCTTCCCTCTAGTCTTACACTGCTAAATTAGGGACGGCTAGCACAGATAGCCTTCGAGTAGCTTTGTGCGAAATTCCAAAACAAACAAACCTATTACATTTTATTTCGGGTGGGTCAGCAGTAAGTTATGTAGTTACAGCACTAAAGTTCGTGGTTATGTTCCTCGCAGTAAACAGATCGCAAATAATAAACTGTATACTTGTGCACTAAAAATAAAAACAACAACAAAAAACTATTAAACATCTTTGTAAATCTACTCAAGTGCTCACCCTACGTGGTGAAATATACATTGAAAATACTAACTTCAGTGAATTGTTGAAATCCGCATGCAGACCATGAGTGGCATTTGATGCTAGATTGATTATCTCTTTGTGGTCAATCGTTCATAGAGGGCGGCTTTACGCGAACGACAAAGGATACCGATCAAACAGTTTTGCTTCCATGCATGTATACAAAGTGTCATTCACGTTAAAGAAATCAGGGAAATTACGTATAATATCACTTTATCGACCTGTCTAGGATTGTTATTCGTAAATGAACCAAGTACAACTAAAACAAGCAATAATGGCTTAGGGCCAAGACGTCATCGAGTTGGTGACGCCACAAATTTGTCAGACAACGCCAACAGTATTTACGTACGAAAACCGTTTTTCTAGTTGAGTTAGGAGAAGTATAATCTTATATGAAGTAATTATGACAACTATTTTATTATCAACTTATTCGTTTTTATTATAAATTACAAACCTTTAATGAAATACGTAAAAATTCATAAGATATATTTTTACTTTGTCAGAAACATTTTGTCTTGTTCATGATGACAAAAAACCCACTTGAAACTCGTTTCTAAATACATTTGTCTTCTTGTTTCACTACCAATATATTTATTTAATGTTCGTCATGAACAAGTTATCGACAAGGTACAGAGGACACAGAACATCACAATACCATGTTTTCATTTCACTTTACGAAGCGAATGTTTGAATTTTCCCTCTCTCTTCAACAACTATAATAATTGATAAAAACATAATTATTTTTGAAGAAATTATTAGAAATGCGCATCTTATCAATATTAGTCGATATGATACATATTTAAGTGCGAAAGTTTTACCAACGATTTGTTACAAAATTTTTCAGTTTTGACTGTAATTTATTATCTATATAACTAACATTGTCTTATTTAAGTAATTCACAATTTACAGTGATTTTTCAGATTCTCGTGTTTGATCACCTGAATAGCAGCTGGCAAAAAAATGGAAATATAAAAGTCAATATGTGACTGTTTTTCTGTTGTTAATTTATTACGTTGCCTTTCATGTATGTTTTTTTGTACAAGAAATGGGGCTAACATGCATTATTTAATACTCATCTTTCGTTGTCGATAAGGCCCAGCATGGCCAAGCATGTTAAGACTTTCGACTCGAAATTCAAAGGTCGCGGGTTCGAATCCCAGTCGCACCAAACATGCTCGCCCTTTCAGCCGTGGAGACGTTATAATGTAACGGTCAATCCCACTATTCGTTGGTAAAAGAGTAGCTCAAGAGTTGGCAATGGGTGATGATGACTAGCCTTCCTTCCAGTCTTACACTTCTAAATTAGGGACGATTAGTGCAGAAAGCCTCCTGTAGCTTTGCGCGAAATTCAAAATAAACCAATTAGAAACCAAAAAAACGTTCAATGAAGCACGAAAATAAATTGTATTTGTTCTCTCAACTGCATTCTAATTCTTTAGCAGACTTCGTTTGACCCTCCACGAAGTTATCGATAAAAATACATTTTTTTACGTAAATCGACGTACCAAATTTTTATGACCAGTGATATAACATCGGAAAGTAAGGAAAAATCTAGCGTAGCTAAAAAGGTAAATAACTACATAATGTGGTGATACAGTGATTGAATCAATACTTGGTCAAATACGATAAAATATATTTATCTTTACAAACTGTGTCAAGATTTTAGTAAATATTGTTGGTATCTTGTACAGGAAGAAATTAGAATTTCTAATAAATTATTTTCGCTAAAATTTAATGTATCGACAACGATTTGTTTTAATTTCGCGCAAAACTACACGCTGGTTATCTGTCCTTAATTTAGTCGTGTGAAACTACAGAAAAAGCAACTAGTCATCATCACCCACCGCCAACTCTTGGGCTGCTCCTTTAATAACGAATAGTTGGATTGACCGTTACATTATAACGCCTCCACGGCTGAAAGAAAGGGCGAGCATGTTTGGTGCGACTGGGATTCGAACCCGCGACCTTCGGATTATGAGTCAAATGTCTTAACATGCTTGGCCTCATCGACAACGAAAGATGAGTATTGAAAAATACATGTTAGCCCCATTTCTTGTTCCAAAAACATACATGAAAAGCAACGTAATAAATTAACAACAAAAAAACAGACACATATTTACTTTTTTATTTCCATTCTTTTGCCAGCTGCTATTTAGATGATTAAACACGAAAATTTAAAAAATCACTATAAATTGTGAATTACTTAAATAAGACAATGTTAGTTATATAGATAATAAATTACAGTGAAAACTGTAAAAATATGAAGTTCCAAATTTTTTCAATAAAAGTTGCTCCCCAATGACATAACGGAATATCTGAGGAGTTACAACGCCAGAAACTGGGTTTCGTTCCCATGGAAGGCAGAGCAGTTGTCTAGCTTTGCATTCAACTACAATCAATAAAAGTTAGTTCCTACTTGCCACCGCTAACTGCTCATAGATTCTTAGTTTGAAATGGTTTTTAGTTTTACCTGTGTGATCTAATTTATCTGGTGGAATCCCGTTACGCAGCAATTCGCCCATTAAACAATTATAAGCATATTAATAAATAATGTCACAACATTTACTTCTGTGGAATTTAAACTTTTCATTAAAAATAATTCCGATTGAAAAGATCACATTGTTTAATGCAAATAATTAGCTTTCTTAATTCATGCGTTTCCAAACATTTGATGAATCATGCAAATAGAATGTTTTCCTAACATTTGATGAATCATGTAAATAGAATGCTTTCCACCCCTTCAATCGTATTTATCTTAATTTGTAGAAATCTCACTTTTATAGAGGACGCTGACTATAGGAAGGGGGTAGAAGTTTTATCTTTTATGTAGGGGTAGTGAACTACGTTTTGGTGTTCCAACTTCAAGTATTAGGCTTACGTTAAAAAGAAAAAAAGAAAAAGAAAGAAAAATATAGGTACTTTCTTTAAATATTATATAGTTCGTACAATTATTTAAGTCGTAATTTATGGTTTGTCAAAACTATTTTATTTTTCATAAAGTATGTTAACTAAATGTATTTGTAACTTAACTGTAATACGTCGAATAGAATAAAAGGTAAAACTAAAATAAGTGACATAATAAGCGAAAATCCAGTGTTAACAAACTACAAGTTTTAACTACTGAATTTCTAAATCATAACCTTATATATGTATAAGGTTATATATGATTTAGAACTTTACAAGGTCGTTTTTTCCTATTAATTTTTTTTAGTATTAGAGTTTAAGCTAAATCTTATCCGTTTACAATGTTATATGTATAATTTTATCAATTAAATACTTGAAACATATTTTACCAGTGGTATAAAAATTATAACAAGTGTTTCGTAAGTTTACGTCTATCAACTATGTTGATACTGAAGATGATGGAAATACTAAATGTTTGGGATTATAGTTGTGTAGACAAGGTACTACGTCATTGTTGTCTCTTCACGCTTCCCGTTGAGAAAAAAAATTATGATCCATACTTTGTTTTAGGAAATCACCAGTTTTCCTTTTAAACTTGTTTAAAACAAGTTTTCTATTTCATCTAATTTTTACAAGTTTTACACTGTATTTCATGTACATCTTGCTGTGTAGTTTTTCCAAGCTCCCAATAGCTTGAAACATCTGAAGGTCATTTCTGAAGTTTATTGTGCTACAAAGAAAATCTAGTTTGAGAATTCAATGATATTTTATCCATTAAAAAGGTCAAGGTCACAAATGTCATTAAACATATCAAAGTCACTTCTACTTCACCAAGAGAAACTGAAAATCAAATTAGAGTGGATAGATATTTGTAATTGGCAGCTAACACATTAGATTACTTACCTGACTTACAGTTACTAAACTGGTAATATGGTAAACTATGTAACTATTTTATATATACTTTAATAAACCAGTAGTTTTATGTTCCATCACTCCCTACTCTATGAGGAAAAAAATATTTGAAAATATGTATTTAATTTGCATTTTTTGAAGTAACTATCATTCTAGCATCATGTTTGCATATATCAACCTGCTTTAGTCAGAGGTTCAAAATTTACAGTATTTTAAGTGAGACTCGAGTTGTACAATGTTTATAGCAAACAGAACACAAACTGTTTTGTACTAAATAACATACAAGTGCCTGGATTAACACTAGGTATGTTGTATTCCTCCCATTCTGATGAACTGTGATATTGGATGAAAGAACTTGGTGACCGTGGATGTAGCAGATATAGTGAAGTTGGAGTATTATATCCATTTTTGCTTTCACTTGAACATTTTTAAGATATGGATAACAATAGATAATTTGGTCTTAGAATGTTGACTTTCTGCACCCACTCTTAAGAAAATTAAAAATTTTACCCAACCCTTTATTTTCCATCAATTCTTAATATTCTGTAGGATGTTAGCCTTTACTACTGTTGGTGGCAACTTATTCCATAAACCAGTCACCATATATAACTGTTTAAAGCTTGTCCTGTTCTGTACATAATATATATAGCATAATGCATGAAATTAGAAGCCTGTTTCTTAGTGATCATCGATATAATATTGAACTACATTGTAATCACCTCTTAACCCAGATGACCAAACATCCAACAAAAGGAGTACATGCCCTTGTTTTTAACCTCATGTTTTCTGTCTAACGGGCATGTTAAGTATTTTAATAATGTCTGGCATTTTACTTGGAAATTTAAGAATGAAGTTTATAAATATGTATGTATACATGAACAGCTTCTGGGGACATCTCACTTCTACCATTTTGCTACAAGTTTCTGTGTTAAAAAAAGTTCCATTTTCCCAAACATACATGTATGTGTGAGTGTATGCTGTGTATATATGTGTGCTTGTGTGTATGTACACCTACTTTATTTTTGAATTTTGTATCTGTTCTTTAGGTATTCCAATGTCTGTTAACCCTACTTATTATCCATTCTAGAGAAAATGAGAAAACCTGTTCTATGAGAAGAACCCTTTTATATCAGAACTCATTCTAAAGCCTCTCCTCTGAACCCTTTTTCATAATATTTCTTACATGAGGTCAAAATTCATGTAACATTCTAACTGATTTGTATAGATTTTACTATTAAAAACATGTAATTATCTTTCTCAACATTATCAATGCTCATTTTATAAGGAAAACAAGTCCTTTCCAAATTTACTTCTAATTTATTTTTTCATGCTTTGGAGTAGTTTATGTGGATGTAGCTTTTCTCAGAGAAACACAACCATTGCTATGAGCCATTCCTAGTGTTAAGAAGTTCTAAAAACAAGTAGCAAGCTGTTGTCAGACTAGCTGTTACAAATCTGATTTCTAAATATGCGTCTTCTAAAAATTTGCCTGTTGTATCAAAAATATTTATTTTCTAATGTAGTAATTTAAATACTGAAAGCTGGCAAATCATTAAATCCAGCAGGCCTAAAACTTATCATAAAAATAAAATATTTTTTTTTCCTCTCAATGGGTCATTTTTACTTTCAACATTTAAACCTTTATATCAGAAAGGTTTTTCATATAATATAAAAAGTTACTCAGAGTTACTCATAAAAAAAAAAGTTTATTTTAAACATTTAACTTGAATGGTATGGGATTGAATCTTGAGCCATTTAACTACCTCTACTGTGTATACACACAATTGATTTAAAAGAAGTAATTTTTAATATATAATTTATACATGCCATGAAAAGTGGTCAGGCTGTGACCTGACTGGTCTTGGCACATCCTTTGCTCCTGAATCGTTTAGGAAGTAAATGTCTAATTAGTCTTAATTAAGATCTATATTTTTAAATAGGCTTTAATATTAATATTGTTCAATTTAAGTGAGATAAATTTTATTCACTAAAATATAAGTTTTTCATAATTGTAACTATCTTACAAAGTTTGAAGACCACGAGGGAATGTATAAAAAGAAAACTAGAAAGTGATTTTTTATGAAAAAGCTACTAAACCATCTTTTGTTATTTTTAATCTAGAACTGTTGACCACAGAGAAGGTAACCAATTTGCAACACCCATTGCTAACTCATGGGTTGTTCTTTATCAACAAACAAGAGATTGATTTATGTATTATAACACCTTCATTGATAAAAGGATGAACAAATACAGTAGCGTGTTTCACAACCCTCAGATTGCAGGTTGAGCACCTTAGCCATGAGAACTTGGCAGGCTTGAATTAGAACAACTATTCAGATATAATAAATTTGTTTTGACAACAGTTTAATTTGCTACCTCATGTAAAGTTTTTTTCCTTAGGGAAATATGCATTAATTTTGGAAAGCTAACTATACAATACTGTAATCAAATTTTTAGTATTTTTTATATGAAATAAAAGATATTACATAACAGTTTTGTGTTTTATATTAATCAGGGTCAATCAGGTAGCTTTAAAGTAATACGAATAAAAATAAAAGAACATTGAAATAATGTTAATATATCATGTAATATAATGTTTTAAACATTGTCACTTTTCTTTTTAAGTTCAGTAAATATTAAGTAAAAAATAAAACTCTGAACCCAATCAAATAATATTAGTTTTATTGTGGTGACAACACTGTTTAAATTACACTGCACAACAATTTTTTGTAAAAAGTTTTGCTTCCTGAAAAGTTTTTACTGATTGTGACAGGTACCTGGTGGGTATGCATAAATATAGTTTTGGTTTTGATTCATCATATAAGAACTCTGAGAAATAGACAGTTAACTGTTTACCAGCAGTAACATATTTAATTGCATTTATGTTTCTAATACACTGTTAAGTTCAACATAATTAAAAGTGTTTTGCTCTTGATTTTCATTTGTATTCAATGTCCGGTGCATCATGTTGCAGTGTCCAACAGTAGTTGGTAAGCACTGATGGATTCCAGTTGCCCTGATATCGTTCTTCCATTGTAGCACTGTCCTGCTAAAACTGAAGATTTTGATGAAACTGTACATGATGGGCAAATTTGGATGTGATTTTCGGGATCAGCAACCAAAAATCTATAGGGAACACCGAACAGTGTTCAAGAAGCAAAAACTTTGTCATGCAGTGTTATCTATTTCATGGTATGATCTCAGAAAAGGATTCAATCACCTCTTGGCTTATTTCCTAAAAATTAAATTCATGGCGTTAGAAAACAATAATTTGGATTGGGAGAATGCTTGGAGGAATTAGAATGTTTTTCAGGTTACATGACAATGGAGTAATTTTAACCAGTACGTTGTGTTACACTTGTATTGTTAATTTTTGTTGTCCATCTTATTAATTCATTATGCAACATAAACACAACTCTTGGTTAGGTAAAAGAAAGGAAGTTAACACATTGAGGGTCTCTTTCATCTGCCAAGTCAAAGAAAACATATGGCAGTCCTTCACAGGAGTATAACAGTGCATAAAAACATTGAAAGCAATCTTAACTCCATGCTGTACCATTAGTGAAAAAATTCCCTGAGTATATAACCAAGGAACAAGTCTCAGTCTTGGTTTTTAAAATTAAAATGTTTTATACCCAGTATTTAGGTTTGATTTTTTTTATTTTCAGGTTATATAATATTCATAGGAAGTCTGTCAGAATCTATAGAAAATTTGAAACATTACTGTTGAAGAAGCTATCCAACTTAATGTAAACTATGAACATCAAAGACACCCAAATGTCTCAGAATGGTTGGTATGGGTGTTAACACTTTTACTAATAAAGCAGAGAACAATGTTTTGACCTTCCTATGTTGTCTTCAGGTTGAAACGTTCTCTGCTTTACAAGTAAAAGTGTTAATACCCGTGCCAGTCGTTCTGAGATGAATTTTTATTTCAAGTGGGTTTTTTGTTGTCAGGAAAGATACCCAAGACAAACACTGAGACTTCACTATCTTCATCTTTGCAACTAGACAAATACTGATATATAACTCTCACAAATTACATCTTTACAATTAGACAAATATCTATTTATAACTTTCAAAAACTACATCTTTGCAATATCTGTGCCAGTCGATCTGAGATGAATTTTTATTTCAAGTAGGTTTCTTGTTGTCAGGAAAGATACCCAAGACAAACACTGAGACTTCAATATCTTCATCTTTGCAGTTAGACAAATATCCATTTATAACTCTCACCAACTACATCTTTGCAATAAAAAAAACAAAAAACATTTATAAACATTTTGTTATCTTGTGAAAACAGTTTATCTACCCACGAGTTAATGGATTTAGCAATGAGTTTTTTGTTACCCTCTTGTGTAGTTTGTAATGTACTGTTACTTTAACTATTACTTTAATAACTCATTGTTACATTTATTTCAACATGCATGTATATTCTTGTTAACCTGTATTCCAGCATGAAGGTAAACTAGTTAAAGTTTGAATCCCTGTGAGATAAAACAAAAGGTTTCAATAACATTTTATTTAAATACCTTAAGTGTAATACATTGTATAAAAATATGGGCATTTTTGTTAGAAACTCCACTCTTCCTGTCAATACACACATTCATATAATATTCTAAATAAACCTTTGTGCAAGGTACAACTGACCTTTACAAACTGTTTAAAACGTGTATGTTTTTTTCACTCTAGCCAAAGGTTTTGGGTATTTATCACTGATCAAATCTGCATCATTTTTTGTTATCCACTGAACAATTGTTTTTCTGGTGTTAGTACAGCTTTGTGTTTTCTGCATGTTTTATAAAGTAAACTTATGTGTTACCAATACGTCACACAGATTACTGAAATAGTAGATAACATGCAGTGAGAGATTCGTATGTTTTCGGTTTTAGTTTTTTTTTACATTCTTCTCTGCACCTGTAAAAGCTTGTATGTGTAATATGCTTTGTGAGTTTTCAATTCAGTTTTACTGGTCCATAAACAAATAGAATAAAGTTTTCACTTTATCTATCTGTAAGTATATCAAAACCTTGACTTCAGAGTTATTCTTCTGGTGAGAACAGTTTTATGTGATGCCTTTTAATTTCTATAATGTAAAAAATAACTGTTTGTATACTTATATTAACAGTTCGTATACTCAAAATAATTTAGTACCTAAGTAAGCTTGATTCGGTTTTTGTTTTCCTTTCCACAGTTGCGTTGTGTGTGTACATGTCATTAAATTTTGTATCTTCTATAACACCATACTCATTGTCCAATAGGTTCTTGGAAATTGTTTTCAACCCAAAGGTTTTCAATGCCTTCTTGCTTTTGATATCTTCCCATGTTTATTTTTGAACCATGGATCAATTCCTAAAATTTTTCTAATATTTTCATATTTCTGAGTGATTATGTAGCCCATTTTTTAGATGACTCTGCAGTCTCTTTTGTGGGCATTTTGTGCTTTTAGACCTTGGTTCCATATCATTTTTGTCATAATGGTTTATGTATGATAAATTTGACCTGGTGTCATTCTTTCTGTGTGCATCTGTTTCCGCTTTCTAATTTCAGGTCTTGATAATTCTTGTGACTGTATTTCTACTTGTTTTTTTCTGGTTTTCAGTGATGTCTTTACGGGTGAGCACCTGATAATTTGTCTGAGCTTATCACAAGAAGACTTGCTGGCTGCCTGTGGTCCCCTCTTTTTTTTATTACCATTTCTTTCATCTGTTACAGTCTTTTAGCAGTACCAACTTTAAGAGGATCCTTCTTAGAAACTTGTTTGACAGTCTGGAGTCACCATAGCTTTAATATACTTGCAGTCTGAAAGACAGCACAAACAATGCTCAACATTATTTTACTGTGATCTACAGGAGATTGCCAGTTTTAGTTTCCTCAGAACCAAGGAAAGGTGCAGGATCAGGTGTTTTAATTTTGTATTTTCTAAAATAAAATCCTTATGTAGGCATTTTTCTGGTCAGTTAAGTAACAATAACATTCACCTCTTATATTAAAACAACTTATCTGCTTGGTCAAATGCAAAAGTTATAATACTATTTAGTAAACTGTAATTTTCAACCTAGTCTGTAAAAAAAATGCAACACAAATCTCATCTTGGGGCTGATTTTTAAACTTTTCCAGGGAGACTTGTTCTCAAACTCACTGTTTCAGGTGCTTCCTGTGAGTGATCAGTTTTCTGATGACATTTTTGGTTAAGTGTGCTGAGGAGCAATGTGAGTGATCAGTTTTCTGATGACATTTCTGGTTGTTAAGTGTGCTGCGGAGCAATGTGAGTGATCAGTTTTCTGATGACATTTCTGGTTGTTAAGTGTGCTGAGGAGCAATGTGAGTGATCAGTTTTCTGATGACATTTTTGGTTGTTAAGTGTGTGGAGGAGCAACTGTTTTATTCCCTTATCTGTTTCTCTTGTCTGCCATTTGCATTATCCCTTTCCAATGATTTATGCATAAGATTTCATGGTTATCTCTGGTTATTTAAGTACATAGTGCAATTTTCATTACAGATTTGCATGTGCTCAGCTGTTGTCCATAGTAGCCTTTATGACTGGTGTTTTGGTACTATTCATCGTAACTTTGGGTTCCAGCTCTCTCATGTTTATTTTCTTTATCTCTTCTGGATTGTATCATAAGTTCTTTTCCAGTTTAGAGTAAGCAGTTGGTTCTAATAATTACTATTTGTTCCTGTTTTATTTTGACTGCATATATGTTATTAAACTACAGTTGTTTTTTCAGATAGGTTCCAGGTAAAAAGTTTTGAGAAATTTTCATTTAACACATCAGCTCCCACACAACTCTCCAGTGGGTCATGATAGTCTTCCAGTAAAAACCACATGGCCTACCACTGATTCATGCTATATTTTTTTTTAAAGGGCTACTTATTGGCTGGGACACAGTGGCTATATATACAGATGAGAGTGGGACATTGGGACAACCTCAATGTGGATTCCTGTAAGTGGTGAGGGGATCTCCCAGGGAAGGTTCTGTTCTTTCAGGGGTACCTCCTCTGGGATCTAAACATCCACCTACGTGTTTGCTGTGCGTGGCGACCTGTAAAGGGGAGGAGAAGATCCTGATGGTTGAGGGGTCCAACCCTATCACACCACTTTGACCTTAAAGTCCTAAAGATGGGCAGTCTTTGGGTGGCTTCTCTTGGGTCAGTTCAGCTGGTCCACTTGGACTGGGATCAACCAAGTACCAGTGTTGGATGTCCTCAATGGCTGTTGTGGACATTATCTGATGCTGGTGTTTGGGTATAGTGCTCACAAAACCCTGGTGCAGCTGCAGTGTCCTTGCATGACATTGTAGTGCATCCCCTTGTAGGACTCCATGGTGGGTGAGGTCAGTGGGCATAGAAATTTTCTTTGTTTTCTATGGATCCTCCTACAAAAAATTTAAATCAAATAGTGAAAAAACAGTCAATAGGTAAATGACCATGTCTTGAAGACTGATCAGCAATCTTCAACATCTTTACCACTAGTTGTACCAGATTCTCTCATCCTACATTCCCTTTCAGAAAAACCATTTAGGGCCAATGTCCCCTTTTTTATTCAGAAGGGACTTGCTGGCTCTCCAAAGTCAGTAAAAAAGCTTCGATCTGGAGACATAATGGTTGAAACTTCCACTTCTCAACATACTGAAGTCCTCTTGAATTCAAAGGCAATTGGGTATGTACCTATTGAGGTTACCTCTCATGCTACCTTGAATGTCGAGGGGGATTTGAAGAACGTTTCCGAGTCAGAGATTCTTGCTGGTTTCTCCATTCAAGTAGTTTCTGCAGTGAGCTGCATCTTCACTCGCAAAGATGGAGTTACATTGCTGACAGATATCCTTGACATTTACATCACCACGTGCACCTGCCACCATCAATGCAGGTTATTTAAATTGCAAGGTATGACTGTGCATTCCAAACCCTCTCCAATGTTTCCAATGTCAGAGGTTCGGCCACTCAAAGATGTCATGTTGTGGTTCCCTGACATTTGCTCATTGTAGTGGCAAGAACTATGATGCCTACGAGTGTGAAACGGTCCTACATTGTGTCAACTGCAATGGTTCTTACCCTTCCTACTTTTGTTCTTACCCTAAATGGTTGGAGGAAAAAGAGGTGCAGCATCTGAAAACGATACATAGCATTAGTTATCCTGAGGCTTGGAAATTGCTGTCCACCACTCCATCTCGGACATATGCTGCTGCACTTTGTTCCACAACTACAGTGGGAATGCAGACAGATCTCTCTGTGCCTCCAAGAGAATTGTTCACAAAACAAATGAAAAACCTTTTGACCTCCATGGTTAAAAAAGTTGATGATGAATCAACTTCTACACCCATCTCTGTTCCTCCCATACAGTCCAACAAATCTCAAGATCCACATCCTTCGGTTTCAAATACAGGCATTTCTTCTGATACATCTTTTTCTCCAACCCCACGATGCAAAAATATCATTTCTTCACGTCCTCAGTCACTGGAATCCCCTTCCAATAGCAAAGACCTGCCCAATTGGTTCAGGGCAGGATGCATGGAGGCTGATAGACCTCCTCCGAATAAGGACAGAAAGGAAAAAATAAGATGTGGTCATAAACAGAAGGGTTTTCCAGCCAATTTACCTACACGTTATTAAAAATGGCCACCTTGATACAATGGAACTGTCAAGGTTTACGTTCTGATCTGGATGATATCAAAGCACTGATTGCTTCCTGCTATCCTGTATGTCTTTTTTCACAAGAAACATTTCTAAAACCTGCCGATATAGTCATCTTTCAGCAGTTTTCTCTGTACAGAAATGACAGGCTGTGTGATGGACGAGTACAACAGGGGTGGCACTGTTGGTTGATCAGCATGTGCTAACCCTGTCTTTGTCACTCAACACACCCTTGGAGGCTGTAGCCATCCGTGTTTTTTGGGGTCATACATACCATCACTGTTTGTTCTCTTTATCTGTCACCTGGAAAGTCATATGATCAATCAGTCTTTGATGCTCTTGATGAACAGTTGCCATCTCCCTTTCTAATCCTGGGGGACTTTAATGGACATTATCCCCTCTGGGGAAGTGCTGTTATTGATAGGAGGGGTTGCTCTGTAGAGCATATCCTTGCTGATCACAATCTTTCTCTTTTCAATGCTGGTTCTTCCAGCACCAGGTTAGTATCCTTCAAACTACCATCCAATTGCTTTGACGAGCTTTCTCTGTAAGACTTTAGAGAGGATGGTTAATGCTCATCTTGTTGGGTTCCTTGAATTAAACAACCTTCTCTTGTCCACCCAGTGTGGGTTGCAATGACAGCAATCTACCATGGACCACCTGATTGGACTTGAAATGCCAATCAGAGAAGTCTTTCTCAAATGACAACATTTTGTATCAATATTCTTTGACATTGAGAAGGCTTATGACACAACTTGGAGGTATGGCATTTTGTGAGACCTCTATATATGTATGGGTTATGTAGCCATTTACCCATTTTTAATAAAAAAAATTTTAATGAACAGGAAATTTCAAGTTTGTTTGGATTCGAGACTTTCCTGCTCATTTCTACAGGAACTTGGAGTCCCTCAGGGCTGTCTTTTGAGTGTCACACTTTTCAGTATAATGATAAATGCCATCACTGAACAACTCCCTCTCACTGTTGCAAACGGGCTCTATGTTGACACATTTCACGTCTTCTGTCAGTCGTCGAACATGAGATATATTGAAAGGCAACTACAAACTGTCCTCGATCGTGTACTGAAGTGGACCACGGCAAACGGCTTTAATTTCTTTCTCTCTAAAACCATTTGCATGCACTTTTGCTGCCAACGGGGTATTCACTCTGATCCTGAACTTTGTGTTGTTGAAGTTTCACTGCCTGAGGTTCCCGAGACCAAGTTCTTGGGGCTTATCTTTGACCATAAGCTGACCTTTATACCACACTTAAAGCAGCTATGGGTCAAATGCACAAGTGCACTGAACATCCTGCATGTCTTCTCTATCACCAGTTGGGGAGTGGATTGATGTTCTATGTTAAAGGTATGTCATGCTCTTATTCGATCAAAACTGGCTCTGCCAGACCCTTGCCCTTGACGATGCTGGACCCCATTCATCATCAATGACTTTGCACTGGGGCTTTTAGCATTCCCTAGTTCAGAGCTTATAAGTAGAATTTCATGAACCTTCTCTGCACCTTCACTGTTTGCAATTGTCTTTACTATATTCTTCGAAACTTTCTTCCTTACCAAAGCATTCCATCTGGGGTTGTGTTTTCCTTCCTCAGTGGGCCATACTTTTTCAGAACAGACAATCTGTTGTTGCTCCTTTTGGCCTTGTCATCCAGGTGCAATTGGATGAATTGGATAACACTGCAGAATCCACTGGTCAGCTCATCTCACCATGGCTTATTACAGTTCCCAAATGTTACCTTTCTTTAAGTTCTCAGAGAAAGGCAGATACTCCCAATTGGAAGTACCAACTTTTATTCACTGAACATCTTTCAAACAATCTTTCCATTCCAAATTTATGGATGGTTCCAAATCAGGTGATTCTGTGGGCTGTGCCATGGTTTGCTGCAGTTCAGTGGTTGTGTACAGAATCCCCTCTACAGCTTTTGTGTTCACTACTGAACTGTATGCCAATTCTCTTGCCCTGGATCATGTTGAAGCTAAGCAGTTCTCCAACTGCACTATTTATACTGACTCAGTTCTCTACTGGTCCTGGAATCGCTTCACATTGGTTCACACCCTTTTCTCAGTGATATTCAAAACTGACTGACCCATTTCTCAGTAACATCTACTTCTATCCAGTTTTTCTGGATACCAGGCCATGTTGGTATCTGTGGGAATGAGCTTACAGACACTGCAGCCTAAATCTATCTGCTCTGGCACTATCACCTCTGTACCTATTCTGTACATGGACTATGGTTCTGTATTCAGGGCTCAGCTCAGTGCCAGCTGGCAGTTGACTTGGAGTGAGCAACGTGAAAACAAGCTTTTCCAAATAAAACCCTATATTGGACTTTGGCTGTCTAGCTTCCACAAGGTTCAGAAGGAGGAAGTTGTTCTAACTGGACTACATGTTGGTCACAGTTTTTTAACTCATTGTTTTCTTTTATCTGGAACTGTTGCACCAGTGTGTATTTTGTGTAACACTCAAATTACTATAAGCCACATTTTACTTTCTTACCATCATTACGACTCTCAACGACAGCACCATTTTAAACATGTTCTGTCCCAGTGTTTGTCTGTAACATTGGACATTGTTATTGGTGATGGTGACTCTGTCCACCTTGATAAAGTTTTTAGTTTTTCAACAGTCATTAATCTTTTCTAATGTTATTTAAGTGTTTTATATTTATTCATTACACCTTTTTAATTGTGGTTCTTTTTTCAGAGTCTCAATCTCTCTAGTATGATTCGGAATTGGAAAATGGCCATAACATTAAATAACTCGACACCAGCACTGGAAAGGCGAACTTCAGGTGACTAATGCTGCTGTTTGAACTACCTGTTAGTCGTCCTGGCGAGTTGTTATTACAGTTTTGCTGCATGTCTTTTAACACTTTTATTACTTAACTTTTTGATACTGGCCATAATGACTCACAACCTGGAACCAGGACTGGAAAGACCAACTTCATGTGACTGATGGTGGTTCTTGTACTTACCTGTTAGTCTTCCTTGCATGTTATGATCATTACCATTATGCTACAGGAAGCCCTTCACAACTTTGTAGACTGGATGCCCACATTGGTTTTATGTCATGTATGTTTTTATTTGCTGTTTTGTTTCACCTTTGTTTCCTTTTATGAATTTTACTACATTTACTTTTATCTTTTCACTGGACATTTGGTGCAGATAGCCTAACTGCATTGTGTTATAAAACACTAAATCAACCAACCAATCTTTTCTGGTACCTGGAACATATTGGCAAAATAGGCAAGGAAACAATGTGTTTGTGTTTTCTTTTTGAATCCTGGACTTGTTTTAGTCGAAACATATTATTTCACTTTTTGTCACAGAACCTAATTACTTGAATTTTTATTCCACTGCTGCATATTTCACTCACGTTTTCGTAGATGTATTCTGTATGTTAAACTTTGTATAGGTGATAGTTTATTTTCTCATTGGCTTTCTGTCATTACCTTGTTCCTTTGTCATCTGAATTTGTTATTTACTATACTGTATTATTCATCTTTTGTTTCTCATATCTCAGGGATTATATAATTTTCATTGAACCACTAATTACTCGGGATCAAACAATGTGTTTTGGTTCGATGAAAGCTAAATCAGAAATTTCAGCTTCATTCAACTGAGTATGAGATCCGTTTGTAGCTTACGTATTCAGGTGTTTTAAATAAAGTTTTTTAATTACAACACTTATCGTGTTGTCCCTTTCTCCTTTCCGTTGACCCCAACTTTCCCACTTGCTGTTTTACTTCGGGTCTAGAAACATAACAAAGGATAGGACTAAGGGCTTTTCATTCTTATTCTGACAGTGGTGGTGTTATCAGTATTTGAATATATAAAGTCTGAACTGTGGTTGGTAATACAGTTTGGTCTCAGTCTATCTTCTTCACTCTGCTGTTGAAGAATGAAGCTGTAATATTAGCAATTTGCTACTTTTTGTTGGGAAGTAACTACTGTATTTTAATAACACTAGAAGAGTTTCAACAGAAGTTGTTATTCCTCGTCAACTGAACAAGTCATTGATGTGAAGTTAGTCATCTGTTTTCTCGTGTTATACTTTTAGAAAAGTTACTTCCAACTCGTTAGCTGTATTGTTGCATTCTATAATAAATGGTTGACTTATTCAACAACTTTATCAAGGTTTTCCACAAAACTTGTCCATTGTGAGAAGAAAATAACCTATGGAAACTTAAGCATAATGGGGTATAAGGGTATGTACTTAATATGGTTATTTAAATTGTTACTTCTTGTTTGTTCTATGATTCTTTCAAGTCATTAATTGTTATATTTATGTATGCGCTATTGGTGTTCCAAGTTATATTTAATTTTTCTTTCAGATGAATAGTTCAGCTCGTACATTTTGAATAAATATAAAATATGCCTCCACCTCCGCCACCGGCTCCTCCGCCACCTCCATCTGCAGTTTCTCCGTCAGTTAATACAAAAGACCGTAATGCACTTCTTTGTGAAATAAGGCATGGAGCTAAATTGAAGAAGACTCTGACAAACGATCGAAGTGCTCCTCAAATCACTTGTAAGTGTCAAGTTTCTTATAACTGTTTGAAAAGGAATATGGTAAAAAGAATGGTTTAATATAATGGATAGAGATTTTAAGTCTGGAAAGTAATAACTAAAACTGAACACATGGAAGAATGTTGACTATGTATTAACATGAAATTAAAACAATTATACATGGACTTTTAACTTCATACTGTGTTTTAAGGTTGCTTGACAGTGAATTTATCTGAAATGAGGGGTGTAGTGATACATGTCTTCATGTACTACTTGCCAGGCTCTTGAATATACATATTTTTGGATTAATAAAGCTGGTAACGATAAATAGAGAATTGTTTATGAAACTGTACTGATGGTATTATTTAACTATATTTGTAAATTATTTTTTTTAATTTTTCCAGCTTCTAAAGTATCAAATGATCGATCAGCTGAAAAATTAAACACACCAGCTGGTTTAGGTGGGCTTTTTGCCCAAGGCATGCCAAAACTTCGCCCCACTGGTGATAGAGTAGGTACTCATCCAGGTCGGTGACCCTTTGTTTTATTGGTTTGTTGCTTTAAAGCAAGTGAGAAATGAGTAATGTCAAATTACATGAATATATTTCAATATGGAAATAAGGTTTAGACTGTTATTTGCTAAATCACATTAAGTTAACTAGAAGGAAAATAACAGTGATTTATTGTTTCTGGTATTTCTTCTTATTAAGTTGTATTTTCAATGTTTTAAGTTTTTTTCCAATATTTATGAGTCTATTTTCAAAAGGAATTTAAGGTTATGATGTACATATACAAAGGTAAGTACTGAGAGTGGCAAGCCCAACTGAATAAAAATGTTAATTTGAGTTGTACAGATTCGGCACAGTTGAAATGAATTATCTTGTGAAACATTTTACAGTGTGTGCCATATAGAAAATACTAAACATTTAGTAATTAGTTGCATTAATTCTTCTATCAAGTTTCTTTTTGGTATAAATTCAATAACACCATTAGGTTTTAATGTCTTGGGTATTTGGATTAGTGTTAGATCCACATGTTAAATGTTAATGCAGTAATAACTGTCAGTACTTAGAAGCTTAACGGATGTACAGGGTTTTAACAAGGATTCCGTCATCAGTTGTTTAGTGCCTGAAATGAATTTTGCTTAAGTTTATTTTTCCCCACATGATTTCATTGTGTCACATTGACTGTATTATCTTCTTGCATTGTAATTTTCTTTCCTTTAAATTTGTGATTTATTTTTTTCTGGGAAAGAAGGGTTATGATTCTGTACAGATTAATAATGATACTCTCACCACAGACACCCATGGTTTGCATGTTGAAGCATAATTACATTTAACAGTGTTTATAGAGATGGACTGCTTGTTGGGAGTTGCTGTATATAGAACTTGATTTATTGTTAACATGCACCATCATATTTAAATTAGACTTGTATCAGATTAACTTATGGAACCAGGAAATGTAAAGTGTAGAAGGTTTTTATTGTAATGTTGATGTCAACGGTATACGAAGTTAATTACTGGTAACTAATCCACTAAGTTACATGATTAAAAACCACGAGTGTTAGATGCGTGGATAGAGAAGTCTGCTACAGTAATAGTAAGAATCATTAAGTGTTTGTATTTTGTCGGTGATAGTAGTTTCTAGGAAGTACGAACTTGTTTTTGTAGGTGAATTCTGAACTGGTTATTCACACACATGTTACACAAGGTGTGGTTTCCTCCAGTGAAAGAGTATTCTGGAGTGTAATACACATGCAGAATCACTTTTAACAGAACCATGCACAGTTGTGTTGGTCGATTGTATTTCAGTGTGGATAAATTGACTTTTGTACTTTAAAGAACACGTTTCTGTAAAACTTGACATTTCTTGTATGTCAAGATGTACAGAGTGGTCTGTAAGTCCCTCCCTACCCATCCATATGTTATAATGTTACATGGATGAGTAGAGACTTATGGGCCACCCTGTAGTTTTCCAGCTAGTACTCTTATTCTTGGCTGTGATTGAATATAAGTGAAGGTAGACTTTTTATCAACTATTTTCAACAGGTTGAGTGAGTAAGGGTTCTACATGTACCACATCATCAGAGAGATGTCAAGGGTACCTGGCACTTTTCCTCAAACATCCCTGAACAGCCTATT
Organism: Carcinoscorpius rotundicauda; assembly: GCA_011833715.1. Lineage (NCBI taxonomy): Eukaryota > Metazoa > Arthropoda > Merostomata > Xiphosura > Limulidae > Carcinoscorpius > Carcinoscorpius rotundicauda. The sequence goes on along the minus strand of CM022406.1, from coordinate 45,287,688 downwards.
TCAAAATTACATTTTGAAGCACATTTATTTGTTAGTTCCTAAAATAAATTTTTTTTGGAGTATCTGGTTTGAGCATCAAGATGAAAGTTGTTTATGAAGCTATTGCTTCTTGAAATATGAACTAAATTATAGTTCTTTTGATGCAAGACAATTTACCATTGTTTTAGTTCTGCCCAGCATGGCCATATGGATTAAGGCACTTGACCCATAATCTGAGGGTTATGGGTTCACATCACGGTCGCACAAAACTTGCTCGACCTTTCAGCCGTGGTGGTGTTATAAGTGATGATCAATCCCACTATTTGTCAGTAATAGAGTAGCCCAAGAGATGGCAGTGTGTGGTGATGACTAGCTGCTTTCCCTCTAGTCTTATCCTGCTAAATTAGGGACAGCTAGAGAAAATAACCCTTGTGTAGTTTTGCACAAAATTCAAACACAAACATAACTTTTGTTGTAACTTACTTTGATGAAGGATCTTTTAAAGACCAACTTGTTTTTGCCGACTTCTGAGGAGTCTTTCCACAGAATAATTTTTAAAGCATTTTAGACATTGTCATGTTTCTTAAAAGGATGATGAAATTCCCCAGTTAAAGATCTTATTAGTTGTCTACAAATACACTTGTTCTTTGTGCTAAAAAGGCTACATTGGATCTAATATTTCCTCCAAAGAATTAGGGAACTTTCATCACTTGCTCTGTATAGCAGCTTGGAAGTCCTAGCACATGTACAAATGAATGTGATAGTTTCCATTAAAAAAGAAATATTTTGTCACACTCTTCTGAAGTTTTCAATGAAAAAAGCATTTAAAGATCCTCTTACCAATGGAAACACGTGTTGTTTAGTTGGATTTGAAAATAAGCTAAAGATTGGATGGTGTTGTGCATCATGAAAATGTTCATTAAGGCTTCTTGTTTTTGTAACAGTATGTTTTGAAACATATAATTATTAATTTTTAAGTTATTCCATTTTTTGAACTTTGTTGTTAAATAATATTTAGAGGAAACGTAGATAAATTATTATGAGAAATAGATCTTAGAAATAATTTCCAACGTAGGTATTGGTAGCTGTGTACATTTTTTTTACAACTTGTAATGTATTTCAGGATTTACTGGTAACCTTGTTTAGAAAACTATTAACAGTTTTTGTTTTTTGCTTTAGTTGTTAGAGAAAGATCAGCTCCAAGTACTAGTGTCCAAAGTACAATGTCAAATGCTCTCGCTCAACGAACTGGCACTAGCTGTTCCCAGCCTCCTAGCCCCATCACCTCGTATCGACAGGCTACAAGTACTTCTGACACAGTGAATAATAATGTTGCTCAACCCAACCATTATGCACCAGGACTAAACCGTAGGTTACAGTTCCCAAGTGATCTGTCACTGACTCGAGCCCCACCTCCTGCACCGCCTCCTACTAGTCAGAAACCCAGTCCACAATCGTTAGTTGGTCAGAGTCGTTCGGGACCTCCGCTACCAACAAAACCTCCTGCAGTAACTACGAATTTACATCAAAGTATAAGAAGAGAGGCACCACGTCGTCCTCCACCTTCTGTACGCCCACCACCACCTCCTAGAAGTCCACAACTGAGTCAGAGGGGACCTCCTCCTCCACCTAGTAAACCTCCAAGCCTGATAAGACGGCAAAGTTTCGGAGCTCGAGAAGTTAGAAACGGACTTGCTTCACATTACTATAATGCATCTCAACAGGGACTTACAAATGTGAAGAACCAAGCTCCAACACCACCACCACCACCGCCACCACCAAGAAACCAGAGTGTTCCTAATAACTTGAACAAACTTCACCTTCAGTCAGAATCAAAAAATACTTCTGGTAAACTGTCTACAGCATCGAAAACAGTGCCCTCTGCTAGTCGTCCAGCACCACCACCACCACCAGTGAGGCCTCCAGCTGTGGCACCACCTCCTCCACCTCCACACATGACTGCACCATCTGTTCCCTCCTATACAAAAGCAATACCACCTAATGTACTTCCTGTTCTACCTGTCCGTTCCACTGGTATTGTACTTGGTAAGCTTTAGCATAAAGTAAATACGATGCATTCAGGTGTTATAAAGTGAGAATAACAGTATTCTAGCAAGATTTCTTGAACTTCCTCTGTTTGAAAAGAAGTTTCTTATGTTTGGTCAACTTGTGTTTTGATGTGAGCTGTGTTTATAAACAAATTTTTAAACAGGTACAGCATTTCTGATGGCAGGTGGGATCATTGTTAAACATGTATATGTTAACAGTAAAGAGAATAGGATTTCATGTTAAAACAAACATTCAACAGTATAACAATGTACCTATTAAAAAAAATAATTTTTTCCATACTGTAAAATCTGTGTCACGTAAAACGTTTTGTACCTAATCTCAATAAATAAACTCAAACAAAACTATTCAGAACCAAATTTTGTAGATGACTGTTTAGTAAAGTCTGCTGTCACACTGGATGTTTTAAGTTTCAGTTTTGTTTTTCTGTATACACATAATTTAAGGGTAAGGAATAAAAATTACGTGTTTGAAATTGTAGAAGTTTGTGAAATGAAATTTGCATCCCAAACCAATGTGGGCTTGTAATGTAATGAGAAAAACTTGGTTAATTGTATGTCACGACTTGTAATTATCTACAAATTATTTTACTTAGAAGTGTATGTCCTTGCAGTACATGTGGTTTGTAGGACATTGCTATTATATGCTATTGGAAGTAACTAATAAAGTTAATGTTTAATGCATGTATGAAATATCTGTATATGCTTAAACAATATCAGTGGACAGATGAAAAGGAACAGACTAAGAATTGACCCCTGACCCAGTTAGGTTTCTATATCTTCATATAACTCCTGCATATGTGATGCTATTGGTGTGTGGCATGTTTCAATTAATCTTGTTGGTAAAGATTTGGAGTATTTGTATTTTATGTGTGTGTAGACTTGTATTCTTTGGTCATGTGTACATGATGGTAAAGATGTGATGTGAAGTGTGAAATCAGTTGTTCAGGAAATTGTATTTATGTCCGTACTTATTTATTCACATTGTTGTTACTAATGTATTTTACAGCATGCATTGGAACGTTTTCTTCTGGGCCGAGTGGTGAAACTTCTGTCAGTTGATGTATAGATATCACAAAATTAATGTATTTGTTAAAAGAGATTCTGGCTTGTAAAGTTATGATGATAACAGCTGTTCACATATTTTAATCACACTTTTTGTGTGCTTTCATTACTTGTTCTTTATAATTATATTCTGTATCTACCCCATGTTTAAAAATATTGAATCGGGACTTCATAGAGTTGGTGTTCTTTGTGCCTGATATAATAAAGTTTTCATTAAATTTTATCTTACTTGAAAATACTGGAGTAGCATTGCATGTTGTTAAAATGCAATGATTTTCATTTCTAAAAGAAGTTAGAATTACTGAGGTTATAAATCAGAATATTACTACATGACTAAGACTGCATTCTGTGTGTCCTAGTGATGCGTGTATTCTACTGAATGTGCTTCACACTAGCAGCTGTGGAGATCTCATATAATAATAATTATTAATTCTACTGAATGTGCTCCACACTAGCAGCTGTGGAGATCTCATATAACAATAACTATTAATTCTACTGAATGTACTCCACACCAGTGGCTGCAGAGATCTTATATAATCATAACTATTAATTCTACTGAATGTGCTCCACACCCATGGCTGTGCAGACGTTATATGACCATGACTTTTATTCTACTGAATGTACTCCACACTAGTAGCTGTGCAAACGCTATATAACCATTACTATTAATCAGTGATATTGAGAAAACCCACTTGTAGAGAAATATATATGCAAAAACGGCTCATTTGGATTGAGAAAATATTTTACGTAGAAGAGCGAAGGTCGAAACACATGTAAAGTATTTTCTCAACCCAAACGAGCCATTTTTGCATATATACATGACTATTAATTCTACTGAATGTACTCCACACCAGTGGCTGTGGAGATCTCGTAAAACCATGACTATTAATTCTACTGAATGTACTCCATACCAGTGACCGTGGAGATCTCGTAAAACCATGACTATTAATTCTACTGAATGTGCTCCACACCATTCGTTGTGGAGATCTCATATAACCATGACTATTAATTGTATTGAATGTGTTCCACACCAACAGCTGTGGAGATCTAATATAACAGACTATTCTATTTAATGTGTTCCACACTGTGGGGATCTTATATAACTTGTAATGGATTTACTGTTATGTGTTTATTATAATACCTATGCTTGTTTCTGTCTAGTTTTCCTTTTCTAGTGATGTATGTTGTTGGCTGTATATTGTGCAATTTTCACTTGATCTCAGAATTTTTAGAAGGTCCTTAAAAGTAAAAAATCAACAATATGCCAAGTGAACTTTCAAGAAACTCTCATGATTTGGATAAAATCAATGGGTCAAGCCAAGAGGTTGGTCAGCTACAGTCAGTGTGCGTTAGGTCTAGGAAGCTATACTTGTAATTAATTACTTCTAAATGAAAAACTGCAGAATTGTTCCAGAGATGTTCATAGATTTCAAACACTACAAACTCTTCAACTTCTGTGAATTACTTGGGATATTAATGTTTTGACAAGGACATTAAATATCATCACTGAGAAAAGTCAATCCTGTGAAGCTAATAAAGCTGGCTAACATAAACAAGGTGTGACAGTATCAAATTAGAATTAATTTGTTCATCATGATTATGAATAAAGTATTCAGTTCTAGTTTGTAAGTTTGTAGAACTCTTGTATATAAACCATCGTTGGTAACAACTATTAGTCACAACCATTATTATAAATTGTATTATTTTTCTGTTTTTATATTAAAATGTATATGTGTATTAAAGAAAGAAATTGTGCATCAAACTTGTTGGCAAATAACAAAATTTTGTGTATTAACATTTTATTAACTTCTAGATTCAAATTTCCAGTTACTTGAGATAGTAATATGTAAAATACATAACAATTCACTGGAGAATCATCTGAAATGAATTATTGTATATAACAAACCATGACTTAATTCTACTGTACAGTTTTGTGTGAAACTTCTGAAGCCTCTCATGTTTTCTCCATGTTGTTTTGTATTCTCTGATATGACTGTTTAACGTGCGTATTGGACAACACAAGTTTTATTAGCTATATCCAAATTTGTGTTTCAGCTGTACTTTACAATGACTCATTCAAGTGTGTTATTTTATCAATTAGGAGAAGAAAGAAATTCTTATGTTGTCATCTAAATGTGCATACTTCAAGTAAGGTGTACATACGCAACATGTGTATATATACATTTGACCTGTATTTCTCGAACGTGACAACATAAATTTTATTCAATATCATACCAAAGTTCAAACTTTATAAAGAGATCACTTAATCGTTTATTTCTTAAAACAACTGTATTGGTAATTTCTGTTAGTTTTCAAAATTACTGTTGTTTTATCATTTAAGTCTGCTGAATTTATAACAATTTTTTTTACAGATAGTTTTGAATCCAGATTTAACGATAAATTCCACGATCTTTCTGACTTGATGCCTCCTAGCCCCTTTCAAAACACACCGAAAACCTACCCTAGCAAAAGTAAGTATAGTTAGTTCTGTGTTAATAATTGTGAATATTTTATTTATTATTGTTTATTTATTTTTGCTGATATACAAGACTGTATAGGGTGAGAGTTATTTCTTTTATTTAATATTCATGACAAGACTGTTAAAAGTTGTAGTTAAGATAAATCTTGTTATGTGACTTGGTAAGAGTGATACATTGTGTGTGTAGCTCACTCGCTGATGTTATCTTCCTCAAACCCCCTTGTGGTTTTCTTGCTATGTGAGTATTATTTTATCATGGGTTCTTCTAGTTTGTGGAAAGTTCCAAGCTTCATATATAGTTGACCAAGCATGTGCAAGTAAAGTTTGGTTAGAAGAAAGATGTTAGCTAGTATGTGAGTGATTAGATTTAATGGACAATTTGTATAATATGTCTCACAGCTGTATTGTAGCAACAGAAATAAGAAAAATAATTTGTCTTGTCAGTTGGGTTCTAAAATAACTGAACCAACCACTGTGGACTTTTGAGCCTAGAAAATAAAATTATTTTAAGCTCTGGATATAATTATAGTGGAAGTGAAGTCGGACTGTGAGTTTAATTGTAACAGGTGATATTTTAACATGAACAGAGACAAAGAGAATCATTTGTGTTGTCAGCATGTGTTTAGAAGCAAATGAACCCATCTGTATGGATGTTTGATGAAAAGGAAACAATTATTTGAAGTTCTGTTTTCTGCAGAATAATGTAAGTCATCTTATTGCAGGTTGTACAATTAGGGAGTGTTTTGATCCACTTGTCTCTAGCCAGTAGAAAGAGATTGTTTTAAACTACAAACTCCTGATTGTTATTTTGAAACAGATGCATAATTGTCACAACCAAAATTCATCAAAAAAAAAAAGAAAAAAGTTACTCATGTTTGATCAGGTTAACAAACAAGTTATTAATCTTAAGATGATCAAAGAAGGCCAAAATGATATATTCTGCTTTATTATTTAAAGTGTTAATACCCATACCAGCTGTCCTGAGATACATTTTTACCTAGACTGGATTCCTCATCATCACGAAAATCAACATCTGATGTGTGAGTCATTCCTATGGGACCTCCAGCATCTCAGCTATACGTTTTAGGGCTCACACTGCCAGAAACTAGTTTTTAGTATTCGTGGGAAGGCTCGTCACAGGCAGCCCATTGTGTTGCTTTGTGTTTTACAACAAAGAACCAAATCTAACAACAGAAGTAAAGTTCTTTACTGCTTTATTTAAAATGTTCTTGGTAAAATTGACTCATTGTCATTAGCAGAAGGATGTTTGGTTCGGTCATGTTTTTTTCCCATTTAATTTCTTTTTGTTTTGATGTAATACTTTTATTACTGTATGGTTGTGGAATTCTTTAGAAAATGTAAATAACTCGGATGATTAAAGTTTAAGCAGATCTGTTGTTGACATTACATTTAGTCTGTTACCAAATTTACTGTCATTTTAAACAATACCATGTTTGTAGGAAGGGATAACTTGTTTCTAAAGTATTTCAATATGAAATGGAAACAAAAATGTAGTTAACTTTCTTCTGTGATTTGTTCATGTGATATAATGCTACATCAGAAATTCAGGGTAGACAAATAGTAAACATACAATTAAATAAATGGGACAATTTCTTTAGTAACACTGAAATTTAACAAGTATTAGTCCTTAACTTGTGCTTCCGAGAACTGGTATTCTGGAACATGCTACCTGACTACTAATTTGGTAAGTAGTGGTTGGTCAAGTGATGTCCCAGAATTTGCCATCTGATTGTATTTTTTAAATTTGCTATTCTTGTTTATTTTTACAGTTTTATTTGTCTGTTTGACAATAAATTCTAGGTAATTCATGTTTTATTATGTGGTTGTAGTTATTTGAACCCACTTTAATACCTCAAAAGTCCATTGTTTTTAAATTTTAATTTCATTTGTAAATTTTGTGTTTTGAAAATTATCATTTTTTTTTATAATCTTTACAGGTGTTCGGACAAGCACCAGAAGGCAACAGCCACCACCACCACCACCACCCCCTCTCAATCAGGGATATCCTAGAATTAATCCTGAAAGTACATCAGAGCCCCAGCCGAAATTACAAGTGCATCTGACAAGGCCGTTTGCTAGTTACGCAAGCGAATGTTAACATTTGGTCTGAGAAAAAACATGAGAGTCCTAGAAAGTGCATAAGCAGATAGAGTAACTAGTCAAGGAATGTAAGCTTGTTCTGGTTGAGCTGAAGACCATTTATTGTGAAAATGGCATTTACTTTCTGCAACTTTTGCCATAATTTTTCTGTGTCACAGCTTACAGTCTGTAATGGTGGTACTGTAAGTTTGTTATGTTAACATTACTAGCACTGTTGTTGATTTATTATTGGACTTGTGAAGTTAAGTCATTATTGGAATAAAGATGAGATAGAACACATATACGAGTGGTACTTCAGTAACTGACTGGAGAAGGAACGTCTGGGTTGGATAGATGCTGCTGGTAACAATAGTGGCTCCATTTTGGAATAAATATTTAGAGTTGACCACCGAAACAGCCAGAAGTTTGATTGTGTTCAGAAGAAAAGCTAGATAATTATTTAATAACTTCTGAAAGAAAAGTTGCTGAAAACTTTAATAAAGATTGCAGTTAATAATAATAAGCATTAATTATAATCAACAGACAAATAACAAAAATCCTTTATGAACACACTGTATTACATTATCAGTAGATTATACTTGCATTACGTAGACATTTCAGTGGTTGTATTGAGGAAGATCGGTTGGATTGTCTAAACGATAATATCGGTTCCCATAAAATGATGCAGTGATTGTTACTCTTGTATGATGGGCAAGTTGAAATGAAAGACTCAATAGGATAGGCATTTATAACAATGCAGTGTCTGTGTACAAAAAATCAGTTTGGTTACATAAACAAATAGCAGTGTAGTGGTTGGGTTTAATAGAAACTGAATTGAAGTAAACACTACTAGCAGTGTAGTGGTTGGGTTTAATAGAAACTGAACTGAAGTAAACACTACTAGCAGTGTAGTGGTTGGGTTTAATAGAAACTGAACTGAAGTAAGCACTACTAGCAGTGTAGTGGTTGGGTTTAATAGAAACTGAACTGAAGTAAACACTACTAGCAGTGTAGTGGTTGGGTTTAATAGAAACTGAACTGAAGTAAACACTGCTAGCAGTGTAGTGGTTGGGTTTAATAGAAACTGAACTGAAATAAACACTGATAGCAGCGTAGTGATTGGGTTTAATAGAAACTGAACTGAAATAAACACTGATAGCAGCGTAGTGATTGGGTTTAATAGAAACTGAACTGAAATAAACACTGCTAGCAGCGTAGTGGTTGGGTTTAATAGAAACTGAACTGAAGTAAACACTACTAGCAGCGTAGTGGTTGGGTTTAATAGAAACTGAACTGAAGTAAACACTACTAGCAGCGTAGTGGTTGGGTTTAATAGAAACTGAACTGAAATAAACACTACTAGCAGCGTAGTGGTTGGGTTTAATAGAAACTGAACTGAAGTAAACACTACTAGCAGCGTAGTGGTTGGGTTTAATAGAAACTGAACTGAAATAAACACTACTACTGATGCTATAAGAGAAGTTGAATGAATTTTTTTTAATAATTTATTTTCTCCAGATGACAGGACAACCAGTTGCATTAAATATTGAAATGCATGGATTAATTTAGTTGTGTGTTTTTATTTGTTGTTTTTTTTTACATATTTGGTGATTGATAAACAAAAGCTTCTGATTGGTTAAGCCATACGATAGCAGTTTGACAAGGGTATGAAACAGTCTTGGTACGAGTCCAGTCCACTCACGTCTGTATGAACATGGTATCTTGTCATCACAACTTGGTCACCTTTCCATGAAACTTTATATACCAGAAATAGATGTCTCTAGAGACTTCATTAATGTTCTGTTGTGTAAGCCCAAATCCTTTTTCTTTAATTTATATTACTTTATAGTGGATAAGTTTCCTAGCATTTGATATTAATTGATGTAGTCACCATGTTTATTAAGCATGTGAGAAATATATTAACACCTCTGTCATGGTAGGTAGTGTTGGCGTCAATGCTACCTACTAAAACCAGATCTTCTGTAAACAGTTGTTCTGGATAGGGTTAAATATATTTCTCAATCGTACCATCTTATTAGTGGTAATAAAACTGAATCATGTGAAGACTGTTGACATTATTAGTAAAAAAAAAAGTTTACATGTGTATCACGTATGTATATATATATATATATAATACATAAAGTTCGTGTGGGAAAATGTAAAAGTTCATTGTGTCTGACAAATCTTGCACTGTTGGGATCAAACATTATATCTTAGTTATCTAAGGTTTACAAGTTAAACATATGATGCTTGTGAAGATGGATTTTTCAAAACATGAAAATCTCTAAAGTTAGCCGTGTTAATAGAATGTTATTTTGCTTAAAGATGTTTTAATATTGTTAATAATAAAATGTATTTTTTCATCTTACTCTAAATAAGCTATGCCTTGTATGTATGTATGTATGTATGTATGTATGCGTGTGTGTGAAACGGCACAAGACTAGTGAATTCTGCAGTCAGTGTTACTGAAGAATAAGCTCTGCAGACTAGAATATATTAGTTGGTAAATTAATAAATTGGTTTGACTGATGAAACGCAAATTTAAAATACTATTTTTTTTATATGCTTCTGATACAAAAATTATGATGGTGTGACTCTGTGTTATGAAAAGTGCATGCTCTAAGAAGTGGTTTATTCCAACTAATTGGCATGAACATTGGGAGGGCTTGTTCTCTAGAAAAATGAAAAACTTGTGTCTCTCTATGTTCATTAAGTGTGAGTGTGTACGTACACATGTATACGTACGTACATATAACATTGATTTAGACTTTCCCAATCCACCCCGGCCCGTGTGCTCAGTGATCTGAAATAAAAACATGGCATGGACATCTGTGAGAGGCTTAGGAGAACAAGAAACATGTTTCTGTTTTTGTTCATTCAGTATGTATATTTAACATTGACTTAGACTGACTTTGCCAACTCATTTCTACTCCCATGCCTGGTGGTCTGAAACACAAACTTTACCATAATCCAATTTTTAACTGGTGTTTAGGTGCTGTTTTCTATATGTTGATCAAAAGTTTTTCCATTTGTACCTTCTAGTAGTTTAAATTTCATCATTTTCCAAAGATATTTAGATTTTTTGGAACTTGTAATATCAAAAAAAATGTTTAGCTTTTATATAAAATATAAAATAGTTCTTGTATCAAATTTCTTCCATTTTCGTTTTGTTTGTTTAAAAACCACTAAGTTATGGATCATTTAAGCAACTCAATTTATGGAAAAAAATGCATCTGATATATTGTTCTGTGTTTAAAATATTCAGTGAAACCAGTTTATTTATATACTTTAAGGAATAGCATATTTAAGGTGGTGTGACTTACCCTATACTTCATATTTCAGGTGGTGTGACTTACCCTATACTTCATATTTCAGGTGGTGTGACTTACCCTATACTTCATATTTCAGGTGGTGTGACTTACCCTATACGTCATATTTCAGGTGGTGTGACTTACCCTATACTTTATATTTCAGTTGGTGTGACTTACCCTATACTTCATTTTTATTAAAGCATTATAATCTATGTGAAGTCAATTTTACAGATTCTTGATTAAAATATAGTAACTTTAAAAAGTCCAATAGTCTTTTATCAAATTTGTTCTTAATGTAATATTCTAAACGAGAAACAAAATCCTAGTTATTAACAGTGTAATGAAAACAGGATATAATATAAACCTGAATTTTTTATGCTTTTGAAGAAGTAGTTAAGATTTAGATGCCAATTTTAATCTTGTGAACTTCCATTATGTGAAAAAAAGTTAATATTTACAATATTGTGAAGCCATATTGATTTGTATACCATTGCTAGATTACAAGAGTTTCTGGTTATTTGTGGTACATTATGTATTCTGTGATGGAGCATCTCGTCAAGACGAATGTTTATAACAAGTGTTGTAAGTGTGACAGTCTAGTTTGTTAAGGATAATGGCTTGTGCTGGTGGTTGCTTGTGATGTTAGTTTCATTGGTGAATACAGTGGACTTTGATATAAATTCATCTGCTTATATTGGGTTTTCAGTAACACAGAAACCACTTTGGCTTAATTTTTTCACATCACGGTGCTTCAATGAAATGAAACTGGTGTGTCCAGTCCATTCTCTGTAAAGGTTATTTCTCTTCGTCAGTGGAGAAGTGGTTGTGGAAGGAGAAAGTTTGGTCAAAATTTGTATTTATACAGCTTCATAATATTGTAATTTTCTGTCATAGTTAGTTTTTAGTCTGGTGTGAGTTACCTTGTTTTATCAGTTCTTCTGTAGGGTGTGACTTCTGTATGTTGTTCTACCTCTATGTTGAGAGCATGGTTGTGGTATTTGCCTCAGCACCTTTGTGATAAGACCATACTTTGTTACCTCTTTATCTTCTTGTTGCTAAGTGTGTGGCCTCTTCATTTTTTTCAGATCTTCTATGATGAGACTGATTGTTTGCCGCTAATTTTCTGTATTTCTTTGTATCATGTGGCTTTTTCATTTTGTTCAGCTCCTACATGGTGTGTGTGCGTGCATGTGTTATATTGCCTCAACTTTCTTTAGGTCCTCCCTGGCGAGGTTATGATGTGTTACATGGCTTCTTTTCTCCAGCTCTTCCATGTTATCTTCTTTAGCTCCTGGGTCATGAGATTATGGTTACCTCCTAATTTTGTTCAGTTCCTTTGCTGTTAGAAGTTGAGGTTTGTGTAACTATGATACATGTGTTTCTGTATTAACCTGTTTACACAAATGTGATATGGCACATCAAGGGAAACATGCAAGGTCTTCTCTTTCATGTGATTTGTTTTTAACTGGTTCATGGATGTCACCAGATCTCAAGTGTGCTGAAATTGTTATCTGAATATGTGGTATGTGATGGCACACTGGCACCCTCAGTTCATTTAGTCAGTTTACTACACACACAGTTCAGTTGGGTCAGCAATTATATCAGTTCGTTTAGTCAGTTTACTACACACACAGTTCAGTTGGGTCATCAATTATATCAGTTTGTTTAGTCAGTGTACTACACACACAGTTCAGTTGGGTCATCAATTATCTCGGTTCATTTAGTCATTTTACTACACACACAGTTCAGTTGGGTCAGCAATTATCTCGGTTCATTTAGTCAGTTTACTACACACACAGTTCAGTTGGGTCAGCAATTATATCAGTTTGTTTAGTCAGTTTACTACACACACAGTTCAGTTGGGTCATCAATTATCTCGGTTCATTTAGTCATTTTACTACACACACAGTTCAGTTGGGTCAGCAATTATCTCGGTTCGTTTAGTCAGTTTACTACACACACAGTTCAGTTGGGTCAGCAATTATCTCGGTTCGTTTAGTCAGTTTACTACACACGCAGTTCAGTTGGGTCATCAATTATCTCAGTTCGTTTAGTCAGTTTACTACACACACAGTTCAGTTGGGTCAGCAATTATCTCAGTTCGTTTAGTCATTTTATTACACACACAGTTCAGTTGGGTCATCAATTATCTCAGTTCGTTTAGTCATTTTACTACACACACAGTTCAGTTGGGTCATCAATTATCTCGGTTCATTTAGTCATTTTACTACACACACAGTTCAGTTGGGTCATCAATTATCTCAGTTCGTTTAGTCATTTTATTACACACGCAGTTCAGTTGGGTCATCAATTATCTCAGTTCGTTTAGTCAGTTTACTACACACACAGTTCAGTTGGGTCAGCAATTATCTCAGTTCGTTTAGTCAGTTTACTACACACACAGTTCAGTTGGGTCATCAATTATCTCAGTTCGTTTAGTCAGTTTACTACACACACAGTTCAGTTGGGTCATCAATTATATCAGTTCGTTTAGTCAGTTTACTACACACACAGTTCAGTTGGGTCATCAATTATATCAGTTCGTTTAGTCAGTTTACTACACACACAGTTCAGTTGGGTCATCAATTATATCAGTTCGTTTAGTCAGTTTACTACACACACAGTTCAGTTGGGTCAGCAATTATATCAGTTCGTTTAGTCAGTTTACTACACACGCAGTTCAGTTGGGTCATCAATTATCTCAGTTTGTTTAGTCAGTTTACTACACACATAGTTCAGTTGGGTCAGCAATTATCTCAGTTCGCTTAGTCAGTTTACTACACACGCAGTTCAGTTGGGTCAGAAATTATCTCGGTTCGTTTAGTCAGTGTACTAGACACAGCTCAGTTGGGTAAGCAGTTATCTTGGTTTGTTTCATCAGATATTTGGGACTGAAGCATGTTACTGTTTAATAAGATCTTGTTGGAATACAAGTTTTATATTAATTTCTTGGTCCTTCAGATATGGAGTTAACAATGTAATCATCTTGGAGTATTACAATTGTGCCAAATGTTATGAACAAACTGATATTTGAGCTGCAACTTCTTTAATGCTAGAGTTGATATCTTCAGAATCTACTATTAAATAATTCAGTTTATATTATATTTTTTATGTGGTGTCTTTAAAATTACCTTTCAGTGTATTCCATTCTATGTCAGGTTTTTATACGTGATGTTACAGTTCAATCCCAAGACCACCTCTAGGAGTTTTTTAGAAACAGTGCTGTTAAAGGTAATTTTAAAAATCGGAACAATTCGATAATGTATGATGTAATCTTCAACGTGTTTCAGAAGCTTGTCTCTTATCTTTGGCTGGTGGAGTTATGCCTCTCCACCATAAAACTAAGATAAAATGTTGAAGGTACTTATTTTTCTAGAATTTCATAATAAGGTCCCCACTGAATGCATCTTTAACAACTTATCCATAAGATAACATGTTAATGTTTTAATTAATTTATGTTATTTTCCTACATTAGTAAACTGCTAATTAAATGGTAGTGGTTAGAATAGTCTTCAAAGACACTGAAAAGTAAAAAGCCATTGAATCGAGTGATTATTGCTTTCTTTTTTTGACAAGTTTGAAGTATCTCGTAATAATGGAAACTGTGTGGCAGTAATTACCTATTGATATTGTACGATCTATCACATATTTTTCTGGTTGAATGTTATATGTTTATGCAGTGATAGGCTTAATACAGAACATGTTTTTATTGCTGTCGTTGCAGCTAATGTTTCCGTTCGCTATTTTTCCAGTTCAGTTAACTAATAACATACCTCTGACAACACAGATTTTGTTCACCATGAGTACACAGATATCAATAAACAAATCTTATGCTCTAGTTTCCATTGTTCTCCAGTTCACATTGTTTGTAAAATGTAAACACAAGGCTTGCCAAATAAAAATTGATTTCATATATATTTCTGTGTTCATGACAGAAATAATTTGAGAATTTTCTTAGTGATCTAAACATTGAGACTGGGAGAATCCTTGTTTGTTCAGCTGATTAACTTAATTTCTTTTTTAGTTATGAAAAGTGTTAAGAACAAAATGTAATGGCTGTTCTTTAACTACAGTTGGTATATTTAAAGTTAAATTGTAATGGCTGTTTTTTAACTACAGTTGGTATATTCAAAGCTAAAATGTAATGGCTGTTCTTTAACTACAGTTGGTATATTCAAAGCTAAATTGTAATGGCTGTTTTTTAACTACAGTTGGTATAATCAAACCTAATAGTGTAGAAGTTCTTGGTCTTCACCTTAATAGTTTGGTACTAGTTGCTGCTACTGTAATATGTTGTAATTCTCTATGTAACAGTTTCTGTTTATTCCTGTGGTTACTATTTTGTTGTTTATGAAGTTTGCAGTAAAAAGATTTAGACGAATGGTTACAAGTCACTCTGCACGTTGTATTTGAGATAGAGTTCTCAAAACCAAGACAGAGAAATGTTATTATTTCCAGTTTCGAGTTAGGCTGTAAACTTATTTAGAACAATATGAAAGTAATGTTTTAGAATGTATGTGTGTAGATTGCAATCGAGGCCTTGACATTTTTCAAGTTTATTCTATGAACTAGACTAAGATTTATTTTCAATATTTTAACCTTTTAATAATACTAAACATATCACTAGCTGCAACTAACAGCCAACAATAAAGAAGACAGTGTTAACACAAGTTGATGCAACTGATAACAGACAAAAGCTGTGACTACACATACTTTAGGAACGTCCTTTTCCAGCTTTGTCTGCTGTTGAAAGCAGTCCAAGTTGAAATTGTCTTTTTGTAGGTGTTTTTTAGGGCTAGATCTGTCTTTCAACACTGACTTTACGTTGTGACAAGCAAACACTCTACCAAATCTTACGTAATAGATTTAATCTTATTTCTTCTGAAAGTTTAATGAGCGTTATGTGGAAACATTCTTATGCAGCAGCATTGTAGAAATGTACTAAAAATAAATGAAGCCCATTCTAGCATTTGGTTTATCACTTCTTGCTTGGATATACTGGTTTTGGGGAAGGTCATGAGAAATGCTAGGCTTCGTACAGTGACGGACAGATAACATGATACTTGTGCAAGTAAAGTAGATCTGAAAAACATGAGAGTTCTGCCCTGTATTTAATATCATACCAGTAAAACGTGAGAAATGAAACCAAAACTTAAGTACTTTTTATTTAGAACATTTGTGGTTAGTACTCTTTGGTGATCTCAGAAGTACAAGTTCCTATTAAAATAATAAATTGATGAGTCTTTCAAATACAGGTAATAAATCCAGTACAATGGACATGCCAACTTTCTCACTCTCACCAATGGAGGGGAAAAAAAAATGTTTTGTACATAATTGTTTGAATGGCACCTTACAAACAAGCTTGATAGTAAATTTGGCCCTGTTTGTAAGTTGTGCCATGATTTAGGTAAGTGTAGTAGTTAAGTGAATAGAAAATTATTTTAACTGGAAACAATGATTTAGTTTTTTACTGAAAGGAGAAAAAGTACAATTCGATGCAAAGTTGAGGTTTTCAGGTTCACAGTGTAAATATCTCAAAAATGCACAGATGCAAGTCGGTGGACATCTTAGTACCATCTGCACCCCTCCGTAAATTATATTTTGTGTTAGAAACTCACAGTATGAACTCCTGATGGTTTTATGTAGTAATTTGGTCATGCAATATGATTGTTAAGTTAAGATAATCTCATTTCTTGAGGTGAAATACGTTGGATAAAATGTTTATTTGTGAGCATTAGAAGTAAAAGAATTTCTACTGGTAGCCGTTTACATGTGTGTGAGCTACAACAGAGCAACACAAAAAGTGGGTATTGTTTAAACAAATAATGGTATCAGTAAGGTATAATGTTATATGTACAGGTACTTTACTTATTGTTTGAATTGTACATTGTTAATACATTAGAAAGAATTTTAAGATGCACATTTAATAGTGCAGGACTCCTTATCAGCCAAGTGGATTATCCGTGTGTGTATATTTCATGTTATGGAGGATATGCATATATAACTTGTATTTTTGCTTTATCTGCAAGTCGATACATGTAATAGTTTTGAATGTGACTAAGAAAAGAGGTGGTACAGTTAAGAGCCTTAAAGTTCTCTCCCTACAAACTACATTGTAGCTTCTTTATGTACGTGTAATAAATAGTTTGTATTAAAAAAATTCACATTTGTGAAAGATGGATTGTTTTTAAAGCAACCCCTATTACAAATCTTAACTGTCAGCTTTGTTTCTTTTAAGATTAACTGCCTGTTTCTCAGGAAAAATGTATTAAAATACTGTTATTAATTTAGTATTCTTGCTGAAGTAGTTGTGTATATATTGAAATGAGTAAAAACACGAAAATGAGTTTTCTTAAAGACACACCTTGATAACATTTATTAGATGTACTTACACCAGAATGTTCTCATATTAAGTTATGTTTACAATAATTCACACAGAAAAGGGTTTGAACACGATTTTCATTTTTCAATTAGTAAGACAGTTAAGCTATTTCGGAGTGAAGTTCGACCAGATCCACACGTTTACAAAATAAGAGTTGCTGTGAACAAACACTGTTGTCGTCACAATCGTGAAAGATCTCTAACAAAATTGTATGCGTTTGAAAGGAAGAAATAACACTTAAGAAAAAATTTTGTTACTGCACTCGTCCTGTAAAAAATATTCATTCGGGTCACTAAGCATAGTGACAACCTAATAAAACTGACCTAGTGCCAGCTTATTACTCAAGCAGTACTGACAATGCTTAATCAAACCATAACTGTATGTGAAAGATGCGCAAAAGTTGTTTCTCTAGCAAATTCTGTGAATATTTCCTTTAAACAGAGTGCCTCTGAAGTATGTTGCTTCTTTCACAAGTAACAAATCATAGTTGTGAGCACTTTATAACTGTATGTGTGTTATTACTATTAACCAGATCTGGTACGTATTTGTAACACAAGTTGGAGGACTACTTCAGTGATATGAAATATCTTTCAATTTTGATGTCATTATCAGGAACACTATTTCATCAAATTATCAAGAACACAGAGACCTGATAAACCACAGCTAAGGGAATGAGTTTGGAGAAATCATCTAATTAGTGAATGGATTAACAACATTCCCACTGTCCCTATCTACTATATAGCAAAACCACAGCCAAACGAAGGAGTTTGGAGAAATCATCTAATTAGTGAATAGATTAACAACATTCCCACTGTCCCTATCTACTATATAGCAAATCCACAGCCAACCAAACGAGTTTGGAGAAATCATCTAATTAGTGAATGGATTAACAACATTCCCACTGTCCCTATCTACTATATAGCAAATCCACAGCCAACCGAAGGAGTTTGGAGAAATCATCTAATTAGTGAATAGATTAACAACATTCCCACTGTCCCTATCTACTATATAGCAAATCCACAGCCAACCGAACGAGTTTGGAGAAATCATCTAATTAGTGAATGGATTAACAACATTCCCACTGTCCCTATCTACTATATAGCAAATCCACAGCCAACCAAACGAGTTTGGAGAAATCATCTAATTAGTGAATGGATTAACAACATTCCCACTGTCCCTATCTACTATATAGCAAATCCACAGCCAACCGAAGGAGTTTGGAGAAATCATCTAATTAGTGAATAGATTAACAACATTCCCACTGTCCCTATCTACTATATAGCAAATCCACAGCCAACCGAACGAGTTTGGAGAAATCATCTAATTAGTGAATGGATTAACAACATTCCCACTGTCCCTATCTACTATATAGCAAATCCACAGCCAACCGAATGAGTTTGGAGAAATCATCTAATTAGTGAATGGATTAACAACATTCCCACTGTCCCTATCTACTATATAGCAAATCCACAGCCAACCGAAGGAGTTTGGAGAAATCATCTAATTAGTGAATAGATTAACAACATTCCCACTGTCCCTATCTACTATATAGCAAATCCACAGCCAACCGAACGAGTTTGGAGAAATCATCTAATTAGTGAATGGATTAACAACATTCCCACTGCCCCTATCTACTATATAGCAAAACCACAGCCAACTGAATAAGTTTGGAGAAATCATCTAATTAGTGAATGGATTAACAACATTCCCACTGTCCCTATCTACTATATAGCAAATCCACAGCCAACCGAACGAGTTTGGAGAAATCATCTAATTAGTGACGTTCATGAATAGTTTTCCCACTGTCTCTATCTACCATCTTGTGAAACCACAACCACCACAATGGGCTTGGAGAAGTCAATTTAAAGTCTAGTGGTTCTATTATATGCAAAAACGGCTCTTCTGGGCCCATCTTTGTGAACCTGACGATGACCGAAGAAGGTCGAAACGTTGTTCGCTCTTCTATTTGAAGTGTTTTCTGGGCCCAGAAGAGCCGTTTTTGCATATAAAAGTTCTCAACAAGTGGGTTTCTCGACATCACTGATCTAGTGGTTCTAGTTTCATTCGTGTGTGGAGACCTTGGTCAATGGTATTTGGGTATTTTGCCCTGGAGGGTCAGGTTCACTTTGACCTCTTCCTCCTTCCTGAATGTATTTTCCCTAACTGTTTGTATGTTAGGTCCTTTTCAGTGTGTGTGGAGACACAAAGTAATTCAGTATTATTTTGAATTTTGCAACAAATGTGGGCTGTGGTGTTTCATTTCATTTCATAAACCACATATAAGATTGCTGAATAGCTCAATCTTTCAATACATCTGCCGAACATGTTTATGGGTAACATATACAGTGTTTAAAAGCTATATGTGCTTATATTGGATGTAATAGTAAAATCTCATACAGCCATATTTGTTTCATATTTTATTTTAATACATAAATGTTTAAATTGGCATCAGGGGTAGAAGAGAATTTGTCTGTTTTAAGCATTATGGTAACAGTTGTGGTCTTTAGCATTTATTTGAATGTTACCTACAAAACTAAAATCAAGTGAACATTTGTTGTTTTTCTTCACACCCTGAAGTTCTTGGCAGTCTGTTTTAGAAATGCGACCAGCACAAATCTTAGTAACTTGTTTGTTCTGACAGTGATATCAAGTGTTCCAGCACAAATGATACACTAAGATACACTTGAAAAAGAAAAGCATTTCATTGATCAGAACAAGTTTTGAAATTTTATTGTGTAAATACAAACTGTCAAACTTAGATGATAATTCTATATTTATTTAAAATGTTAAAACCTTTACCAGATGTATTTCAGCAAATATTTGAAAAATACAGACTATTCTAGATGATGTATTTGTTTTGTAAGTGTGATACGTAAAATGCAATTTTCTACTAAAATTTACATATTCTATTACTTCAGTCATTTCTGGTAATTATTACACCCATTGAGATCCAATCTTCCTGCAAAAAAGTATTTACAAAGAATTTTTTACATTCCCAAGTTGTTCTTTCTGTTCTAACAAACAGCAGTATAGCTAGGCCTTGCCTCCAACGAAGATGTCAGAATAAAATTACTATCTACACCCAGATAAAAGTCATGTATCATGTATAAATAAACCAGAAAACAAGTTATCTCTTTCCCTACCATCATGTTCTAGTTTGATACCTAAAACTTTAGGACAATTAAACTGGACCTAAAAAGGTTTTACATCAGTCTTTCAGCATGAAAGAAAGAAAGAAATTCTGCTAATTGTATAACTTGTTCCAACTTAAATTACATAAAGGGACAGTGTATAATCAACCTTGTTTTGAATTAAAACTGTTAACAAAGCCATTAAACTGTAAAATACTGATCTTATTCACTGTTTTTTAACTTACAGACAATTACGGAACCTTCTAAAATTCCATCAGCAAGAACTTTTGTAAGTTAGCTTGATGCTCCATCTCTCTTTTCTGGTGAAATCATTCCAACGTTGTTGCCATAAATTCGTTTTCTCTTCCTCAGCCTTTTGTCATCTTAAAACGTGACATCTATAAACCGTTAGCCAAAGACTGGGATTTTTTAAGCTATTATATTCCGAACAGTCATAGAAAACTATTTAGACAATGAAAAGGTTAAAAACTTAAAGCTATTTATTGTAATTAATTGACTTTATGCTACAGTTGCTCCACCTGAATGACCAAGGAACTGTTGACCCCTGAACTCCTGCTGAAATTTTAATATGAATAGGTGACTCTTTTAAATGAAATTCTTAGGTTCACTGATTGAGAATATCATATTAATACTGAAGCTGGTTACCACAGTTGAAAGTACAATCACAATGGTATTATTAACTTTTATTGAATTAACACTATCCTGTAAAACTGATTCTCAACATAAGGCCAAAACAAGCACTAAGGGGTCACAAGTTTAACAGACAAATAAAATCTAATGTTGCAAACAAAGCTACATGGCACAGTTGAAATGCATTTCCAAACAAGTGGGGTCATACAGATTTGGGATGAGTTGACAGTGAGAAAAAGTGTGAAGACCATTTCTTTAAAAATAAATCGGTATATTAAGTAATTGCTCCAACTATTATCACATTTTAATCTATTTACAGCTTAGTCAGAATGCCAGCTAAATTAGTTTTGGGACATTAAATTCTAATGACTGTGTTTTGTTTTCAAAATTGTACAACTGAAAGCTACATTAATTTATTTTGGACAGCCAACTTGATAAGCAAAATTTGAGGCGTAAGTAGTTACATCTGAGTGTAAAGGTAATACACACTGGATGTGCTCTTTAGAAGAAGCAACAACTGGACTTCCTTTGTATTTTATTGTTCTCAACAGAAGAATTACTCTTTCAGTTGGAAAAAAATTCCAGCATTAAAACTATAAATTTAAATAAAAGCAAGTCTGAAAAAAGTTGACACTTTAAAATGTGAAGCTGATGATATGTGTGGATATTAGTAACAAATTAGCATAACTGCTGAAGTGAGAGATGACCAACTGAAATTGACAGACCAAAGTGGAGATGCATGCAGTGGGAAAATGTTTTGATTATATGTGCAAATTTTAATTGTTTTGTTCAGATCATACAAAACATAGATTTCATATAGAAAGAGGAAAGCTTGCATGTTACATTACTGGAAAATGATTTTATACACTCGGAGTGATATCCAAAGTCTGGAGTTACACTGAATTGTTTACCTCATCAGCATTCACTCTTACTTTATACTATTCTTGTATGGGACTCCAAAATCCTTTAAGTACCTCACTGTATTAACACTACAGTTACAATGTTCCCTTGTCACGTCTCTCCTTGCTGTTTCTGGAAAATAACGACAAGTATCATCACAAACAAGTGATGACAACAAAATAAAAATGATCTGCTGAGATACAAGAAACGCCATGAACAATTACTTTCAGACACCCCTCCAAGTTATAAACTGGGTTTTCACGAGACATTTAAAAGCTAAATTCTAATAAACTTCAATCCCCCCTCAACACACACAACTTTAGCATTTAGAATTGTTAAAGCAGAAAGAAAAAATTAAATACTCTAAGAAGAAATTCCAATATCATTGATGTTTATTACTATATGAGGATCCAATGGTATAATCTTCACGTGAAATGTAACGTACAGCATACAACTTTCACTGTAGTTCCAAGTTCATAAGTGGCTAGTTTGTTTTCAAACAGTGAAAGATATTACAACGTTGAATTTTGCTTGATAACAGCTGTTTTCAAAACTTAGAAATGTTTTTCTCATACTGTACAAAACTGAATATAAAGATTTAACTGTCACTCTTATAATACACCTGTGACTTCAACTACATAACATGATTCTTCATGGTAATAACCTACACTGTACCCAACTCCAACTTATTTGTGACGATTCTTTGTAAACCTAGAAAGATTTAAACACTGTTTCATAAAATCTAGAGAGCAGTTTAAAAAGCAGTGTCTAATCCTCATACATACCAATCATTTTCTTTGTTACAATACTATGGTATAAGCAACCCTTCTTCACACATCATTGTTACAGTACCTGATGCTCTACTACAGAAGGTAAGGTCTGTGGTACAAGCAACCCTTCTTCACACATACATTATTACAGTACCTGATGCTCTACTACAGAAGGTAAGGTCTGTGGTACAAACAACCCTTATTCACACATACATTGTTACAGTACCTGATGCTCTACTACAGAAGGTAAGGTCTGTGGTACAAGCAACTCTTCTTCAAACATATATTTAAGTTCCATAATATTTTAAATGCTCAGTTTGGGTCAGATGTCCAGTTTTGAAACCAATGGAGATAAGCATTTGCTCTTTCTCGTTTTCAGATGCAAAAGTCTTTAAAGTTGAAGTCTTTATTATTATTATTATTCTAAGATGGTAGAAACTTGTAATAATTCTACAAACTTCACTTGCAACTGTCCTATAAAAATATGTTGTGATTGAGATATATTTAGCTTTAGAACGTCTTTCATTATTTTTAACCAACTGACTGTTGATTTGCTGTATGGAACACAGTTCATCTCCAGTTGTCAAATGTGAGTATGCTGCATTGAAAGTACAGTTTGATGAAATGCTATGCATTCTTAGTGCAGCTGTAGTCAATGAGTTACTTGGCATCATTTATAAAATAGCATCTGTTAAGGTCATTAAACAGGATTGTGAGTGAGGGATTCAGAAACCTCTTAGACAGAATCCCCCATCCTGCTGTTTCAGGTTCATTATACTCCCACACATATGTGCTTTTACATAGACGGAAAAGAAAAATCCATCATTATTTCTAAATATTGTAAATTAGAGGAAGATACACACAGATGTAAACATAAAATAACATGAATTTCTTTTATTTTGAGAATTGTCTGTGTTGCAGTTTTAAATCACTAATATATAAATTAGTTGGTGATAATTTAATAACTCATTTGACCATACAAATCAAGTTTTTCAATTACCTATCCAGTACAGAAAAAAGGCAACATTTTGATTTTTCCAGGTTCAAGGAAAAACCTGAAGTTCATGTCTACAAAATTCTACAAACACAATGAACTGTCCAGTATTGTCTTAAGATAGTGTACTTGCTTATAGGTCCTACTTTACAAAATGAAGCTAGTTCTGCACTTTTACAGCACCTTTAATAATGGAAGTATGCAGCCTTTTTACAGTTTTATTTTCATACTTGTGTAAATTTAGTCAGTTTTCTCCCACAGTCCCACAAATAGATATGAGAAGAAAAAAAAATCAGTTAACCACGGCATGAAACACTTAGTAAGATAAAAAAGTATTCGTAAAAATATTTACATATTGGATGCTTGTAAAATCGTTTAAAAAATAATAAAAAACTTTATGCTGTTCAACTGTATTTACAGTCACTGTCGTAATAATATAGAAACAACTTTGTACCATAAGAATAGTGACAGTTGTCCACCAGGTATTTTTCTAACTTATTTGTCACCCCCCCCTCTGAAATAAAATGTTTACTTTAGATATTGTTCAGATGAAACAGGTTTATAGCCTTCAATCTTATTTGTCTATAGAATCAAGAACTAGAAAACCCGAGCCTTACTCGTATGTTCAACAAGCTACCATAAATTTTCTCTGAGGTTGAATACTATATTATTTATAACCAACAGAAAGTCAAGGTTTTAATCTATCAAATTACATATGGTGTATAGTACACTGTCCATTTCAATATCCAGTTTCAACTCTATTCTCACAGGACTCAAATGAACAAGTTTGGCTAAATTTTTAAAAGGCTCTTACCACACAGAAGATAACAGTTAGAGGGCACTGTTTGCTTTTTGTTTATTTTCATTGTGTTCTTTAGTGCATTCCTCAATCAAATAAAAATATTTAGTGTAGTAGAACCATTAGTATACAAGTAGGTTGAAGTTTAATCAGCACTTGACAAACAAGAAAGACGACACATACTATATTTCTTGCTTGTGTATTACATAATTCAATAGGGTAATACTGGAGAATTAACTATGCAGACTTTATAAATAACTCTTGTTTAGCTAGTCTTTGTAGATGAAGATTTGGTTTGAATCTCCAGCTGGTTGCGATACTAAACTTTTCTTCATATTTATTTTGATGTGGCATCTAGACACATGGGAGAAAGCCACGATCAGTTAACAGCTCAGAACTTCATATTTCACAAAAGAATGAACAAATTCATTTCTCCCATTAAGCCTCTTTGACTAAGCCTGAATAAAATTTATTATTTTGTCCTTTTATAGTGTAAAAAATGCCACATTACTCACTATGAACTATCTATTCTTGCTTGAATGAATATAAGAAACTACACTTTTAAAGAATAGTACATCTCACGATACAATAGTTTATACACAAACCCAGCAAAAATTACCAGAGTAATCAAACAAAAGTCTTATAGAATTTAAGAAAAGTAAATAGAAAATAAATGGCTGAAAAGAAAAAATAAGAATCCACTCAACTGTTCCAGTGTTTCCACTGATTATGTTTAATATTAAACTAGTTTTAAGATTTTTTAATTTACATATGACAAGTAAAACTCAATAGCATATGGAAAAGTAATGTGTGGACAGCTTTGTAGCCTAGGTGGGAAAACAGGCATCAACTTGGATTACTTATAGTGCTGATGAAAAGACAATTCTTAAAAATTTATTTTAACTTGGTAAACAACCAGTAGCACTATCAAAGACTAAAAAAGGCGAAGCTTGAACTGATTAAAAATTTAAAAAATTATTTAATGTATGCACAAGGTGAACATATAACATCTGCATGTTGATAAAATGTACGCAATAAAACATACAAGATATAATAATTCACAGGTGTGCAGATCAAACTGTTATAGTTGGTTTAGAAATGCTATAGTAGCAATATTAAATACACTGACACGACTACCATCAAAACACCCAAATACTACACTTCACTTGCACAAAACTCACTGAAAGAAAACACAACATGAAATGTTTCTTACATGAACTAATAATAAAGTTAACACAAAATATGCAAACTAATAATAAAGTTGAACAATATACAGTCTTGTCACCATTATCCGTTACGACAGTGAAGGTAAATCTTAAGCCTTTTTTTACATAAACTAGTACAAATATATTCAAGCCACATGATTTACATTCATGAAAATAACACAAACACTTTTTAGTATGTAAAAAAACACTGAAAACTTACAATAAAGCTTAAAGCAACACAACTAAAACATCTTGTATGCAAGTAAACCATTCTGAATAGTACAAGACAATTTTTCAACCCAACTTTCAATGTTCATAAGGATATTTTTTTTTTATGTTGTTACATTTAAACATGGTAACATTTTTTTTACATAAGAATACATCAGCCATTATTACGTGCTGAGCTCTGATGGATAAACAAAAAAAATTCCAGGATTTGCAATTATTTACAAAGACTAGATAATGTCTTAAAAAGTTTGAAAAACATGCAAGTTACAACTAAATATGTATATTCACTATTTTTTCCATGCTCGCATGTTCAGGTCTTTTTATTTTATCATAAAGAAAGACATAAAACATTGACTAGATAAAGTCTTAAGTAGTTTCATTACTATACTAAATCTACATCTACATAATTACCACAAGTTCACTAACCCTAGTTTCTTACACAAATGCCATTTCTTAGTTAAGATAACATTGCATTTGGTATTCTACAGTAATATTACTGTGGGTGTATTCTCTAATTTTGAAATATTACAGCACCTTACAACCCACACATGGGTCTGGAAGTGTAAGTTGGTCCTATGCTAGAGTTGTGGATTTACGATCCAATAAACCAGACACATTTATTTTGTCACATCAATACGTCTGTTAACAAAAATGTTTTTAAGGCTTTCTTTTTTATTTGTTAAATAATTATTGGAAATGTTACAGTGTATAAAAATGAAAATGTACATGTCAAACATCAAACAATCATTATTGATTTATAATTTTAAACACAACATTAGCTATTAGATTAAACAGAACAAGTCCAGATTTTTTCGTTTATTTGTCACAGTTGTTTGTTAGAACTTAAGTTGTTTTTAAGGTTCAGTTCACTCGTACGATACGATATTTGAAAAATTCAGATTAATTCTTTAAAACACGTTCTGCACATTCCACAAAAATCCAAGAAGCATAAGATTGAACTATAATAAGTTTACCAAGTGTTGTCAAAGGTCAACATTTAGTTTAATGGAAAAAGTGGCAATTAGAAATTTGTAAAGCTACATTATGGCTATCTGCCCTAGCCGTCTATAATATAGTAATGCAAGAGTAGAGAGAAGGCATAACTATCTCTTGGGCTACTCTTTTTACCAATGAATAGTGGAATTGACCATCAGATCTTAATAACCCCTCACAGCTGTAAGGGCTAGCATGTTTAGCAGAACACGAAGTCAAACTTGTGACCTTCAAGATAAGTACCATAACCACCTGGCCCGTTCTGTAAGTACCGTACACATACTTTATTTGTACAACTTTCACTTTCTTGTTTACTAAGAAAATAATAATTATTAGTAAAAAATATATTTTTATTATTATTATTATTAATAATAGTTCTATAACTGTAATAACAGGCAAGGGGATGTATACTATTTCTGTTAATAAACTTGTAATTTATTTATGCAGGACAGCTGCTGATTTCTCAAACTGTACTGATTACACATCTGAAGGTGATAATTCCATAGTGAATCATGACAGTTTGAAATAAGCACTTTTAAGCATACCTGATGTGAACAAAACAGGCACAAGAACTGTACTCAAGTAGCAGAAGTGAAGAGCCCTTTTAATATACCTGGAAGAAGAAAAGATTGACTTGGAAGACCTTTAATTAAAATGTACCAATAATGCTTGAGCCACGTTACAAACGTTCATCACTCCTCCTCCCATTCAGAGGTTTGTAACAAGTTGTCTAGACCAATCTGTATGACACAGAAGAAAATGAGGAAATCAGCTTCTGCAACCAAGGGTAAACGTACACAGTTGTTACAAGCATCATTTGTATACCAAACAAAAGGCTATACTGGTCTCCAGTTACATGTCATTAGCAAGTGGTATGACAATAAAGCAGCAATCGTTGCCTCCAACTTTGACGATGTTGTACTCGTCGAGAAATGCAACAGACATTATCCAAACAGGGAAAAAGTGACAGTTCTCAGACTAAAACGTATACCTGTATGCAATAAGATGACTAGAAGGGTTAAAAAAGACAACATACTTTTATCACTTTATAAGATTTTTACCAATGGATGATAATCACACATTTATCTGGCTTTGCACTTCTTAGGAACATCCATCACCAATGCCTGGATTCTCCAGAGAAGAAGGTAAGAGATGCTATCTACTGAAAGGATATGCTACACAAGTTGAATAGAAGAGACATCAGACAGTCAGGATGATGACAGTGTTAGTCAGCCTCTGAAGAAAGGCGATTAACATGTTAATCCAACTGTGGTATCACAGTTTCCACAAAAGGCAGGAAAATAAAGACCAAAAAATGTAGACCACAAGTACACAAATAATTAAAATGTCTTCCTGAACTAAGCTTGTATCATAAAGAATTGCTACAAGAAACACTGAAAAGATGTCAAAACAGAACTTAGAAACCATTTGTCTTCATGAAGATTTTAACTTCCATTTTTCCACTTTCTCTTAATATAATTTCTCAATAATGTAATAAATTAAAGATAATAAATTTGTAACCTTTACATCTGGACTTTTGTTGTTACTTTCGAACTTGTCAATAACTTTTAATTGCTTCTTCAAAAGGTTCACTCTCATGTTTTCTATTATCAATGCCTGAAAAAAAAAACTCCTATAAAATAGACGAAGAAAACTTGGAACGTTATTCTTGTCCTAAAAAGTTGAATTTGAGGTCTTTGCAAAGCAGTGTTCAAAATTTGAAATGATTTTAATACAAGGAAAACAGAGGTTACAAATGATTAACAGTGCCATTTCAAAAATACAGATGTGTATTTTCCCTGTATTTCTTAAAAATAAAATTTAAAGATAACTAGGTCCCACTGATTCATTATTGGTCATTCCATTCACTAACCTTAAAAAAACAAACTAAAAGTTAGCCCTAATCATTCAAATATGTATTAAGCCTTTCTTTAAAATTATTGCCATCACCATAATTGAAAACAAAATTCCAAAGGCCAATGAACCTGTTGGCAAAATAAAACTTAATTAAAAAATGGCTTCTACCCTGCCAAATTTTGTCTGCCTGGATCATATTAACTAAAACTGATTATATAAATAACAAATTTACAAGATGAAACTTATGGAAATGAGAATGTAATTTTAAACAATATGTAGAGAAATTATACCCAAGATTCAGAACTCAAAACTGTATCCATCTGATGGTCACAAAACAATAGAAATTAAAGTTCTAATGTCTGTTAATTTATATGCTACAGTATACTAAACACAAACTTACTTAATCCTACATGCTAGAGTACCAGAACAGAGGTCAATATGTGTATTACAACCTTTTACAAAGTATCATCCACCACAGTATATTTCATGTCAAAGTTATCAACTGTTTATTTTACTCCAAGCTACTGATTTAATGACAGCTTGTGGTGCGAGAGGAGAAAATCAGATACAATATACAAGAATGCTGAATAAAACTGTAGATATGTATTTAGTATATTCTAGAGACTATATAAATATAATCCAGAAACAACACAACAGATACAAATATCTGTATTGTTCACATGAACAATACCTTATATTCTTATTTATCAGAGTCCAAGTTAGCCATTCATCAGAAATTCAGAGATATCTTAACCACAAGCACCTTTGTAACATATCTGAAGTTTGTGCATTCAAACCTTGTATATGCGAGGGAAAGCTTGTCGTATTCCGTTTAGAGTTATTTGTTAAATTCAGAATTACAGTCAATGTTCTTTCTTTAGTACAAGACCAGTAAAATGGACTTATCACATACAATCAACAAATACATCGCCCATGTTGTCAATATGGGTAATCAGCAATGAAACTTTGAGTCTATCAGCTGACAGCAGTAAAAGAATGTACATGAATGGTCGTTTCCTTTAAACAGAAATATTCGTTTGTCGCACAAGTTAAAAAATCACACAGTATATCTTTTTATATTTGTTAATACTCTCTGTGAATTAACATTTATCACGTATAATATAAAACTAACAATGGTAATTTCATCTTTTTTTTTTTCATAGTGCATACCCATGACTGATTACAACTTGTTTTAAAGTCCAAGTTCTCAAACACGAACGTTAAAAAACAATCATGTGAATTTGGATGACAAGCTTTGCTGAGCTTGATGTTCGACATGAAAACTGTAGTTATACTGCATTAGTAACTGATCTTCAGTCTTCAGAATGACGTGAGGAATGGTACACTGTAGTAGGTGGCTAATATCAGCATATTTTGGATTTACAGTAAATGGAATACCATCTAAAGCAGCAACATAACCACTTGTACTCCTATAAAATGTCTGCTGTCCTTGAACCAAAGACTGTTCATTATTTCCTCTCCAGCAATGACTGTTACAAGATATGCCATATGGTTGTGGACCAATACCTCCTGGAATCTTTGTTGGAGATACTGGCCTGCATTTGTAACAAATTAATAAACTATTCAATTCTCCTGCAAGGGTAAATCCAGAGGGTGGCTTCTTTAACTTACTCAGTACAATAACATCAGTTACTAACTCGTGCACCATTTCTTTCTTCATCAACCTGTAGCACAGATTTTTCTTCTTTGTAGCTTTCTGCTGGGTATCAATGGTGTACAACAGAACAGTGAACTCTGGTGGAAATTCTCTTTCTCCAACTACAGCGATAGACTCGACCACCTCATCAGAACTGTTTTCATCTTTTGAAAAACAAATGTATCTGGTGATTCGCTTCACAAACATTCTGTCTTTCCACAAATCAGCATCTGTATCCTGGTCAAAAGTCCTAGATACCACTTGAAAGCCTTGCGGGCATTTAGTAGGATCTTCCACCACGCAAATACTGGTCACTGGTCGATCATCTGGTAAAGCTTTTAAAACACTCTGAAGATCCATCGTTACTGGTGAAGTGGCTCAAACACTTCCTAAATTACAATAAAAGAATCTACTTATTAAAAGATGCATCTTACAATTGAATGACCATAATATCAAATTTACAAATTAACAATTTCAATTAATAAAGAACTGGTAGTTTTGTTATCAATATCATACCATCCATTACTAAGATATACATAAATACTTGATAATATATGATATCAAGTATGAAACAGTGTGTAATGACTGTAGTATGGATTGTTAACTGTCAGCTGGTAGAATGCCAAGTCAGTAAGACAAAGGTCATATTTTCAAATCCAAGTTGGATATACAACTGATGTATAATCCGTGTCAACCTAATCAGTGATGTCGAGAAACCCACTTGTTGAGAATTTTATATGCAAAAACGGCTCGTTTTGGGTTCAGAAAATATTTTAAATAGAAGAGCGAACAACGTTTCGACCTTCTTCGGTCATCGTCAGGTTCACAAAGAAAGAGGTAACTGACCGGAAGCTGACCACATGTTTGGAAGGGGTTGTATAACTGAGTGTCGCAATGTAGAGGGCGCGGTTTGATGTTTGAATATATAATTTTATCTATAAAATA
Source organism: Carcinoscorpius rotundicauda (assembly GCA_011833715.1). Classification (NCBI taxonomy): domain Eukaryota; kingdom Metazoa; phylum Arthropoda; class Merostomata; order Xiphosura; family Limulidae; genus Carcinoscorpius; species Carcinoscorpius rotundicauda. The sequence goes on along the minus strand of CM022406.1, from coordinate 45,256,176 downwards.
TTAATATAGGTATAATGGCGTTCCGTTATATTGGTTTATTTTGGGTTTAAGTTGTTGTATAAGTAAGGCTTCTTTAATTTTGCGTTTGTTTATGTTTGTTTCTTTATTTAGTATTTTAGTGTTTTCTATGGTTATGTTGTGTCCATTTGACTTGCAGTGACCATAGAAAACACTAAAATACTAAATAAAGAAACAAACATAAACAAATGCAAAATTAAAGAAGCCTTACTTATACAACAACTTAAACCCAAAATAAACCAATATAAAGGAATGCCATTATACCTATATTAATATTATAGATTATTATATATTCAAACATCTAACTGCGCCCTCTACATTGCGACACTCAGTTATACAACCCCTTCCAAACATGTGGTCAGCTTCCGGTCAGTTACCTCTTTCTTTCTTTGTGAACCTGATGATGACCGAAGAAGGTCGAAACGTTGTTCACTCTTCTATTTAAAATATTTTCTGAACCCAAAACGAGCCGCTTTTGCATATAAAGTGTCAACCTAATGTTCATCTCATCTTTAATACTACGTCACTTGTTTTGTAACGGCTAGCAACACTAGTTAATTTTAGGAAGAAATCCCAATTTGCTTCTACAAGAAGATGAGTTCACTATATATTTATATCTTGGACAACTGAACTGGTTGGTCACTCAAAATGAAATTCATGGTCAGGGCATGTAATTTAAAAATCAAATCCACAATGATAAGACAGATAGGCATGTCTTGAATGTGGGTTAAAACTAAGCAAGTAGAAATCAGATATTAATTTACAAGATAGGATGTCAAGTTGAAGAGATAAAGTATTTGTTCTAATTAACAGTATTCCACAATAAAACATGCCTTTTTAAAGAATACTTGTTTTTCAAATTCACTAAAACTGAAATCTAAGTATTCTTTGAAAAAGAATTGTTCTGTAAAGAGCAAATGGAAATTAGTAACATAATATGAAAATAATATTGTACACTACAAAATACAACTCCAAAAATGCTTAGTTTCACTTAACAATATAAATAAACATCACTTAACTTGATAACAATATAGGTAAATACTTGTTTGTCTCAATACATCCTGAGAATGCTTGCATTCACTCTTTTAATTTCAGAAAACTATATTAAACTAGTGTATAACTCATCAAAAATAACAAAGCAACTTCTAACACTCCACAGTGTACCCTAACCTTACATTTCACAGTTAACTGAAATAATTGTTTTGAAATAAAGCTTAGCCAACATGGAGGCAGAAATTGCAGTCAAGGCAGTAAGACATCAGTATATTCCCTTCCCAGCCAATCAAAAGTGATATCAATTGTAAAATAAACCTGCGACATATTCACAGGATAATTACTCCTAACGACCAATCACATTAACAACTTCTAATATATAGAAAAGCCAGTGTCTTTTGGTAACGCTACATTCCAACAATGGCTTTTATGTCATGTTGCTTAGCAACAAAAATATAACTTAATATTGCTGTCTATGCATTAAAATTATAAAATTAAAAGTATAGACAACAAAAGAGATTTGTTTTATTCTTAATTTAGTTCAGTGGGTTAAATTCATCATATAACAGAAGTAACAAGTTTAATATATTTACTTTCATGATAAATTTTATACACTTGGCTCAAGGTTAGGTAATTCCACACCATGTCTTTACTTTAGACTTATAATACCAACACTCACTACACTTAAAAGGTTTCACAAAAACACCATCAGCATCACTGTCACATAATGGGAAAACAGTAATCAAATTATTCTACATGAACTTTTGACTTTTATGACTCCTATTTCATGAAATCAAGCATGAAAAGATACACACTGACTTTTAACATTATGCTGACTTAAGACCAATGGCTTCCTCAAATCACCCAATCCTAGCCACCAAATTAATTAGATGCAAATATTGATAAATACTTAACTAAGGTAACATCACAATGTTGTTCGTAAAGTCCTTCTTTAAACACAAATAAAAAATATATTAAAATGCACAGCCAAAGAACAAGTTATTAATAGTAAAAAAATAAGCTAATTTTTTTATATTGTACAGCAAACTGACTGTACTCTTTCTTACCAGCAAAGCTGCACATTTTCAACAAACAGTTGAAACCTAATCTATTCTTATACTTGTGATGTAATTAGGCTGATCTCAGAGAACTCTTAGTAGAGATCCTGAAAAGGAACAAACCAAAGAAAAAAATGTCACTTTCTGACAGTTATAATTAATCATATTTTATTTTCAGTGGACAACAAGGGATGATTTGTACTATTTAAGTTATACTATTACTTACTTCCACCCTATTTTCACATATTAAACCTTCCAAACCTAAAATAATCCTGGTGGTTCCTTTTCTAAACAAAGGTCATTGAAACAGAATACTTGAATATGAGATACTTTGTCTAATAATTTAAAATTCTATTACAGAATAACATAACTAAAAGTGAACATTTCAAAATTAGAATGAGTTAACGACATTTTTCTTAGTTTACATCCTATGTGGCATCAACTTCATCAAAAACCATTACAAATTTAAGTGCAGTAAGTCTGTGGTCATTTCCATCATCCATATAACAATTAATATTTTTAATAAATGAACAGATTAGTGGTAATTTTGTTGGGCTGAGAAGTCTTTTCTTTATGATACTTTACTAAATTTCACAATCTTCTCTTACTAATTTCTACAGAATTTTACACACTAAAGTAAGCCTAGTTTTCCAGGAAACTCTTACATAGCTTTACTTTTGTTAAAAGACATCTACAACGTGTTCACAAAATTTCCTACACAGTTCAATTCTCTTTTCACAAAACTACAGCACCTTTGGTACGTTTTGAAATTCTTATTAGTTTAGTATTATATGCAAATTTAACCAATGTTCCTTACAAATATTATTAATGACAGTCCATGTAGACGTAACAGCTGTTCCTCACCGATATCATTAATGACAGTCCGTGTAGACGTAACAGCTGTTCCTCACCGATATCATTAATGACAGTCCGTGTAGACGTAACAGCTGTTTCTTACCGATATCATTAATGATGGTCCTAGTATATCATTCCATTCATTGCCCATGGTGTATTAAATTAACATTTTCAACCAAACTTAAATTTGTAATTCATCAACTTACACTGTTTAATTCATGCTGAATTAATGAAATATTCCTGTAAGTTATCAATCCAATTATCATTTTAAAACAGATGGGAAATATATCATATTTTCTAAATACTACTTACAGCATCATAAAGTGACAACAATTAATCTATAATACGCAATTTAAAGAGTGAAAACAATAATTATACACTTACTCCTGAATATAGCATCTGGGTTTCAACTCAATTACTTTTCAATAATTTGGCTGACTCTGTATTTCTAGTAATCTCTTACGTTAAGTATTGGAAAATTTATACAGATAACAATAATATTCAACACCTACTACATTCTTATTTAGAAAAGTATTAGATGTGTCACACTGCTTTACGTTTCATATGTAATAGCATTAGTACTAATTCGAGGTTTTCGTAGGATAATAATACCATTAAAACACATATAAAAGTACTAAATAATGTGTGTTTTTCTCAGAGCAAAGTCACACCGAGCTATCTACTGTGTCCAGCTAAATAGAAATGCTACAATATTACTACCATATATTAATTGCTATTAATATCATTAATTAAAACATTAACTGTGATACAATATAGTTTAGTAAATATTTGAAAATTAGACGGTACATTACCTCAGACTCAAATTCTAAAATGAAAATCAATTCAATTTAAATAATTTAAGTATTTTATTCCAGGCGTAAAAGCGTTGAAGGTAAGACGAAACACAATAAGCAAATACTATCAACTCATTACACATTTTCAAAAGTGAATATTTTACTGTATTATCAAGAAATAGATCATGTGATACTGTTGGTTGTTTGTCTAGATATTTGCCCTCTTGTGCTGCTTTCAGAAAACATTTCATTTACCCATTCTTTATACAAAAATCTAAAATAAATAATTCAATAGAAACGTCTGAAAAAGAAAGACAGCTTAAACATTCATAATTATATAAGACACGATAAGCACGATCAAACAAAATAACACTATTTCAGCAAAAAATAAATGCAACTCGGGTAAAAAGTAATATAATTAATATAGTTATAGGCGCGTGCATATGTATAAAGCTAAGTGACACACAACCAAGAAAATGATCACAAATGTCATGGTGTAGATAACCCACTCTATGACTCTGCCCTAAAATAAAGAGGATAAGATGGGAAGTGAATGTCTTTTTTTTTTTAACAAATGTTCACCAAAAGCTGTGTAAGAGCTATCCTCGCTGGCTCTTTCTAAATTTAAATTGATAGATTGGACAAGAGAAATAACAGTACTCACCGTCATCACTTGAGCTATTCTAATCAAATAACGTGATTTGACAGTCACTGTTATAACACAACCACTGTCCCAAAGCGCAGATCGCGAGTTTCTTTTCAGTAATGAGACTCGGATCACGGACCTTTTGATTCACTATCCAACACACTGATCTTCATTCAACGCCTGAGCCGTGGAGAAACCAATCTTTAGGAGGGTAGCTATAAATATTTTACTGCCAATTAACGGTGTAGGGATGAGGGAATACTGTTATTTGAGCTATTCCTGGAATTAGCTTTTCCACCATATATTCTGTTGCAAAGTGGTGAAATCTAAAATTAAACATTGTTGTACGTAGCGTGGCTGTAATCATTCTTCGTGACAGGAAAACAAATTATTTCTAACAGTTTCGAATACATTTAAGTGGCTACAAACTTTGAAATTGAATCTCTAAATCAAATAGTATTCTTGCAATATTGGTTTGGTTTGGTTTGAATTTCACGCATAGCTAGACGAGAGCTATCTGCTTTAGCCATCCCTAATTTTGCTGTGTAAGACCAGACGGAAGGCAACTAGTAATCATCACCCACCGCCAACTCTTGGGCTACTCTTTTACCAACGAATAATTTTTGTAATGATTATGAGATATTTGTAAATATTTGATGAATGGTTTAAAATACGTACACACGTTCCAAAGAAAACGACAAAAAAACAAACTAATAAGAACTTGAAGAGTGATTTCAAATAACTCACATCGAAACTGTACTGTTAATAAAATTTGTAAAAACGTAATTCTTTTAGCTATAGTTGTACGATTAACAAAATAAAGGTGAATAAAGAATCAAGAAGAAAAAAAAACCTTGTTTGTTTGTTTGTTTGTTTTTTTGAATTAAGCACAAAGCTACACGATGGGCTATCTGTGCTCTGCCCACCACGGGTATCGAAACCCGGATTTTAGCGTGTAAGTCCGCAGACATACCGCTGAGGCACTGGGGGGCAAAAAACAACAACAACAAAAAACCTACTTTTATTATGAAACTAAAAATTGAGTTTTTATTGCCCCCCAGTGGCTCAGTGGTATGTCTGCGGACTTACACGCTAAAATACGGGTTTCAATACCCGTGGTGGGCAGAGCACAGATAGCCCATTGTGTAGCTTTGTGCTTAATTCAAAACAACAACAACAACAAGAGTTTTTATTAAATATAATTTCTGCCGTTTCGCTATAATCGTTCTTATTTAAATATTTTATTGTTAGTGACGGTGAATTGTTTAACAAATTTGATATGGAATACCATCATATTTAGGCACATATCGTAGCTCATATAATTTGGTAAAAGACAATGGTGCCGTTACTGTTAAGTGATTCTATGACCCTTTAAACAAATATTATTTGACAAAATTGAGAATTGATAGATGTCATTAGTATCGCGTTTTTTGTTTAGTGTTTTTCGATATTATCCGTAAAACTGGCAGGGTTCCAGAAAGAGAGAAAAAACACATTTAACTTCGCTCATAACGGTAAAAACCGGATTTTAATACCTGTTGTGGACACAGCACAACTAACCCTTTGAGTTGCTGTGCGCTTAACTACAAACAAACAAACATTAAGGCAAACTAGAATTTGAGTTAAACAACGTTAGCATATTCTTTGATGGACTGTTTTAGCAGAGTATTCTTGATGAAACTTTGTAGAAAGGACGGCAACAGCCTGTTGTTGAGATATAAGTGTAGAGGACGACGTTACGAAAGTCTTCTGCCTTTCGTCTTCAGACTTTCGTAACGTCGTCCTCTACATTTGTTTCTCTACAACAGGCTGTTGTCGTCCTCTCTATAAAGTTTCATCAATGTTAGCATATATAAACATTCACGTCACATCTAATGAGTTTCTTCCAAACATTTTTTTTCTCCCAACGAACTTTTTCTTTTTGTTTGAATTTTAGTATTTATTAAAAGTATCAAGAACACTGTGATAACCAAGAAGTTAGTTAGTACATTTAGTTGATCACATTTTTCCAACTTTAATGGTTATTAAAAGTATAGCTCGATGTGGTTTTGATATAAGAAAACACGTACATTAAAAGTATAAACTTTATTGTGCTTATTTTACAATATCCCTTTATTTATTTAGAACTTCAAAAATGCCAAGTTATTTCTAATTTTGCTTTTTAGCTTCAAGAGCAAAGTTCCGTGCTCATTGAAGGAGTGGAACTCCAAATTTAGCGTTGAAAGCCCTAAGCATACCATCCAGTCATCGGAGGCAGTTTTAATCCTTACAGAGGTTGGATTGTAGTTGTAGGTTGGACCGATTCTATCTAACTTAAGTTTCCTGTGCGCGGAAAAACTAATAAAAACATGAGAGAATTAGCTTCTAAAAATTTCATAACTGAATCTATTTGTTTGTTTTGAATTTCACGCAAAGCTACTCAAGGGCTATGTGTGCTCCAGCCCTCCCTAATGTAGCAGTGTAAGACTAGAGGGAAGGAAGCTAGTCATCACCACCCACCGCCAACTCTTGGGCTACTCTTTTACCAACGAATAGCGGGATTGACTGAACATTATAACGCCCTCACGGCTGAAAGGACGAACATGTTTGGTGAGAACGGGGTTCGAACTCGCAACCCTCGTAGTCGAACGCCTTAATACGCTTGGCCATGCCGGGCCCCTGACTCTGTTATGTTAGCATAAACTAGAAATGCTTTAATATTTACTTCGTTCTTTGAAAAGTTTTAGTTAAAACCCATTTTAATTGCGAGGTACGTTTGTTCGCATTCGAGGCTTAACTTATTTTAAAATACACGGTTTATAGAGAAATAATATACAATTAAAGATTCTAAGTTGAACATATGTTATAATTATTCGCACCGTCGGTTAACTGAATTTGAAAATTTTCTGGCGGTTATCGACAAGTGAAGTTGCTATTCAGCGACAAATGGGTTATATTTGTTACACGTTTCATGAAACATCACTCAATAATAATGGCTAGGTTTTAAATCTTAAGGCTTATAACGCTAAAAACTGGATTTCAATTCCTGTAGCGGGCATAGCACAGATAATTCACTGAGTAGCTTTGTGCTTTATTGCAAACAAGTAAAAATTATAACAGATTAGAATCTAAATAAGTCAAAACACTGCTAGAACTTACTGACATTTTAATATACAACACGAAACAAAGAGGAGCTTGTGTCTATTATACATTGTTTATTGTGTTATGAAACAAAAACACTGTTTAGTGAAACAATAAAATGCTCTTCTGTTATCAACGGACAAATTTCATTTGAACAATATACAGTTGATTCAACCAGTAAAAAATAAGAGAAGATATGTCACGAACTTATACTATGCTGTACGTAATAGGCTTAACAAAAAAATAAGCGTAAGCCATTACTCACACATCCTGTTCTTGTTTACAAGTATAAAACGTCTAAGTATAGCCATGTATACTGGTTTTAAATAAAAACAAACAAACAACTGAATAGACCTGGATAAAATAAATAATTAACACATACGCTGTTGAAAGAAGATTTAAATCGAATATTGGTGAAGGAGTCTTTAAAATATTTAGTAATGATAGAATGTCAGTTTAAGATATTACTTTTAAACCTCAAAAGATATTTTAAGTTTAGAATATATTTCAGGATTGTCAAGTTAGTTGTTTAATGTATTTCAGAAGCAACAAAAATTTTTACGCTATCTTCAAATCCATCAGTAAGGTTAAACACGTGTAGAATACTAAAGATAAAATAAGAGTATAAAACTCAGTTATAAAACAAAAAATTGAATGCGGTAGTACACAGAGCAAAACAAAAGGAACGTAAGATACAGATTACGAAAAGATAAATGGGAATAATAAAATAGAAAATGCAAATTAGAGTAGAATATTTACAAACAACGCAACAGACATTTTATGAGATAAACCTAGTTTTAGCTTAACCTCGCAACATACTTGTGAATTGTTAGAAATAATTGCATATCGAAAAGAAATAGAACTAAACAGATATGATATTCCGTTTAGTTTATGTATTCATATGTGGCGAGATATTCTGTAAATGTTGACCAGTTAATAAACAATTTTGAACGTCACATCTCACGACTTGCAATAAGTGTATAAATACCGAAACTTTGATTTTTAAGAGTTACTACTTTATTGAAGTTTAAAGGGGGATGTAGACACATTGAAATATATGAGGTGGAAGCAAGCTGTTGATGACTTCAGTAAATATTCTGTGCATGATGAAACATTGTATTTTATTATTTATTTGATTTTAAGATTATATAAGTGTTGATAGTACACACTTTTGAATAGATCTGAATAAATCATTTTTTTGAGTTATAAAAAATTAAATCCATACCACGTGCTTATTACATTTCTATTATCAAACAAAGGAATACCTATTCTATTATAGTGCGTGTTACTGGAACGTTATTCTTTCTCTGTGAGTTCTTTCGAATCATCCGGTAAACAAAATTCCGCATCTAATCTATTCAATGAAACTTGTTATTTCTCATTTAAAAGTTTCTGCAAGCCGAAATCACGTTTAAACTGTCGCAAAATATTTAGATCAAAGTTTACAAATGACGTTTTACCCCTCTACGGTGCCACCAAACATGCTCGTCCTTTCAGCCGTGGGTGATTTAATGTTACAGTCAATCCCACTATTCGTTAGTAAAATAGTAGCCCAAGAGTTGGCAATGGGTGGTGATGACCAGCTGCCTTTCCTCTAGTCTTACTCTGCTTAATTAGGTATGGCTAGCGCAGATAGCCCTCGTGTAGCTTTGCACGAAATTCAAAACAAACCTCTACGGTACTGGGAATAGGTGTAGCACACTTCTCACAACTGCATACAGAGTCCCGAGATCAATATCATCTAAATTCATTCATAATTACTCGAACATACCAACCATATCAGATAGACTCCTAAATATTACAATTAGATATTTTAACAAAAATTGGATGAAAAATGATTTATTATGCGAACTAGACAGGTACCTCATACATGATGAAGAAAATCCTAAATACCTCTCCCCAATTAACATATATTTTAAATATAAAGAAAAATAAATTAAAGTAAAATATGCATGTATATAAACTTTAAATCTTATATTTATAGTTTACATATTTATGTATTTAAAAATAATAATAATAAAATAAAATAAATAAATTGCCACCAGCTAACTTGACCTACTGTGAATAATAGAATATAAATGGACATTGCCCTGAGAAGGACCTAACGTACAAACAGTTAGGGAAAATAAGTTCAGGAAGGAGGAAGAGGTCAAAGAGAACCTGACCCTCCAGGGCAAAATACCCAGATACCATTGATCCATTGGAATAGGTGTAGGACTAAGCTATCATACAATCACTCCACTTACATGAATAAAACAGTGCTATGACCGTCTTTTATCTGAACCAGCTTAACTGTATTTCAACTAACTTTACGTTTCTATAAGCATGAAATTCAATATTTTCACAAAATGTTGTAAATCTTTTAGGCCTACATATCTCCAACGATAGCGCTATTTCTACTAGATGTAACGTTAAACTACGATTGGCATATGATCAAACCACTTACTGATCGAAAATAACACAGTAAATCTAATTCAAGTTTCAACTGAACTAACTCAGTACTTCACAGACCTTATATTTATAATCTATATTCAAAATTCACTTCTGGTTAAGAAGTTAGCACGCAAGATCACCTACAAAAGTTGTAATGTTTTCAAACTAGGCCTAGAACTAATTTTTTCTTTATTTTCCTGAAGAAGGTAAGTCAACTATTCGAAATTGCTCGTTATTAGCCTAATTCGAAACTCACTGGTATTCTGTATCAGGACTTAGATCCATATGGATCTGAGAGGGTCAGCGAAAATTTGAATCTCTTTTTTTTCCTTCCGTCCCTGATGTTTAGATTTCGCAGTTGAACGTCACACAAGAGAAGGTGTTGATTTCACAAAAGTGAATATGTTAAATTAAGGGTCATGTCCGTTTATGTACTACGTTTATCATTCACAATAATATACACATCGCTATTTATAGTTCCGTATATTCCAACATATTTTCATAGTGTAGCCTATAATACATGTATTTATATAAATACCTCTATAACACACAATAATGATATGTTGTTGGGTGTCATGCCTGTATTATGTCCAAGACATTCTTCTAACTTGCTTCACTCGTATCCATATTTTAGTTCAACCATCACACAAAGAAACTTTGCTGATGTAGCAGTCTTGATGGATAATCCATGAAGATTTAGTTCTGGATTGTTTTTTAGGAGCTTCTTTAATTTAGAAACTACGATTATTTGAATCTTTGGAATATTAATTTTTATTTCGTTTATTTTCTAATGGCAATATTCTGCTATTAAATTTAAAGAAAGTTGTATATTTGTGGCGCTATCGAGGGTACTAATGTTCGAAAGTACTGAACAAAACTTGACGTCAGACTATAATTTTCCAATAATGTGCCCTCTAGTTAACGCATAAATTACAACATTAAAAACATTTAGCTCACTGTAATATACCAGAAATTAATTGCTTTGTTTATTTAGAATCTACGAAATGGGCAGTCTGTTCTCTACCTACCCTGGGTATCGAATCCCGATTTCTAGCGGTGTAAGTGTGGTGACATATACCACTGTGCCACTTGTAGGAGATAACATTGGTTATAATTAAATGCATAATGTGAATTAGTGATGTCGAGAAACCCACTTGTTGAGAATTTTATATGCAAAAACGGCTCGTTTGGGTTGAGAAAATATTTCAAATAGAAGAGCGAACAACGTTTCGACCTTCTTCGGTCATCGTCAGGTTCACGAAGAAGGTCGAAACGTTGTTCGCTCTTCTATTTGAAATATTTTCTCAACCCAAACGAGCCGTTTTTGCATATAAAATGCATAATGTGAATGGTATAACTTTGCTTAAAATAATTGTATAATATAAAATGATACTGCTTACACATGTTTATCGACTCTTTTTCTTGATATTTATCGCAATAAATCTAGAAAGTTTTGAAACTAATCCACGTATTTCAGTAGTTTTTCAATAATATTTTTAAAACGTGCGTTTCAGGACTTTTTCTTAAAGCAAAACGAACAAAATATTACGTAATTTAATCATTGTAATTAGATATAACTCTACTAGATGTCGCGCAAGTCACATCACCTTTTATAAAATTAAAGTAATCACACTATGAAAGAAAAACGTTCTAAGATTTTTTCAACAAGGCTAATTTGTTTGTTTTTAAGTGAAAAGCTACACAATGGGCTAATATCGCTGCCCGACCGGGTATCACTCGCAATACGGTAATTTTAGTCTATATATAAACCATTAAACTGATCGCTAAATCAGAAAGGAGGGAGCATTTACAAAGTTACTTTGATCAAAATTATCACCATTTCTCACTACTCCTACTTAGATTATTGTTATGTTCAGAACTATGACCATCTCTTGCCATTTCTACTCAGACTGTTGTTATTAGGTACTGCCTGAGAAAACAAAAAATTATGATGTCAAATATACTATAATATTATAAAACTGGTTCATTATATCTACTAGCTGAGAAAACAGGTCAAAGGTTAAACAACTATTTAAAGAATAATATTTGGCGACGTTTCCATTTTTTTTTATTAAATCTACAAAGTTCTCATTATATGCCAATTTCACATTTTCCCTTGTAGAGAATAATTAACTTATTTAGCTGATAAAGTACTTTATATTAAAATCCAAACGCTTATGAAAATAGGAAAAGTATCCTATTTCGAGGAATTTATTTCTCGTCTCGGCCAAAATGTCCTAAAACAGAGAAGCCCATGCACACTAGTTTCCAGTTGACACATAACAACAATAAAGGGAATCGAACCAGCCGACTCTTGGTAATGGGTGATCGCATGAACACACATAATGGTTCATTTTTGTGGTATGATTAGGAGAGTTCTTGTGGCAAGGAATGAAATATATTTGTTTAGAACTGGTTCTGGCTGGTTAATTTTTTTATGATATTTATTATATTTTTTATCTCAGAAATTCCCACATGAGCGTTTACGAGATTATTTCTTTTCCTCTTTTCTGGTCACTTCTGGATTCACTAAAAATAATTCGACACACCAACTATTACGCTCACAGCAAACTGAGTTCAAAATCACAAGCACAAATACCCAATAAACAAGCAGCGGTAAATAAAACGGTTTCTTATTGAGTTTTTATTGGTCATCACAGTAAAACGGTTGCTCATATTTTATTGTAACTGTTGACCTTTAAACCTTTAATTTTGAGGGTCACACGTGAAACATAGCATGCCACGACACATCCTTTGGCAAACACAGTTTTATGGTAGTCTGGTAGGACAGCAGCATCAAGGATTCGATTCCTTACTATGGACAAAGCTGATAGCCCAATGTGGCTTTGCTACAGAACAACTGACCTGACAAACGAAATCTGACACTTATCGACAAGCTAACTGTGACACTGGGTATTTAGGGCATACTACTAGTGTATACAACCCTGAAAACTCTCGTGGACTGTTGACAGTGTTAACATCACTTGGATCAAAATGGATGAAAAAAATCAAGTTTTACTGTGAATGTTGATGATGAATTATTACCAAATGAACCATTAGTTACCAAAGTAACATTGTTTGTGAATTAAGCACAAAGCTACACAATGGGCTATCTGTGCTCTGCCCATCACGGGTATCGAACCGCGGATTTCAGCGTGTAAGTCCGCAGACATACCGCTGAGCCACTGGGGGGCGCCAAAGTAACAGAACGTCCAATTAAAGAACGAAACGCACGTTTCTGTAAAGTACACAGTTTGTTCGAGCGTAAACTACGAACACTTGATTTTCTGTGTTATTTAATGTAGCTTGTTGGACATCGCGTATTCCATTGTTAGCTTTGCTGTTATAGAGGTGCTCAAACTTTTGTTTTTGTATAAAGATGTTTAGGAATTTCCCTAAATGACGTAATTCTTAATGCCATGACTATTTCATGTCATTCAGTGACAGACTACGTGTTTGACACCACGCTGAATGTTCGTGTGGTCACAGAAAATATATATAAAAAAAAGTTTGCTATTTTTCCTCGCTGTGCAACAAAATAAACTTAACATAGAGCTCAAGTACTCTCGAGACGCTTATTTAAAATTCCTGGATATACGTTTTGTGTCATCGCTTTTATTGACGTCCAAAAACAACCAATAAGAACAAGTTATTAAAGTAGAATTTTAGAGAGAAAAAAATCGTTAATCGTTAGTCCTTGGTCACCTGATTACATTATTGTCAGTACTTCACGCTTGTTGCAGTGCATCGGAAAGTAGTTTTAGCTACAGTAGGTTTAGTTTATCATTTTGTGTTGACAGAATATGACTCGCCCTACGTAATATTTAGTAACAGGGACAAGAGACTGCACGCTGCGTCATCTCAATCATTGCGTAACAACATGCATTTGTGTAAATTGAGAAATTTAACTTGATTACAAGCATGCTCTTATGGGTCAGGTATAAAACTTTATGTTAAAAAGAACTAATAAACAAGTTGAAGGTATAACATGATATAATTAAAGTTTGGTGCAGTTTTAAAATATATATTATCTTTACGAACTCGGAAATAATAGGTTGTATAAAATAAGGAAATAATTTTATTTTTCATGTCATTGCTTGAATTTATTTTAAAAAATAAATAATTACACTAAACAAAGTGAAGCTAATTGCTGACCTGTTTCATTCACTTTCAATGTCACGATGTATGCTAACATGTTTTTGCAGGTAAGGATATATCATTACAGATTATGAAACAAACAAAACATGGCTGCTATGCGTTTTAACATTTTTATTAATAAAGCAGAGAACAACGTTTCAATCTTCCAAAAACATTTTCAAGTTAACCATTCCGACATGCACTTTTGTTTCAAGTGGATTGTTTGTCATCAAGAAGAACAAGACGTGGTTTAATATGTAAAACAAAATGTACGGAGGGAAAGAAATACTAAATGTACTTGTACTGAAAAAGAATATATTTTGAAATCATTGCAAGTTGTGGATTTGTTTGTATAATCATATGGTGAATTATTACAAGCACTTATAACGTAGAAGTGTGAACTTTTTGTGACTTTTGTCATAATGTGCTATATTTCCGAAATAAACATAAAAGTAATATTGCTTTATTTTGCCTATTTTATCGATTAAACATAAATTTAAAAAATATGTTCATTTTCTCGTTGATTGAGTTTTGGTTAATAATTTTTAAATTAATCAAATATTTGAAAGAGCTTTGTTCATAATTTTGAACACGTAGGACAAGGTCTAAACAAGTTTACAATCAACTAGATTTTGTTTTATTTGATTATAACTCTTAATTGTTTAAAAGACCACTTTTAAATAGTTTGGGCTTGTACATCGGGAAAACTTAAATTTAGTTAATACTTCAGGATTTTCTTTTTTATATTTTTATAAATAATATTCTTGATGATAGATGGCGCTATAATGCAGCAGGATATTTCTTTTTGTTCTTGAAAAGAATATTCTAGATAATAGATGACGTTACGGGATATTATTTCGCAATACAAAGGTTAGGTAATAGCTGTTATATGGTTGTGCACTTCCGCAAAATTTCTAAAATGCTCTTTTGACTTTTCGTTAAGCATGTTACACAATTTTCCTTGAACCTTTTATAAAAACAAATGTTTATTACTCTTAAATACGTTTGGTGCTTAATAAAGATGTAGAAGTTAAAACTTTGCGTCAGAATATGAGAGCTATGTTCTCTGTTTGTTGCACTAGAATACAGTGAAAAGGCCCATGAGTGGTATTTAAGGCGTTTCACGTGACTCGTTACGTAGTTACCAATTTTGAAATGGGAGGTAGAGTAGAACTCTGGATATATCGAGCGCACGATTGGCAAAACTTTCGGGGCCTGTCTTGTGAAAGTGGGTTTTCTCGGGGCACTCCCGTTTCCCCCCACAGCAAATACTTAGACATTGGATTTCTAGATCCCGGCCCAGGCACCTTTATTGCCAGACCTTGAGTTGGGTCGTTTGAATTGAATTGTATACATGTTCATATTTACTTGACTTCTTCCTTTCGGGACGGGACCCGGCCATTCTTTCCGGTCCTGCCTTTGCCTCCACCCAAAAAAGAATTTAAAAAAAATTCTAATAATTCACGAAAGGGGACGAAGAGGAACCACAACGTTCCTGAACACCCCAGTTGGAGAGAGAACTCTTCTGATTTCTCTCTCTCTAAACTAAACCCCTGCCACGTTAGTTTGAGTTTGAGACTCTGGATATTAGAAGAACGGTTAGAGGCGTCGTATCGGCAACGATGAAGGGCACATTTTAAGATAACACTAGTGAAATACGAGTTTGATCTCATAATTGTATATTCTTACTTAAAGAAAAACAGAAATAACGCTGAAGAATTATCGTGAAGATGCAAATATGTTAACTCTAAATTTATTGTCATGATAGACTTAAATTTTTCAATTAAACATCCGGATAGTAATGTGTGTTAGTTTAATCATCTGTTACTATTTTTTTCTGAAAGTTTACTGAGTGGAAGATTTAAGAAAAACTCGTTTGTTATGTATTATTCCAGTAGTAATTTCTGGAAGAGGACGACATGTTCATCACTTTTTCATTCTGGCGAAATCGCAAAAGCAAAACGAAACGATAATGTGAAGATCAGGTATTAAGTTGGAATTCGTTGATTACTCTTAGAATAAAATCCTTTTTATATGGTGCTCTGAAAGACTTAACTCTGCGTCAGTTAAACATGTTTTTAAATTATATATAGGTGTTCTATATATGATGCGAGTATGTTTACAACTGTTAACTTGCATATAGTCTAGGCTGTCGAACAAGGGGGTGTTAAAGAAACTTATTTGTTTTAATAGGTTCGACTGGTATATAGATTTCTACTTTACTTGCAGTTGAGGCTATAAATGAATCTACAATACATAACGATGCCTTTTGATGGTTAAGAATCTCGAAATAACTAACTGCGTAGGGAGTAGGTCCACTGATAGCTCACACTTGACAATGTGCCTCTCCAAACAAAACAAAGCAAATTAGATATTCATAGATAACTTTTAGTCGGGTAGATAGACGTACTAACAAAGAAACATCACTACAAAGATCTTACGGTTAATGTAAATGTATTAATTTGATATTTTCAGGAGTGTTTGTAACATGTATACAAGATTATCAAACAATTTCACTCACTGGAAATCTTGATCTAGTGATGAAGGTTCACGGATAGATGGAACTAGTGTCAAATAAAAACATCATGGAAATAAAACAAAATAATAAAAAAGAATAAAATAGCTTTACAACTCTTATCTCGTTCAAATCCGGAAGATAAGTGAAAATATACATAACTCCTGATGACAAGAAACTCAATAGAAATAAAAATGTATCTCAGAACGACAGTTGTGGGTATTGACACTTTTATTGATAAGCAGAGAATGACTTTTCGACCTTCCTAGGTCATCTTCTGGTGAGTAAAAAGAGTTTTCAACTCTCCGTTGCCGTACAAATGTCTTAGGGACGACAGTATAAATGGGTACGGGATTGATACATATCTCCAGCAACCCTTATAGAATTCACTGCCACCAAAAGTAACTTTATGTTCAATAACCAAAACTACCAACAAATAATTGGCCTAAGTATGGGGAATCCAATGTCAACAAGCGGTAAATTCAGCCTTCAACCCACCAATATACTGGTACTGGTACGTTGATGGTACAAATGCTGAATTCACATCCACAAAATACACACTTAGTTTTTCAATTACGTTAACTCGATTCACCCCTACATTATGTTCACTTATGAACAGAAAAAACTAACAAAATAGCATTTTTTAATCTCAAGATCACTAGAACTGAAATTAAATTTAAACCAAAAATCCACAAAAAATCACCCATACTGAATTCTACATTCCCTGGGACTCAGCACATGAAACAAAACAAAAACTCAACATATTAAGAAACCAAATAAACACAACCACAAAACTATGTTCACCTGATAAAATTAGCTATGAAATCAACAAAGTAAAACAACGTTTTATCGATAAATTTCCTAAAAAAAGAACGTGGAAAAATTATACGCACACACCTAAACAAACCCTAAGAAACAACAAAACCTCATGCAGCTAAATGCCACATGTTCCCGATATTAGCAAAATAAAAACAAACCAATATTTGGAAAAACCTAATAACAAAACACAACATTCCAGTAAACACCAAATTTATTCCAAAACCAGGAACAAAATTAAAGTCTGTTATGAGTAAAAACTACATTGACAAATACAACACCAACATCATTTATAAAATACAATTCAATAATTGCCATGACTTCTATATTAGAGAAACAAGCGGGAAAATGAAAAACAGATTCAAAGCACAACAACAACAAAAAATAAACACAAAGAAATATTCTCCACTTGAACATAATAACACCACTGCACACACAAATAAAGAAATAGCCGAAGCTTTCAAGGATCAACTTCAAAATACATTTAAAACTCACACAGATCCAGATATGAATACAAACTTCTACAATAAAGTCACTAATCACATAGCAAACAATAAACATCAATATGAACCAATATTTCCAGTAAACATAACTGATACAAATACAAGTTCTAACACTGAATATGAAAGCACATTACTAACAAAGGAAATATCCCTACATGAAATACTAGAAGCAATAAAAAACACCAAAAACAAAGCACCAGGAGAAGATGAAATACAAGCTATTCTCCTAAAAAAGGGCACTCCGAAATTGTTTGACCACCTAAATTCACTATTTAACTTATCGCTATCCTCAGGATATATCCCAGTTTCTTGGAAGCTAGCAAATATATTAATGTTATATAAGGAAGGAAAACAAAGCGAATAAACCAAATAGCTACCGACCAATCAGCCTGACCAGCTGTGTTGGCAAAATTCTCGAAAGAATAATAAGTAATAGACTCTCCACATTCTTGGAGATAACATCAAAATTACCAGAAAAACAGAATGGATTCAGAAAATTTAGACAAACGACAGACCATTTAATAAGATTAACCGAAACCATTATAGATAGTTTCAACAAAAAAGAATGTACAGTCGCTTGTTTCCTCGATATCGAGAAAGCATTCAACACCGTTTGGCACGATGGTCTAAGGTTCCGAATGAATGAAATGGAACTACCGCGAGGAATTATTCGCTGGTTATCTAACTTTCTGGAAAACAGAAAATGTAGAGTAAACATAGAAGGAACTTTTTCCGAATACTTTACTCCACTAGCTGGTGTCCCACAGGGAGAGGTGGTTAGCCCTATACTCTTCATCATGTATGTAAACAATATGCCATTGAAGGATCCAAATCATGGATTCTCATCACAGTTCGCAGATGATGTGGCAATCTGGAAAAGTGCTGCAACACCCACGATAGCAGCTACAAACATATAACCACAATTAAATAGAATTAGTGAATACTGTGAAAAATATAGAATTAAAATAAACACAGCAAAAACTCAGCTCGTACTCTTTACGAAATCGACAAAACACAAAAAACAACAGCTAGAAATATATATGAATGGCACTCTGCTCCAGATTGCCCAATCAGCAAAATTTTTAGGTCTGACCTATGATTCAAAATCAACTTGGATCAATCATGTCAACGAAATTAAAAATAAAATCTGGCGAAGAACAAACTATGTAAGGAGTCTAACTGGTAAACACAGTGGAGCATCTAAAGATAAAATATTGAAAACATATAAAACATATATTAGACCAGTAATAGACTATGCAGCTCCAGCATGGATAACTGTAAGTAATAAAACAATCAAAACTAAACTACAAACAATCCAAAACACACTTCTCACAACTGCATACAGAGTCCCGAGATCAATATCATCTAAATTCATTCATAATTACTCGAACATACCAACCATATCAGATAGACTCCTAAATATTACAATTAGGTATTTTAACAAAAATTGGATGAAAAATGATTTATTATGCGAACTAGACAGGTACCTCATACATGATGACGAAAATCCTAAATACCTCTCCCCAATTAACATATATTTTAAATATAAAGAAAAATAAATTAAAGTAAAATATGTATGTATATAAACTTTAAATCTTATATTTATAGTTTACATATTTATGTATATAAAAATAATAATAATAAAATAAAATAAATAAATTGCCACCAGCTAACTTGACCTACTGTGAATAATAGAATATAAATGGACATTGCCCTGAGAAGGACCTAACATACAAACAGTTAGGGAAAATAAGTTCAGGAAGGAGGAAGAGGTCAAAGAGAACCTGACCCTCCAGGGCAAAATACCCGGATACCATTGATCCATCAACAACAAAAAGGTTTTGTTAAGGCTCGAAACGAATCAGACGTTTTATTATCTAGCTCTGATTAAAGGCGGTTTGGGCTTGAAATTTTACTAAATATATAAGAAGAAGAACTTAAATTTATTTATTTTTCTGATTAAGACAGCACATCAATCAAAGACCTCACACATAGAAAAACTCAAATCAACGGCAGCAGAGCGGGAAACCGCAAGAAGCCTAAGAACGGCACGAATAAAGAAAATGACGGAAATGGCGGGAAAAACCGTTAACTCGAAGCAAACGTTGATTGCAGGTAAGTCAAGTATAGCTGATGGTAATGAAAATAATTCTCCATTGCTAGCTCTATGTAGTCTAGCAAAAAAAGAATTATATTCGGTAAAGAAAACAAAAAAATGTAATTAAAAAAAAGTAAAGTTAAGAGAAAGTTGATAAAAGAAATTAATTCTTCGGAAAACTCAGAATACGAAGAAGAAGCAGTGATGGCTACTAATACTGAGGTAGAGGTAGCTACCCCTGCAACTAAAGTAGGGTTAAGTCCCGATTATGTAACGGTAAAAAACAGCAACACCGAGGATGTTGATATGACTAAAAATAATAATAATGAAGAAAAAATGACACTGATCAAGACTTGGAGGACCAAGACTTTATCACTGTCGTATCAAAAAGAAATGTTAAAAAAACAAATAAACAACTACAATACAATAGCAAAAACAAGACCACCGTTAACACCGTTGAAAGAGACAGTGAAATTGAAGACTTAAACGGTTGAAACAGACAGTGAAACTGCAGACGAATAGTGTTAAATCAGTGAATTTTAAGACAAACAGTGTTGAAACAGTGAAGGTGAAGACCAACAATTTAAAGAGTCAGTGAAACTAAAGACCAACAATATTGAAACAGAAGTGAAAGTGAAAACCAACAGTGTACAAGCGAACAGTAAACTTGACGACCAACAGTGTTGAAAGAGCCAGTGAAACTTCAGACCAATTGTGTTAAAACATTCAGTGAATCAAACACCAACATTGTGAAAAGAGACAGTGATATTGAAGACTTAAACTGGTAAGACATTCAGGATATTGAAGATCAACACCGTGAACTTCATGACTCACTCTATTGAAAGAGTAATTCAAAGTGAAAACCAGTTGTGTTGTAAAAGACACTGTTGAAATACACAGTCAAGTGAAAGACTAAAATTTTTTTAAAATATATCTTGAAACAACTGAAAATCAGCCTTTCTGAAGCTTAACGTGAAATTGAAGATCTCCACTGTTGAAATGGGGTGAAAGTGAAAAACAGTTTTGAAACAGACCATGAAGTTGATGACCGACACTACTAAAGCAGCCATTGAAAGTGAAGACCAACACCATTGCAACATCTTGAGATTGAACAACAGTGCAATCCATCAGTGAAACCGAAGACCATGGAGTTGATAAAGCTAGTAAAACTAAAGACGTTGACTGTTGATACAGTCATTGAAAGTGAGCACCAACAGTTTTGAACTATACCGTGAAGTTGATGTCCGACACTACTGACACAGCCATTGAAAGTGAAGACCAACACTGTAGAAACATAGTTAAATTGAAGAACACTCTGCAAACCGTCAGTGAAACCGAAGACCAAGGTGTTGATAAAGTTAGTAAAACTGAAGACGTTAACTGTTGAGACAGTCAATGAAAGTGAACACCAACAGTTTTGAACCAGACCATGAAGTTGATGACCGAGACTACTGAAACAGCCGTTGAAAGTGTTGGTTGTTTAGTTGTTTAGAATTAAGCACAAAGCTACACAATGGGCTATCTGTGCTCTGCCCACCACGGGAATCGAAACCAGGATTTTAGCGAGTAAGTCCGCAGACACACCGCTGAGCCACTGAGGGGCAATTGAAAGTGAAGACCAACACTGTTGAAACATAGTGAGATTGAACAACACTGTGTAAACCGTCAGTGAAACTGAAGACCAATAGTGTTGATAAAGTCAGTAAAATTGAAGACGTACTCTGTTGAAACATGCAGTGGAAGTGAAGAACAACACTGTTCACACATACCATAAAATGGAAGTCCAGTATTATTAAACTATAGTGAAAATGAAAATCAACACTGTTGAAGGAAACTTAAAATTAAGACTACATTGTTGAAACAGAGTGAAATTGAAGACCATTATTATTAAAACACACTGTGAAACGAATGAACAATAGCATTCAAACAGATAGTAAAATGAAGACTAAAATTGAGAAAACAGTCACTTGAATTCACGAACAACAGAGTTGAGTGAGAAGCTGAAGTGATGACCAAAACTGTGTAAAAAGATGGTGAAACTGAACAGCAAGTGTTAAACAGACATTGAAATTGAAATCCAACAGTGTTGAGAGAGTCAGTGAAACTGAAGACCAACAATGATGAAACAGATGTGACAGTGAACACCAACAGTGTAAGAACAGATAGTAAAACTGAAGACCAGTACTATTAAAAGAGACAGTGAAATAGAATATCAATAGTGTTGAAACAGCCACTGAAACTGCAGACAAATATTGTTAAAACAGTGGCGTTGATGACCAACATTGTTGAGACAGTCAGTGAAAGTAAAGGCCAATAGTGTTGAAACAGACAATATACTTGACGACCAACAGTATTGAAACAGCCAATGAAAGTGTACAAGCGAACAGTAAACTTGACGACCAACAATGTTGAAGCAGCCATTGAAACTTCAGACCAATAGTGTTAAAAGATACAGTGATGTCAAAGACTAACAGTGTGAAAACAGACAGTGATATTGAAGACTTAAACTGGTAAGACATTCAGTGATATTGAAGATCAACACCGTGAACTTCATGACTCACTCTATTGAAAGAGTAATTCAAAGTGAAAACCAGTTGTGTTGTAAGAGACATTGTTGAAATACACAGTCAAGTGAAAGTCTAACATTGTTAAATAACAGATTTGGAAACAACTGAAAATCAGCACTGCTGAAGATGACCATGAAATTGAAGATCTCCACTGTTGAAAGTGGAGTGAAAGTGAAGAACAGTTTTGAAACAGACCATGAAATTGATGATCAACGTTACTAAAACAGCCATTGAAAGTGAAGACCAACGCTGTTGAAACACAGTGAGATTGACGAACCCTGCGAAAACCGTAAGTGAAACCAAAGATCAATAGTGATGATAATGTTAGTGAAATATAAGGCGAACACTGTTGAAACATGCAGATGAAGTGAAGACCAACATTGTTGACGTATTCCGTGAAATTGAAGACCAGTAATGTTAAATTATAGTGGAAATTAAAATCAACACTGTTGAAGCAGACTGACAATTAAGACTACACTATTGAAAGTGAAATTGAAGACTATTAGTACTGAAACACACAGTGAAACAGAATAACAACAGTGTTGAAATAGACATTGAATTTGATGAGGAAGAGTTTTGAAAGAGACAGTGAAAGTGAAGACCAATGTTTTGAAAACAGTTGAATTCAGGACCAACACTGTTGAAAGAGAAGTCGAAGTGAAGACCAAAAGTGTGAAAAATACAGTGAAACTGAACACCAATGAAGAGTAAAAGTGAATTCAATTACTGTTGAAAAAGACAGTCAACTTAAACACCAACGCCGTTTAAACAGACAGTGAAACTGAAAACAACACCATTGAAACTGCAGACCAATAATTTTAAAACTGTCAATGAAATTGAATACCAGTAGTGTTGAAACACCGTGTGAAACTGATGACCAATTGAGTTGAAACAGAAAGTGAATTTGAAGACCAACAATACTGACACACTCAGGGAAAGTGTTGATCAACAATGTGAAAACAGTCAGTGGAAGTGGACAGGAACGGTGTGAAAATAGAATTGATGTGAATACCATCAGTGTTGAAACAGACATTGACACTGAACAATAATAGGGTTGAAAGAGACAGTGAAATGGAAGAAAACAGTGTTTAAACACAGTTAAATTGAAGGCCAACTGTGTTACAACTAACTGTCAAAGAAAGTCAACACCAACAGTGTTGAAATGAAAGTAAAAGAGAAGACCAACGGTGCGACAACTTACAGTGAAACTGAACACAAATAGTGTTCAAAGAGAGTGAAATTGAAAAACAACAGTGCTGGAACAGTTAGTGACAGTGAAGACCATTAGTGTAGATACAATTAGTGAAATTGAAGATTCAAAATGTTGAAACAGACGTGAAAGTGAAGACAAACAGTGTGAAAAGAGCGAGTGAAACTGAACATCAATTGTGTTGAAACAGTCGTGAAAGTGAAGACCAAGAGTGTGCAGACTGACGGTCAAAGTAAAAACCAGTAGTATTAAAAACTTAAATTAAACACCAACAGTGCTGGAAGAGTCCGTGAAAGTGAAGACCAATATTGTTGAAAGAGACAGTAAAAGTGCAGTCGTACAGTGTCAAAACAGTGGGTAAAACTGAACACCAATAGTGCTGAAACATACAGTGAAATTCAAGACCAACGGTGTTGAACAGTTAGTGAAAGTGAAGTCGAACATCGTGAAAACAGACATTGAAACTGAAACAAAGTTGTGTTGAAACACAAGTGCACGTCAGAACCGATAGTGTGAAAACAGACAGTGAAACTGAAGCTACTAAGTGTTGGAGCAGACAGTGAAATTGAAGACCAACAGTGTTGATAAAGTCAGTGAAAGTGAACACCAATGATGTTGAAAGAGAGATGAAAGGTAAGACCAAGAGAGTACAGACAGACTGTGAAACTCAAAACCAGTAATACGAAACACCAGCGAAATTGAACACCAGCAGTGTTGGAAGAGTCCGTGAAAGTGAAAACCAATATTGTTGAAACAGATTCAAAAAGTAAAGACGAAGAGCGTGAAACAGCAAGAGAAACTGAACAACAATAGTAATGAAACAGATAGTGAAATTAAAAACCAACAGTGTTGATGGAGCCATTGAAACTGCAGACCTGTAGTGTTGAAACAGTGAAGCTGAAAACGAACCGTGTTGAAACAGTGAAAGTGAAGACAAAAACTGCGAAAACACTCAGTGGGAGTTAACAGCAATAGTCTTGAAATAAAAGTTAAAGTGAAAACAGACAGTGAAACTGCAGACCAATAGTGTTGAAAAGTCAATGAAATTAAAGACCAATAGTGCGAAAATAGAGAGTGAAAGTGAAGACCAACATTGTTGAAACGGAGGGTGAAATTTAAGTCCATTAGTGTTAAAACGTCAGCGAAATTGAATACCAACTGTGTTTAAACAGTCAGTGGAATTGAAGACCATTAGTGTTAAAACAGTGAAGTTCAATTCAAGACCAATAGTGTTGAAAGAGAAGTTAAATGAAGACCCAAAGTGTAAAAACATATTGTGAAACTGAAGACCAATAGTGTTGAAACAGATTTGACAGTTAAGACTAACAATGTACAAACAGACAGTAAAACTGAAGACCAGTACTATTAAAACACAGTGAAATTGTATTCCAACAGTGTTGAAACAGCCAGTGAAACTGCAGACAAATAGTGTTAAAACAGTGAAGTTGAAGACCAACAGTGTTGAGACAGTCAGTGAAAGTGAAGATTAATAGTGTTAAAACAGACATTAAACTTGATGAACAACAGGATTGAAACAGCCTATGAAAGTGAAGACCAACAATGCTAAAACAGTAAATGAAAGTCAACACCAATAGTATTAAAACAGACAGTGGAATTGAAAACCAACAGTGTTGGAAGAGACAGTGAAAGTGAAGACTAACAGTGTGAAAAGAGTCAGTGGAATTTGAGACCAATAGTGTTGTAACATAAATGAAAGTAATAACCAACAGTGTGAAGACAAACAGTGAAATTGAAGACATTGAAATTCTAGACCAATAGTGTTAAAGCAGACAGTGAAATTTAAGACAAACGGTGTTTACACAGTCAGTGAAACTGAATACTAACAGTGTTGAAGCGTGAATGAAAATGAAGACCAACAGTGTAAAAGCTGACAGTAAAACTGCAGATCAGTATTATTGAAACAGACAATAAACTTGAAGACCAACAGTGTTGAAACGAAGAGAATATAGAGACCAATTGTGTTGAATCTGTCAGTGAAATTGAAGATCAACAGTGTTGGTACAGTCAGTGAAAGTAAAGATGAACATTTTTAAAACAGGTAGTGGAATTGAAAACCAAGAGCATGAGAACAGACAGTCAAACTAAAGAACAATATTGTTGAAACACCGTAAAAGGGAAGACCAACAGTGTTGAAACAGCCATTGAAACTACACACCTGTATTGTTAAAACAGACTGTAAAGTTGAATACCAACAGTGTTGAAACAGCCAATGAAAGTAAAGACCAACAGTATGAAAATAGTTAGTGAAAGTCAACAACAAGAGTATTGAAATGGAAATGAAAGTGGAGACCAATAGTGTTGAATCTGACAGTGAAACTGAAGACGAACAGTTTGAAAACAGTTAGTAAAAACGAATACCAACAGTGTGAAATCAGCCAGTGAAACTGCAGACCAATAGTGGTAAAACAGACACTGAAGATGAATACCAACAGTGTTGGAACAGTCAGTGAAACTGAAGAACAACAATGTTGAAACAGACAGTAAAGTTGAAATCCAGCCGAGTTGAAACAACCTGTGAACATGAATACCGATAGTGTGAAAACAGTCAGTGAAAGTCAACACCAAGAGTCTTCTTTGGTTCCTCTAATCAAAGACCCTCCTCTCACCCACCCAGTACAGGTTCCGACAACAGCATTCGACTTGAGACATCAATCATAGAAGAATTTCTCAAATGAAATCTTTCATCTTCATACTGTGCTAAAAACGCGTAAGACCAACAATTCTTGACAAAACTGAAATTGAAACCATTATAACCCGCGTATTTTCGAAAGGTGAATCTTTCTTCTTCGAAATCAGGAAAAGCCAATTTCAGGTGACTAACGCTGATGTTTAAACTTACTCGTTTGTCATTTTGGCAAGTTATGATAATTAAAACTATACAACACGAAGTTCTTTAAAACTTGTATTACTGTAGTTTGTCTCCTACTGCTGCAAACTAGATATAAAAATTGGATTTAATGCTACTTCAGTTTTTAATTCAAAATTACACTTTGTTTTATTTTACCTTGATTTTTTACGAGTTTTAATAATTTTACTTTAATTTTCACTTCTTACCGGATGTTTGGCGCGTGTAACATCGTTGCTTTGCGCCATAAAACGCCAAACCAACCAACCAACCAAATGCTACTGTTTACTACGACATACTACAATACTAAAATGCTTCAACATTCGTAGACATTACCAAACCAAGCACTCATCAAGCTATTCTCAGTTTACGAGAAAGCTACGTTCAGACAAATTCTAAACCTTGTAACGTAAGTTGTTGTCACAACAGTTTGTATTTACGAGGAAGAAAGCCGGGAATGAAGTGCACGTTTCCAAGTGACCCACCTGTTAGCCAGTCGTGGAAAACCGATTATGAATTGATTAGATTATGTGTGTCTGAAGCAAGCAAAGAAATGTGTCTCCGACACTTCACAGTTGATGTTGTTTATTCGCGGAGTCAATATTAATTTTGAAGTGACTGAAGAATTAGCTGCTGTGCACAGTATGCATGGAACCAACATTAAGTGTGAACGTTTTGAAAGAGGTCAAAAATTCACTAACTCAGCACAACCTGAAATGGAAACTGCTGAAGCGTGCTACAACAGATGGTGGTTAAAATGTGTGGTGCAGGAAAAGGTTTAATTGGGTAAATTTACAAAGCTGTTAAAAGTGTGGGTTTTTCCAAGCTTACGGTTCTTCACCGCATTATTCATCAGTAGGTACTGTGTGTAAAATATCTGGATCTGTCATGAAACAAGTTGTTTCAACAGTGGACTTCATTTCACTCTCATGGACTCAACCATCGTCAATTCTGTGAATTTTTGACGGAAGTAGAAGCAACATATCTCGATTTGTCCAACCACACTTCAGTTCGATGACTTAGCTGTCCAATCACACTTCAGTTCGATGACTTAGCTGTCCAATCACACTTCAGTTTGATGACTTAGCTGTGGGAAGGTTATTTTGCGATTTTTTGAGCTTAGGATTGAGATTGAAATTTTCTTAAATGAAAATGACAGTTCTCAACCGTTACTCACAAACAGTTTGAAATCATCATTCTCTGAAGACTTGACCACCTATCTGAATGAATTCAAACTTATATTGCGATGCAAAACTGCTCTTCTCTGCCATGTGTTCTCTGAGGTTAAAGTATTTCGGCCAAAACTAATTCTTTTAGAGTCCCAATTGTAGAAGGATTGCGTCGCTTACTATTCATCTTATGAAAAGTTCGTGCAAAAAGCGGGTCCCCCTTCCAATGTAGGTTTGCACGAGGTAGCCTTTCTGACATGAAACTGCGGCCCAAGGGACGTGTTTCTGATCTTGGTGTGAGAACAATAGAAATAAGGTTTGGCCAATTTGATTGTGTTATTGATGAACTTCGTCCTGAAGTGAAAATGGAAGTGACCAATCTAACGACATGCTGAAGGACAAATACACAGAAGGGAAACTGATAGACTTCTATAAATACCTTCCAAGTGATCATTATGTACATTTAAAACACTAATCTTGTGGATTGATCTCAGTTTTTGGTACTATCTAATTCTGTGAAGACATTTTCAAAGATAAAGTAGGTGAATCTAGTTATAGATCAGTTTTATCTGATGAACATTTGTAGTCACTTTTCTTGAAAGGAAGCACTGACTTTGAACCTCAATTAAGTGTAATTCTGTCATGCTTTTCACTAATGATAAAAAAAAATGATTGTGTATTTTAAATATTTTTAATATGCACTCTTGTGTTAAATAAATTAGTAATGTATTCTGATCAGGTATGCATTCCCACTTAATTTTACCACAACCCTCCGGCCTGTGAAAACTACAAAGATCAACCTCCCAGCTCTTGTCCATAAAGGTTTGGAAACCCCTGGATTAGGCCATTGACATTCGTTTGGAGAAAGATATTTCAAGAGGAATCTCTCGTTCATGGCTAAATTAAATAACACTTTAAATATTTAATTAATCATATTTTTAAATAACAATCATTTATAATTAATGGGATAACTTAAAGTTTGTCGAGATTATATAAAAATTACGATTAATGGTTACATTACATTAATTTATTAACTTCGTTGTTAGAAACCATTTCACTTGAACCCAAGTCGGCAACTGCTTATTTTGATCTAAGGCATAGTTTTACCAGCTAATTCTTTCTGGAGAATTTCGTAAAGTAAAAAATAACCTTCCTTTATTTTGTTTTGTTTATACTAACACTTTTGTATTTACAACGTTAATCACGATGATAATTTTGTTCTTTTTCGAATAGCCGTTAAGTTGCTATTATGCAATGATTCTTAACAATATTTCTTGGGCTTTCAGTCATTGCACGTTTCACGTGCGCTAATTGTTGAAATACATGTATTTATTAACCTCTGGCTCAGGTTTTTTTTGTAGCAATTGTAAACTAATCTCAATGTATTATATTAAAATGTTTTATTTCTTTCATTGATATTTAAATCGTCTTATATAAATTAAAATTTATTACTTTTTCAATAACTTGGAGACGCTCCGAGTAAACATTTTATTTCGAGACAGAAATATGCCTATAAATTAACAACAAACCCGAAAAAACGTTTTTAATTAAACTACGTACAAGAAAACATAATGTAACATAGACAATACAACGAGATTACAACCATGCCACAGTTTGCGTTGTTATGTATTATAATTTTATTTCGGACGACTCTCCGATTTATTATGTTATGTACGTTTTGTATTACTATCTCAAACAACCGGAAGTTCAAACTTAAGCCTAGTAGTGAATATGTATTAAATGTTTTATTTGTTAACAAGTTTGATACACACGTAAATATATTTTAATATACAAACACCAACACAATACAATTTATAATTACGGTTATTACTAAGTTATTACAAATGATGATTTATATACAACAGTTTTACACACTTACAGACAATACTGAGTCGTATATCCAGTTTAAAACTGAATATTTTATCGATGATCCAACCACAAATTAATTTCTCAGTTGATATTTTTGCACCTCTCTTAAGCTAACGTCGTCTTTCTTAACTAGTTCCACCCCCTTACTAACTCATTTCTTTCGGCGAAGATATTTAATGTCTCAGGAGGAATAATAAGGTTTGAAACTGTTCGTTGAAGTTGAACGGTTGGTAATACTCTAAATTAATTAACGTTCCTGGTCCAATTCTGTATCTTTCTTCTTAATAGACGTTATCACCGTTAGAATTTCCTAAGCCTATACCATAGTGACTATAGATCACCAACAATATTGTTTCTCGTCTCTCGGCTTTTTATAAGATTCACGCAAGTTTGTAAAAATTTCGAAACTGTTCTCGCTCGCCTTCTTCCAACAAATGTTGTTGAATTTCATTTTCCATGATATAGACGTGTATCACTGGTAAGGGCAGATAGAGGTCAATACATGGTGTAAGATGTTATCACTGCTGGTGACAGACACGTAAATATTCCTAGTACTGCTAGTACTCATTAAGTATTGTGAAGGACGAAAGTAATATAAATTCATGTGGGATAACTTTAATCAATACTTTGTAGAGATTTTTTGATACATTAAATTCTTAATATAGTCGTGGTGTTTGAAGTTTACCTTCAGGTTACAGAAAATGCTTTCTTCAAATAAAATTTAGTTATTGTGTAAGGTAAACTGCTTTCAGTAGTTTTTTTTGTTTTATGTTACAATTTTCAGGAAGAAAAATATATA
Source organism: Carcinoscorpius rotundicauda (assembly GCA_011833715.1). NCBI lineage: Eukaryota > Metazoa > Arthropoda > Merostomata > Xiphosura > Limulidae > Carcinoscorpius > Carcinoscorpius rotundicauda. The sequence goes on along the minus strand of CM022406.1, from coordinate 45,225,710 downwards.
ATGTTGTTACCGTTTTTATAGGCTACTTGGCAGATTTTTTTAAATTTGTATTACTTTATTTCAGAGAAACCTAATATAATATTTTTCCTGTTTTAAGTTCTGGCTTCTAGAATTCACAAAATAGCGAAAAATTGTACCTGCTTTTTAATTACAAAATTTCTGAACAATTTTTTTCATATTGTGGAAGATTTGAACACCGCTGAAAACTTCTAAAAACGTGTCCAATGATGAATTGTTTTGGTTTAAGTGTACTGCTTTGTCTGTTTCATCTGATCTTGCGTACTATCATACATCTTTGAAAACCTTTCTTGTCAGCATCTGAAAGGTAGTGGTTTATGTCAACAACTAACGTGATCCCAGTAATTGCAACTTTAGTATGATGAATAAGTCTCTGTGGGGGCCTATAGTTATTTAAAGTTTACTATGCGAGTGTTAAACGTTTCACATACTGCAGATGTTTTATGGAGGTACAGCAGAACCCCTCTAATCAAGCCAGTTTGTCTCAGTCCCGAATTTGGCTGCTTTAGAGGGGTTTCACTGTACATAATTAAGGATTATGTAAACAAAAAAAGGAACTGTGATTGAATGACCGCTTTCCAGGGGTGGCCCCTTAGACGGATACGACTGTACGAATACTTCGCATCAGAAAGGACTTGCTACATATTTAATTGATTAATTTTCGGTGCCATCACACTGCTTACGAAACATCAAACAAAACTAAAATGTCGTTTGATGCATGTTGTATTCTATTCTTATACAAATCCATGTTTATGTCAAGTTAAACGTGTTTATTTGTTGAACGAATAAAGAACTTCGTTAAAATTTTATGTAACTAAACGATCTAATGGTGTATTGTTTAAACCAGGCTCTGTTACAATTCTAACATTGAATAGACTTTTTCAAGACGTAAGATATCAACATAGATTATCTGTAAAAATAATAATAATGAAACTACTGAACAAATACACTACTTCTGTCATGAAATACAGTCGACAGAGACTCTCATGATATGAGACAAATGTGATACTAATGAATGTATTGATGAAAAGTATTATGAGCTGTACTGTTGTATTGTGCAGCCATTATTTACATGAATCATCATTTGTCTGTACTGTTTACCTTCTTATCTACTATACTGTATATTTTGTTTGTTTGTTTTTAATTTCTCACAAAGCTACTCGAGGGCTATCCGTGCTAGTCGTCCCTAATTTAGCAGTGTAAGACTAGAGGGTAGGCAGCTGGCCATCACCACCCATCGTCAACTCTTGGGCTACTCTTTTACCAACGAATAGCGGGATTGATCGTCACATTATAATGCCCCCACGGCTGGGAGGGCGAGCATGTTTGGCGCGACAGAGATGCGAACCCGCGACCCTCGGATTACAAGTCGAACGCCTTAACGCGCGTGGCCATGCCGGGGCTCGTGACAATATGTTGTCACTGTTAGACTTCTTTAAAGACAACAAACTGAAAGTTTTAAAGAAATATTTATAAAAGCAATAACTTATTTTCATATCACATTTCGAAAACATAATTTTGCACTAAGTTGCTTGTTTCCTACAACACTTACAAATTCAATAATAAAAAACATTTATTATATGATTCAAAGTTGTGCTTATTCAGTAAACACTCCAGGTTTTGAACCTCGCCTATCTATTTACACTGCAGGTGTTTCAATACTACTGCTCATCTATTTGATGTCTGTGAAATTTCGCAAAATATGCATATGAAAGTGTTATTTGAGCACTTACTTATAAAATTTCCTATTCGATAGTCTTTTACAACGAATAATGGGATTGACAGTCACATTATAACCTCCACAGTTGAAAGGACGAGCATGGTTGGTGTAACGGGGAACTGAACTAGGGATCCTCAAATTATAAGTAAAATTCCCTAACCACGTGGCCATGCCGCGTGAATTTATAAGGAATAGGAAACCAAAATAAAATATAAAGAAGTTTTAGTAAGCGGTGTGACTCCATTGGAATGAGGCTTAATAAACCTCTAATTTATAAAGTAGTTTTAGTAAGCGGTGTGACTCCATTGGAATGAGGCTTAATAAACCTCTAATTTATAAAGAAGTTTTAGTAAGCGGTGTGACTCCATTGGAATGAGGTTTAATAAACCTATAATTTATAAAGAAGTTTTAGTAAGCGGTGTGACTCCATTGGAATGAGGCTTAATAAACCTCTAATTTATAAATTTATGTCGTCCTTGTCTTCGTGTTTCTTCCAGCCAGATGTCGGCTGTTATTGGTCTTCGACTGCCATTAACATTATGGCGAGTTGTTTGTGGGACTGCAATCTATCCAAGAGAAGAGAACCTGAAACTTTGCACACATAGTAAGGGGATACTGTGGGCGTGCATCAGGGTATTATGTGTTTAGATTCGACTCAAAAATGGCTTAAAACAGCCTAAGTGAACTTAGTGTTGGAAATAGAAACAGAGAATACTGCAGAATTAAAAGACTGAAAAAAAAATCAAATAAAGTAGCATAAGAAAACAAATCGAATCTGAGAAACTACAGTAAAATCATTTGTTTTTAAAAAGAGTTGAAATAAATTAAGATCGGGAAATGAGAGAATAAAAATCAGTCAAAGAATTGGTTCATTAGAATAGCTGTAGAATTAATTAACATAAAGGAGAAACTTAACTGGTATATTATGATACATCATGAAGGGACATTAGATGGTATATTATGATACATCATGAAGGGATATTAGATGGTATATTATGATACATCATGAAGGGACATTAGAATCAGGTGGCAGATCGTGTTTATTTCGTACTACTTAAAAATAAAGCAAACGATTGTGGGTCATGTTATCACGTTATATAAACTTTTTTTTTCCAATTTAAAAGCTTTATCAAGTAGAAAAAAGTGTTTTTGCTGGACAGCTACTGGAAATGTTTCACAAACGTATGAGGTGGTTGTAAGGACATTTTATTACAAAACACGGGAACATGCATATGGTAAGTTAGTGTATTATCCATCTAAACACAGGAACATGCATATGGTAAGTTAGTGTATTATCCATCTAAACACAGGAACATGCATATGGTAAGTTAGTGTATTATCCATCTAAACACAAAAACATGCATATGGTAAGTTACTGTATTATCCATCTAAGGCTTTAAAGGGTCAAGGTATGTATATGACCTCAAACAAATAACATTTTGGAAGATAAATAACAAATTCAATATAAAATAATGAATATACAAGGTTAAACAACAAGTGTAAACCATGACTCGTTCACAAATGATTCAGAATAACATTAGTTAAGTTGGCAGAAGGTCTCCAGGTTCACGTACAATATCAAATAATGATATATGATTTACGTATATTGCACTTGGCACACATATCATTAACAGAACAGAAATGAACAGAAATTGAAAACATTTGTTCTCAAATACTTCAGAATGAAGTAAAGTGTAGAATACGTGAACTGAGTTATACATATTAGCTTCAATAAGTGACATTACCAAACATACCTTGATTGCTGTTTTGAATTAAGCACAAAGCTACACAATGGGCTATCTGTGCTCTGCCCACCACGGGTATCGAAACCTGAATTTTAGCGTGTAAGTCCGCAGACATACCGCTGAGCCACTGGGGGGCTCATATACCTTGATACATGAGGAACATATCATTAAGACTAGTAACTGTGGTTTTTATCCACTTATAGATGATTAATAGGTTTCCAAGATCATGCAGGAATAAAAATTATTGGATCTTTAGACAATGATTTAATGGTAAATTGTATTTTGGTACAAACTATTGAACATACAAATAAAATAGACAACAAAAATATGAACTAAACTCTGTTTCAGTATAAAAACAACAATAGAATGACCTGTGTCACTAGAAATGTTTGTGAAAATAAGACAAGGTTGAGTTTTTTACTTTATCCATCTGATTTAGAAGTGTTGGTTTCTTCATACTGAGCGAGATACTTTGTTCTAGAACATTTTCACAGAGGTCCTGTACACTTGCACCCAATGTAACAAGGTAATTACTTCTTGCACAAGAACAGTTTTGGTTGCAGAAGTATGAGACAAGTTTAGACTTCAATGTGCTCGAAGAATAGCTGTCAATATTGACCACTTTCATATCCCATAGAATCATCTGTCTGTACATATCATGTTTGATCAGGTTGTTGGAATGATGAAAAAAGTAACAGTTGGAAACAGTAATTTAGTTTATTTGAATATTTTCATTATATTAATATTTTGATTAACATATTATTTAATGTGACACAAATGAACGTAATCAGTACTCACAGTTAAGTAGTTTATCAAGATAGTCACCAGCTCGATAATAAAATGCCATTTGGTGTTTGTTTTTGAAGTTATCACTTGATTTTGACTTTGTTTATACACTCAATGTTCATTTTATTAGATAAACCTATCTAGTATGGGGTATGACCCCCCTTTTTCCTTCAGTAAAATCTGAAATCTTCGTGACATGGAATCAACAAGGTGATGCAGAAATTCATTGAAGATTTTGGTCCAGCTGCCTTGAAAACATCACACAGTTCCTGTAGATTTGTCGACCACACATTCATGCTGCCAACCACCCGTTCCACCTCATCCTTAAGAAGTTCTAATGGATTGAGATCTGGGGACTGTGCAGGCCACTAGAATCAGCTAGAGGTTATGCGTGCTTTGAGACATGGTGCATTATCATCTTGGAAATAGCCACTGGGAAATTGGTAGACTGTGGTCGCAAAGGAATGCACATGGTCAGAAAAATTCTCAGGTACGCTGTGACATTCAAATCATGCACATTTTATGTTAAGAAACCTAATGTATGCCAAGAAAACATTCCCCACACCATTACCCCATCACCAGCCTCTAACGTTGACACAAGACAAGATGGATTCATGCTGTGTACGCTGAATTTTGCTCCTATCATCTGCATGTCGCAGCAGATATCAATATTCATCAGACCAGGTGACGTTTTTCCAATCTTCAAACGTCCAGGTTTGGTGATCCCGTGCCAACTTTAACCAAATCTTCCCGTTCATAGTTGTCAGGAATAGAACCCGGCTTGGTCTTCTGCTGCTGTAAGTCATCCGCTTCTGTACAGCACTGTTCTAAAGAGTGGCTATTTGTGATGCTCCTGTCAGCTTGAATTAGTCTGGCCATTTTCCTATCACCTCCATCTTTAACCACGTGTTTTCGCCCACAGAACTGACTGTTTCTCTCATCATTCTCTGTAAACTCTAGACACTGTAGTGTGTGAAAATCCCAGGAGATCAACAGTTTCTGAGATGCTGGAACCACCACGTCTGACACCAACAAGCATTTCATCGTTAAGTCACACATCTTCCCCATTCCAATGTTTGATCAAACAACAACTGAACCTCTTAACATGTCTGCATGCTTTATGTATTCAGTTGCAGCAACATGATTCACTGTTTGGCTATTTCCGTTAAATGAGTGGGTGTACTTTTAATAAAGTGGCCGCTGAGTGCTTATTGTGTTTGATAGTGTGTTTATTTGTTTTGAATTTCGCGCAAAGCTACTGGAAAGCTATCTGCGTTAGCCCTCCCTAATTAGTAGTGTAAGACGAGAAGAAAGGCAGCTAATCATCACCACCCATCAACTACTCTTTGACAAACGAATAGCAGGATTGATCGTCACATTTTCACGCCCCCACGGCTGAAAAGGCGAGCATGTTTGGTTTGACGGGGATTCGAATCCGCGATCCTCGGATTACGAGTCGAGTGCCTTAACCATCTGTCCATGCCAGACCATTTCACTGTAATTTGTTTCATCTGAGCAAAATAGTTGTTATCCTGTAGCTTCTTCAAACATCTACAAATAGCGATATGCTTTGTTGCATACTTTTATCGGTTGTCCCAGTCATTTCTGTTCTGTCTAAGTATTAAACATTCAAATAATGTTAAACACACTCTGGTACTTACAGAATAGCAGTCTCGTTTTCACCATATCTGTAATTCTTTTTTGAAATTTTATAGTCAGGAAGAAAGATAAAGAATAAAACACAACATCCACCATAAGTCTGTGAGCTTAATACTTTAAACATCATATTTTAATGCCCGTAGCTTACAGTGCCGGATTAAGGTTTAATGGGGCTCGGGGTAATATTTTAAAATAATACTAATAATCATTCACTCTTGTTTCTATTCTTCTAGATTCACGAACTATAATTTATTTATTTGGGTAACCTGTGCATTACTGTGGTACTGGTGGTTGGTAAAGGGTAACTAAAAGAAAGATGTTGAAGGTAAAACCACAAAGAAAGTTAACTGTATATGTTTTGTTACATATACTATTGTCGAAACGGACAACGACCTTCTTCAGGTATCACTAACTGAACGCGCAACTCGTCTAATTAGTTCTTAAGTTGTCTCAAAAGTTTCACCCCAGCTACCAATGAAATTCCAAGGAAATAAAAGTCAGAAAATAAATGTTTTCATATGGTTCTATATGGAATAAAATAGTTTATTAGTGAGAAAAGTTCTAAACCTAATCTGACGGGCATCTTGTACTGCCAACACCTGAGGTTGCATTTACGTTATTTCAGTAAATATAGAATAAAACCTTAACTAATAGTCCATATTTTAACAGTAAAGAAGTTTTAAGTTCATGAGTTTGTATGATAATATTTTTACAAAATCATAAATTTTTCACAATGTGTCACATGTGACATTATAATTCATGGGATTCTCCAAATATGTAACATCAGCCAGATCATTCATCAAAGACTCTTTTAATTTCAAGTCTAATCTAAATCAACTTTATCATAAAGCCTTAATGGCCAGTTTCGATGTGATATCCTTATTTACAGACGTTCCAACCACTGAAGCTTGGAAGATAGCCTTAGAACTCTATATCCGAGACCCTAACCCAACTATAGACATTCCCAGCAACCAATTAACAACTCTCATAGAATTCACCACGATAAAGACAAACTTCGTGTTCAACAACCACAACTATATACAAACAAATAACCTAAGCATGGGCAACCCAGTATCACCAGTTCTAGCCAATATTTTTATGACACAAGTTGAAACACAAGCAATTAACACAGCATTACATGTTTGTTTGTTTGTTTTGTAATTTCGCACAAAGCTACTCGAGGGCTATCTGAGCTAGCAGTCCCTAATTTTGCAGTGTAAGACTAGAGGGAAGGCAGCTAGTCATCACCACCCACCGCCAACTCTTGGGCTACTCTTTTACCAACGAATAGTAGGATTAACCGTCACATTATACGCCCCCACGGCTGAGAGGGCGAGCATGCTTAGCACGACGCGGGCGCGAACCCGCAACCCTCGGATTACGAGTCGCACTCCTTAACGCGCTTGGCCATGCCAGGCCTGCAGCATTACATCCACCACTATACTGGTACAGATATGTAGATGACACGGTTGCGGGATTCACATCTAGAGAACACACACTTAATTTTTTCAATCACATTAACTCTGTACATCCCAACATTAACTGTATATGTGAACAAGATGGAAGAAATCAAATATTATTTCTTGACCTAAAAATGACAAGAATCGATACACAATTTAAAACTCAACATACTAAGAAACCAGATAAACACAGCCATAAAACTATGCTCACCAGATAAAATTAACGATGAATTAAACAAAATAAAACAATACTTCATCAACATCAATAAGTCTCCTCCACAAACCGTAGAAAACATTATAAGCACACGCCTAGACAGAAAGCAAAATCAACCAACAAAAGTAAATATATCTCACGAATCAAAGAATCACGAAACCATATATTACTGCATACCATATATTCCCGACATCAACAGAAATATAACCAAAATTTGGCAAAAACTAGTAAAAAAATATGACTTTCCAGTTAATACTAAATTTATTTAAAAACCAGGCACAAAACTGAGGTCTATACTGTGTAAGAACTACACTGACAAACACCACACCAACATTATTTATAAAATACAATGTGATAACTGCCACGACTTCTATATAGGAGAAACAAGTAGAAAAATGGAAAGCAGATTCAAAGAACACAAAAAGTCACCTTCACACGTTTTTGAACACTAAAAGTCAAATAAACACAACATAACCATAGAAAACACTCAAATACTAAATAAAGAAACAAACATAAACAAATGCAAAATTTATAAATCCTTACTTATACAACTTAAGCCCAAGATAAACCAATACAAAGGAACATCTTTATATCTGTATTTAAAAATATAATAAATAATAATAATAAAATAAATAATATAAAATTATATACTCAAACATTTAAGCCCGCCCTCTACATTCCGACACTCAGTTACAAAATCCTTTACAAACATGTGGTCAGCTTCCGGACAATTACCTCTCTCTTTCTTTGTGAACCTGACGATGACCGAGGAAGGTTGAAACGTTCTTCATTCCTCTACGTAAAATATTTTCTCAACCCAAACGAGCCGTTTTTACAAATATATTTTTGGTGTAGTTGTTCTCTTCCAAGTTTACTGAGATTGGTTACTTCGTAGTAACGTGAATCTCACTGTTTTATGAGAACAATTAAACCTTTACTTTTATCAAAGTCCGCGACAAGCTATTTACTATTGATTCTATCTAAAAAATCTAGCCTAAGAAACTTGAGACGTTTTTTTCCTCGTCAAACACTTCTTTTCTAAACAGTGTCAGTATCACACATTTCATAAGTGATTAACGGTTGGTCTTTCTTGTGACATAGAATGTTGGACTAGCCTGTCAGATTGAATAACCTTCAATGACCACAACTTTGATTTTTACACGTTTCGTATGTGTTATTTCTCTTCTGGGAGCCACACTACTACAGGAAATAGTTTTGACTGTTTGCTTTTTAAATTTCGCCGTCCCTAATTTAGCAGTGTAAGACTAGAGGGAAGGCAGCTAGTCATCATCACCCATTGCCAACTTTTGAGCTACTCTTTTACCAACGAATAGTGAAATTGACCGTCACATTATAACGCCCCCACGGCTGAAAGGACTAGGATGTTTGGCGCGACGGGGATGCGAACCTGCGACCCTCAGATTACAATTCGCACGCCTTAACACGCTTGGCCATGCCGGGCCATTGGAAATTGTATGTTTATCCGTAGACACAGCTGGATATGGTGAGTGAAAACATTCATATTAGTACATAATCAACATGAGACTGACATGAATACACCTCCTTCTGGATGCTTCAGATATGTTAAAGAAAGACAGATAACACAAAATAACATAAAGTCTTTTTCTATAATAGGTTTCTTTAGACTTATAAAAGACGCGAGACTTCAAGACGTAACTCTGAGTTGGTCATGGCTTTCAACAAGTGATTAGATAATTTTGAAATACAATATAGCAAAGAGGAAGAACTGTAAACATGTTTATTTGGTTATAAACAGACAGATTTAACTGCTTTATCTCATGATGTAGAGGAGATGAAGATCATTCTGTACTATTAGTTACAACACTGTTAACTTTACATCGTTACTAAAGTACACAAGGAACGTTCAACTGGTAGTAAGAAGATAAAACAAAAGTGTATCATATACCAGATTGTTTTCATGTACCAGATTAGGAGTTTCTTTTACCACTTCTGTAGAAAAGTATGGTTAAAGAAACACCTCAACTAGTATATGAAACAACCTGATATATGATACACTTTAGGAGTTTCTTTTACCATATTTCTTTTCAGAAGTTCAAGATATGGCTAATAAATAATACGTTTCTAAACATTTGAACACAGTAATAAATTAATCGAAATACGTTACATTGTACTTGTTTCTCTGACTAATCAGTCTAATTGTGTGATTTGATTGTAATAAAATGTAATATTTAATGTATTCATACTAGTCTCTGTTTGTCTTTCTTTATTTGTCAATCAAATTTAAGACTTAAAATGCTCATCTAAACGGATTTCTCGTATTCGAACTCTACCATTCCTGTTTTGAAGGCGTTAAAAATGTGACGACCATTCCCACTTTAGTCTGTCGCCTCAAGAATTAGGGACGACTATTGAAGATATCTGTTGAAGAAACTCAGTAAACAAACCACCTGTTAATAACCCATGATGTATTCAGAGTAGGAAATTTGAAAGTTTCTGGTTATGCTTTGCTTTGTTTGATGGATTTAAAGCAAAACAAAAACAAATGTTCAAAAAATGATTCATTGGTAAATGATTGTTTCGGAATCAATAAGCATGTGTTTAATATTATTTTTAATGTGACCACTTCGAGATTAATAAAACTTTAACAGTAGCTCCATCTGTGTTTTATTATTTAAATTAGAGTCAATGTGACTTGTGAGACCACGATGAGAATCAGTGGAACTAGGGTTAATTATATTATTTATGTCAGTATAACTGGTGTGAGACGATTTGGGTGTCAGAATGACAGTTAATGAACGATTATATTCGTCAGTGTGACTGATTTGACTATTTTTATAGGTGACAGCGGCTAGTGTGAGACTGTTATGAATGTCAACATTACTGAGACTGTTATAGATGTCACTGTGACTGTCTTGAGTCTATATGCAGGTGTCAGAGTAACGTGTACGAGACTGTTATAAAAGTTATACACGTGACTTCATGCACCTGGTCGGCTACATCGGACCTAATAACAAAATAATAAAAATCAGAAACCCTATTTTCAGTTCAATACTTAGAATTGAATCGTGTAATAATACCAGTTGGTTGTGATGCTGTTGGTTGAGAAAATACAGGGTTGACCTTTGGTCATCTTTGTTGGTGTCTCCATGTGAATAATGTGGCTGCTACACGTGAATAACACCATCATATTTCTGTTATACACATGTAACGTACAGTCAAGTACATGAAATACTGCTAAGTAAGTACAGGTAATTATACAGAACACATCTGGGTCCAGTTTAACAATTTTTGTACCAGTTTTTTACTTTCGACTACGTCACCAAAACGAACAAGTCTGACACTGTACATCCAGCCTGTTACAAGACATCTAAAGTTTTTATACCTTCACTATGAGTCACTGAACCCTAAGTAACTGAAAACATCAAGGTATTCTGTGTCTGGAATGTCCATAACTGTGTCTCTATGAACGGCAGCTAAGTCTGTGGTTATTGTTTCAAGGTTGTAATAGGAGTTCGTCACAGACATTCCATATTACTAACATGTAAATCGTCAGTCAAAACTGTAAACAGAAGGTTTTCCTGTATGCTATAAACGTTACAGAAACTCGTCATATTTACACACAAAATGTCAGATAGTGAAACTAACTCCACTTTCAGTCACGTCACCTCTACAAGTGTCACTGTGACTTTTGAGACATCAACATGGGTGTCACTGTGACTGAAGCGAAGCTGCTATTGGTGTGAATATAACAAAAATGGTGTTATTAAGGTATCTAAGAGTAAACACTCAGTTAACGAAACTATATCGAAATAAAAGTCGAATATATCCCTTACACAATAAAGTATACCAGTGATATTATGTTAATTGGTTTGGTGTAGCTTGAACTTTGTTCAAAGTCACATGAGAGTTATCTCCGCTAGCCGTTCCTAATTTAGCAGTGAAAGGCCGCCAACTCTTCACCTGGTCTTTTAGTCATGAAAAGTGGGATTGACCGTCACTTGGCTGAAAGAACTAGCATGTTTGGTGGGATATGGATTCGAACCCGTCACCCTCAAATTGGGAGTCAAGCGACTACTCATCTGGCCATACAGGACTAATATAGTGTTAATGAAGGTATACCAATAGTATAGTGTTAGTGAAAGTTGTTGAAAATGTTGATGTGTGTTGCCTCGTTTCTCAATTCAAGTTTAAGGATTATCTCCATCTTGAAAAGTCCTTCATCTGAAGGACTTTATATTCAAGATGTCGATTTGGTTATACTACTAAACATATAAAATGTGATCGTATTAAATCATCATACACGAACAATTTCAATATTTCAGTTAATATAGAAATGTTTTCTTGATAAGTTTCTGTTAAATAATAATTTAGCATTTAACTTGTTTGTTAGAATCTTTTAAACAAGCCTATCTGATAATGGTAGAACTATACAAAGATACGATGAAATGTAAATTAGTTAGTACTTTGTATTTTCAGTATATACTTGTATTGAAATTAACAAATGTAAAGACATTCCTCATGTTAGTCAAGAACCAAAGTGATCAAAATATATCAGACAAACTGTCTGTTCGCTGTTTAAATAATTCAGATTTCAGTTGTTGTTTTATGATTTTTTTTTATACAGCACACCTATAGTTCTGATAAAATTTTGTTGCAAAACAAAAACATGATTTCAATTATTTGTGTCAATAAAAAATCTGAACATGTGAATATAATATTTTAAATCTCTTCTGAGTAAAATGTTTCAACAATATCCTTACCATAATTGATGTTTTGGACTACATGGAATCAGATATTACTGTTATATCATTTAAATGTGTCATTATATCTGTGATCTGTCTTTACAGGTTAAACATACTGATAAGTTATGATGGTAAGTATTTTGTATGAAGAAAACCAAATAATTTTACTTTGAACTTACAAAGAGAACGACCAATAAATACGTTTATTTATAGTTATTTATATATACACCAGAATAAAATTTAAATACAGTTTTGGTAATGGTTTTGGTTTTTTTTTTACAGCTTTGCTTTACATCTGTAGTGTCTATATTTTTAAAGAAAAAGTTATTGTACGTTGATTGTGAATTTATGAACACTTAATATTTCTTATACACCGTAAATATATTTCCGATAGATGTCACTTCTCACAAGATGGCTTTACTGTTCAGTTTCTGCCGACACTAGCTCCACCTACCCAAGGTTTCAACAGGAACGTGACTACTTCTACTGTCGCAGCCGCTTCCCAGAAAAGAAGTACCAGAAGTGTGAGTCGATATTATGATATCTTACCTAAACTCACACTGACTTGGTTGGGGAATCAATGATGAGCACCCCTCGAAAAGTGTCCAAAGGCATCTCTATTGGAGGGCAACATCCCAACCTGGAGGAAAACACATGTGGGACAACACTCGTAACCAGACACAGTCTTCGCCCATGTTGACAGTACGTTTCACTAAACTATGTGTCAAAAAGAGAATGACATCCATAATTGTAGATATGATGGTTGGTCCACCTTTCCCATGGTAATGTGTGATATCCTAGCCAACATAGTGCATCTAGACTAGTCTATCTCCTTCCTGTACCAGACCACCTGGGAATCAACCTTTTGAAGAAGATATGACAGGGGTTTCTTAGCCAACTAATACTATTTGGTTGGTCCAGAACTTTTCTAAAACCAGTTTTACCACAAACTAACCAGTAGGAGATTGTACCCGTCAGTTATAACATTCTCTAGTATAGTATAGGAAAAATGATATATAGAAATGAAAAGTAAATAAGCTACATGTACAGTTAATCCAAAAGCCACGTTTGAAACCGGAGAGTGGTGATAGTTGGATGATAATCAGACACTGAGTCTGATGAATGAGTGATATCTAAGGGGAAGTACTAAGAGGGGGTATTTTATGAAGAAGGATAAGGACTGGAAATTAAGTTTCAGCTGGCTATAAATGTGTTATCGAAAGGACAGATGCAGGTGTGGACTGAGTGACGTATAAAACCTTGAGAAGGTAACATATACAGGTAACTTGGTCCAACTTAATAGAATTAATTTACCATTAAAGTAAAACGATGTGGTACTGGGACCAAAAAGTTATGACTATTCTCTCTGAGATGGCTTGTAAATGTTTACAGAAGTTGAGAATTTCACTGATTAGATAACAATCAGAACACTTGGTATTCAAAGAACACACTGTACAAAGGATCTTATAGGTATTGAGTAATGGATACAAGGTTCCATTGATTCTGTTATACTCAGTAACAAATGTGAAAGTGAGTGTGACTCAAAGGTATAAGGACTTCCATTACTGCTATCACCCCAAGAAAAGAAATTACTTCACTATCAGACAGATTAAGACTGCATCATCCTGAACGGAAAGAAAGAAAATTCGGACCGATTGAGAAATGTGTTGAAAAATATCCCAGGTGAAAAGTGTATGAACAGTAACACGAAATTTAAGATTCGTGTTTAAATGGAGTGAATTTTGAAACTAGTTACTCAATAACTGTACAAAATAAAAAGTAATAAAAACGTTAAAGTAAAAACAAGAAGGAAAAAATATAAAACACATCATAAAACTATTGTGTTAGATGTAAAGAAGAAGAATGGAACCCCCATTTTATTATCTCCAACTGGTTAGTTCAGAAGACATCTGGTTTTGGAAAAAGTTAACATTTTCTTACATGAAAATGTGTTTCCATTAGACACTTACCATTTCACACAGAGATTATATCTTCTGAGAACATCTGCCTTGAGTATCTGCATGACACTAATTTTTAGGCAACTTCAATCTGAACTCACGTGATTCTTATTAATGGATAATGATGTTATTGTTTAATAGCTCCCTCTATACTGCTCCCTCATGAAATTTCATTATTAAAGAGAAAATAAGTCGTAATTACCCAAATAAACACATACGTATCAGAAAACTTGTGAGTGAAGCTATTTGATAGGCAGATCATGATACGAATGATCTGTTTTCAAATTAATCGCTTCAAATACATGAGAATCTATACAGCAAATCCATTGGATGGATGCTGAATCATGACGGTCGAGTGTTTTAAAAAAGAAGTAAAGATCGGATATCTGCTCTATGATTGATGTAAAAAATCCCCACGAAATTATCAGAATGGATCATAATCAAACAATTTACTCGCAGTGGTAAGGAATACAAACATGTCCAATGAACAGAACAGAGGTCGGAAACATCGATGTGGAGGAATAACTTATGCGTATGTTTAAGATGAGATTGTTGTTCAATGATGTATCCAAACCAGTAAACATTAACATTTCTGAAGAGGGGTGGGTTTGGTACAATTCAAAATGAAGGAACCAAAACAGTGGTAATAGATTATCTAGTCACAACGAGTTTCTCGAGCACACTAGGAAACAGGGAAAATGGTTGGGTCAAGAGGATAAGGTATTGGGTTGGAGTGAGTAAGGATTTGAATATCTTGTAAATTAATCCAAAACGGGTTTCCACCATCAAAGATATGACTGGAGGACTCTTTCCATGAGTATGAAAACAGAAGGCTATCTTGCATGTAATAAGGAAACCATAAACCAAGTCAACGGATATATAGAGCAAACGTTAGGGCCACGTGACTGAAATTATAGGAGACAATATGGTGTTTGAAACAATAAAATATAACATCAGTGGATGAAGAAAAGGAAGCATCTAGAGAACTCTTCAATGGGAATAGGAAGAAAGGTGTTTGAGATATACACCTGAATATGGAGTAATGGTCCAATGAAGTGAAGAGAACTTTTCTAAATGAAAACGTTGGACAGATTAATAACTAAATCCCCTCCGTGTCTTTTTAAGGACATCAAGTAAAACCTTGTAAGATAATTGGTAAATTTCTTCACACCTAAAGAAAACAGAATAGATTTCAAAGTGAATGAAATTGAACAGGTTTAGAATTGATCGTTAGAGAGAAAAGAACTGGAGAGAATTCCTATGTGTAAGAATGGCAAAGAAGGAAAGGAGGTGGACCCGTTTAGATGTATCGCGTTGGGAAGAATGCTCCCCACCCAATCATGGGAAAGAAGGTGGACTAATTTATATGTATTGTGTTTACTAAGATGCTCCCCACTCTACCTTGGGAAAGAAGGTGGACTAATTTATATGTATTGTGTTTACTCAGATGCTCCCCATTCTACCATGGGAAAAAAAAAGTGGACAACTTTATATGTACTGTATCTGCTAAGATGTCCCTCTCCCCAACATGGGAAAGAAGGTGGACCAGCCAGGATATCTACAGGATATCATTTTACACCCAGCGTCGTGACCCGTACTTTCAAGATGGGAAAAAGAGTGTGCCTAGTTGTTTACGCGTCATCCCACAAGTGCGTTCCTCCAAGAAGAGAAGTCACCCTCTGGGAGCATCTTGTGGACACTTTCCGAGGACTACTCATCTAGGTTCCTCCACCAAGTCAATGTGAACTTCTTAATGTGACTCCTGTTATTTTTAGGTAAGATATCGTGTCAAAGTTGATGTTTTCTTACATTGAAAATATCTTTCTTATTGATACTTTACTATCCTCACACTTATGGTACTTCTTTTCTGTCAACTTTGAAGACTGTGTTCTACAGTAAATAGGAAGCCAGCTGCCAGCTTTGACAGTAGAGTATGTTTCAGTGAAGCGTTGTGCTTGCTTATTTACATGCTGCAACGCAGATGAACCAAGTTGAAACGTGCGGTAGATGAGAGTTTCAAGGTTGGTGGGACCAAAAATATTTTCGCATATTGAAGACTACACTGAACAATAATAGCTGTTATGTGAGAACAAAAAGATATTCTATCGAAAATAGTATGAAACTAGATATTTTAGACTACGTACAATAATCTGGTATAATCTTCTATGAGTGTATATTTTAAATATTTTTCAAAACGACGCCTAACAAAACATTTTATGTATCTTATTACATTGTCCTTCCAAAATAAAATTTGTGTCTGTCAAGCATACATTTCTAATACTCTGAATTCATCCAATTAATGTGGCAGACAAACAGAAATCTCTTTTCTCCTTCGTCTCTTCTTATAGTTTCCATTGACAGTTGAACCAGTAATTTCAAGTTATCTCAGATAATTATACTGCAGTATATTTGGTAGAATTCTGTAAATCAAAACAAACCACTAACTATGAATACAACTATGTAAGCAAAACTCAACATTTTACATGACTAATAATGATGTAATAAAATCACGACTAGTAACTTTATATCGAGTACAAAATATCTGAATAAAATATTAGTAAATAATTTGTTGAAAAATATATTGTGAAATAAACATTTTTTCAAGTATAACATCAAATAAAATTAAATTATATTATGTGTGTGTTATTTCTGTAGTAAAGCCATATTTGGCTATCTGTTGTGTTAACTGAGAATAATTTAAACCATGGTTTTAACGTTGTAACTCTGTACAATAAGTGCTGTACCATGTGGGATCTAAATTATATTAAAAGGTGAAAAACATGGTACCTGTCATACGATGGTAACTAAATACTAGGATTAAATGTGTTCAAATTATTTGTATGTAGCTGGAACCTAAAGTTGGTGAGCATCTCAGACAAAACACCAAACAGAATTTTTCAAACAATCCGTTTTAAAGTTCTCTTTATCTCTTTGTGTGTAATGTTTCAACAAATTACTTTAATGTCCTTTAAAATTAATTGTTCATTCGACAGAATTCTGTATTAATTTGAATAATTGGTATATTTTGCTGCTATCAATCAAACTTTCTGAACCTATATTCCTTATACCAACAACTATAAGAAGTAATGGTTGAGTATTTCAGTTATGTTAAGAACCACTCAACAATTACATATCGTTACGTCAAGGGGCGTAGCCAAGGGGAGGTTAAACCCCCCATGGACCCAAACTTTTTAGACAGGTTCAGTTTCCACCTGTGAAGTTTCATAAAGATCCGTGGTTGCATGACAGATAATTTCACACAACAAATGGTCAAATACACATTTCTGATTGAACACTTTTAATACAGCAAGTTTTGTCAGAACTAGAGAAATACAATCGAATATCTGTGAAAGGCTCAAACACCAGTTCGTTCTTGCCAGGACTTCTACAACACAGTTTGGTTCAACTTTAATATCACGGTGAATGTATAATGAGGCCATTCAATCGATCTTCAGTGGTGGTATTTCTCAAATACGTTTTGAGTCTTCTGAGAGTTGAAAACGAACGTTCCAGTGGGCTCGTGGGCTCAGGCAAATACTTTCAACAGTCTAGAAATGACTGGAAACATTTCTGCATTGCACATTGCACATGCATCTATGACATGTTTTGGTCTGTTGTTGAAAAGTGATTTGCACCAATGTCAGCCTTGTATATATTGACCAACTCTTTAATTTGGTCACATTGTTGTGCTGTAGGTTCTGACCGTTCTGTGGTAGATCCCGATGGTAGTAGACACATGAAGTTTGTAAGGAGAGTTTTGTGACTAGACAGACGGTCACATATTTGTAAAAGAAAGTGATCAACAAATGGTACAAATACAACAATACCAAAGTACTCCTCAGGGCTAGTGGTTTGTGGGTTAGCACGGTACATCTTTTAGCCTGCCTTGGCATTATGATGTCAATATGAAGCTCACTACACAGAGTTTGAGCCTCACAGAAAATGTTGTTAAATTCATTCAAAGTATTATTTCTGAGTGAACGGATTAAATCTTCCACTATTTCTGGGTGATGCATCGCAGCACCTAAATCAGTGTTCTGTTACTGCAGTAAGTTACACAGAGGTAAACTAAAGGAAAACAATTTAACAATGGTAAGTAAAGTGATGATGAACTCTGGCTGTGTTATAGAACACAACAATTGATTGGCTTACGTGGCAGAATCTCTGTCTTGCCAGCCTGATAAGGTCTCAATGGTATCTGACACTGCTTGGTTTTATTCTAGAAAGACAATGACTGAGTCTTGCCTCTCAACTCACAGGGTGAGGCAGAGATCTTTCAAACTTTTTTCTTTCGATTCAGGTGCTTTATTCTCCACCGAAAGGGGCAAAACGTGCTTTAGTTTGGGTGCACTGAGAAAGTTTTCAATGCTATAAATTACTCCCATGTAATTTTGCACAGGAACTTCTTTACAAGCATTAGAAATTGCCAAGTATAGGGAGTGGGCACTGCAGTGTACATTGGGTGCAAGTGGGAATTTATCACTTATGTGTCTCTGGACACCATTGAATTTCCCACTCATAGAACTAACACCGTCGTACCCTTGTCCTCACAGGTAAGCCATGTCAGATTTCGGAAGCTTTAGAATGTTTAGTTGAAGACCAGTCAGAAAAAAGAAACTAGAAGAGAAGCAGACAATATTGCAAATAAGATGCAAGAGCTAGAAGTTATTTTATATTGATCATGTAGGATGAGATTTTGCACAAGTGTGTCAAGTTCTGCAAATGTGAATGTGAACTTAAAAACACATGCAGATCTATGTTGGTCATTATCTGACCAACTATGTTGATTACAATGCAGTTCAAACTAACAAACGTTTCAGAAAGAATGTAATGAATGATGGAGATGCACAAGAAATAGATCTGAATGCCAGAGATAAATTTCGTATCACCACCTTCTACACAATTATTGATAAACTAGAAACCCAGATGAGAATAAGAGGAGAGGTGTACAAAGAAAGAGTAAACAGATTTTCTTTCCTAAGTGATGTGACATTTTATATCACTTCTCTGCTGAAACTGAAAGAATCAATAGGTTTCTTGACGTTCCTAAACATTTTGTCAATCCCTAATGGATGCATTAAATAAATACAGTGGTAAGCATAAAAACTAAAGAAAACCAGATACAAAATTTTCAGATATTGGTCTCCTCTTTTCATTTTGAATTAGTTATTTATATTGTATTGTTAAGTCTCACCAGGTCTGTAAATTACAGAGTGTTCGGATAGTCACTTTGCATTTATATATTTATTAACAGAAAAAACTGCACAGTGACTTTCCGGACACTCTGAAAATCAACAGTTAAACACTTTAAGTACATTTTATTTTTACACAAAATTAATTTAACTCAGGAAAAATATCTGTCACATTTTAAATACTGCTCTTTGTGTGTGTTAGCCAGTATTTTCTAGGCTATTTTCACACTTTTTATTCATTTTATTACAGTTACAAATTCCATGACATTCGAAATTTTGATTAAAAGAAGAAAAGTATGAATACTAGCTAGTTGCTTGAAATATTTTGTTTTGTCCTTTTGAGTCGGCCCGGCATGGCCAGGTGGTTAAGGCACTCGACTCGTAATTATGAGGGTGGTGGATTTGAATCCCAGTTCTCACATCTCTGTGACCTACACTCAATAAATCTTACAAAATTATAAAGTCTAAAATATATATGAGTAAAACTGTTCGTACAGATTTATAATTATTATTTAAAGTTGTATGTTGAACAGATGTACCAGTGAAGTAGTCAACTGGGTATCTATGTTGTTCAGTTGTACAGGGTAATTTAGTGAACCAGTTATCTGTGTTGTTCAGTTGTACAGGGTAATTTAGTGAACCAGGTATCTGTGTTGTTCAGGGTAATTTAGTGAACCAGGTATCCGTGTTGTTCAGTTGTTCAGGGTAATTTAGTGAAACAGGTATCCGTGTTGTTCAGTTGTACAGGGTAATTTACTGAACCAGGTATCTGTGTTGTTCAGTTGTACAGGGTAATTTACTGAACCAGGTATCTGTGTTGTTCAGTTGTACAGGGTAATTTAGTGAACCAGATATCTGTGTTGTTCAGTTGTACAGGGTAATTTAGTGAACCAGGTATTTGTGTTGTTCAGTTGTACAGGGTAATTTAGTGAACCAGGTATTTGTGTTGTTCAGTTGTACAGGGTAATTTAGTGAACCAGGTATTTGTGTTGTTCAGTTGTACAGGGTAATTTAGTGAACCAGGTATCCGTGTTGTTCAGTTGTACAGGGTAATTTAGTGAACCAGGAATGTATGTTGTTGAGTGGTTACAGTAAAGTAGTCAACACGATATGTATGTTTTACAGATGCTTACGTAAAGTTGTCATTCAGACATATATGTTGAACAGATGTACTAGCAATGCTTTGTCGCACGGTTGAGTGCCCCAAGTGAAAATTACGGTTTGCCTGTCAGGGTGTAAATTCGGCCTTTCTCCTAGTTATAGGTTAACTAAAATTGGAGGGAAGACGCTTCCATACACGACACTGCGGAAAATTACAGGCTGCAGTAATTAGTTTCAGTATCTCTGTCATAAATACAAAGGCTTGGAATGGTCAGGTGGTTAGTGCATTCGACTCGTAATCTAAGGGTTGCGGATTCGAATTCCCGTCACACCAAACATATTCCTCCTTTGAGCCATGGGGTGTTACAATGTTACAATCATTCACACTCTTCGTTGGTAAAAGAGAAGCTCAAGAGTTGGCGGTGAGTGTTGATAACTAGCTGCACTTTCTCCACTCTTAGATTGCTAAATTAGAGATGGCTAGCGCATATAGTCCTCGCATAGCTTTGTGTAAAATTCAAATCCATTGTAACGTAACTTTCTATTGGTTCCTCTAGAAATTGGACTGTTACACGTTCGGCACGTTTGCAAGCTTAACTAAATCTTAGCACTGGTAAAGAAAAGGCGTAAAGAAATGAGTGTAGTTTAATCTGATGTTATTTCAGGAGAAAAATTTAAATGAGACGCACTGGTCAGAGTTGCAACAGATCTTTTGAGGTCCTGGAGCAACATTGACTACAGAAGATAAGCGGAGAGAGACTGCAAACACTCCTTCGTGGACTTTCATTCGGTTTCATTTCTTTCGAATTTTGCTCACAGCTGCGCAATCTGCGTAACCCATCCCTAACTTAGCAGTGACAGATTAGAGGGCAGAAAGTTGACAACAGCCCCTCACCCTAAGGCTACTGTTTCACCAGCGAATAGTGTGATTGGCCGTCACATTCATATCGCATCCAGAGCTGAAAGGGCGAGACAGGGATTTGAACCTGTGACTCCCATATTGTGAGGCAAAAGCCCTATCCACCAGGCTATCAAAACAAAGACAAGTACAGCGCAATGAAAATGAATTGAGTTACACTTTCTAATGAAATAGTTTCTTGTAGTTGTCTTTATTATTAACGTAACTTTCCGAAACTGCTTTCTCTTCTGGGGGTCTCAACTCTTTCTTCCCCACCGATGTAAGAAGATGTTCAGAACAAACAGTGTTACGAACCCGGAGATAAAAATACTTTAAGCAATTGAACTGAGAGGGAAATCCCACCAGTTGTAGTAGGTTGGACAAGGACTGAAAATGTAAGTTTTGAGGGTTTCCATCAGACCGTGACGCACTTCTATACAGTCATCCGGTGATCAGTGACTTGCGTTACATCATCCATAGTGACCTTACAACCTTGGGCAAATAAATTTATTCTTTGTGACGTACATAGCTCAGTGTCAACACATGAAGGGTAGGTTGTGTCTCCGTTTTGCATTTCTAAATCTCATTATAATAAAACCGATTCATACCCCTTGTGATGTCTTACGTTCTCTACAGATATAAGTCCTGTTACTTCATGTAACGCTGTAACGTATAATGTGTTTCCTGTTACTCTATGTAACGCTATAATGTACTATAAGGTGTTTCCTGTTACTTCTTGTAAAATATTTATGAATTATGTATATCATATCTGAACATATCGTTCCAAACGACTAGAGACTTAAATTCTTCGTTGGCACTTCCTTCTTTATGAAATGTATTAGTTTCTACCGTTGTGTAGAAAGTAGGACAATGGAGAATGGCTAGTGGTATTCAAACAAGCCTTTTTATTGGTCATTTATATGTAAATTAGCATTAAAGTTTTTTAATTTTAACCACATTTGGCAATTACATAACATCTTATGATTTGATTAATGGATATCGCAAAAACACTAAGTTCATAAATTACAAAACTTTCAAAATAGCTTAACGCTATTACTTTAGCCATTTTAAAAGTCGCCTGCGTATGTAATAAAGGTTAAGCCTACTTTAAGGAAACAAACTAAGTCTACTCGAGAGTAACAAACACAAAGTCCACATATACTTCAATAATTTGATAACTCTGCTCGCGATACTGCATTTTTTGCAAAATTGTTTGCAGTTATCAACATATACAGCGATAAAAACGCAAGAAAAAATATAAATTATTCCAACACATCATGGTATGGAGAATTATTAGGCTTAGCACACCCTAGAATAAATGCCCCTGTGATTTGCTTTATACATTGGTCTTAACGTGTTAAAATACAATGACAGTTGCTACTCGAAATGAACCCTTTGCAAATAGGAATGAAATTTATATATTTAAAAACGACTGGTATGGGTAGAGAAGCGAACAACAATTTTCTCGTCATCAAGGATGCAATCTTAAACAATATTAAACAATAATGTAATGGACTAGCTTGTAGAACATAAAAATAATATTTATCTATATCATTGTTGTGGTTTATTTTATTATTACGTCTACGAATATTGTTGATTACATTCTAGTAGTGGTTTATTTTATTATTACGTCTACGAATATTGTTGATTACATTCTAGTAGTGGTTTATTTTATTATTACGTCTACGAATATTGTTGATTACATTCTAAACAATAATTCGTTAATATTTTCTTCCCAGTAATTTTAATACATGCACTTTCACTGATGTTTTACATTATTTACCACGAGTTTTCTGAGAATTTTCTACAATAACAATAAAAAAACAACAAACTTCAGTTCATTTTAAAATTAACATACACGTTGCTTCCTGGAAAATTCCAACATTCACGCGCCACACAAACACGTAAAAATAGTTTGTATATTTAGATATTCACATATTCACAATGGAAGGTAACATTTTGCCACTAGGTGGCTCCTTGAGACTATTTGATCGATTAATACTAAATATCGATCTGCATGCACGAGCGTGGTATACGGAGAAAGATCTTCCTGAAACTTCTGATTTTTTTCGATGGCCGTTCCTCTTGTAATTCTCTTATCTGTACAACAGGGGGCGTCACCACATGGCCGCTGCTTGAATATCAGTGTTCATTTCTCCGAAGCGATGACAAGCAACACTTCTCGGTCTGCAGTAACAGAAAAATGTTAACATAATGGTGGACCTCATTAATAATTAACTAAGTACACAGTAACAGACCTCTGAGAGACAAAACCTCCACAACTGACAGAAGTGTCTAGAAGGAAAGAAAGAAATAGAACCTAACAACAGTAGATGCTCCCAACATACAAAATGGGTTTAAAGTTTTATATCTCCCCACCACGCGGAAGAGGTTTATAACAGTAAACTTCCACAACATAAAGTAGTTACTAACTGTCATCCACCAGAGGAACGGCGTTAAGTCTTCGGATTTACAACGCTAAAATTGGGGGTTCGATTCCATTTGATGTACACAGCAGGTAGCCACATGTGGCTCCGCTAAAAGAAAAGCACACAACTGAATACTTAGAGCTCTAGCGAGAAAGTAAAGTCTAAGACGTTCTCGAAATTATTTTTCAAGGGTATAAGATATTCCATCTTAGAAAAAATTCATACCAGATTAAAGTGAGTGGAAAATAAATCCATGTGTTTTTCTAAGTTATTTGCAATTGATAATTTACAGTGAAGTCTTTTAGTTATATCTTTCAAGTACAAAACGAGTAACTCTTTCAGATTATTTTACTAAAACTCCAGTCCCCTAGTGACAGCATAATGATGTTTGGCAATAAAACCCTTAGCGATAAGTCTGAATTTTCATAGCCTTAAAAATCGGATTTCGATACTCGGGATGGGCACAGAAAAGATGGCTCTTTGTGTAGCTCTGGGCTTAACAGCAAACAAAGACGAGGCCACCTACCGATTAAAAGGTGACATTAGTTCCTTCTTCACGGCTTCTTTTTGGGTAAATTTGCCAAAAGAGTGGAGGCTCACTGCTCGCTTGCCGTTGAAAATCGTGCTGACGTCACCGTCATCGTTCTCGCAAATTGCATTATCATTCCTATCGTGGCTTGGTCCTGGTATAGCGCCATCTGGTGAGAAAGTTGTTGGTTGGATCACCAAGTCAGTTTTGATGACAGAGTTGCTCTCTTGACCTACAAAGTACCGATACGGAGTATCATAGTCGACCTCCAAAATGGTAGAAAACTTGTTGGGAAAAAGAGTGTCCACAATGACGACAGTGGCTCCAGCTAGTATGGCGACAACACCTGTAATTAATAAACTGCTGATAATGATTCAGTTGAAAACAATCTTTATATTAAAATAAAATGTAACATCAGATACATCTGGAATACAGATAGCAATTCAACATTCAATTGTAGCGCTAAGTACTACAAAGATTATCCTAATTGTAGCTCTAACTAGAGCAGAGATAATCCTAATTGTAGCTCTAACTAGAGCAGAGATAATCCTAATTGTAGCTCTAACTAGAGCAGAGATAATCCTAATTGTAGCTCTAACTAGAGCAGAGATAATCCTAATTGTAGCTCTAACTAGAGCAGAGATAATCTTAATTGTAGCTCTAACTAGAGCAGAGATAATCTTAATTGCAGCTCTAACTAGAGCAGAGATAATCTTAATTGCAGCTCTAACTAGAGCAGAGATAATCTTAATTGCAGCTCTAACTAGAGCAGAGATAATCCTAATTGTTGCTCTAACAAGAGCAGAGATAACCCTAACTAGAGCACTAATTGGTACAAATCACTGATAAGATACGGTGCAGATAGAATGTTCTGAATAAATGTAAATAATAAACTATTTCTCATTTTAAATTAAAAATAAAGTTCAAATCAATTTTTAGTAAAGTATGTGAAAAAGAACATGATGTTTAAGAAGTAGACGGAACAGTAGACGGATAGTTATTCACAACGGCTACAAGTACTCTGTAGAGTAGACGGATAGTTAGTTATTCACAACGGCTACAAGTACTCTGTAGAGTAGACGGACAGTTAGTTATTCACAACGGCTACAAGTACTCTGTAGAGTAGACGGATAGTTATTCACAACGGCTACAAGTACTCTGTAGAGTAGACGGATAGTTATTCACAACGGCTACAAGTACTCTGTAGAGTAGACGGATAGTTATTCACAACGGCTACAAGTACTCTGTAGAGTAGACGGGTAGTTATTCACAACGGCTACAAGTACTCTGTAGAGTAGACGGGTGGTTATTCACAACGGCTACAAGTACTCTGTAGAGTAGACGGGTGGTTATTCACAACGGCTACAAGTACTCTGTAGAGTAGACGGGTGGTTATTCACAACGGCTACAAGTACTCTGTAGAGTAGACGGGTGGTTATTCACAACGGCTACAAGCAGACAGAACATTAGACGGTATTTATTAACTTCTGTAAGTAGTCTGTACAGTAGAGACGGTATTTATGAACTTTTGTAAGTAGTCTGTGCAGTAGAGGGTATTTATTAATAACTTCTACAAGTAGGCTGTACAGTAGCTGGTAGTTATGAACAACTTCTACAACATTTTCTTTCAATATTCTGGTGAAACGAGCAAAGTTTGAAAAAATAAATAAATGATGGGTTATGTTCGATTCCATGACAACAAACTGAATAGACGTACCATGGCATTAAACTTATAATTATTGGTCTGGGATGTCCTGGTGTTTAGGGCGCTGAATTCGAAGGCTATGGGTTCGAATTCCATCATCGAGCATGTTCACCCTTTCAGCGTGAAGGCATTATAATGTTAAGGCAAATCCCTTTAGTTATTGATTAAGGAACAACCCAGGACCAAATTCAAAATTATGCAAAACAAAAGTGAATTTATTTTTAAAATGTTGTTTTGAGGTTAACCGAGAACCAGACAAACCAAGAATATTGGCCAAATTGGCCCGGCATGGCCAAGTGTGTTGAGGCGTTTGACTCGTAATCCGAGGGTCGCGGGTTCGAATCCCGGTCGCACCAAACTTTCTCACCCTTTCAGCCATGGGAGCGTTATAATGTGACGGTAAATCCCACTATTCGTTGGTAAAAGAGTAGCCCAAGAGTGGGCGGTGGGTGGTGATGATACAAAATAAATAAACAAAGAAATAAGCTGGCCAAATTGCTTCAAGTATTTTTATACTCGCTGGAGTACCCATCCCTTAAATGGAACTTACGTGAAATCACGAGTATTTAGATCTGATCTGACGTAACGACACGTTATCCTCTTATATGTACCTGGAAAACAAAATGCAAAACCACAAATCTTCCATTGGACCCAATAAACTTTCATGGCCGAATCTGGTTAAATATTCGTCAACAGGGAATGACGTACTTGGTGTGTGTGCGTGTGTGTGTAAATTTCGTAAAAGGACAAAACGCAAATCTAAAAATATGAATGTCCTCATGTACTCGTGTACCAATTTTGGTAAAGATCCGTCCACACCTTTCGAATTAGTTACATGGACACACAACACTACTACGTTTAATAGATTTGGGGTTCGAGTCCAGGCTTTAGCATCCTATTCTATCTTTTAGAACACGTCCAACCAGTTTATTCAAGTTTCAAATGAATGATCTTGTAACGTTTGTCACAAGTCGTAACTTGACTTTGGTGTACGGAGTGTGAAGCGTGTGGAGGTATTCAAAACGTGAATAACGTATTCATTCCTGTAGTTTGTTTTAACGTAAACCACTCTTTCAACCGAAATTAATCAAACTCCGGATTATAGTATTGCAAATCCATAAACTTACCATCAAGGGTAGTCCATTTCTATATATTTTTTATCATAAAACTCATGATTTTTGCTGTAGAAATCGTTACACAAGTGTTAGTAACTAATAGAAATCGTTACACAAGTGTTAGTAACTAATAGAAATCGTTACACAAGTGCTAGTAACTAATAGAAATCGTTACACAAGTATTAGTAACTAATAGAAATCGTTATACAAGTGCTAGTAACTAGTTGTTTGTTTGTTTTTTGAATTTCGAGCAAAGCAACTCGAAGGCTATCTGTGCTAGCCGTCCCTAAGTTAGCAGTGTAAGACTAGAGGGAAGGCAGCTAGTCATCACCACCCACCGCCAACTCTTGGACTACACTTTTACCAAAGATTAGTGGAATTGACCGTAACATTATAACGTCCTCACGGCTGAAAGGGCAAGCATGTTTGGTGTGACGGAGAGTCGAACTCGCGACCATTAAATTACGAGTCGAGTGCCTTAACACGCTTGGCCATACCGGACCTCTAGTGACTAGTGGAAACAAGTGTTAGAAACTAGTTTTCTGCCTGCGTGTTTCAATAGAAAGTGTGACAACTTGTTACAAGTTGGCAGAACGTACTGACTGACCCAGTTTCTAGTACTAATCAGGAGTGGGGGGGGGGAAGAAGGACAATCTCAGTACCAGTCAATCGTAGCCCATGCTTCTTGAGATCATTAACCTTGGCTAACTTGTAGACTGTGGTAGGTAAGAAGAGAAACTACAGCACGCACGTGACTCCTAGCTGGGCGAATCTAAACTCAGTAGAATAAATGTAACCAAAAGCTCGCATGAGGAAGTTATAATCCAATATATTTAGTATTAACCTTTTAAACTACAATACGTTGTACAATATCAGACCACTGTTGTCCAAGCTGGATTATGTATCATGTACACGTCAGACCACTGTTGTCCATGCTAGATTATGTATCATGTAATGTCAGACCACTGTTGTCCATGCTAGAATATGTATCACGTACACGTCAGACCACTGTTGTCCATGATGGATTATAATACTTTATTTTTTTTAGAAAACCGAGAATTAAAAACTTAGATTCTGGATGTTTCATAATACTGTAAATAAACGAAACTTGTATAATATAATATAAAACAAATCGTGTACCGTTATATAACCGGAAATACCACATGTTATCGATTAGCACAAGTTTAAAATTAATCAGAGATAAGATATTTGAATATTCAACTAAAATAAAAGTTACAATCCATAACCTAACTCTAGGACTTTAATTCTGCATGAAATAAAGTTGAACTAATAGCTCTGTCCCCTCTGTGGCTGCTTGAAACCGTTATGATGTAACATGTTTATCACCGAGTGGCCGTTTACTTTGAGGTGTCATTACGTGTTTATAATGTGCATTGTGCCGTGCCTACTTTATAATGTGCATTGTGCAGTGCCAACTTTCAGCCTCAACCAATTCCTCAACAGAGGTCCACTGTTTGAAAAATAAAAATACTTACGAAAAACTCGTTCTGGTGTCACTAAGTAAAATTTAAGGCGCGTTCTTTCTCTTTCTCCCTGAAGGTTTCATCAGTGGTCATTGAGCTGGCGACCAATAAACGTTCGAGCCAATTTCGACAGTTTGGCACAATTTAGATTATCGACCACACCCCCTCAAAATGTACCCCCCTCTCACAACTGCGATTTTCTTAGCTATTCGTGTTTCTATTAATTCCTAGAGTAATCAGGTTTATGGGCCACCGTCACGCTTGGAGCTTTCCTCTTCCAAAGGAAAACACTACTGAACCTTCGCAGTTGTCAAGCCAACGACCCGCATCCAATGCCAACGGGCGTTTTCAGCTCTCTGGAGAACAGCGTGTCAGCGATCTGCACATGGGTGTTAACACGCGTTTATCCATCGCTTGTAATTGATTTGACGCCAGGCAGATCGTAAAAAACAAAGCGCTGACTACCAGTGCAGCCGGATAATGAAAATGTTGGAATAAAATGAAACTGAAACCTAGGAGAGAGTATTTAAATGAATTTAAAAACGGCACGTAAATTATCTTAGAGAGTTATCACTGAATGAAGCGATAAACGAAAATAAACACAACTGTTGGTGCATACACGTTTTAATAAGCGTGCTAGCTGTGCTAATTAAAAGAATCGATACAATAAAAAACAGAGTCGTTTACACACGATTTCTTTCAGTTTCACAAACGAAATAAATGAAATAATAAAGAGAAAACATGATATGTGTCTAGTTAGAGTTAACCTCCTTTTTTAAACATATAAAATCAGCAGAACAAGGACAACGAACGTAATTCGAGTTAAGCAAATTAGGGTTTCGATACCAGCGGGAGGCTGGGCACAGTATCTCATTAGTGTAACTTTGTGCTTAGTAATAAACTAACATTACTATTAACACAGATGCCTTCGTCAAAGAGAGAGAAAAAAAAAAGAAATAGAGAGAAAACGTTGTATGTGTTTTCTCTACGCTTGCTCATTAAACTCGTTGTATTCACCGAAACTGACTGGAAGATTTACACTACTAGAGGGCGCCACTTCATTGTAGTACATAAAAACTAAACTACAAAAAATATTTAAACTTAATAACGATAGTTAATATATCTAAGCGACCGACATTAACGACAAAATAAAAACACTATTGAGTTAGATATATAAATGCATGTTTTTGAGCAGTGGCATGGCTAAAGTAGGCTTAACGTACGCAAATAAGTCAATGTTCTAACTATCACTATACTGTTTGTCCGAAGATTTCACTTAACCAAAAAGGCTAAAGTCCATTTTACGACACATTTCTGGTACATATTCTCAGAAGTCAAAAGAAGTGTAGGACACTTGACCAATGATTCCTGAACGTTCTTGTTTGAAGCATGCGACTTTCATTAGTATTACAACATGACACATAATCCTATTTTCAATGACCGAACTATGTTTAGAGCTACAAAAATGCACGACACAGATGTACAGACATACCTCATGTGTAATAAGATTACTGACACAAATTGTCCACCTGCCCCAAGGAGGAATAAAGACTTTTTGGGGTGAATAACGACTTTAAGGAAATAATTTTATGTAAGGAAAACAGAAAAACATTACTGAATCCTGTCTCGAAGTGTTCTTGAAAACTGTACACACACACATACACACACACACACCACACAACAATACTCAAAAACAATACACACACCACTCAACAATACTTAAAAACAATACACACACCACTCAACAATACTTAAAAAAACAATACACACACCATACAACAGTTCTTTTCTATATCTTTCACCGAGGCATTCTGGAAATCTCCATAGCCTCGACAGCAATGACTCACAAGCACAGCTTTCAATAAACGCCGGCTTTTAACTTATAATAATAAACAGCAAATAGTCACGAAATATTACCTCACAAAATAAATAATTAAACATCTGACATAACATGAAGATGTGACTGAATGACATTAACCACGTACCTAAACAAAGGAATGAAATTAGACCTACCAGCTACTAATACGAGCCAGAAACACCAGCCATAACGAAACGAAAGATGCCCTCCTTCGAAAGGAATATACAGAGGTTTCCTTGGTATAAGATGAAGAAAAACGACATTGGTGGAAAGCATGGCGCCGCCAGTGAGCTGCATGCAATATGCTCCATACCTGGGTAAGGTGCACAGCAAGATATTCATCAACAGCCACAAAGAAAACGCCACCCTGGTGAGAAAAATATGAAATGTTAACAAAAACTAGCATTGTTGGTCTGAACCGTTTTATTGTAAAATTTCTTTTTTGATAGATCAGAAAACATGCAGAAGTTGTAAAGGGTTGAGTACCTTATATTAAAACGATTCTTAATATGTAAATCAGCAAGTCACGTGACAACAACAGCTCATATAAAACCATGGTGGGACAGAATGAATCAGAACTACGTTTTGACATTGTGCGGTATCAAGGTAGGCAATGCGTTGCCACTAAAAATTTGATCGTTTTTGGGAAGGGCATGTAACAGTTCTTTCTGGAGCGAACTATCCATACACTCAGCTCATAAATGTGTGTTCAGGTCGGAAATTTAGATATTCCAAGACGAGGATATCTCTTGTGTATTATGAAATTCGGAAACGGAGAAATGCGAGTCAATTTAAGAAACCAGGGCAAGCCAGAAAGATTGTTTGTTTGTTTGATATTTGAATTTCGTGCAAAGCTACACGAGGACTATCTGCGCTCGCTGTCCATAATTTAGCAGTGTAAGATTAGAGGAAACGCAGCTAGTCATCACCACCCACGCTGACTCTTGGGCTACTCTTTAACAAACGAATAGTGGGACTGATCGTCACATTATAACGTCCCCACGACTGAATAGCGAGCATGTTTGGTGCGACGAGGATTTGAACGTGCGACCCTCGGATTACGAGTCGAGTGCCCTAGCCACCTGGCCATGCCGGACCGATACTGATAAAAGAGGCCTAGAAAGTGAAACAAATCGTCATCTCTTGCACTTTAACATGCGAGATCTGTTGCATTGCTAGCTACTTAATAGATCCCTGGATTGAGATTATAAGCGCTGATATTTTCGGCGTTTCAGTGTAACATCGATCTTAGTTTTGTATTCTAATTTTTCAAGACACTAACTGGAGATTCGGGGCACTTTCAAATACAATCGGGGATCGGCCCCGTATACCAGTGTCTAACAACGCCTCTAGATTAAAAATAAAGGGCAGTGACAAAAGCAAGTTTCAAATATATATAAAAAAAATTAAAAATCTTAAAATTATTTAATTTCTTTGGTGGAAATCTCATGAGTGTTGCAAGGGATAAATGAAGGTAACTAAGCCTACATAGAAATATCTTAATGAAACCAACTCTGTGATGCGATTCTGAGTTGTTAGTTCACTCTTAAACTAAACTTTCATTCAAAATATTTTTGTTACCGATGGTAAACATTAATGTACGTTAAGTACAAGTGCATTATTGTAGAACGGTCAGACAATTCCAGTTTCATAAAAAAAAAAGAAGCCACAGCGCCCCCATAAACCCCGGTGAGCGAAAATTAAACTAGAAGAGGACGATGTTCATTTCTAAATAGGTACAAAATAATGAAATAAGTATAATTTTTCTTTTGGCATTATTTGTAAACAATTGTAATACCTAATCTAGTAAGTACATAAGTATAACACTGCCCCCTAACTACACAGATTTAAAACATTTTAGTGACGTCACCACTTACCACAGAATAAATCCTGAATAGTACCCAGCTAATCGATACCTCCGACCCCAGCAGAAGCCCTCTAGATCTTGACTCAGGTACTCTGCTATAGTTAGAATAGGGTAGGGCAGACCTTTAATTAAGGCTTTTCTGTATCCTCCTTTCAAATCTGTGGCTAAAATAGACATACGAAACATAAATGTGTTTTCTTCCCGTTTTGTAGTTTCTCTTACCAATCAAATGATCTTACTTATCCAGCTGAAAATAACAATAATATATATTTTGTTGTATTTAAAATACAGAGAGGGGAAGGAAAATTACAAAAGTATTGTATTTTACCTGATACCACACAAAATAAGTAATTTGTATAACCTTTGGTTTATTATCATGTTATTTACATACTTGTCTCGTGTAATTTATAACATTTCAGACAAGAATTCATGTTTTTTTATGGTTTGCATTAAATGTTAACTTTGTGTGAAATAGTAAAACTAGATGGAGTTTAGAACAGGTTTTCTTTATTGTATGTGATAGTAAGACGTGTGTACAGGTTTTCTTTATTGGATGTGACAGTGAGACGTGTGTACAGGTTTTCTTTATTGGATGTGACAGTGAGACGTGTGTACAGGTTTTCTTTATTGGATGTGACAGTGAGACGTGTGTACAGGTTTTCTTTATTGTATGTGACAGTGAGACGTGTGTACAGGTTTTCTTTATTGTATGTGACAGTGAGACGTGTGTACAGGTTTTCTTTATTGTTATGTGACAGTGAGACGTGTGTACAGGTTTTCTTTATGGATGTGACAGTGAGACGTGTGGTTACAGGTTTTCTTTATTGGAGTTTGACAGTGAGACGTGTGTACAGGTTTTCTTTATTGGATGTGACAGTGAGACGTGTGTACAGGTTTTCTTTATTGGATGTGACAGTGAGACGTGTGTACAGGTTTTCTTTATTGGATGTGACAGTGAGACGTGTGTACAGGTTTTCTTTATTGGATGTGACAGTGAGACGTGTGTACAGGTTTTTCTTTATTGGATTTGACCAGTTGAGACGTGTGTACAGGTTTTCTTTATTGGATGTGACAGTGAGACGTTGTGTAAGTTTTCTTTATTGGATT
Source organism: Carcinoscorpius rotundicauda (assembly GCA_011833715.1). Lineage (NCBI taxonomy): Eukaryota > Metazoa > Arthropoda > Merostomata > Xiphosura > Limulidae > Carcinoscorpius > Carcinoscorpius rotundicauda. Next base: position 45,192,141 of record CM022406.1, on the reverse strand, counting down.
GTGACAGTGAGACGTGTGGTACAGGTTTTCTTTATTGGATGTGACAGTGAGACGTGTACAGGTTTTCTTTATTGTATGTGATAGTAAGACGTGTGTACAGGTTTTCTTTATTGTATGTGATAGTAAGACGTGTGTACAGGTTTTCTTTATTGTATGTGATAGTAAGACGTGTGTACAGGTTTTCTTTATTGTATGTGATAGTAAGACGTGTGTACAGGTTTTCTTTATTGGATGTGATAGTAAGACGTGTGTACAGGTTTTCTTTATTGGATGTGATAGTAAGACGTGTGTACAGGTTTTCTTTATTGGATGTGATAGTAAGACGTGTGTACAGGTTTTCTTTATTGTATGTGATAGTAAGACGTGTGTAGGTTTTCTTTCTTGTATATAATAGAACGACGTGTCGAGGATTTGAATCTGTCTTAACAAACATGCTCGCCCCCTTCAACCGTGGGGGCGTTATAGTGTTACTTTTAATCCCACTATTCACTGTTATAAAAAGAGTAGCCCAGAAGTTGGCACTGATGACCAGCTGCCTTTCCTCTAGTCTCACACTACTAAATTAAGGGCAGCTATGCGCAGATATCTCTCGTTTAGTTTTGCATGAAACACAACAAAGAAACAAACAAGCTAAGAGCCAATTTTCTTAAGTTACCAGCTTATCGAGATTATAATGTATTGTTTCATCAGCTGATTACAGTCGATTTTGACGATATTTTCTGCCGTAATCACAATAATATCTGACTGAATTAATCGTTTTTATAATTACAACTATTGTACCTGTCACAGTAAAATGAGGCCATGTCTTACTTTAGCTGTCTTCTTTCAACCATGTTTCGATAAAAATTAGCTCTATTTCACTTTCACTGGATAAAAGAACAACAATAAAACTATATTTAATAATAACAATAATAATAATACGGTACAGTTGTCTGAGTAATAACCACTTGGAACCATACTATTATTACAAGCCCTGGTACTCTGAAGATTATCTCTGAAAGATCAAGACTTCCCCTGACAATTTTCAGAAGATTGTGTTTTGTTCTCACAGGAAACTGGCACATCACGAAATACCCTTACACCCTATTTCTTAGTCGAGCATTCCAAACATCGAACTATTATTGTCTGATTTGAGATAAAGATAATTGCACCAAGTCAGAGGTTTCAGAGGTCGTTTTAAAATCGCCAGTGTTGAGAATTGTATAATCGAATACCTGATTGTCGTTAGAGGAAGGAATTTCGGACGTTTTGGTCACGGTTCCATAATAGAAAATAATTATCAGGAGGATAGCCAACAGTTGAACGGTCATTACTGTATTATATATAAAAAGTAATTGTAATATAAGAAGAAATGTTAATGCATATATTTAGTTTGTGAATACTATGTGTCAGGCGTAGCCGTCCTACTTTGAACTGTTGATCTGAAGGATGGTTGATAGTTGTATCTGCCGCCACTAGGGGTATGATCGGCCAAAATTTAAAAAGAAAGAAGTAGTAAAATCATAGAAAAGTGAAACAAACGTTTTCATAATTCTAATTATTTTTTAAATTTTCGTTGAAACGAATTAATATTTTGTTTTAATCAAAACTTATTTGCACAGTTTCACTTTTTATTTTAATGTTCATCGTTTTCAATGTTTCAAGAAGATAATTCAAAACAAAACAAAAATTATTATATACTGAACACAACAAATTATTTCGATTTTAAACAATAAAAAAAGTTCCACTAAATAAAGGAAACAATAGATTATACGATTTGCAACAATAAAAAGTTCCATTAAATATTTGATACAATAAATTACATGATTTGCAACAATAAAAAAGTTCCACTAAATGTTGGATACAATAGATTATATATGATTTGCAACAATAAAAAAGTTCCACTAAATGTTGGATACAATAGATTATATGATTTGCAACAATAAAAAAGTTCCACCAAATACTGGACACAATAGATTATATGATTTGCAACAATAAAAAAGTTCCACCAAATACTGGACACAATAAATTATATAATTTCAAACAATAATAAAAACCTACCTTCAATCCAGTTGAATCTTTCGTTGTAATTTATGTCTTCTAATAATACATTTTTCGGAACAGCTGATCAAAAAATTCAATCAATATTTACGAGCCATTTTAAAGATATTATATCACATAAAGCAACTTACATAAACATTAAAAGAATGGAAAATAATAACAACTGGTGGAATAGTTTCATGAAACAGAATTTATATTTCAGGTTGTTTGTTTATTATTAATCATAATGCTCTGCAAATGACTGTATCACTGCGGGTATCGAAGAGCGATTTTTAGTCTTAAAATAACTCAAACACAAGCTGAGCCACCAGAGGGAAGCTTATTTAGATAAAAATTATTAATACACGACTTGTTTGATACATTTTAACGCAAAGCTTTAAAATGATTATATACATTTAACCGCTCTAACGTTTTTATCGATACAAAAGAAGGTTTAATTTTGTTTGCTGCTAAACGTAAAAGATACAGTTAGGAGGGGGTGTCGGATATTCTAAAAAAGGTACACAAATGATATCCACACTACCACTTTCCTCTTACCGGTATGGCCAGGTGGTCAAGGCAATCGACTCGTTTTGTGTGACGGGGATTCAAACCCGCGACCATGAAATTACATGCTCGCCCTTTCAGCTTTGGAGGCGTTATAATGTTTCGGTCAATTACTCTATTCGTTGGTAAACGAGTAGCCCAAGAATTAGCAGTGGGTGGTGATGAGTAGCTGCCCTTCCTCTAGCTTTACGCTACTAAATTAGGGATGACTAGCGCAGATAGCCCTTGAGTAGTTTTGCTCTAAATTCAAACAAAATTATCTTTAATTTTTAACTGAAGGTGGAAAATAAACAGCACCCATCACCGACTTCTGGGAGTAATATAATACAATAGAAATTTCACAGTCACTCGTTTAATACCCTTATGGGCCTACAAAGTGAGGATTGTGATTTTGTGGCAACGAAACACGAGCCATGGACCTTTGAACCTATGGTTCAACACACTAACCACTAGGCCACGTTCTGCAGAAACTAAGAGGAAAAGCAGCAAGTCAATATCATCTACTGACAACTATCAGACTACTTTAATCTGGGACTTGACTGTCATTCTTATATCGCACTCACTTTCCCACACGACAGAGAGAGTTTTGGCTTTTATGAGCCATTGCAAGTGGGAAATTATATGTATTGTGTGTGGTGTGTTTTCTCATAACAAAGCCACATTGGGTTATCTGCTCAGCCCACTGAGGGGAATCGAACCCCTGATTTTAGCGCTGTAAATCCGTAGACTTACCGTTGTACTAGCGGGGGGGCATATATTACATTTAAAACTATAACTTACAACAATATTACACAAACATATCAAACAGAGCCTCGTACATTAATTTAAATTTATTACTATAGCAGGTTAACTGCTCTATATTAAAGTGGATAAAACATTCACTACAGTATTCCATTTGCACTTGTTACCTCGGAGGGTTATATTGACGCCAGTGAAGCCAATGTGTACTCCCACGCCTGTTTCAACCTTCTGCCTGGAAAATGCATAGTGAGAAGTGTATATCGAAGACTGTGCCACGTGCCAATCAGAACCAAAGTTAGAGACTAAAAGAAAAAATGAATGAAAAGCTAATTCTCGATGTTTTTTGTTACCTAGACGTATCCAAGCGCTTAAAAATTAGAGATTGTGGCTAAAATATCGAGTTAGCCTATCTTTATATCGGCTAAAGTTGTTTTTAAATGAAGGCTTAAGACAGTTATTTTTAATTTGTTAAAGACATTTAATTTTTTTTTTACCTTATTACAGCTACTGTTAAAAATCTTTAATTACTAACTTACAATCAGTATAGATTTTCAGTTGCTTAACAAGAGACGAGGTATTTTGTTATCATTAAACCTACCTACCTGTTATTAATAACCGGAATAAATACTTAGATTATAAATTTGTAACAAGTTTTCACTACATAAGACACGGAATTTGCACTATTAGTGTTCGAATATGTAGAAAATTATAATTAAAAAACTCCACGCTAAGAAATTTCACTATTATGAAGCAATGAAAACTAATACACACTGCAAACCTAAAAATATTAATTGTCAATCAGAATTATCATCATCCAAAGTACGTTAAAGCTTCTGACGGGAGCGAAGTACCATTTTGGAAATCAGTCTGTTTCTTTTCTTAAACTGTGACAACTTGTGCAAGAAGAGTATTTATTCCAATATTATTGTCGTTTTACATATATATATGTGACGTTTGGAACAGTTTCCACGAATCATACAGTAATTTTTAAGATTACTAAAACTGATTTTCGTGTTTGCCGTACGAACGTTTCAGTATTCCATACTTCTTCGTAACTACGTATGTAATATGAAACAAAATCACGTGACAAAGAAACCAACAAAGAAACAGGCGGTTCCGAACAATACTGTCTTCGAAACTAAAGGATCAAATTAACGTGTCATAATAACAAATAATTAGTTTCATTCAAGTGGCTTGGTAAAACTTAGTATTTGGTGGATAGGTAGGGTTAACTCATAGACGTCACTAGGCCTAAGAAAAGAGTCACGATCTATAATAGTTTTATATGCAAAAATGGCTCGTTTGGGTTGAGAAAATATTTTAAATAGAAGAGCGAACAACGTTTCGACCTCCTTCTGTCATCGTCAGGTTCTCAACCCAAACGAGCCGTTTTTGCATATAAAATTCTCAACAAGTGGGTTTCTCGACATTACTGATTATAATAGTAAAGGTGAAAGTACAATCTGATAAAACCTGATACCACTGGGCAAAACGGAAAATTCCCAAACCATATTTTGAGTGTGATGTCGCGAAAAATTTCCGAGACAAAACGTACAACACAGCACCGAAAATATATGCATGTAAATAAGATGAAAAGAAATAATAATATAAATACCATGAACAAATAATTAAACTTTGTTTCTGTTAGTGTTTTATCTTGTTTTCAGAAGCCGTTGTATGTTGCTATAGCATATTACATTGTTAGCTAGGTTTCAAAGATAATTTTAGTCTAAAGCAAAAAACACCGATAAAAGAATGTAACGTTTTGTATTTCCGTTATAACAAAATTCGAGTTTCTTTTAGGGAAAAGCATGATATCTGAATTTATTTGAAACTTTATTAACCTCACATTTTAAGCATACATATAAACATGTTAGTTATTGTAAATTTTTTAAGCATTAAACAAATAAATATCTACACTAATAATCATCGGTACTTATAAAACATTAAATACATAAACATGAATTGTAATAATAATTATTATTGTATATAATACGTTAAAATATTAATCTTATAATCCAATCATTTTAATTATTTATACAATACGATAGCATAACCATAATTTAAATAACATTAAACATATAACTGCATACACTTACAACAATCATCACTAATGAAATTTTTAATTTCAAATAATATTAATAAAATGTAAATATTTGACTGTATGCTACAATATTTATATGAAAAATAAAGTTCTATATGTATTTATGAAATCTTAAAGATTTAACTACATACAAAACAAGCACCATGTCCAATATGTTTAGCTCTTAATTAAATATTATAAAAATAATCACCCTTAAAACTCAGTTTTATTACCTAGAGGTCAAAGTGCATTTATGTCTAGTAAGACGTATGTTTTAGGTCATAAGACAAATCTTTTTGGTGTTGTTGGAAAAGTTACGCGATCACCAAGACAAGGTTATCTACTTTCAAGTTGGATAACGAAAATTGAGGCAAACCTAAATGATTATGCAAGCTATTTTTCTATTATTTGTAAAAACAAACACACAAACAATAAAATGTATTCTGTTTGTTTTTTACTATTAAAACATGAGCTGTAAATATGGTAGGGCAGTTAAGGCAGTAATAGGCCAAGTTAATTAAAGCCTGATGTTTTACACGCGACGCCATCTTAAGAAATAAACGTTACACAAGCCTCTGTTGGACGAGGAATGCTAACTTTTACCAGTTTTCACAAACATTTTCAAATCGACTCACCAAGAATGACTGCTCCAATGAAAAGACTAAGAGTGACATACACAAATGTTGAAAATCTCTGTAAAACAAAAACAAATAAAAACAACCTTTAAAACAAGCAAAACAGACAAAACGGCAGTTTGACTGAAAGTTCAAACTTTATTAGTTAGAGCACAATTCTAACATAAAACAACCAGGTATTTATTAAATGTGAATTAAAAGAAATAAAATATTCAACAAACTAACATGAATGACCTGCGATATACTTTTATAAATTAAGTTTTTTAATTGATCAGAGAGGCGTTATAATGTTCCAATTAATCCCACTATTTATTGGTAAAGAGTAGCCCAAGAGTTGGCAGTGGGTGGTGATAATTAGCTGTCTTCCCTCTATTCTTACAGGAACCCGGCATGGCCACGCGTATTAAGGAGTGCGACACGTAATCTGAGGGTTGCGGGTTCGCATCCCCGTTGCGCCAAACATGCTCGCCCTTTCAGCCGTGGGGTCGTTATAATGTGACGGTCAATCCCACTATTCGTTGGTAAAAGAGTAGCCCAAGAGTTGGCGGTGAGTGGTGATCACTAGCTGCCTTCCTTCTAGTCTTACACTGCTAAATTAGGGACGGCTAGTACAAATAGCCCTCGAGTAGCTTTGTGCGAAATTCTAAAAAACAAAAACAAAACTATTCTTGCAATGCTAAATGAAAAACGACTAGCGCAGATAGCCCTCGTGTAGCTTTTAATGAAACTCAAAAATAAATTCCACTGGTTTATACGCTCGTTCATTCATTGTAAGTTTGTAACTCCAAACCGGCAATCGTGCCTGAGGCAATCTAAAACTTCCTAAGCTAAAAGGTGCATCTTGCATCCACGAATATCTGGAATATCAAAACGAACAACACGTTGAATATTCCAACATACGTTATAGCATCCTTTCTTCAGAACTTTGAAGACCATCTTCATGATATATCTAAATTGTTAGGTAAAATCTCACACAGGCTTACTTACTACCAGGCACAGAAATACACTCATCCTTTCTTCGGGAAAAACCTGATACAGCCTTTGAAGGCCCGGCATGGCCAGGTAGTAAAGGCACTCAACTCGTAATCTGAGGGTCGCGGGTTCAAATCGCCGTCACATTAAACATGCTCGCCCTTTCAGCCGATGGGGTCGTTATATTGTACGGTCAATCGCATTATTCGTTGGCAAAGAGTAGCCTAAGAGTGGGTGGTGATGACTAGTTGCCTTCCCTCCAGTCTTACATTGCTAAAATCAGCAAACCAAACCAGTCTTTGCAACCACACATTTTGATCAGTTTGATGAATTGTGATCACAAGTGAGGTCATGAGGAGTCGAGTACGAAATGTCGTTTTGAAAACGTGATATAACTGGTGGAGATCAGCTTTAAGTTACTAATGTTCTTTAACTGGTAGAGGTCAGCTTTTAGTTACTAATGTTCTTTAACTGGTAGAGGTCAGCTTTTAGTTACTAATGTTCTTTAATTGGTGGAGCTCAGCTTTAAGTTACTATTGTTCTTTAACTGGTAGAGGTCAGCTTTTAGTTACTAATGTTCTTTAACTGATAGAGGTCAGCTTTTAGTTACTAATGTTCTTTAACTGGTGGAGCTCAGCTTTAAGTTACTAATGTTCTTTATCTAGAGCTCTTATATTTTACCCGACCTTCAGTAACTGAGCGACAGACATAAGGTTCGATTCTTAATAAGAGTTTGGGTTATTTGAGTTTTTATTTGTTTGCTGTTAGATATTTGCGCAAAGTTACTCAAGAGCTAACTGCGCTAGCCGTCCCAAATTTAAACTGAAAGAAGACAGCTTACAACCAACCAACTGTTGACCAAACGCTGGGACTTGAAAGTAACCCTTAAAACACATCGACTTTTTTAATTTTAATGGCAACAGTATGCGAATGGACTTGCAGATTGGTGGTCCAGCACACTAACAATTGGGTTACGTTAGGACCACAGGTCAGTTTGAAAAGAAGAGCAAACACAAATTCTGTGCAGTTAATAATAAAAATACTATTTTAGTTTCAATCACAACAGGTTAATGTACTAGTCCTTTCATTCTCTGTGGACTGTTTAGAAATTAACAGATAAATATATTATCCTGATTCTCACGAAACACCAGCTACGTTACATGAAGCCACCTAGCTTTCTCATCCTGATTCTCACCAATCACCAGCTACGTTACATGAAGCCACCTAGATTTCTCATCTGATTTTCACCAATCACCATCCACGTGACATTAAGCTACCTAGCTTTCCTTTTCATGTCGCTCATAAGGAGTATACGTGTACTTGAATACTCACATACAACCAATAGTGTCATCATTCAACCAAGGACCCTCAGGAATGAAATTTCGTAATAAATTAACTTACAGAGATTTAAAGGAACTGGTGCAGTATTAAACTGCATTCTCGAGAGGGCTGGTACAACTATTAATACTTTGATTAACATAAAGTACAGAACAACGTTTGAAACTTCTTAGGTCATCTCCAGGTTAACAAAGACAGAGCTGATACAATGTCATTCGGATTAAACCAGTTCCACGTTCTATCAACAGCTAATGCTGACACTTGGAAGTAGCCCTCTAGGTCATTCTCCTGTCAAAGCTTCTCAGAAATCAACTATCCGGTACAATATTTTGCAAGCATGTACTTTATATTAGAGAAAAAAAAAAAGCTGTCAACGTCTTTCGTGTAAACCACAATCTCACGATATCAAAGATTTTACGTTACAAATTAGAAAATTTCGTCACGTCCATCACTCCCACATCCACCTGGGAGTAATTTCACTCCTGCCCGCCGAGGACCAGTTTTCGCCACATACTCCGTCCATATAGGTGGGTGGGTAAGCTCACGTTAGTTTTATATTTGCTGAGGTGCTGGTAACCCTCACTTTAACAACTATCAAATCTTCAACAATACCAAAAGCTCCAGAGACATATATCTCCATTCACCTATATTAAAATGTTGTACTAGTCACTTCGACCAGTAGTCTTCCTTTATTTCCACTGCAGTTCAGTGGCCCCTGAAAACGGAGTACTACTACACTGATCCGGGGTCTTAAAAAGAAATTTCACAAATGGGCTTCCTGGTCAATTGTTTTACACGGTATTTGTAACGTCACAGTGATCGATAATGGTACACTATCTACTAGTTTTTGTACAGAATATGTATAATAATGTTGTAACGACTGATGGAAAATGTTTAAACAATATTTATAATAATGTTGTAACGACTGATGTAATATGATGTTCAAACAATATTTATAATAATGTTGTAACGACTGATGTAATATGATGTTCAAACAATATTTATAATAATGTTGTAACGACTGATGTAATATGATGTTCAAACAATATTTATAATAATGTAACGACTGATGTAATATGATGTTCAAACAATATTATAATAATGTTGTAAACGACTGATGTAATATGATGTTCAAACAATATTTATAATAATGTTGTAACGACTGATGTATATGATGTTCAAACAATATTTATAATAATGTTGTAACGACTGATGTAATATGATGTTCAAACAATATTTATAATAATGTTGTAACGACTGATGTAATATGATGTTCAAACAATATTTATAATAATGTTGTAACGACTGATGTAATATGATGTTCAAACAATATTTATAATAATGTTATTACGACTGATATAATATGATGTTCAAACAATATTTATAATAATGTTGTAACGACTGATGTAATATGATGTTCAAACAATATTTATAATAATGTTGTAACGACTGATATAATATGAGGTTCAAACAATAGTTATAATGAATAACTGAGAGTCCCGTTAAAAGACAGTGTTACATAATGTTCCCCCTTGATTTTTTCTTGCACTCAATAAAATTGGCTTATCTGGATCCTAATTTGATAACCTGACTTGTGAAAGGTAGTGACTGACTCATTTAATGGTTTAACTGTTTGTTTCTTTTAAACTGAAACTGTTAAAAAGTTTGTTTTTGAATTTCGCGCAAAGCTATACGAGGGCTATCTACACTAGCCGTCCCTAATTTACTAGTGTAAAACTGGAGGGAAGGCAACTAGTCATCATCACCCACCACCAACTCTCGAGTTACTCTTTTACCAACGAAGAGTGGGATTGACCATCACATTATAACGCCCCCACGGCTGAAAGGGTGAACCTGTTTGATGCAACAGGATTTCGAAACCGCAACTCTGATTACCTATTAAAAAGTAGAAGTGTGCTCCGCTTCAGGGGGTTCTTTATCCCCTTCTAAGGGGTAGATTTTTAAACAAATATCCCACGTACACCGTCGGACAGTTCCCACTTATCATACCAAGAATTACAGTAATCAAGTCAGTTAACTCGAGTGATGGATTCTAAGACACGACGCATCATATTTATAGTGTAAGGGTATACAAAATATTGCTTTATACCGTCATGGAGTTGTAGACAGTGTAATTATAACATCTCGTGAATAGTTGGAAGTTTACTTTTTTTACGGCTGCAACAACACAATAATAAAGTAAATCAGGTTAAAACACATCACCAAGTGGATACTACCACAACTGACGCATACAGCAAAATCACTTCCCGTGACGTAATCAGACCCTGGGTCAAAAATCTACGTGACGGTAACGACCGATCTTATGCTAACTGTGTAATGGGTGTTAATACCTGTTGGTTCGCACGTATCAACAGGATTTTTGTGAAACTGTATTTACTATAAGCAGGAATTCCTAAATTATTTTTTCAAATTTAAAACGTTATATTCAAAACTCAAGCGAATCACAACTCCTGAACACTTGAAATACGTATCTCAATGAATGAAATGCTTCTGAATTTTGAGCAAAGCTACACGAGTGCTATCTTGAGCTAGCCGTCCTCAATTTAGCAGTGTAGGACTAGATGGAAAGCGGTTAGTCATCACTATCCAACGCCAACCCTTGGGCTACCCTTTTATCGACGAATAGTGGGACTGACCGTCACATAATAACGCCTGCAGGGCTGAAAGAGCGAGCATGTTTGATGCAATTGGGATTCGAACCCGTGGCCCTCAGATCACCCGTCTGACCATGTCGGGCCTCTCAACGAATGAAGTCATTCTCATGTTCGACTCAAATTTACCGATTTTATAAGCACGTGAAATAGCCTGACTTTTATAACTGCACTATTTTTTAATACTGAATATTAAACAAAAATACAACATTAACAACTCTGGCATATGAAACATAATGATACATATAATAACACTTTAAATAATAACGAGTAAACAACATTTCACGAAGACAGAACAGCGTAATGAATTATAACCATTGCTATAGGTAGCAAATCTTTCATCTCTTATTTAAGAAACACAAAACGTTATTTTTAATTCTTAGGTCAAGTATCCATGCTTCACTTGGAAATTTTTAAAAAATTATACAAATATTTAGTTTGAAAAATTGTAGGAAAACATATATATTATGGATTAAAGTTAAATGCCAATACGACAAAAATTAGGTTAGATCTTGGAACATCAAACGTTATACAATTCACTTTTAAAATTCTAGCTCATGAAATTCCCTCAAACTGGTGTCGCTTTGCGCGAAATTAAAAAAAAAAACAAACCAAACAAAACCAATCCTCAAACTTAAAGGCTTAACTTGGTTGAAATATATTACGTTGTTAGTTTAGTTTTATCCTGTTGAATATCGTAATTAGATGTAACAAAAACTGACTGTTAAATGCTCAAAATATGAAAATAAAGTGGGACTCACCTCTTTTCGCACCCCTGGGAACACAATGAGGAAGGCAAGAAATATCGCCGAAAAACTGACATAAACGAGCACACTTCGTATATCTTCTACAACAGGCGTCCGGTTAGAACAGCTGTACAACGTAGGGCCTCCGTTAGTACGAAAGGCATCGAACCATCCTTTCAACATTCTCTGTCTAGTTTAATAATTTTCATGCGCAATGAAAGTATACACAGAATTATGCAGAGATATCCCTGCAATCTAAGGTTATGAAAAATTTCACTATATTCAGATAGAAACAAAATTTAAACATTATCATGTCAACAACAGTTTAAGAGAATCTTATCTCATTAAGGCTTAGGAGAGACGAGTGCTTGAATTAAACTTAAAGTGAAAGTGAATAGGTCTTCAAATATACTCTTGTTGCATTCTCTTCAACTTCACACGTCCAGAATAGTCTCATGCTTCTGCAAAAGTATACAGCGACCCATATTCCTGTTTCGTCCAACTTTTCGCCGTAACATTATTAAATCAGGCCAAGGGCCAAGAAATATGTTACGTTATACCGTACAAGAGCAAATTAGCTCACATTCCAAGCTCGATTTATATCTGAAGGTAAACAGATCGGAGACTTTTTTTTTTTTTCAACTCTGACGCATGCGTAGAGCAATCAGCGGTAACTAGCGAGTGAAAGCAGGAAGAAATCAATTTAATTGGTTGTAGATTACTTGTGTTTTGAGACGTGTTCACTTAACTTGAATTCAAACGAACTTACGTAAATATATATTCTCACAAGTGGCTGGGAAAAGAAAGATGTGCGAGATGCGAGTTAGACATTCTCAATATCTAGTCCAGTGAACAAATATTTAAACAGGAAAAAAAGTTAACTTTTACAGTAAAGATTTGGTTTTAGGATGGGCACAACGTTTCAATTAATGATGCAAACATTTCCAAGTAAATAAAATAACCTTCCTTTGTGTAAAAGCTATAACTTGTAATAAAATACAAGGTTTATTATATATATATATATATACGATATTTAGACAAAATAACTTCTGTTTCATCGCTAAGAAAACCCCAGTGATAGAATAGATTACTTGGGCAACACCATATTCACAAAAGACAATAATAGAATGGATTACTTGGACAACACTATATTTTTTATCACTGGGGTTTTCTTAGCGATGAAACAGAAGTTATCTTGTCTAAATATCGTAAGCTGAATCATCTATTAAAGAAAACGGCTGAAATGTGACATCTTTACGACATAACGTTTTGCCTTAATTAAGACATCGTTAAAGAGTCAGGTTAGAGTAATTATTTATAAGTATTAATAGTAATTAATACTATAGTAATTAATTATTTAACGAGAAATATTGAAAGAAACCAATACTCTTTTAACGTCGAACGTAATGATTGAGAAGCGTTACATGTAAATAGTTGGAAAATAATAGACGAAGACGAAAATTTACAACGACAATTCATTAACTATTGACCTAAGATTTTTAATCGTTTTCGCTTATTGAAATCAATAAATTAACAGGTGTCTATAAAGAATTTAAAAACTAGTCAAATTTTTTTAAAGTTCTGCATACTGTTTCGATAACAGTTTCTTGTTGGCTCTGTGATGTTAGCGCCATCACACATCAAATAAGAGCACTAATTATAGGATAAAGCAGTTTTATTTACAATGAGATTAACTTTGTGATATTCTGTTGAATATTTATAATGACAACATTTAGATTTTCAGAAATATACAAAGTGTGACCGAGAGATACAATTTAATCTACCGTTTGTTTTTCAATATCGAGCTAACATAGCACAAAAACAACAACACATTTTTGGAATTTTTTGCGTCACATGTTGCTAAACTTAGTTTTAAAATATTTGTTTCTTTTATGATCGTTAGAGAAAAATGTGATAAACATTTGGTTTAATTTACATATATAATGTCACAGTACTACTTTTGGAAACCAGCAAATCTTATAGGCCTAGTAATAGTAATAAATATCAAATTACAAGTGCTAGGCCTAACAATATTTTATTACAATTAGGTTCAACTTTAACGCATAAAACCTTGAATAAAGCTGAATACAATACTTATTTATTCTCAGCTATACATAAAAACGAATGCAGTAACTCACAGATGTATGTAATTTTTAAATGTAGTAACTTACAAATATATATAATTTACATGGTAGTAACTTATAGCTGTACGTAATCTTCACTGTAACGACCTGTGGATGTATGTAATTTTTAGTATAGTAACTTACAGGTATATATGATTTTCATTGTAGTAACCTACAGATGTGTGTAATTTTCACTGTAGAAGCTTAGAGTAATATAACTTGTATGTAATTTTTTCTTACCTGAATGTATCTTATAAATTAGTTTAATAACACTTATAGATCTATACAACATAAAGTTAGAGAATAGCTTACATTACTTCACTCAAGGAAATGGCACGAAAGTTAACGTCACATTATGCTTAAGATATGCATAACTGTGGAAATATGCAATGATAACTTAAATCGTGCAAATTAATATTTAACATCCATAACTTACATTAAAAAGGAAGTAAATAGACTCGTCAATCGTTCGAGCTGAGAGTATACTCAGGAAACGAAGTTACATAATATTATGTTTTATTTACTTAAAGTTTCTTTACTGATCACACGTGAAAATTTCACATCCGCGAGACAAAAAAATAAATGGAGTTACGAGATTCAAAATCATCTGCAGAAACTATTGTATCAAAATATGGGATTCACCTTCTTACATGTTTCTAACTTCATTTTATTTGTAAGGATACTTTTCTGTTGTGACGTCATATAACGTAACCCAATTGATAAACAGTGTTGTTGACGTCATATAAAGCGAAACCGAAGGTCAAGGCTTTGAAGAAGGTTTCCAATGCTACAAGAACACTCGAGAAAACGTTGTTTTTATAAAATACATTCTAGATAAACGACGCTAATGTACTAAAAGTAAATTACTTCATATTTTTGTTTAGCTCAAATGAAACTATTTTTTCCCGCTAGTATTCAACATACACAGTCATATGGTCGTAATTTGCAAACAGTTAACTCTAATTTCCAACAGTTAATGTACTGATTTTACTATCAGTTAATCTCAAATGTCTGCCAAAATGTACTCTAGAGTTATTAGTGGAGTTTCTACCTCATCTGGGTTTTATAAACACATTTAAAATATAAATATTTATCCAACGACTTGTGAGTTACACAGCTTGGTTTTGTTTTGAATTTTGCGCAAAGCTAGTCGAGGACTATTACGCTAGCAGTCCCTAATTTAACGGCGTAACACTAGAGGGAAGGCAGCTAGTCATCACCACCCACTGCCAACTCTTGAGCTAATCTTTAATAAACGAATAATGTGAGTGATCGGAACATAACAACACCCCGGGCTGTTTGGTAGAACGGGAATTGGAACTCACGACCCTCGGTTTGCGAGCGTCCTAATCATTAGGCCTGGTTACAAGAACTCTAACCAAAATACGAGTCACATAAAAATGCGCAAATTAAAATTTCATCAGGATCACTGGTGGCCAGTGTAATTATTATTGGATTTTCTCGTGTTTTACGTGAATAATGAGTAATTTGATTTCATATCGATTCTTTACAAAATTACTTTACATGATACGGTGTAT
Organism: Carcinoscorpius rotundicauda; assembly: GCA_011833715.1. NCBI lineage: Eukaryota > Metazoa > Arthropoda > Merostomata > Xiphosura > Limulidae > Carcinoscorpius > Carcinoscorpius rotundicauda. Next base: position 45,176,707 of record CM022406.1, on the reverse strand, counting down.
TTACTTCACCATTGGTGGACAATAAAATAATAAATCGGTAATTTGATAGTTAAGAAGTTTCTCATACGACTATGGTACATTACTTTTGATAATATAATGGCCTTAAATTATATTTTGATAACATACGACTTCTACACAACACTCACTTCTTTCTTAATTAACATAATTGTTTGTTAAATTTCTCGAGCTGTCTGTACTTACTTTCTAATCTTGAAGTAATAATCCAGAGAGAAGGTAGATGGTAAACAACACGCACCGCTAACTCTTTGGTTACTTTTTACCAACAAATAATGGGATTGACCTTTATATAATAACTCCCCCACAGCTGAAAGGGGCGAACATGTTCAGATATGGAATTAGAACGAACGCTTCCCCCAGATTACGAGTCAAATGTGAAAAGCGAGGACACCAAATCGATGAAACAATTGGTTTTGATCTTTGTTAAGTATATTATATTTGAAGTATATGAGAGTCATTTGTGATTACAACACATTTGAAACCTTAAACTCAGACGATTTTAGCTCACGATAAGAGAGTGACAGCCACAAACAAAAAGATAGTACGGAGAAGAGAATGTTTACCTTTGAGAGCAAAATTGGTTGTTTTGGTGGTGGTGGTTTGTATATTAGGACGAATAGCACGTGCGATTGAGAAATTCGGGCGAATCTACAAGTCAGACATTTTTAAACGGCTTTTCATCTCAGTGTATACCCGGCATGGCCAGGTGGGTTAAAGCGTTTGACTCTGAAGGTCGCAGGTTCAAATCTCCTTCGCACCAAAGATACTCGCCCTTTCAGCCGTGGGAGAGCTATAATATTACGGTCAATACCACTATTCGTTGGTAAAAGAGTAACCAAACGTTGGCGGTGGATGGTGATGACTAGTTGCGTTCTCTCTAGGGACGGCTAGCGCAAATAGCCCTTGTGTAGCTTTGCGCGAAATCCAAAAACAAACATCTCAGTGTATTAACTATTAAACAATTTAGAATAATTAACAAATAAATTGTACCATAAAATGATTTATATGATTACAATTTAATAAAAAATGTTGTAAACAACAATGTTAACAAAAGAGTGAAGTCGTCGTAAATGTAAAAATATTTTAGAATGAAAATTCGAAGGTTCTACAGAACAGCAGTATTCTGTTTAACAAGGATTATAATGGTATACTATCGCCATCTGTTGCTATGTAATTTAAACTATGAGTTAGAGTTTTTATCCACGAAGATAAATAAAAAAGACTGGTCAAGACGGAGAGATCTTACATAATTTATTAACTTTTGACAAAAGTAGCGACAAGTGTTTCAGGGCTAATTAAACATAATTACCGAAGTAAATATCTAACATATATTGATATTCTATGGAGTCAGACTCGAGTATGGACGCCATCTACTTACCTTTCTGGAAAGTCGCATGGTGTCCTCTAACAGTTCTTGAAGAAATATTTTTTTCAAACTTCTATGTCAATGTGTATTGTTATTTTTCTTGGATTGTAGTTGTGTTATTTTATCTCCTCAGTCCACTCACAATCTCCTTTAAGAGATTAACAATATTTTACCTAACTCAGTGAACTGAAAAAAACATTAAGATAATTCGTGTTCTAAAAGTCTATAAAAACAAATGCTCTATCTACCACTGTGTCCCAGTTGGTCCAATGATATCCAAATTGGGAGAAACGTGCCGAACGTAATTGAGATGAAATACTGTGCACTCGTGTTTTTGAAAATTCCTAAAAACTAGATAAAGAATGTAGTGTAAAATGAATAATAGTTTGGACTATTACAATATTAAAATGTCAAGTACAATTTATTTTTATTTTTTAGTGAAATCATTTTTCTTTTTTCGTAATTAAGCGCAAAGCTACTTAATGGGCTATCAATGGTCGGCCCACAACGGGTATCGAAACCCGGTTTCTAGTGTAGGTATATCGCTGTGGCACTTGGGCGATTGCGAAAATACAGAATACGATATCCAGTTAAGTCAACCATTTATACCTTTAAGTGTCTGGTATCACAAGTTAAAAAATATCTTAGTATCATAAACAATATTTATTTTAATATAATATAATAACATGGATGGGTAGAGATTTACAGGCCACCCTGTATATTTTATTATCGTTCAGTTCTTTGAAATAATTTACTTAGGCAACAATTTCATTTCATTTTAGCATAGTATGTTTTGTTTTAACATAAAGGTACACGATGCGCCATCTGTGTACCACAGAATTCGGATTCTACCAATAACACGCGCCAGGCGGCTGTACAAGAATGACGATTATTCGCTAAGATCAGTAGCCCAAAGGTTAGCGGTTGGTGTTGTTGACCAACTGCCCTCTCAGTTCGAAACTAGTGACAACTGGTCAAAACAGTCCTTTATGTATCACTACGCACACATTCTTAAACACTTTAGTTCATGTCCAAATGTTTAAAAATTTGTGTGTAATGATAGATGAATTGTTTTCACCAATTCTCACTAGTTTAGTTCATGTCTACTTACTAAAAGGATCGCTGAAAAAAATCGCATTAACAACTTTTGATTTTATTTGTTAACTTCGGTTAAATCAAATGTTCTCAGAATAACAAGTTCGTCTTAAACAGGGTCAAATGTGAACGTTATAACCTCGAAGTCGTTGTCTTCCAGCACTACGTCCAGGAGAAGTTAGTCCAGACGATAACAACTTAGTGTACAAAATATAATAGGCCTGTACTATTGCAACATTATAAACTCACGAGTGCAGTAATTAAGTTGCATAAAAGCCATGATTTGTTTAAAGGTCAATCAACTAGCATTTTAATTAACACTTAATTTGAAATTACCTTCATCCTCTGAGCAAAACTAAATGCCATCTGCTGCCATCCTTCGTTTCGAAGGACACACACACACAATTTGTTTGAAAGACGAGGTTATATCTTTCAGAGATGTTCTTGGTTCCAGTCTCTCTCGAGTGGCCGAGGAAGAAGGTCTTATCTTATTTGATTGCAAACTTTAGCTGCATTTGTTAAAAATACGCGTGTATGAGGAAACACCTAAAACTAATAAGTTGTCTAACTAGAGGGCGTTAAATTTTATTCTGGTGCAGTGCATTAAATAGTTTAGAATTTAAACTAATGGCCTCTGTTGTACAGAATACTTAGTCTGATAAACAAATATTGAACATACTTGAATGTTTCTGTGAAAGATGTGATACACAATTCAAACGCCAGGTATCACCTAGAAATTTATGATCAGGGCAATAACGTAAAAGTATAAAATTATTAAATGCCTGTGTACATTTCTGATGTAATAAATATACTTGTTGGCTAAACTGATCAATTACATATATCCTTTAGTTTTAATAATAATTCAACAGAATTATTTGAGTATCATTGTTGTCCTGCAATAATTCACTAGAATGTTTTAAGTCGTTAGAACAATTATTTGTTCGATTTGAGAATGATGGCGTAGATTTTGGCTGTCAAAAAATTCAGTTGTTTTACGAAGCAGAATGTTTTCAGTGCTAGCAAAAACTTAGGTATTTGTTGTTTTTGTTGGAAGTGGAAATGTCCACAAAAGCGATTTCGTTAAGCCTCAATATTTTTTCTTTTTACTTTTATTTTACTTCACGAAAGGTAAATATTTTTACTATTCTCGTCTCCCTCATGGTCTAATATAGTTCATATTTCTTGATTATATAGTGACCTGTACTTCCAGTTTTTGTTGACAATAAAACCTTGCATACACAGATTAAGGGGCAGCAGAGTAACTACAAGCATCACCAGTCTCCTATATTTATATTTGTAGTTACGATTCGGGTCCGTAATTTCGGGCAGATACTTACGGCACTGATAGAGGCACGTGAACGTGGGTGAATTACTTGCACGGAGAAAATACATGTAAAGAACAACCTGGAAGCCTCACCAGTGTATTTATGAATTTATTTTATAATTAAATCTGACTTAAATTTATTTTTAAAAAAAACATACGGATTTTCATATAATGTACTTTTGTTTGACTGGCTGTAAGAACTTTTAAATACTGATTATTTAATATTTCTATAAAAAGTGCGACTTCGAAAAGAACAGCGTAATATAACTTGACACAAAGATTCGTTTGTAATTTAAGATAACGTATTTTTTCTACTTGTAAAAAACGTAACAACAGTAAGCGTTGTCTACTAAGTACCAAATTAAACGCTGAAAAAAAATCTGTCTCTTACCCCAACTCGCGGAAATCTCCAAAGAAACTTCATAGTTTGAAGGATGTAATAGGCCTAGTGTTCTCTGACGAGTATAGTTGTAACAATTCTTGGCCAACTAATAGGTCTTAACACCATAATTATTGCTGTTTCAAATAGCTTATATAAACAGCGTTTGAACCACTGGTGTGTTTGCTGTATACCAGCCGGTCTGAAGAATTGTGGATTGAGCGAAACGCGTCGTCGACAACGGGTGAGGTAAATCGTATTTTGAATATTACAATGTACTCTAAGGAACTGGTTTTTTTTTTAAAAAGGCCCGATACAAATGTTTTATGACAGAATTAATCTGGTACTAAATTATATACACAAATATGGATTTAGAAGAAAGTGAGACACGGATTATGTGTCAGTTACAAAAACAACCAGAGTAACAACACATAAAACAGTAAATATTATAAAAACAACATTTTATTGTAAATATGAATACAACTAACTAAAATAACTATTTAAAAGTAAACTAATTATAATTATCCAAACACTTATTTTAACATAATTCAATCCATTATTTATAACACGTTTCTGTTTTACGTCTTCATTAAACACGTTAAACTTCGAGCTACCAAACACGATAAACAGACGACTAATTTTCGTGTTTTATAAATGTTAATGCGAGATGTTAAACAGGCGAAACTGGAGTACTTTATTAACCAATACCAGCATTGAAAATCAGTAACGTTTCAGGTGTACATGATTTAAATAATTCGTGGAAATTTTAAAAAGGGAACATTTCGAACAAAAAATAGAATTACTGTTCTTCCAATAAGAATTAATACCAGTCGAACAGTTCATTAACTTTTGAAGATATTTCTATTAGAAGTTAAAATCTGAAAAGAATTAATGTAACTTGTGTTAGAGTAATGTTGATTACAGATTGAATTTCGGAAGTCTTACAGATTAAAAACGTTTTCCTTAGGTGAGGAAAACGTACGTTAAAAAGATAATTTCTACTGTTATAAAAACTACCTTTAAATATTTGTAAACAAAAAACAACAGAGAAATAAGATTTGACGCAGACAGACAGACTTGTAAAAGTCTGTTATGTTTATTCCAGTATTTATTATTCACAGCGCGTGCCACCCTGTTACAGCCTGTCTCGTGCGACTGTTCTTTTAGAGATTCGACTTTTCTGATCTGGCATTAGAAATGGAACGAGAACATTGTCCAAATACGATGATACACATTTAGAAGTTCTCAAACCGATGAATGAAACGGGGAAGTATTCGAGCGTTATTGACAGTGTCGATGGCCATAGTTATGGACTTGGTCAGGGTAGTAGGACCACAGCTAAACACTCCCACTTTATTCATCTGTAACAAAAAACGTGGGGTCACGACCTCAGTTACTTGAAAGGAGGAAGTTTGTTGGACAGGCAAGGATTACGGAATAATTTGAAACCTTTGACAACAAATCAGCTTGTATTTCAACTTGCTATTTACTTAAGAGTCCTTGATCGTTTAAGGGTTAAAATATAATTAATATTAGATTTTTAAAATATGACATACGTGGAAGTAAAATATAAGTGAAAGAAATAAAATATAAAACAGAACAGACATACAATACGGTGTCTTATTAATTAGAACTATTTTAATATTCAAATACAATAAAATATTAAATATTTCGTACTTTAAAGTAACACCATTAATCACTAGATGGCGACTATCTGAATTGGTTGTTCCTTACAAAATAGAGCACATCAACCACTTGAATCAACTGTCCTTTTAAAAGGACGAATATAACATTATATCCAATCAAAATATGAAGATCATGCTCAAGATAAGTGGGTGGGCGGGAACCTAAAACACAGAATTAAAACTAAGAAACTTTGTTTGTTTTGGAAATTCGCACAAAGCTACTCGAGGGCTATCTGTGCTAGCCGTCCCTAATTTTGCAGTGTAAGACTAGAGGGAAGGCAGCTAGTCATCACCACCCACCGCCAACTCTTGGGCTACTCTTTTACCAACGAATAGTGGGATTGACCGTCACATTATACACCCCCACGCCTTAACGCGCTCGGCCATGCCAGGCCAACTAAGAAACAAGAAATATACTTGTATATACCGAGGAGGACTAGTGTAACACGAACATCTGGTGGCGACGTAAACCACACAGCTCGGGACACACACGAGATGCGATGCCATATTTGAACTTATCACTTTAAAAGAACAGTTTATGTAAATACTGTTCAAACTACTTCTGCGTTTGTTGTAGCCCAGCTGGCCTGATGAACTCTAAATTAAACTAAACGCGTCAACGGCAATCAAAAAATCCTTAAAAATTAAATAAAGAATCTGGTATTAAGTACATAATAGGCCTAACACTAAAAGTCTGAAGGCAAGAGGAAATTATTATAACAAAAGAAAACTCCAAAATGTCATCTACTTCAATGTGGGTACGCCATTATAAAATACCGTAATACATCAATTTATAAAGTAATAACATTTGGAAACGACTTTTACTGTGATAACCTTATACCTTGACATTTCAGCCAACATTTTGTTACTGCAATTCGACAGAGTTCATAACATTTATTTCCCATTATCTGGAGAATAAAGGTCGGCTCGGCATGGCCAAGTGGTTAAGTCATTCGTAATCTGAGAGTCGCCGGTTCGAACCCCTCTCACAAATATGCTCGCCCTTTCAGCCGTGGGGTGTTGTATGTGACGGTCAATCCCACTATTCCTTGGTAAAAGAGTAGTGGAAGAGTTCGCGGTGGGTGGTGATGACCAGCTGCCTTTTCTCTAGTCTTACACTGCTAAATTAGGGACAGCCAGTACAGATAACCCTCGTGTAGCTTTGCGCGAAATTCAAAACAAACAAAGAGTAAAATGTCATTTAGTTTTCTAACGTTATCGAAATGACAAAATCCTTCAATTATACACTAAATTCTGAATACCTCGATGCAAATCCATTAAGCACATTAGTCCTAAAGGCAATCCCTGAAGAGTTAGAGACCAGTCCTTATTAAAAATATTTAATAACGGTGTATATATGTTTCTTTTCTTAAAATTGTCTATTGTTATACTGCCACGTGAGTGTTTTAAATAACGAACACGAGGTGGCACGTACAAAAGCATAAAGTTGTAATTTTGTTAGAATTCACCAAATTTTGTTTACATATCTTCAAATTCAAAATATTACGATAACAATTAATAAATATTAGAAAAATAAATACACAGACATATTACGGTCTATAACTGAATAAAGGGGTACTTATTTATTGTGAATGTTAGTTATTAGGCCTATTGGTATCAAATAGGTCAGTTTTCAACGGATCAGTCATACCGTCGAGTAACAATCACTATAGAGGGCTCTGATTACGAATGCGAAAAGCAAAAAAATTTTTACTTCAATTTCTAAGACATTTACTGTACAAATTATAATCGGTTAGTCCTAGCTGAAAACAAACAAGTACTCACGTGACTATATTTTTTCCTGATAAATTTTAGGAAGTTAATCATATCTGGTCTACCGAAATGATTAATAGCTCTCAGGCCCGTGAAGATGCTCGAGTTGGAAATTCTCTGGAAATGGTTCTCGCAAATATACTATAAATACAGAAGAACCATTAACAATTAGGAAACTGTTGGCTGTTTACCAACAAAGAAATATTTGGTATTAATGTTCGTAGCGCAAGAGGTCATAGTTAAGTCTAAACGTCACAATTACCAGAATTCGTCTACTAAACTACATGACATTTTCACACACCTTTTGTACTGCATACAAACAGAATTTCTGATGTACGTTTGGCATCGATACAAAACTGACCATGAAAAACTAGCAATAAATCAGGTTAAGATAATTTATAATTTGTCAGAGCAATTACTTAACCCAACACACGAGTCGAATACGTAGATTACACACGTATACATAGACGTGTTTCATAAAGAAAGTTGATGACATCTTTATAAACACCCAATATACTTCCTTATTCAGATACAATTACCGCCAGATAGAGAAAAGTCTCGTACAGATTTTCCAAACATGTTCAACAGTCCAAAAGCGTGTTCTACTATACATTTTCTATGCTAACTAAGCCTTTTAGCTATTTTTCGGTTCATTTTGATTAGTTACGTAATCATTATGACCTCTCAATAATATATAAGCACCAACACTTACTAGATAACTTCCAAAGGTCTACTGGATCTCATTTCAAACACAAAAGTTGCTTAAAATCGCTTTACAAGTGTTAGGTGCTTTATATACCTCGAACACTTATATATTAAATGTTTTACTTTCTTTTAGAGTTTCTACACAACTCATTTTTTGTTGAGTAATACAACTATTCGATAAATAGAAACAGACTAATGCATGTCAGTTACGCGATATTTATGTAGTGCGAATCATCAACATAATCACCAAACTACTGCTGGGAACAGTAGGAAATGATGATTTACCACCGTAATTATTTGAATGATAACCAATTATATTACAGACTGTTAAGTAAAGTAACTATTTCCAGTCAGCTCGTTTTTATGTTATAGAGAGAACTTTATATTTGCATTTTCCACCCCATTTGATTTGGTGTTTCCAGAATCATTTCTTACACTGCACTAAACATTAAGATGATTTCATACGTCATCTAACAATAAGGATGCTTTTCAGGAGAAAATTTACCAAGTTAAGTAAACACTAAATTTAACAAATACTCTGTAGCTGATATGGAGTGGCGCTACTTACCAACATAATCGTCCTGAGATCAAACTTATGAAAGAACTGGGTAATAAAAATGTGAATTTCCAACACATTGGTGATGTCTTTTTTCTCCACATCCTTCAAGACATCGATGAACCACTCAAAGTGTCGGTGGGAGGGGCAAATCCAAAGAAAGTAAACCTGAACATACACAGTAGGATGGTTTTATAATACATGTTTTCTTCAGAAGTTTAAAGACAAACATTCTACCTTTAGATAAGACTTACAAACACACGTAGGGTGCGACCTCTGGTGTATTACCGACAGGCCGCATCTAAAATATACAGTTTAGTTTTACTTTTAGAAATTTGAACACTCACGTTTATATCAGTACAAGTAATCACGTCAAAATGTGGTGATTTGTTTTAAAACTTGAAAATGTTCCTCTAATTTATCCAGTATTTGGAACAAACCGATGCACGGCGGGTGTTTTGCTTTTATGGTGCTTACAGAGAAATTTATTTTTTCCTCAAGAGAAATTTAGTTAATTTAATGACATCCGGTTACTAACTCAGTGACCGACTCATTCAGAATAACGGGAAGAAAAAGTCATCTTGAAGATCTGTTTCTTGTTTTACTTTTATTCTTGCGCACACAGCATTTTCTCGTCTTTCATTTACTACGAGAAATACAAACTCATACACGTCAGAACAAACTTAGCTATGAATAATATTCAATAATTAAATCACTGTAGTCAGCCATTCTGTAAGTGTAATTTTTACAACCTAGTGGTGGCTGTTGCAAGATTTAGAAACTATTGTTGGCTACTAACAAAACTGAAAAATAGATATAGTTTCATGCACGTAATATCCAATAAACTGATGCATTTCGTAACAAACAAGTCAATATCTGTGTGAAAACTGTTTTAAAAGATGTTTAGAAATGAACCACGAGATACTCATGAACCGGAATTCCATTATACAATACCGGACGTGAACCGGAATTCCATTATACAACACTGGATATGAACCATTGTTTTACCATTTCGTCGAATCCCTTCAAAAATTGTTCAGCAAACTTTGTTAAATATTAATTAATAATTAAGCTTATTTTTTAATAAAATAATTCATTGTACTTATAATTATATCATGTACTAAGAGTTCTTTCTTTGCCAACCACCGTTCAAAGTACAGTCAGTAAATCGGGCTTTAAGGAACATAGAAAACAACCGGTTAAATAAATATAATTATAAACAAACAGCCTAATTAGCTATCCAAGATTATCAAAAACCGGTTTGTACCGTTACAAACAAATTTCACAGACAGGGCGTTATGTCACTGGGAAGCCATTTATAATTGAAGTTAAACGTTACGTTTCTAGAAAAAAAATGCAACAGACAGTTGGGTCACAGTTCACGTAACTTCTGTTTCCTGGACACTACAACAGAATGTTAACTGTTAAACCGTTCTTTTTCCAGTGACATCACTGTCAACACCTTAAGTTTATTCATTAACACGTGGCAGTTTTTAGTTCGAGTTAGTTTTGAACGATCGTTTCAAAATGCAACGCAAAATAACTTACTTTTCTGCAGGCCACACCAGAATACCTATTAGTGGACGTTCCAAATACAAGGTCATTTAGAATTGAGGCGTAAGGAGTCACTCCAATGCCGCCCCCTATCATGACAGCTACTTCAAATTCATACCAGTCTTGATTTCCACCACCAAATGGCCCCTCAAGCCGTAACTGCGGGGTAAGCACATTCCAAAAGTTACCCTCAAAAACACAAGAAAGCAGAAAAAACACTTATTATCTTCCACTTTTAAGTTAATAACAATAGATAATTTAGAGCAGTTATCCTGAAAATAACTGGTTGAAAATTACTAGCCATCCAAACAAAACCAGTGAGTTATATAAAACACAGATAAACATTTGTGTGTAGAAACGGCTCGTTTGGGTTGAGAAAATTTTTTACGTAGAAGAGCGAAGAACGTTTCGACCTTCTTCGGTCATCGTCAGGTTCGTTTGTTTGTTTGGTTTGTTTTGGAATTTCGCACAAAGCTACTCGAGGGCTATCTGTGCTAGCCGTCCCTAATTTAGCAGTGTAAGACTAGAGGGAAGGCAGCTAGTCATTACCACCCACCGCCAACTATTGGGCTACTCTTTTACCAACGAATAGTGGGATTGACCGTCACATTATACACCCCCACGGCTGGGAGGGCGAGCATGTTTTAGCGCGACTCGGGCGCGAACCCGCGACCCTCGGATTACGAGTGCACGCCTTAACGCGCTCGGCCATGCCAGGCCTCGTCAGGTTCACAAAGAAAGAGAGGTAACTGACCGGAAGCTGACCACATGTTTGAAATGGGTTGTGCAACTGAGTGTCGGAATGTAGAGGGCGGGGTTAGATGTTTGAATATACAAATTTATATTATTTATTATATTATACTTTAATATAGGTATAAAGGTGTTCCTTTGTATTGGTTTATTTTGGGCTTAAGTTGTTGTATAAGTATGACTTTAATTTTGCATTTGTTTGTTTGTTTCTTTATTTAATATTTGAGTGTTTATGGTTATGTTGTGTTCATTTGACTTACAGTGTTCGAAAACGTGTGAAGGCGACTGTGTTCTTTGAATCTGGTTTCCATTTTTCCACCTGTTTCTCCAATATATAAATTGTGGTGTTTGTCAGTGTAGTTTTTACATAGTACAGACCTCAGTTTTGTGCCTGGTTTTTGAATAAACTTAGTATTAACTGGAATGTCATATTTTGTTACCAGTTTTTGCCAAATGTTGGTTATTTGTTTGCTGATGTCAGGAATATATGGTATACAGCAGTATATGGTTTCGTGATTTTTTTATTCGTGAGATATATTTACTTTTGTTGGTTGATTTTGCTGTTTGTCTAGGTGTGTGCGTATAATGTTTTCTACGGTTTGTGGAGAAGACTTATTGATGTTAATGAAGTATTGTTTTATTTTGTCTAATTCATCGTTAATTTTATCTGGTGAGCATAGTTTGATGGCTTTGTTTATTTGGTTTCTTAGTATGCTGAGTTTTTGTTTTGTTTCATGTGCTAAGTCCCAAGGAATGTATAGTCCAGTATGGGTGATTTTTCGGTGGATTTCTGTTTGAAATTGTGTTTCGGTTCTTGTAATTTTGCGGTTAAGAAATAATATTTGATTGCTTTCGTCCTGTTCACATGTGAAGTTTATGTTGGGATGTATAGAGTTATACGATTGAAAAATTTAAGTATGTGTTCTGTAGATTTGAATCCCGCAATCGTGTTGTCTACATATCTGTACCAGTATAGTGGTGGATGTAATGGTGTGTTAACTGCTTGTGTTTCAAAATAAACCAATATAAAGGAACACCTTTATACCTATATTAAAGTATAATATAATAAATAAGTAATATAAAATTATATATTCAAACATCTAAGCACGCCCTCTACATTCCGACACTCAGTTGCACAACCAATTTCAAACATGTGGTCAGATTCCGGTCAGTTACCTCTTTCTTTGTGAACCTGACGATGACCGAAGAAGGTCGAAACGTTCTTCACTCTTCTACGTAAAAAAAATTTTCTCAACCCAAACGAGCCGTTTTTACATATATATTTTTCTACAAGTGGATTTTTTGGACATCACAGTTAAACATTGCACACCAAAACGTAACTAATGTTAACAATGGGTTATACCAATACACACGATTTAGGTTACAGACTGTCAGTATGACAGACATTAAGTCATTAAAAACAGAAAAGCGGGAAGTGGGGTAATCAGTTTCATTATATAAATACCTTTGGCGTTTCTTCACTCCGAACGTAGCTAGGATCAAAATAATTTCGAAGTTTCCAAGTCCACGGACCTTGTGCTTTCACATGGATCGACAAAAAGTTTTCGTGTGGTGCTGACGTCAGTGTGAAAGAATGATATTCCTTTCGTCGCAGACCAGTACAGGTCACCCTGACCCACTGACCAGACAGGTACTTAAAATTTGGTGGTCTCGTAAACTTAATTTTAGTGACGTCTACAGATAAGAATAAAATTAAAACACTATATTCCACGAGAAACCTAAGGAACAGAAAGAGTGTAATAGTATTCCAACACCACACTTGTCATATCCATTACCAACGACACGTGTCCCTCAATATAAAGTTGAAGCTGGTTAAAATATAACAACCACAGTACTTGTCAAGTTGAAGACCCCCGAATGAAGGGAAACGTGTTGCCAGCAACTAATAACAAATACAGCATGGTTGAAATACTATTTGTACTCTTACTTCTAGTAAATACTTAAAAACTAAGTAATGTAGCGTTTGAGCCTAAAATAAAACTAAAAATATTTTACGATAGCTAAAATTGTAAATTCGAAAGAATCGAGATATTAAATAACTTCAAAACGCGAAAAAATTACCGTACTGGCATGATTTTACGGTGAACTCTAGTAACAGGAAACCCTATTTTCAGAAACCATGTGAAAAGTCAAGGGTCATTTCTACGAATTTTTTCAGCTTAATTATTAATAAATTAAATATCGCCTTATAATCGGGCCCACAAAGTAATTAGAATTGTCCCAGTCAGGAAAAGAGTTTTCACTGTAAAGACAGGTTGTTTTACCTACTTTTGAAATATTTGGATCAAATACGCCTGAGTAAAACGTAATATACGAGATAAAATTGAAGACAAACATTTCGCAAGTTTTAATTCAAACATTTTTTATTCTGTATTTCAAAGGGTAGATCTGGCAAGATAAGTAATCAAAAGTCAATAGCCTTAATATTCAACCAACGTCTCTCTGAAATACATAAAGTAATTTCACACCAATTTCAGGTCAAAAAGGCCATTAGAAACGACAGAAGTTTACATTTTGTACAAACAGTTTTGTATATGCAAACAAGATAATAAAATTACATTTCAGTATGATTTGTTACTATCGAAAGATGTTTTCATGTTAATTTTGGTTCATTTGAATATCCCAATTGTTGACAAAATTATTTCCGCATTAAAAAAAACAACTTTCGAACAAGATTTTCTTCTTTTTCCATTAATACAAATTCCACACTTTGGAGGTCAAACTATTACCAGAATATTTTCAAACAGTTCATGTGGTGAAGAAATTGAAGCAATAATACTCGAGCAGAGAAATACAAAAATCGAAGGTTAACAGAATTAGGCGTACACAAGAGGACTCTGGTTTATTTATTACGAGTTTTTCACGTTACTGTAACTTCTCTTAATTTGGGGGAATACCTGTGATGTCAGAAAGATTCCTGAACAGCCACTTGATATACTGTATTCACACTACTATATAGTTATGTTCACAGAAGTTCCTTTAGTAACATGGAGAAAAGTTACAATACTGAACGTTCCAGTTACTTCAGCCATATTGTAATACTGTCGTATTTAGCTAGATGTAACCCACACCTTTGTTGTTGTTTTAAAATACATAGTGTCTGTGTATCAATTTATTTGTGGAATCACAACTACCGTTTTCCAACAATACGGATTCACATCGGAAAAGGTTAAAAGCAACAACACCGTGAACACTGCACAGGTCTCACTAATTAAAAGGTTAGCACCGTGAACACTTCACAGGTCTGACAAGTTAATACCAAGATTACGTTTTATTGTTTTTACATCGAAAATGAATGTTTTAACTCAGTTTTGGATTGGATCTTATCAGAAATGGTGGGTCGCTAACGAACATAAAATTACTCCATAGGACACACAGTCCCCTACCGGCAGTAAATGGTATACAAAAATATTTAATTTCAGTACGAAAATGAATTTAAATACAAGCAAACGATTTGCGAACACTAAATTTTTTATTACACACACATATTGTATGTTAAGTTCAGTTTCATGGCATGCGGCCGTGACGACCTGTCTAACTTAAAGACGCAAAACAATATTCGCAAACATAAAAACAAACAATTAGTAATATTTGAGTGTTACTTTTGTTAGCATACTGGTCAACTGGTATTTGTCATCATTATTTATAAAATTCAAAGCAGTAGTTCTCACACGGTTTACATTTCTTACCACTTAAACCTTGTATACGCTTGAAAGTATCCAATGTTTCGAGAGCAGAATTTATTCGGAGATTTTCCACACAAACAACTCGCCTACAAAACGATTTTCTTGATGTTATTTTTGCTTAAGGGCGACCGATTTTCATTAATTTAATAATTTAATTTGTCCAAGATAAAAATGAAAAGTTACACTTTAAAAACTTAGAAAAGTATTTAGTCCTAATTTATATATATTATTTTTCTTATTTCTCACAATAGATGGCGAAATTACCGGATGGAAGAAGTTCAGTTTCCAGAATGTCCAGCTCCACGAACTTCGTCTGCAAACTGGTAACCTTATCCAGAACAAAGACAGTAGCCGGAATAACGAAAAAATACCAAAATCGTGGAGGCTACGAGTTGAGAACATTGGTAACGTTTAAATAATTTGGACAAAAAATCCTAATTAAAGCTAAATACCAAGTATTAATACATAAAGCTGGCGAGATGGTTAAGGCGTTCGACTCGTAATCCGAGGGTCGCGAGTTCGAATCCCCTTCGCACCAAACATGCTCGCCCTTTCAGCCGTGGGGGCGTTATAATTTCACAGTGATGTCGATAAAATCCACTTGTAGAGAAATATACATGCAAAATCGGCTCGTTTGAGTTGAGTTGAGAAAATATTTTACATAGAAGAGCGAGCAACGTTTCGACCTTCTTCGGTCATCAGGTTCACAAAGAAAGAAGTAACTGACTGGAAGCTGATGGTTAACGTATAATTATACATTCAAACATCTAACCCCGCCCTCTACATTCCGGCACTCAGTTACACAACTCCTTCCAAACATGTGGTCAGTTGCCGGTCAATTACCTCTTTCTTTGTGAACCTGATGATGACCGAAGAGGGTTCGCTCTTCTATGCAAAATATTTTCTCAACCCAAACAAGCCGTTTTTGCACGTATATTTCTTTAAAATTTCAATGTTAATCCCACTATTCGTTGATAAAAGAGTAGCCTAAGAGTTGGCGGTGAGTGGTGATGACTAGCTACCTTCCCTCTAGTCTTACACTGTAAATTAGGGACGGCTATCACAGATAGCCCTTGTGTAGCTTTGCGCGAAATTCAATAAACAAACAAACAATACATAAAGTACTGAGACTGAGTTACTTGAAATATTATTCTGAGATCTCTAACGGAAAGACCCGAATTACCAATAGAAACGTTTATATTACCTAATGGACATGGGGCTGGTAAATGATAAATAGACTAAATATTAAAGACAAATAACTGAATACGGTTCTGTGTTTAAATACAGCTCTGTCTATTTAACGAGCAAGTAGTTAATCATACGTTACGAATTCGTCTTAAACAGAGCCATAAAATATCTTACAAGTTCTATATGAAAATACAGCATTGAATTAACCTATTATATCATAGAATTGATAAAATAACCAGTTTTATATATTACTTTTAGAAGACTGTCAGCTTTGTTCATTTAAAACTCTAATATTCCAGACAGTTCAATACAAGCGCGCAATAAACTTGTGGCCAAATCACGGCCAACTAAACAGCGCGAGCACGTGATAATGGAACGGTTAAATGATGACCAAACGATCCACGTTGAATGTTATGGTCAAATTTATAGAGATACCAAATAGAGCAGATAGATGCCCGTACTGATAATAAAATTGGAGTTTTGATTATAACATAAAATAAAGGGGGGCGAGCAAGTTTGAAGTGATTCGAACCCGCGAGCCGCAGATTGCAAGTTGAGTGTCGTAACCGCCAGGCCATGCCAATCCCCGAACTGTCAAAGTACAGTTTTATTGATTGATGAATTACGAGTATTTTAAGTTAAGAACAAACTAAGATGAAATAATACAACCAATAAAACATTTGTCCAATTCTCTCACACGATTGAATAACAATGTTTGTTGTTGTTAACATTCTCGCCTGGCTAACACTACAGCAGCACTCTATAACCCTAACTTTTTAACACTATACGTATGTAAGTTACTCGAAACTACACAAACTATAGTGTAGTATTATGC
This sequence comes from Carcinoscorpius rotundicauda, assembly GCA_011833715.1. Taxonomy (NCBI): domain Eukaryota; kingdom Metazoa; phylum Arthropoda; class Merostomata; order Xiphosura; family Limulidae; genus Carcinoscorpius; species Carcinoscorpius rotundicauda. The sequence continues at coordinate 45,159,772 of CM022406.1, read as the reverse complement.
CCTTCAGTTGTATGGCGATTCAACATTCCATCTTTATAGGGAAAAAACAACATTCAACTAAGGAATAACTATTAAATGACCACTCCAGTTGACAAGAATGGCATTTGACCAAGTCAGTTACTTTAGGAACAAAGTTAAACATCTCTCCACGGGTTAAATAAATAAAATATTTTAACACGATTTTCGCTATTGGGGCTTCGTCAGAAGCCTTTGAAGAAACATTTTTCACACCAGATCTTATGATATTAGATCTGTAAAATCAACAATGACAAAGCGTTGGTTGAAATTTAAAAAAAAAAAACCCTTTAAGTTCATTTCAAAATTTCAACTCCTGAATTCTGAAAAAAAAAAGGTCAGTCTGATACGTCAAGGTTTAGCAAGAATACAATGAATGAATTAACCTTAAATAAAAACGAGGTTTTGAAATAAAGGAAAAAAAATAATTTTGTTTAAATGTATAGAAGTTTATGAATGGTTGAATTACTACGATTAAATCAAGGTTTTAATAATGAAGTATAGAACGGCCCCTTACCCCAGTCAGCCTGGCCAGACCATGCATCAATATAAGAACGTACAGAACAACGTACAGATTGTGGGTAAGCCAGAAGTATTTGTAAGCCTTTAGTCTGATGAGAGGGTGGGCGAATATGAATATTATACACACTGTGATAACAAGCAAGATGGCAGTGACACCTATAGAACAGAAAACATGATTTGTATTAGATACACTACCACGCCCTCTAGTAGCAAATATTTTAAATAATAATAAATACGAGTCAAATTATTTCTCATCGAATTATACCGGTTTCGGGGCAGTGGCGGCGCCAGTATATTTTCGTTTGAGGTAGGGCGAAGTAAACTGTGAGGGGCTTCCCAAAATGCCATCAATATGAAGTATAGATGGTAAATTATAATAATGTGAACACCAAGGTAAACTTCAGAAAGGTGTGTTATTTAGAACTGCGTTTTCAATGCAGTTTTCACTGGAAACTCATACTGTGATTAATAATTCATTATTACAAATTAGAAATAATTTGTTTATGAAAATATTTGTACATGTAAAAGAGGAAGCTAACCTAAATTCCACCCAAGGTAATACATAAAGAAAATCAAGATTATCTTAGATTGAACATTTAATATGTCATTAAGAGTGAAGCTACAAATCAAGAAATATAACAAAGACAGTTTACATAACAGAAACGTTGAGTTTTACAGATCTATGTCTCTTTGATGTTAATTTAAAAAAAAAAAAACACGACGATTGTGTTTTCCATATTTTATGAATATATGTAGGTAACAATATTGGTTGCGGCTTGGGTCATTGGGGGGGATCAAGCCCCCCCTTAACGCTGCCACTCTTTCGGGGGGATTCCACCGTTCTATAATAGTCTTGTTTTTCGAATTTCCTTTATCTGGAATTAAATGAAAACAAGAGGCAGAATTTTCTCGAAGTCAGTTAAGCCTAATCTGCAATAGGATTAATCTTTTATGTTTAGCACGTCACAGTTTTCCTGTTGAATGGCTTTAGAATAAACTGATAGGATCAGTGTTGGATAAAACTCGCTGCTTGTTTACATAGAGACAAGTTAATCGTCATAATGGGGTTAAAATACAATGAACGTTGGACATGCAATACAGCAACAACGTCTTGCTGTCGTATACACATATTCCACATTGGTTTACACCCAGTAATGCGCATGGTCACTGACTGCAGCGAGGTCTTTGTGCACGAGATGCAGAGTTGTGAACGGACGATTACATACTGCATCGTTTCGCTCATCACATTGGCCGTAAATCTAGAAGGTATTTGATGGCTTTCAAGTTGCTCCAGCCTTTATCTCTCCTGTAGAGGTTTCTCAACTGTGGGAGGCGTGATAGTTGTAAAAGTCAGAATTTAGTAGGTTACGATTGCCAGCGACGCGAACAGATCATTGTTGTTTAATTTCACTAGACAATTTGTTAATTACACAAATTACGTGATAATAATGAACATTAAATTATGCACGAGAAATAACAAGTTTGTGTAAAACCAGAAACGATGTCCAGTTATTAATAACAGTGGACACAGTTACTTGACTCACCTGTTATTGTTTGAAATAACCAGTATGTTATCGTAGGTTGGAAGTCGGAGCTGAAAAAAAACCCATCAAAAACTTAGCGTAGCCATAAGGTTGAAAATCACGTCTCTAATCACTCACTCGTAAATCAAAATCTATCAATCTGTGTGTCTTAACTTAAAAAAACCATGAAAGTTTCTGATAAGAATTTTTTAGCATACTAACTCGCTTTTATATGGCGACACCTGCGAAGAATTACAATACGTGAAATATTTATTAATGAATTAAAAAACTCAACAGGTGATACAAAACACAACGTAGAAACTGATTTCAAACAAGATTGTCACTTTTAAGTGTAAAAAGGTTTAATAATAATAAAAACTTAGAAAGTTAGGATACATGGTAGGAATGGGCGGGTTAACATAACTTTTTTTGGCACAGTACAACCTTAAAGAGGGCGTGGCCATCAATCCGCCCAAAACTACTTCGCGTGCTATTTGTAACTTGGTAATTGTTCAAACAAAATTGTGTATATTAACTACGTTTCCCTGTTGTGAGCTTTGTCTGAGTAGCCAAGTAAAGTTATATGTATCTAATCAAATAACGTACTCCGATAAAATGCATGACGTCGCTATTTTTGATCTCTTAAGTGATACAAAAAGCTCCAGTCATACTTTGACTGTGGAAGACAGAGCTAACTGACTGATCAGAAGTGAGAAAGTATAAAAAGTACCTATTTTTGAAGTTTAAATGCTAGTCATTAGAAAGAGTTATCTACTGCTAAAACTCGGTTCAAGTGAAACAGGAATGGACAGAACGGCGGCCACGCCCACTTCATTTTGTTTACTTATTTTGATGTGCTCCTATTCCTTTAATTGTTTACTTAAAATGTTTTAAAATGGTGTTCAGCTTGTTTTTCATACTAACTGTCAAATTTGAGTAGGGTCTACGCCTACTCTTTTTGTAATTTTTGTTTTTAAGAGTTAACTCAACATTTCTAGATTTTTGAAGTCTTAGCTATAGTTTTTCTTCCATGTAAACGGGGCGACAGCCTTTTCTTTAGCTACATTAATGGCTAAAGGCTTGTTGAGGATGTTTAGCATGACTGTTTCCAACGTCTTTTATTCGTACAGTAGTGATCTCTTCACTGGCAGATTATCAAATTAGAACCTACACGTATAAAATATAGTGTATTTTTTTATATCCACCCAATTCAGACTCAGGCAGATGACGTATCACATGCTCCTAAGTAATAGTGCATTTGTATGAGTCATGAAAGATTTTCTTGGCAACTCGCAGAGCGTGCTCGTAATCAAAGAATATGACTACAAGCACACTTATCTCGTTAAGTGTTGCAAAATGGTTGTTTTATTTAACTTTCTCAATTAATAAGAAATAGGCTTTCAGCCAAAATGGTATAATTGAATAATGTGCAGTTATATTTATAAGATTAAGTCAGGAGAGAGTTGTGCTTTTAAAACAACGTTATTCAGATACAATGACAAATTTCTTGATAACGAGATACCCTGTTGAAATAAAAATGTATCTCAGGACGACTGGTATGGGTATTAACACAATTAATAAAGCAGAGAACAATGTTTCGACCTTCCTAGTTCATCTTCAGGTTAACACGAAGTTTGCAGCTGACCTTTGCCCGGCACATCTTAGAGACGAGAGTATACAAAGGCATGTTTTGTGAAACCGCGTTTACTCGAACAAGCAAGCAGTTCAGAAAGTAGATACTTTCTAGTTGGGTGATTTTTCTACTCAGCCATATGTATAAACCGCTTATAAAGTTTTGTTTACAGTATGCGAGATTAAGTGTTTTTGTACATCTGGCCCATTCATGCTATAAGTACTACCGTACATATTGTACTCTTCCAATATTGTGACCGTGGCTACATAGTGGTCAAGGAACTGGCTGCTACTGTAGTACCTTGACCCGATATACTAATACATAACTGGACAAGCCTTTCGTAAGGACTGTCTTATTTATCACAAGACGAAAATATAACAAAAAACTGCAAAAGAGTCGAAGTTCCTAATTAAGAACAGAAGGTCTTAAAAATTTGTTGTAAATTAAATCATTTACAAACAGATAAAGCAAAAAAAACTTTAAACAGAATTAAAAGAAACATTGGAAAGGTACCCCGACAGTTGTTAAATAAACTAAAAATAAAAACCAATATATTTTAAACTCACGCAAATTGTAATTCTTTTGAGAAACAACGGAGGTGTCCTAGCGGCTGGGTGGACAACTGGTAGAAATTGATTAAATGTCCGATGGAATGGATCACTGAAAGAATTGGGATATTGTTGAAAACAAACATTCCGAAATTATTTGTACTTATGACAACATTAGTATTTATATATAAAATCAATTACCCTTGTTTCTGTTTGTTTATTTTTACGGCCTTAATTCGGGCTTTCATTTTTAATGGCTACTTTAACTGTACGTATAAACCAGATATTTTTATGGCTTCACTACCTTGGAATTTAACTGGAAATGAACATTACTCGTTCGTTAATAGCGGGTTAGTTTTCCTAATTTCATATGAAATATTATCTGATCTTGCAAAGCTTTAGTGTAGATAAAACTTTTGTCACTCGCATAAGAGAAACTAAAAATATCACAAAACTTGTCTGTATAGTTTAGTATTTCTTGTATTTCTATTCATAGCGATTTGTCGTTTCGACACGAACCACCTTTTATTTCATCCTAATTCTACAGCAAAATGAAGATTTTGGTTTGTTTTGAATTTCGCGCAAACCTACACGAGAGCTAGCTTTGCTAGTTGTCCCTAATTTAGCAGTGTAAGACTAGAGGGAAGGCAGCTAGTCATTACCACCCACCGCCAACTCTTGGGCTACTCTTTTACCAACGAATAGTGGAATTGACCGTCACATTATACACCCCCACGGCTGGGAGGGCGAGCATGTTTAGCGCGATGCGGGCGCGAATCCGCGACCCTCGGATTACGAGCGCACGCCTTAGGGGAATTGACTGTTACATTTTAACATCTCCATTGTTGAAAGGGCGAGCATACTTGGTGTAACGGAAATTAGGTCCCAAGACCCTCAGATTGCAAGTCGAGCGCCCTGTCCACCTGGCCATGCCGGGCCGCAATTGACAGCAACCTTAAAACTAGCAAGTTGTCCGAAATATGGAAAATTAACACACAACAATGCCGGTCCTAACGCTCACCATCAGCATTACTTCACTTTCTTATTGCCTTTGCTCTCATATTTTGTCAATTTAAATATATTCTCCTCAACGAAGAAAACGGTAGCTATTTATCACGTGACCAACTACATAACGTCATCTACTCTCAGGGAATATTTTATTGTAAATCATAACAAATGTGCATGTCCAAGAATTATGGTACAAGACAAACATCTGGTTTCAGTTGAGTAATCTAACTGAACACTAATCGATAGCCAAATGCCACGTTCCTCTGTAAATAAAGCCAAAACCTGGCCATTCGGTGGTTTTTTTAAAATGATTTCTAGCTGGTAATTGTTTTTGTTATTTAATTTACATAGAGTAATTTTCTTAAGAGTCTAGTTCTGCTTAGCGGTACGTCTCAAAACGTACGACTGAAATCCTGGTTTTGATAGCGTGATGGGCATAGTACAGACAGCCCATGGTCTAGTTCTTTAAGAAGCTTTCCTAAATAATATGGTAAGAAACGGACAGAAAACTAAAGGGAGTATTAAGTTATCTACGACTTCAGCTCTGGTTCTAGAGTTTGTTTGTTGTTTACATTACTTAAAAAAACTTACACGTGAAAAATAAAGCTGTCATTGCTACAATTTTGTGGAATTGGACGTGTGAATCCAGTGGAATGTACTGGCGGATGGAATGTTCTCGTATTTTGGTGATCAAGTTCCTACACATGGTAAGTAGCAACAGAGAATAACAGAAGGACAAGGAAGCCGCAGATGCACGAGTAAAACTGATGCCTTGTCCGAGGATGTGACGCAGGTCCGTGTGTTCGGCGTAATACGTATAATCTGCGAAAACAAACACGTTCTTAGAAACGATAAACAAAGCACGTTATAGCAACATTAAAGGGCAACTCTCTCTCTCTCTTTCGTTTGCAGCATACCTTAAAACTACATTCCACTGTAATTGGGTAAAAGTTACACACGAAACAAAAATCAACACATTTTAAACAATAACGCAAGAGCGACATTAATTACACAAAACGAATTCAGGTGCTCTACAGCCGTGATTAAATTAAAACTAGGCCTAACATACCGTTAGTTCCTTAACTTATTTTTAGATGGCTTTACGTACAACTCACACAAGAAACGTTCAATGAAGACGACGACGTTGGCAACACCAAATATGAAGAGGTAGAAGATTTCCTGCCGGTTTTCCTCAAGATGGTTTACCAGGTTGTTCCATTTCTGACGAATCCAAACTGGAGGTCCTTCATAGGTTTGGGACACTTCGAAACTGATCATCCTAATTCATTAAAATCAAGTTACCTTTACCCCAGGTCATTCATGCATCAGTGAAACAGTTTTCGAAGTTAAAGTTTGAGCTAAAACAAAAATTATACAGTGGACACAAATTTGTATAACTTAAGTTTTGACTTTCTTAGATTTGAGACTGAAGTTTGGAAATATCCTAATTTTCAGAAACCTTCAAAGAACAATGGAAGTTAAATTACAGGAGAAACAAAATATTATTTATTCATATTTCGTATAGCTAACTAATTGGAAGTTCAGCAAACAGTTGATATTTTGTGGGTCCTCTTCTGCGTTAATAACTGCAAACAGTCTTTCAGGCATTAGTGAAACATTTAATAAAAGTGTCCTTTTGGATTTTGGATAATGTTTAATACATTATTGTAAAGTTTATTTGAAAGTAAAGTTTGATTTCAAGTTTTGGATCAATCAAATCTCAGGTCTGCTCATTGGGTTGACAGAGTTCTGCAAAGGCCATTGAATCATTTGAATGACTAGTGGTTTCTTTAGGCAAGTTATTTCTAAACAAGTTACACGAGAGTTTGGAGTCATCACCTTGTGGTTGTAAAATCTTTTACCAATGATAATGATGCGCAAACCACTGAGTGCACCATGACGAAACAGTATCTGAAGGTACTTGCTCTCGTCCATTATTCCATCTCTTTTTGTAAACACTTCCTGTTCCTTCAACAGGAGAACATTCACGAATTATTAAACAACCACCTCCCCCATGCCTCGTGGTAGGTGTTATGTGTTGATGTGATCATCTTCTGCCAGACATACAGCTCAAGCTTCGAACTAAAGCTTTAAACTTATCCATCCATAACACCCCTTTTCAATCATTAACAACCAGGTCTAGATAATAATAATAAAGGATTTCCAACTGTTAAATGACCAGATATTCCTGTTGAGCTTTCTTAAAACTACAGATCTGTTATTTGGGTCTTTGTCGCTGATCTGAAGCAGGAGAAACGAGTCTCCCTTCTGTCCTGATTTACCTGTCTCGGTCTCGTCATCCATGGTGTAACTTCAGTGTTTGGGGAGCGTGTAGCAGTCTGTCATCTCAACCAGCATCATGTAAAACTTTCATACGGACTCTGATAAGAACGGTGCTTACGTATAAAGTTATGTTGTCATGCCATGTCCCTGATTGTCAGTAGAACAAAGTTTATTTGTATAATGCTATTAAATTGAGTTATTCTAGCGTATACTAGTACCGTATGGTAGTTTCTTTCTATATAGTTAAGACACTGCATGGGATATCATGGATTATTTCAGACCCTAAATTTGATCACTATCATTACGTGCCCTTGGTACAAGTATGTGAACGTTATAAATAAATATTCATACCCTGGCACATTTCGTTGTCAACAGGGATCAGCGAGGCATTACCAGTGTATCCGATTCGATGGGTGCTTTGGATTTTTACTCATCAGAACTCTACTTGCCTACCCTCACACTGAAATTATTTTATGCAGGATTAGAGAAAATTAATGAAACCTGAAAAGTTTGTTTGTTTAGAACTAGGCACAAAGCTACACAATAGGCTATCTGTGCTCTGTCCACTATGGGTAACGAAACTCCATTTCTAGCGGTGCAAGTCTGCAGACATTCTGCTGTGTCACGAGAAGGGAAGGTCTCAGATGTGGTCAAACAACAATCGAAAGGGTTTTACCTCCTGAGTCTAAAACCGAAATTACATCTCAAATCAACCAAGAGATGCCAAAATTATTAAAAATTTCCCGTCATCTCTTTTTACTTGAAAAGCACTCGGAGCCATTATGCCGCGGCTAAAAATATTTAACAATTACACTTAAGTTGAACGTGTAACAACTATGCTGGAATAATACAGGTTTCATTACAAACACGGAAGGGCAGAAAACTTGATATTTATAACTCTTTTACAGTTCAAACTTCTAAAATGAAGATCTTCGGAGCTTCATTTCTCAACAGACTACAATATTTCATATTTCACATTATCCACAATAAAACTGACTGCACGTTAATAGTTTGTTATCAGTGTTTCTATTCGAACACAAATAAATTATTACATCAATAACGTACCTTCCAACATTTGTCGAAGCATCCCAAAAGTTTTGTTTCGCACCTAGAAAAATAAATTCGTCACTCAAGAGCCAAGGGTAATAACAAGTAAATGTATTATCGACAAGGTGATGAGTAATATTAAGGATAAAACAATGTGTGTTTATTTTAGGGTTAATAGAACAGTACTCGTTTAATTCCAATAAGTAACATTTTCATCTAACGTCATTCTCACAGTCGGTCGCGTCACATACAATAATCAGAATGAAAATAGGTCGTTTACTCGTCCAGTGTCAAAATTAAAGTGGGTCACTTATAGATATGTTTATTCAAGCAATGGAAAAATAATACCCGATGTTTACTTTAACTTGGAAGCAACTATTTTTAAATAAAGACTGGTCAGTTTCTTAGCTTCAAAAACAACATGAAGATGAAACTCTCCATGGAATATAATTAAAACAAATATTTGACTTTTTAACTCGTACAATAAGTTTCTGCATTTTTAAATACTGGATGCTCTTATTCAAGAAATATTTTCATTCATCGCTAAAGTTAAAAAATGTCATGTTTACTTAATATTTAAACAGCGTATACAGTTTGGGTTGTTTTGGATTCGCACAAAGCTACACGAGGGTTACCTACGCAAACCGTCCCTGATTTAGCAGTGCAAGACTAGAGGGAAGGCAGCTAGTCATCACTACCTACCGCCAACTTTTGGGTTACTTTTCTAGCCATGAATAGTGGGATTAAGGTTAACATTATAATGCCCCCCCACAACTGAAAGGGTGAGCATGATTTGCGTGACGGGGATTCGAACCAGCGAACCTCACATTACGAGTCGAGTGCCTTAACCATTTAGCTATACTGGGGCCTATTATTTACAAATTATCAACTATGGTAATTGTATTCTAAGAGATATAACGGTAATTAGTACATCATATATTTTGATTACAAGCTAAACTAGCTTAAGATTTGTAATAAAAAACAAACCAAAGAGTTTTGATGTTAACTGAAAGAGCTCTTTGGTAGCAATTTGTGGAAAACAAGAAATCCAAATTTCTATTTTTACACGTCTGTTTTTTAATTCGAAAGTAAATGAACATATGATAAAATTTTACAGTTTTGCCCGAGGCCAAAAACGGCAAAGAAGCGTCAAAGCTTGGAAACCAGTTTTACTGGTGTATTGGGTATTTACTGGTTCTGCAGAGCAACTTACGAGTTCCCCTCCCAAAGAAACCAGATTTTAGTTCATTTTCAAACTTTGTTACAAAATTGGTTTCAACGAGACCTTATTAGTTGTGGCCTCAGTGGTGCTTTTCGCTGCACCTATACAATTACACACCATTACTTGTCTCGTAACGTAAGCACCTTTGAAGTCCAAACCAATGGATATCAAATCTCCTCTGTATTCACTCATCATGGCCTTAAAGTCGTTGTAGTCGAGTTTCTGTTTGTTGTCTAATCCAGCTTCTGCAAACATTCCTACGATTGTGTCCGACACTTGTTTCTCTGTCAAGGATTTAGTTTTAGCTATGTCCACCAGGGATCTCAGCATCTTCATTACGTCATCCTTGTCGATTAGGCCATCTCCGTCCTCGTCAAACATTTGGAAAATTATTCGTAGTTTATCTTCCGTTTGGCCTGAAAGTAACAAGATTTTATCTCTTCATAAACACTCATTGAGATGAAAAACAACAGACAGTAATAACAACAGTAACCAGATAAAATGGAGAAACACTTAGGTAACATAAGTACATTGCGTTCTCTTCGTGAACCATTCAAATCGAACTGTCGATCAATACAAAATAACGAAGTTCAGAAGAGTTTGTCACAGGTAAACTGTAGCCAGTACTAAGTTTTCACTCGCCGCCCCTTTGGGTGTGCGCCCTGCTTGAGGGAATTCAGCGCCCGCTCCAAGAGCCAGCCATAAAACTCAGTACCGGATTCCACCAAAGAAGTACGTTTTCATTTGGAATTTCAAACAGAACCAATATGGAAGTCTGGTAATTATAAAGAATCTTTGTTCAAGATAAACTTATTAAATGATACACACAGAGTTCGTCGAGTCTTTAACAAGAAATTAAACATCGAATTCTTAGCTATCCGTTATTTGTTAAATTTCAAAAGGAATAGAAGTTACATTTGTTTAAATCTGGTCAAACAGCCTTTTTAGTCTTGTATTTGTTGTAAACCACCTTTATGTACGGCTACAGTCTAAGTGCCACTACAACCTTTTGAAAACAAGGCGTTATCTTGTGCTCAGCACAAGTTACGTTTATGTAGTGTTCTTGGTGGTAATCTTACCTTTTGAGATCAACAAGACAGTGTCCAAGAACTCTTGAAAACTGATCCTTCCATTTTTGTCTTTATCCACGCAGTTGAACATCAACTTAACAAACAAACTATCCGGTTTCATCCCCAAAGCTTCTGCAAACTCTCTCCTCGAAAGTGCTGTCCGCATAACAGCGACAACGTCTCTGTTTGTTTCTTCGTTCATCTTTTCTCCAGGTTTGAGACCAATCGCCTTGAAACGTGTAACAAGTGTTTAAATTATAAAAAAACAAAGGAAAGTTTAATAATGAATTAGCTTAATTTAGTTTTACTCTACGTGATGGCAGTTATCCCACACCAGGTTCACATGTACCTAATTTGTAATTTAACAGCAAATAAATGGGGCATTTCCTTAGGCTAAGTGTTTAATATTCCTACTAAAAAATTATAGGAAGTTGAAAGAAATTTTCGAGAAATTATTGAAAATAAACCATGTACAAAATATTCACAAACTTATAAAAGTTAATAGAACATATCAATAATTCTGACTTCTTCCAAAACTTCACAATTTTAGTTGTCGAACCTAACATAACTATACAAATTATTCATATGGTGTAGTAAATATCCTAGCTTTGAAGAGACATCAAATGTTCTGTGGACATTTGTAATACACCTAACTTCATATATATATATATAAATGACCACCGACTACCTAGGAGCACGTTATAAGAAGAAATAATCTTAAATTATTTTGTCATTTTGTTTGTTCGTGAAAATATTTTCTAGGATTTACAGATAGAGATTTCTCAAAAGCTTGTTTTTCTGTTAGGGATATTTTTGCACAGAAAACCAAATCTTTAATAGACAGATCGGAAGTAATTAATTAATAGCACCATAAACTTCAACTACTGTTTGACCAATGTTTTGTCACCACTTTTTATAAGGGGGACACATTCCAAAATATGAATCGTTGTTTCTGTGACAACAGATCGGGTTCACAATTGGGGCGTTTATTACCTGACCCGTTATGCATTTCCACACAAACTTTAGGTCAGGTCAAAACGAAGAGAGAGAACTAATTCCTATAGAGAGCTGCTGCGAGAAATGGTTACGTACCAGAGTATACGCTTCTCTGAAGAAGTGTTCTAGACGACTCTGTCTCTTCTCCTTGGTTTCGGCATTGGCCAACATGGCGTCCCTCGGGGTGGAGATGAACTCCAGACTTTTGTTGTGCGTGTGAATAAAAGTTTCCAATTTATGCAGGAACTTCTTCCTCAGATTTTCGTTTTCAAATTGCAAGACCTGCAAATTGAAATCATGGAAGTGACAACAAATCTTTTGCTGACGTTAAAGAATCTCCGTAAACAATCACTGACTTAGTGTTAATCCCAAAGTTTTAGCACTAAAGTTATCCTCACAACTCGTTAAAAATTAGGTTATTTATTAATTTCATTGGATGCTTTTATTGTTCACCTACAAATAATCTTAGCAGTAGTTTAATTAGAAATTGTAGACTTTTTTACAATTTATAACTAACAATGGTTTAACGTAAATACTTAAACAAACAAACGGAAATCTTACAAAGTCGTGTTCACGTGGACATCGAATCAGAACCAGTGGCTTCTTCCCAGACTCCCGAGAAATCTCAACAACCAATGATTTCATATTTTTAAAATCCACCTTTCGCAATATTTCCCCCTTGCGGTTGATTGCATAAATTGTATCATCTGGTCCGATTTTTAACTTCACCAAGCGCTTGTAATGTTGGTTTACCCATTCCTTTACATCTAAAATACCAAATATTGTTGTTTTTAAATACAGAGTAAAAGCGATGTGTGTGTACATTTTTTTCTACTTTAAATAATTTGTTGTTCTTAGATGATTAAGTACGAGTATGTTTAATATTTCCAGGTTATATTTACAAGAGTAAACTTCTGATACAAAATACGGACTATGAAATTTTCAGAACGGCACAGGTGTAATACAAATAGTTTCGGTTATTGCCTCCCTGATAGCATTGTTGATTCATAACTTGTATTTGAATTTTTCCACTTTTTGTTAGTTAACAATATTGTTATAAAAACATCTTTAACGCCGTGTCAACAAACAATAAATCTCGATTCCGCTGTTAAATATCACACTTCACACGCAATGCGAAACGTTTCCTAATAAAGTTTGTATGCAGACGTATGGGAAAAAGCTAATCAAATAGGCCTACCAATAAAAGCCATTAATGCTACTGTTTCTCACGATTTATAATTTTGAACAAGAGATTTCTTTGGCAACAACATGCGCGTAACAAAATGTTTACACACCGTTCAATTGGAATCAGTTTTAAACAACCTATCAGTAAAAACGATATAGCTGCTGTAATAAAGCATTTTTTTAAATAAAGATTATTAGGCCTACAAATCTTGACAGAGTTGAGCTTACATTAATAAAATGCGACCAATATGTTTATAAAAACAATGTTTCGATTGTGAAGTGTAAGAAAAAAAGGAGATATAATACATCACCTTCAGTCCAGTAATAGGTGTTCGTTCATTACTGATGAGGTGGAGAATACAAAATTTGCACGATAAAAGTAGATAGATTTAACATACAATTTCATGGTTTCTACACACTGAACTTCGAAATTATCCAAAAATTAATTTTAAAACTGGACGAAGATTTCTTCGATTATTCAAAGATAGTGTTAAGTAATCAGGGAGAAAGGAGGAGGATGACCAGTACCCCTTGGTCTTATGAGCACGCTCTCGTCATGAAATGTTCAACATAAATTTTAGTACAAGTGGAAGTTAGTGTCGTATTCCCTAAACGAGGGATCGTGCCCGACCGAAAAAGTTGTGAATATATACAAATGTATTTTTTTAATAAATAAAAACAAACAAAAACATAACTCAAATGTCCTCAAAAGTAACATTCACTGTTTTAATAAATAGCTATCATACTGCATCGTGAAATCCGCTAATAATACTGTGCAACACTAAAAAAAGTACAAGAGATCTGTGGCCATTTTTATATGCAAAATGACATGGGAAATCCATTTCTGGCCTTCTTTTTGTTGAATTAGGCATGGGTTTTGCAGAATTGTCACTGTATACCCTTTTTGTCGTTATTAAATAAAATTCTCTACCGCATTGTAAAATGGTTTTCAACCCAGGGCTAGAGACCAATCTTAGTAACACCTACAACGCGATATGATAAATAGCACAGTACAGTTTAAAATCATATTTTCTGGTTTATTATTGTGTGCTTATATTTAATCGAGTTTACCACACAATACTTTATACTTCAAAGCTTGTGTTTAATGTGGTTTTTTTTCTTTCTTTCAGATCTTATTTGTTTTCAACAATGAGTGCAAGACAGTGTAAAAATCATCCAAACAGGTCCTGTTACAAATGTGAGGAATTAACTTTTGCTGAAGAAAAGCGCAGTTTTACACGCCATAAAGAAAATGTACAAGGTGTACTTCGTTTGTGACTTAGGAGACCAGGACAAGTCATGGGCTCCTCATGTGTGTTGCCTTACATGTGTGAAGACATTGAGTGCCTGGTATGAAGGAAAAAATGTTCACATGAAGAAGTTTGATGAGCCAATGATTTGACATGAGCAGAAAGATCACTAATGATTGATATTTCTGTAAGCAAGACTTTACAGGCTGTACTACAGCAAAGAAAAAGAAACACATTGTTTACCCAAATTTGCAATCAGTAATGCGCCCAGTAAAACACTCTGAAAATTTACATGTGCCCAAACCTCCAGATCAAGAATAACCGAGTTTCAGCAGTGCAGATGCACATTCCAGTGGTGAATATGTGGAGCCCAATCATCCAGAAAGCAAGAATAAACCAATACCATTTTCTCAAGTGGCTTTAAATTACTTGTGCAGGGATCTCTGTTTAACCAAAGACAAAAGTGAGTTTCTGTCATCAAGGCTTTAAGAACGTAATCTTCTTGAGAAAGGAGTGAAGATAACACTGTACAGGAAACGTACAGAGGATCTGCTTGAATTATTCACCATGAAGGATGACTTATGCTTTTGTAATGACATCACTGAACTTTTTGAGCAACTGGAAATACCATATAACACCAACTGGTGATTTTGCATAGATGCATCCAAGGACAGGATCAAAGCTGTTCTGCTACACAATGATAACACTCTGCTTTCTGTTCCCATAGCTTATATCACAACCATGAAAGAATCATATGAAAATCTGAAAGCAATTCTAACAGGCATACAGTATGATGACCATAACTGGCATATTTGTGCAGATTTCAAGGCTGTGGCCACGCTTACTGAACTTCAGCTTGGCTACAATAAATTTTGCTGCTTCCTGTGCTCATGGAACTCCAGAGTAAGAACTGAACATTATGTACGCAAGGATTGGCCGATCCGAGATGAAATTGAGCAAGGAAAACACATCATGCACAAACCACTTGTGAAAAGTGATAGAACTCTTTTACCACTTTTGCATATTAAACTTCGTTTGTTTAAGCAATTTGTGAAAGCCTTGGACAAGGAATCCTTCACATTTGCATATCTTGCAGAGAAGTTCCCTTCCTTGAGTCAAGGTAAAATTAAAGAAGGTATCTTCATAGGTCCTCAAATTCGAAAAATTGTACTTGATGAAACCTTCATCACACATCAAGAGAAAAGAGAAGCTTGCCTTTGAGTCATTCAAGAAAGTTTGTGATAACTTCCTGGGGAACCATCGTTCAGAAGACTATGTGCAGGTTGTGAATGATCTGCTGAGTCATTATCATGATATTGGATGTAACATGTCTCTAAAAGTTCATGTACTCCAATCTCATTTGGATTTTTTTTGAAGAAAATCTTGGTGATGTGAGTGATGAACATGGTGAGAGATTACATCAGGATATTTCAGTGATGGAGCGACGATTTAAAGGAAAATGGAACCCTGGTATGTTGTCAGACTACTGCTGGGGTATAAAAGAAGATCACACCCCACACAAGAGGCTTAGAGGTACAAAAGTTGTTTAAACTGACAGGTGTGTGTTTTTAATTAATAACCAATAAATGTTTTGTTACACCAACTAAATATTTGTTTTGTTTTTTGTAACTTTCAATATTTGCAATGTTGTGTTCAATACGTGATATTTTGCAGCATATTATAAAACATATGGTTCATGGTACAGGAAAACGGAGGAATAAAGGTCAGATTCAGAATCAGGACAATATTTTGACCCTGTAACAAGTCTTACTTAACTTGTACTTTTTTTTTAACCTGAAATTTGTTGCACAGTGTAATTAATGTAAATACAGGTAGCGGTAGATAAGTAAACTGGTATAATTCGATCTGTTAAAAAGATGGAGGTCCGTCATGTTAACTTACAAAATCGTTTGTAGCCATTCTTCCTTTTATCGACCATTAGGGTCCGGCATCTCCTCCTGATGCGATTTTGGATTTTAATGACACCGTAGCCCAGGCCAGCACAGACTGAAAAAAATCGAGCAATTACACCTTTGTTAATTTTACAATAAGACGAAATTTAAAATATATAAATTCTCACAAGCGCTGTACTTTGGGCGATCTTCACGTCACATCAGTGTTTTCTGTCTGATGTCTCGCATCAAACTTCAATAATTTCCATCTGTTCTACCCCAACGTTTGTTTGTTTGTTTTGCAACTTTGCGCAAAGCTACACTAGGCCTATCTGGGCTAGTTGTCCCTAATTTAGCAGTGTAAGACAAGAGGGAAGGCAAATAGTCATCACCACCAACCGCCAACTCTTAGGCTACTCTTTTACTAACGAATAGTCACATTATAACTCTCTCACGACTGAAAGGGCGAGCATATTTGGTGCAATGAGAATTTGAACTCGCGACCCTCGGATTACGAGTCGAACGCCTTTACCCACCTGGCCATACTGGGGGCCTCCACCCAAACGACATGCACTCGACTATTTTTTCGTTGGAATATGATAACCTCAATGCCTGACAAGCAACAATTTCAAAAATAATAATAAATAACGAAGCCTACATCAAGTGCATTTCATTTCAGTGACAAGTAGTAAACCACGTGTATCACCCATAACTGGCTTTAAAAAAATTAAACAACTTTAGCACTTAACTTCGATATTCTAAGTTACATCGAGTTAAATGTTATAAAAACAAAACAAGAACGAACGCATCTTTGCTTATCTAAATCAATTATTTTTACAGTTTGTTTACAATTAAATATTTCAAGCTTAAATCCAAGCAGTCTTCTTCTTAATGAAGATATTATAAACAGAAGAATACGTTAGTAATTGTCGGTTAGTTCCAGGGTGACTCCAACAATGAAAATAGATTTATAGCAACGCTGATGACTACATGACTATATATTTAACAGTACAGGTGACAAAGTTATCAAAATTACGGAACGTGTTAAACAAAAGTTGTTTTTAATACTTTGAAAGGATGGCGTTTCGAGCTAGTTTTTGTTTTCTGATTTTGCACAAGGTTACATGAGGGCTATCTGCGTTGTCCATCCCTACTTTAGCAGTGCGAGACTAGATGGAAGGTAGCTGGTATTCAGATTGAAGGTCGACAAAACTACGACCATGCATAACCAAAGGGTTAAGGCGCTCGACTCGTAATCTGAGGGTCGCGGGTTTAAATCCCTGTCTCACCAAACATGTTCGCCCTTTATGTCAGAGGGGGCGTTATAATATGACTGTGAATTCAACTATTCTTTGGTAAAAGAGTGGCCCAAAAGATGGCGGTAGGTGGTGATGACTAGCTACCTTCCCTCTAGTCTCACACCACTAATAGGAATTGTTAGCGCAGATGGTCCACGAAATTAAAAAACAAAAAATCCGTAGTTCCTAGTAAGCCCTGTTAACTACATTACACGACTGTAATACTTACTAATTGGTATGAATACCAATGCAATACATGTAAGAATGAAAGCTACTTCGCTGCCACGGAAATAGTCATAGCTATCCACGAAGATGCATGGTCCGAGATCAGAACCGTTAAGTTGCATCGGCTGTGGACAGGGGTCACCTGTGAATAAACGTCTGATATTAGAACTTAACAGAAAAAAATCACTGGATACTTCACTTACAAGAAAACTCGTAAATGTAAAATTCGATAAAACTATATCAAACACAAAACACGTCGTGCTTTCTGATGATCGACTCGCCTCGAGCTCACGTAAAAACACTGCGTGAGGGTCAACTCACCTTCTGTCCACGTGAAAACTTGTTCTTGAATTTGACCGGGTTGAATGTCAGTACAGTTGATTATGATGTCATACAAGTGGATTTCTCGAATTTTCTGAATTTCTTCCGATGTAAAAATCCTTAAATATATAAAACACAAGTTACCAAGAATTCGCTCACAATGTTGACACTTAAAGCTAATCTCGAACCAGATACTCGTTTAAGACAAAGATGTCTGTTTGCTAGTGAGTATAGTTATATATATTTAATACAAAAACAATCTAATTTACAGGAATAAAGTCCAGAAATGAAATACAGTAGCATTAAGGATCGTTTGCAGAGATCCTTTTAAAACTAAACTTTATAATGTAACCAAACACTACAACAAGCTGAGGAAGGGTTGAAATAAATATCGCTATAAGAATTGTTGATACTGTAAAGAATCAAATAGACCTAATTTAATAGGATAAAAAACAAACTTAAGTGGTTTTATTAAAGCCAGCATTTTGCCATTACGATTTCATCGACACAAATAATATACTAACCAACTATTTTAGGCTTACACGAAGTATTTCATAATTCCATTCAGGCCCTTCAATTATTGTTGCAGATGAAGGAAATCAGAAACTGATATATTTAAACACTTTCTGAAGGTGTATCTATTAATTCTCAGAAATAATCTTTAGAAGTCCAGATTTGGAAAAGTGAAAGTACCTGCCAATAACGAAGATTTCAAACTTAATACGCGGGCCTAACAAAAATTACCGTATTCTGCTGCTTATAACATCCACCAAAAAATAAACATATTGTACATTGAAGATTGATATTCAGCTTAGGCCTAACCAAAACCTATCTCGTTCTACATAATACCGAGATCATTTTGTTTTAATTTTTCCATGTTAATAGGAAAGCAATGGTATAGAGACCATTTCTACCACACTGCGGTAAATTTAGTTTTGGATTCGTGATAACGCTTGTAGCACGATAAATTTTAATAACAGACATATTTGCACTGTTCGTTATAAATTACACGTAGTTTATTTTGCCAAAATGCATGTTAACAGAGTTTTAGAGAGGGAATTTGGGCTACATTCTACCAAGAAAATTATTAAAATCTGGCGTAAGTAAGAGAAATAATTGAGGACCTCTCAAAAAAGCAAACAAAACCTTCATTAGAAATCAGCAATATGACTAGAACTAGAGCTTAACGTTTGGGTACTGAATGTAATAAAAGCTTTGTAATCCTATGTTGACGAAAATTTGTGTGATTGAAATCAGGACAAAAAAAAGGACTGATTGTTTTTTTTACGAACTCCAAGCTGGTATTACAGATTCATGAAAGAAAGATTGGCCATGTTGACCTGCACATGGGTCACCTAGAGAATGCTAGATGAATATCAAATCAAGATATTAAAATTTCACAAGTTTATCATCAATACCAGGATACAAACAAATTATAAGCCAAGCCAACTTTGAAATATACGTTGATAAGATCCCCCTGAACTTTGACGCCCCTTCCAATAAAACCCTGTAGATGCTTGGTACAAAACCTGACTTAAGACATCTGGGAATAAAAAAAATGTCATTATACAGGAATTCTGTAATGCTGTGTTGATAAGACAAAACTTCCACAACTTGCGATTTTTAAACGAAAAATTCTGCCAAAGGACAAAATTCAGCAAGAAGTTGTGTTCACCAGAAAGGGTAGATGAATAAATACTATGAAGATAACTACTATGAAGACTGACTTGAATAAGTCTGAAAAAGAAAACCAGCTCCGTTTGGGAGACCAGTTCAATGCTCATAAAATCGAGACGACTGAGAAACAGAAAACACAAATTGCTGTGAGTACAGAAAGTTTGACATCCCAACTACAATCATTGGATATATAGAGAAACAAAGCGTTCAAAACTTGAGAAAAGAAAGGAGTCAGTGGATAAAGGGCACACGTAGATTTACATCTACTGGCTGTATGAAAAACAACTATTGCACGGGTGTGTCACGTGGGTAAAACTGCTTCCAAAGTAGTTACGTTAGACAATCATTAAGTCCTTCAAGAAATACGGTATCAGCAATGCAATGGATTGTACAGAAGATGACCTATTCAAGTGAAGTGACATCACTTTTCTGATAGTATTGATGCTGGTAGTAATTGTTGGAAAGATGACCAAAGTGGTCATTTTATTGGGTTCGAAGATGAATGAAGAATTAAATTTGTTTTCCAATTATTCCCCCAACTGTTGTATTTTGAAACTCATTTCAGTATCAGTATTATCTATGCATTTTTATCATTACGTGTTATTGTTTGGGTATTAAAAGTTGTTAATCAGATGTATTTTACACAAGAAATTGAGGTAGAATACCAACTGATATTCCCACTAACAAAACCTAACCACAACTTCCAATATTAGGGTGCGTCTTATAAACCACAAAATGCGACAGGGTAACCATGACAGTTCCTGAAATGATTCAAGAAGGTAATTTTACTGATTTAGCCATTACAGTGGGAAACAACAATATACACTTCACGTAACGTCAATAAAACCAGGAAATATCAAAGACCAACAGATCTCTCCATCTTTCTGAAAAACTACTTCAAGATATAAAAAAAAAAACTTTCAGAGAAGAAAGCGGGTGTTTTGAATGAAAACTACAATATGTAAGCGAACATTTATAAACAGGGAAAAATCTATAAAAATATCCCCCTTAAAATAATCCCTAAATATTGTAAGAAAATGTTTAGTTTGTTTAATTATGGTTGAGTATCTGATTTCTAACCATTTTGATTTTGAGGTGTGAATACGTTAATATTTTATTCTAAACATAAAAGAAATATACCCAGCCATGAACACTTAAAATAACAAAGGTAATTCATTATACAAGAATCGATGTTGATCAACCATTTCAGATAAATAAAAAACAAATTATTATTGTTATTAAGATAAAATAACTCAAAAACATTATTAAATATTAGATATACGATTTACTTTATTTGTATTATGACGATAATTTTGATAATACTGTAAATGGTGTAATTTTTGTATTTTTTAAATTAATTATATTTTCCCCGCTAGAGGGATTACACTTTCTATTAGCCCCTTTTTTGTGCTCTTTGTTTCCCTTTTCATGTATTAGCTTCATTTCCTTAATACTTGATTTCAGATTTAAGTCGAGTTCATTCACTTTTTAAAGAATCAACTTAACATATTACGAACATTAGGTGATAAAAAACACCGAATATAATAAGCAATACTGGCCAACCCAAATCTAGATGACAACATATATCATTACCCATTTCTTTCATTTTCGAACCAGAAACGATCTGCTTTTCGAATGTTCTGGAACTGCTCCATTATGATCTTAGTGAACAGTGGCCCTGGTCTTCCTGACGCAGTTTCCAACATCCCACCAACAAACAAGTCAAGCTTATCCACACTGCCGTATAATTTGTCAAGCTCCTCACTCAGCTAAAATAATTTTAAAAAGTATCCGACATTTTGTTTTTATTAGAGTCACGTGATGTCAGGTTAACCATTGAAAAACGTCGTTAAATAAAAACGTGCATTCAATAATAATTTGAACGACAAACAATTATATTAATAAAGTTTTACTTGTTCTAAACAAGAACTGTTGATACAATTTTGTCGTCTTTCAAAATTTGTAGTTCAAATTAGAGGGATTTACATATTTTGATAAGTTTAAAAACATTACATTTCATAAGGATTAATATTGTAAAAATTGTAATGTTATATTTCACTAGTCTATCGTAACGTACGTTTAACAATCTATTGCTTCAGTATTATTCTAATACTACAGCTATGTAATACGTAACTAAAAAAAAGACATGACATGTTACTTAAATTAGAGAACCAACGTCTTACAATTAACCTGAAACACAAACAGAGATTAGAAGCTGCTAAGAAATAAAAAGGAAGAATCCATACCTTACTAGCAGTGTTAAAAACATAAAAGAATGTGCGATACTCCAGAGTATGCAAGTGCTAAAGTGAACAATGTTAAGTGTATTAAGTACAATGTGTTGTTTTATGAATGGTGTGGTTTAGTTGCACGTATCATCCATTGTCTGTTAATTGTTGGAGTTTTTCAGTTAATTAATATGCCTTCCGTGTACTATTTCTTTAATATCCTTGTCTTTCTGTAAGATAGATACTTTAAATGGGTTTGGGTTTTCTGCGTTTGGGCTTCTATCTTCACATTGAAAGTTTTCTGTTGAAGCAGTTTTAAGTTGGTCATCTGTGTACATATGGCACTGATGTATGCTGAGATGCGCGTGCAAAAAGGTCTTTGGCTTCTCGTATATGGACGTCTTCACGTGGATTACAAATGAATTGTGGCCACGTTTTTGATGAGACACGTTGCTTTGTTGTTTTGAATTAAGCACAAAGCTGCACAACGGGCTATTTATGCTCCGCCCACCACGGGTATCGAAACCCGGATTTTAGCGTACAAGTTCGCAGACATACCGCTGAGCCACTGGGGGGCTTGATAAGACACGTTTGTCCTGCTTGTTTTATCTAATGTAGCTCTTACCTGACGTTTGTGTCACGTATTTGTTATGTTGATTGTCAACTGGAATTAATAACTTCTCGAATCTTCGTTGTAATCGTGTTTATGAAAGAAGTGTTTATCACGGACGTTTTTGTCAATGTTTTCTTATTTTAGGGTCTGTTGCTATTGTAATGTTTCTGTGATTTGAAAACATTGTTGACGTGATATTCGGGATGTCTATTTGGTAATATTATTTTAAAACACTAATTTTGTGTTGTTTTATGACCACATTTAACGAAATAGCAGTTTATATTTATTACATTTAGTTCTATTATGGTTTCCCTTTTAATTCGTTTTGAGTGGTTCGAGTTCTGAAAAATGTTGGTTTCTTTCATTATTTATAAGATATGGAGCTCCAAATTTGTTAGTCTCGGATACATAATGTTCTCAGACGTAACCCTGAAAATCTTTCTGCGTTGGGAACTTTTAGGGTGAACTTGACTGATGCGTGGAAGTGTTTAGGGAATATTACATCTGCGGTAGTGTTTCTTTTCCACAATTCCACTTTTGAAGTGCATCATTGACGTATCTGAACTACACTTGTATTAAAACCTGTGTTTATTTGTACGTGTCAAAGGCTTTGGGTTTCCAGTGTTTGCATCAACAATATGGCAAGTTTCACTACTGCTCTATCAGTCATTGTTACTCATTTCTTCTGTTTGTAGAAAGTGTTACCAAACTTAAAAACTATTGTATAAAACAAAATTAAGCATTGTTAATTATGAAAAACATCGAAAAAATACCTTCCATAAATGTTACCATACATCATGAACTCTGTTAAACATGGATAAATTCACAGTGTTACACATCAATATCCAGGGTGCTATTGCTTCCAACACCTCTCCCTGGTAAATTTGTACATCTGGTCTTCAGATAAAATCAAATTTAAGTAATAATGATTTATAAAATAGTGCTAAAATAAAACAGCCACATACGTAAGACTTAAAAATATATTAATTGACATTGTCCTGAAAAGGACCAGTCTAAAGCTGATATTAATCCAAGAATGTAATAAAAGGAGGAAGAGGTCTGATGTACCCGATCCTCCTGAGTGTACAAAATATATACACCAAACACCAGAGAGAGTGTGATTAAGCATTGTGTGGATGGTGTCTACTAATGAAGATGTACATCTTTCATTGGTATGGATCGTACAAGGCGATTACCTCCGAGGAAAGTGAAATGGAGTCAGCAAACACTGATATCTTTAGCATTGGTTAAGTGTGATAGAACCTTAAACAAGATTTAAGCAGTTCATCTAGTAACTCTGGTTTCTGTTGCAGTCATAAGCTGAACATTGTATATTTTAAAAAGGTAAATTTGTTTATGGTCTTTAGGGACTACATATATAGTTCTATGGGAGGGTTTTCATTTTGGTAGTAATTTTTCCGGTGAAGCATTTCTTCCGATACCAGATTGCTAATATTCTAGCACAATGAGAGGCCTAAATGATTCTTCAATTCTCCCTCTAAAGCAAAGTGAGGTACTAATCTAGTGCAGTGTGAGTAGTGAATCAAAGAGTAAACTTTTAATGCCATCTACGGAATTTTTTCACTAAAATTTCGGTGTAATGTTAAAAATCCAATCAAATTTTTGTTTTAAGTTATATATATTCGTCGTTGTTAACACCTAGCTAGGCCTCATTTACATTTAACACCTAGCTAGGCCTCATTTACATTTAACACCTAGCTAGGCCTCATTTACATTTAACACCTAGCTAGGCCTCATTTACATTTAACACCTAGCTAGGCCTCATTTACATTTAACACCTAGCTAGGCCTCATTTACATTTAACACCTAGCTAGGCCTCATTTACATTTAACACCTAGCTAGGCCTCATTTACATTTAACACCTAGCTAGGCCTCATTTACATTTAACACCTAGCTAGGCCTCATTTATATAGCTGCGAGTTCGTTTTTTGATTTTCAATTTTTAACAAACAATATTTTATAACTATTTATATAACTTCAAACATAGATTAAATGTATTAATGTTCAATTGATGGCTATCTTATAAAGACAGTTATTCTTTACACTGTGTACAGTTACTGCTACTAATCTGTTTTTAAGAAATAAGTCTTACATTAGGTCGTTTCTTAAACAAGTTAGGATTTATTTCGGTCCACGAGGATACAGGGGGAAGCTGATAGACCATCCGAACGGTATTGTAGTCCGGGACTCCGCTGTCTCGACCACTCATGACGTCAATAGCTCCAAGATCACGACGGGTGAAGTGGAGAGGACCGAACAAGTTGTCTAGAACAGAAAATTTATCAAGTGTCCTATTCCCATTTCTAACGTATAAAAAAGTTAGTTGGTGGATTCCATTAACTTATATACACAGTCTGCACGTTTAAGTAAATTTGATATGACGAGAAATTCGAAACATAAGGCAGCTTATTAAACCTGAATAGAAACAGACTTATCATTAAACCTCTAAACAACAAACCACAGAATTCGTTATCTGTACAATTTATTGTCATTAGTAGCTGCAGAACAACTCAGGTCAGCTAGACACGATTAAACTTTCTCTGCATGCGCGAAAGAAAGTAGTACCAATACAAGATAACCAGTATTATATAACAGTGATGAAAGATGGTGTAAAACCAAAACAGCTGTCATTTACGAGACTGAATAAATAATACAGGTGTCCGTTGTCAGTTCCGGATGCTATTTTTAAACTCGCAGCTAGTGTCCGACTTTTGTCAGACCACGCCCCTTCCTTTCGGTGGCCTGAACACGTTCTTACACACGTGTATTGAACTTCCGTTTCTAGTACCACGTGCCCGGTCTGTCATAAACCTTACACTTCGGACTGGACAATTCCAAATACAACGTTACGTTTGCGGACTTGGAACGTTAGAAATCAATACTGCGATGCCAGTGGTGGCCATAGTACTGTTAGCCCATTGTGTGAATTTATACTTAAATACAAACAAATCACCAGACTGGAAATAAGCAAATGAAGCTAATCTTTCAGACCAGAAATGGATAAATTTAGCGTAGTTTACACAGAAAACGTTTATATATGACGTCAGAATAACGTAATAATCACCTCTGAGGTCAGAACAAAGAACTTCGTCTTCTCTTTCTCCAACTTGTGAGGCTAATCCCATAAGAATCTCTTCTATTCCTGTTTCTGGGACAATGACCTAAAAACAGAAGAAAATCGTTGCATTTGACATTCGAAGTTTAAACTGTGATACTGGTCGTTTACTTGAATGTGTTTAATAGCACGAGAATTAACACGTGTTAAAACAGTTTGCTCAGAAAAAAACAACAACTTTTCACTAAACACACGAAGTTACTGTATTATACGAGGGCTGATCAAAACATTAAGACTTCTGTTACCGGAGCCAGTACAGAAGGAATGAGCTTCGCTGAAGCGTGTACGAAGTACACAATGGTCAACTCCACGAATAAGCCATTTCTCCAGACCTTACACCCGTGTTGCGAAAAACGTGTCCAAAGACAGACGCATCTCTTGCCCCTATCGTAATAAAAATAGACACACAAACAACGTGTTTGTATAAAGTTATGTGTGAAAAAAGGTAAAGGAAGAACAGGAGTCCTCAAAATGTTATTTGCCTTTGGTGGATAAAACGCTTCCAAGATAACCGGAAATTGGTCAAAGATGACCCACGTTCTGGGCGATCGTTGACATCGTCGATTGATTGATTTAGTGTTTTATGGCACAAAGCAGCTAAGCCATCTGCGCCAAACGTCCGGTAAAAAAGGTAAAAATAAATTAAATGTAGTAAAATACAGAAGAGGGAATGAAGGTAAAACAAAACATCAGTGAAAAACAAAGTATAAAAACCAATGTTGATACCTAGTTTACAATGTTGGGAGAAAAAGCAGAGTAAGAGAAGTTGTAAAGGACTTTCTGTAGCAGAATAGTAATGATCATAACCCACCAGGAAGACTAACAGGTAAGTACAAGAACCACCGTCAGTCACCTGAAGTTGGCCTTTCCAGTCCTGGTTATGTGTCAGTATGGCTAGTACCAAAGGGTAATGTAATAATAGTGTTAAAAGACATGCAGCAAAACTGTAATAACAACTCGCCAGGATGACCAACATGTAGTTCAAACAGCAGCGTTAGTCACCTGAAGTTTGCCTTTCCAGTGCTGGTGTCGAGTTATTTAATGTTCTGGCCATTTTACAATGTAAAATTGAATGAGAATGAAACTGTGAAAAAGGAACCACAATTAAAAAGGTGTAATGAATAAATATCAAACACTTAAATGAGGTTAAAAAGATTAATGGCCATTAAAAAACTGAAAACTTTATCAAGGTGGACAGTGTCACCATCACCAATAACACTGTCCAATGTTACAGGTAGACCCTGGGAGAAAATATGTTTAAAACAGTGCCGTGGTTGAGAGTCGAAACGATGGCAAGAAAGTAAAATGTGGCTTACAGTGAACTGAGTGTTACACAAACTTCACACTGGTGCAACAGTTCCAGATAAAAGAAAACAATGAGTTAAAAAACTGTGACCAACGTTTAGTCTAATTAGAACAACTTCCTCCTTCCGAACCTTACAGAAGCAAGATGGCTAAAGTCCAATATAGGGTTTTATTTGAAAAGCTTGTTGTCACGTTGCTCACTCCAAGTGGACTGCCAGCTGATATGGAGCCGAGCCTTGAATACAGGACCACAGTCCATGTATGGAATAGGCACAGTGGTGACAGTGCAGATAGATTTAGCTGCCATGTCTGCAAGCGCATTCCCGCGAATACCAACGTGACCTGGTATCCAGAAAAACTGCATAAAAGTAGATGTTAATGAGAAATGGGCCAGTTGGTGTTGAATATCAGCGAGAACAGAGTGTGAGCCAACGTGAAGTGATTCCACGCCCAGTACAGAACTAAGTGAGTCAGTATAAATAGTGTAGTTGGAGTTCTGCTCAGCTTCAATATGATCCAGGACAAGAGATATGGAATACAGTTCAGCAGTGAACACAGAAGCTGTAGAGGGGATTCTGTGTGCAACCACCGAATCGTCGATTGATGAAACATTCGCTAAAATGAAATAATAAAGAAAAAACCGTCGAAGTGAGCGACGGTTAACTGTCCGAACAAGCTGATGAAGTGGACATATCCTTTGGACCGTGTCTGGGGATTTTAATTGAAAAACTCTGCACGCGTCTTCACACAACTGCTGTTTCTGTCAAGAATTTTTGTTAGATAAAAAAACATTCCTCTGACAATCACACACACACACACACACACACACCGTATTACCACGATCTGGCATTCCTCTGACAATGACACACACACACACACACACACCGTATTACCACGATCTGGCATTCCTCTGACAATGACACACACACACACACACACACACACACACCGTATTACCACGATCTGACATTCCTCTGACAATGACACACACACCGTATTATCACGATCTAACATTACTCTGATAATCACACCCTCCATTTTATCACAATCTTGCCTCGTGTGATGTGGTAATATTCCAACCATCCACAACAGTGTGAAAGCGGGACTGAGTCAACAGTTGAAGACTTCCAGCCTTGCTTCCGAGAATGACAGGAACTTTGGAACAAGTGTCTGTCAGCTGGAGTAAGTCAGTATGTAGGTGACAACATGATACTGATTCATGTACATTATGGAGGAAGTCCGTATGTAGGTGACATATACTGATCCATGTACATTATGGAGGAAGTCCGTATGTAGGTGACAACATGATACTGATTCATGTACATTATTCTTCTGAATAAAAGTGAAATCGTAGAACTTTCATCACACCTCGTACGCCATTCACAATCCTAGATTTCTTAGGACTAACGGAAAACACAACACACATTCTGAAATTATTATTTATGTACAAATTACATTAAAGCTACTTCCAAAACATTCGCTTCTTTGAACAGTCCAATCAAATGGAACATTAACAACCATTATCACTGAAACTCACTATTACACAACCAGAAACAACGTCCAGTTATGTCGTCACTCACTGACTGTTGCCGAACAACTATTGACCTGTGACAATTTAGTGCTTTAGTGCTATCACCTAATTTTTGTAAATAACAAATTATATTAATAAATAACTGGAAACATTATGTACTTTTACACTTCAATATAGCTTTAAAAATATTTTTTTGTCATGTGGCGAAAATGTTAAACATTGTCTCTCAGAACGGCTGGTATGGGTATTAACACTCACTATTTGTTTGTTTGTTTGTTTGTTTGGAATTTCGCACAAAGCTACTCGAGGGCTATCTGTGCTAGCCGTCCCTAATTTAGCAGTGTAGGACTAGAGGGAAGGCAGCTAGTTATTACTACCCACCGCCAACTCTTAGGCTACTCTTTTACCAACGAATAGTGGGATTGACCGTCACATTATACACCCCCCCCCCCGGCTGGGAGGGCGAGCATGTTTAGCGCGACCCTCGGATTACGAGTCGCACGCCTTACACGCTTGGCCATGCCAGGCCAACACTCACTAATAAAGTAAAGAACAAAGTTTCGACCTTTCTAGGTCATCTGCAGATTAACAGAGATGGCCCAGGAAGGTCAAACCTTGTTGTTCTCTGCTTTACTAGTTAACGTGTTAATACCCATACCGGCCGTTCTGAGACATTTTTCATTTCAAGTGGGTTTCTCCTCATCGAAAAATTTGAAACATCTTCGCAACTTGAGATTATGAAAAACTGTTAGACATAACTACTTTACAAAGAGAAACAGATGTTACAGAAACATATGAAACGCTGCTACACGTGGAATGTTGTTACAAGACCTCGTGACAACTTACGTCAGAATCCCACCAGGTAGAACACAACCTCAGTCCTTGGTGACCTTTCTCCGTAGATCTGTAGTTACACTGACCGTCCCTGAAAACGTACACATAAAAGCTGATTTAACAAAAAGAACAGGGTTAAGCTAAACCTAGTCACGAATAACTACGTCCGGATTCAGAAAGTGTAAAAATGGTTTAACTCTTCGGTTTCGATACTATTAAAAACCAATCTTCGTGTACTTAGTACTAAAACTGATGGAAATTTATTTTGAACAAACATTATGAAACCTAAATGTTTTGTACTTTAAATATTTTGGAAGAACTTGACAGATATTACCGGATCACAGCTGTTGTACACAGAAATACCTCGACTTGAGATATGGTTAGCCAAACAACTTATCTTACCTACGGTAGAGACCCAGAGGGATTAGAGAGTGACCAAACCGGAAAGCTGCACTATGGAAAACGTGGGATATTCCTGGATGAATGTCAAGGTTGTATCCTGTAACAGAGTTAGAAACTAGTGATGTAGAGAAAGCCCACTTGTAGACAAATATGCATGCAAAAACTAGCCGTTTTTACATAAAGAGTTAGAAACTATGGTTTACAAAACATATTGTTGAATATTCTGTGCCAATTTCAGAATGTGGTGTGGGAATATTACACGTAGTATTTTTTTGAGTTTCACCATTAGAGGGCTAACTCCACTAAGCATCACTAGTTTAAAGAAATAAACCAAAGTGAAAGCCCACCCACTGCACCTGTTGGATTACTCTTTACTAGATAAAAGTGAAAACAGTCGTTCATTATGTCCCCCCCGACACAAACTTTGAAAGAACGGGTATCTCAGGTGTTGGCATTCGATTTCGCAAGTCCAGAGCTCCTAAACACCAGACTCATCTGACAGTACTTCTCATTGAGAGCCTCTAACGTGTTACTCTTTCTAGCATGAATGGACCAAGGATGTTACATACCGTTCCATTAAATGGTTACATTACCTTTAACCTTCACAAGTGCGAAGCAAGAATAGAGATACTTGTAACGTCTTGAGCTAGCTACACGTTTTTTCCACTTAATTGACAAAACTACACGTGCTTGATACACAAACCACTACAAGTGTTTCAGGAGATCCAACAAGCGAGCGCTTTA
Organism: Carcinoscorpius rotundicauda; assembly: GCA_011833715.1. Lineage (NCBI taxonomy): Eukaryota > Metazoa > Arthropoda > Merostomata > Xiphosura > Limulidae > Carcinoscorpius > Carcinoscorpius rotundicauda. The sequence continues at coordinate 45,129,264 of CM022406.1, read as the reverse complement.
TTTGATACGAATCTTTGAAGTATGAAGTGTACTTTTTTCACTGGTAGCACGTGAAGTGTAGTCACTTGATCAAACTGAAGAATGAACACAATCCTCTTAACTATCATTACACTATCGTGATGCAGTTTAACCTTTTCTGTTAAATTTAGTAAATGCATGGAAACTAAGTATTGTCTACCCCTGTCCAATTAAACACAGTTACGTTTTCCGATTTAAACATCTTACTTGTCATTAACTGAGTAAACAATGGTTTAAAGTTGCCAAATGTCCAATAAAAGCAATATTATACTGATTCAATTTCCCATTTAAAACGTAACGTTTTCTTCGGTTTCCAAAATATCAAAAGGCATTTTTATTTCAATTACGACCATTTCTGCTACCAAAAGCAAACATTTTTTCACACTATGATAACTGACTGTTCATAAAAAAAAAATACCTAAAAGCATTAAATATAAACAAACAGCATCATACTTAAGCCTAATCCACACCCGCCAAACAGAAAGTCGTAACGAACCGCATTATACTTAACCCTAATCTACACTAGTGTTGAAGTCATACGATCATAAACAAATCACTCACCCGTGTACTCGGCAACGTCTTCACCCAGTAGTGCTGGTAGAAATTCATACATAACGATGTTCTGCAAACAGAACCAAACGATTTTTGTTCACACACAGCAGGAAACATCTTCAGCAAAAAGTTTATATACTTGATACAAACAATTCCCAGTTGTTTGTCATGTTTGTATTGGTGCAACTCGTATTTACTTGATACTAACAATCCCCAGTTGTTTGTCATGTTTGTATTAGTGCAAGTCGTATTTACTTGACGTCAAACTAATTAATTCACACAGATGTAACTAAAAACAAGAAACATAAGCAATTTGGTAGAAAATGAGTTTAAAATTTTGGTTCTTCAGTAGGATTGTTATTAGATTCTACAGCAAAACCATGAGTAGTTTAGTGCATAAATAATTTACACTAATATCGTTTTTTTTTTTAAATGTAAACCTTATTGGTAAGGCTAAAGTTAACAGATATATTATCGTGGATTCTTCACTCAACTTATTGTAATTAAATCAACGTCAAAAAAGTCTTAAGTTTATTCCTTCAGACGATTCTATCGTAACAGTTCCTATCATGTCAAATCGACTTGAAATGTTCGATTTTGTCCAAATAAGTTTTCCACTTAACACTAACATTCTGACAAGCTCCATCTGAACTGATTCCGACTCTAGATTCCACACAAAACCCATCTTAGGCGGAAACCTCTACAAACCAGAAGTATCAAAATTTTGCAGCATTATATTAAAATTTTCTCTATATGTTGGAACCTGCGTAACGCAGACGGAAAACTATCTTTCACCTACTTCACATATCAACAAGTAGGATTAGAACCTGAATAATGCGAAATTTTTTTAATAAATATTAAATTTATTATTTCATTTATAATAAGTATTTATAAATTCTTTAATCGATAATTTGTTTAAATATTAATGAATACTCGCACATTTTGTTACAGTAAATATTGGTTAAATATATTCTGTTTTCTGCCATCATTATTTTTGCAGTTAAATTAGGTTCATGATTTGTAGAAATACGTCTTAAGTGCAAAATTCTACTCTTCAAGTAATTATCATGAAAAAAGTAAATTCCTATCTTCCCTAATTTCAAAATTTAGGTAAAATTCACCATGGATAACAGGTAAGTGAAAATCTGCGCTGTTTCAAAAATTTAAGAATCAACTTCCTGTGAAATGGAAAGCGAATAATAAAGCATGGATGACAAGTGTTATATTCGAGACATTTTTGAACAAATTAAACAAAAGAATAGAACAAGAAAATAGAAATATTCTACTTTTTCCAGATAATGTAACTTGTCACCCAAAAGTTCAACTTTCAAATGTTCGTTTAGTTTTCCTACCTCCATGTACAACATCAGTTCTACAGCCACTAGATAATGTAATTATACAGTGTATAAAACTGAAATACAGATAACTGATGCTTCAGTATATTATTGTAAACATGGACGACTGCAAGAGAGCATCTGAAATGACCATGAAAATTGACGTGTTAGATACAATTGTTTTTTCAGTTATTTAATCAAATAAATAAAGTGCTTTCAAAACTGTGGATTTATTCTAGATAATGGCGGAGATTGTGTAGAAGTTGTTTGTTACGATAATTCTAGTGAAATCCAAACTCTGACTGAGAAGATTGATGCAGATGATTCTGTGAACGTTGAACAGAAACTGAACAAACTGATTTAAAATCTGTAATAGAATCTCAAGATGGTAACAGTGCGAGAGATTCAGAAGATGAACTAAATGGAAACGATGGTGAGGAAATAGAAATTCCTACTTGATCATAACTGTTAAGTTATATTAATACTGTCAAATTGTATGCAAAAATAAAGTGGAAAATGAACTTCATGAAAAGGTCGTAGAACTGGTGTTCTCTTTTAACCACATGAGAAAGTCCATTAAAAAAATCAAACAGTTAAAATTGGATACTTTCTTCAAATGAATTTTATTAAGAGTGTGTGTACTTATTCAAAATATACATGTCTATTTTTTATCCTATTCTAATAAATATAGCATAAACAGTATAGCTTCATTCACAAACGTCTTACTTCCCTCGAGTCAAGCAAGTGTAACGTTCCGCTAAAAATATATATAATTAAGGAAATGCATGTTCACCAGATTAAGCCGGAAATTTTACTCGGTCACGTGCGATTCCGCCTTAGACAGATTTCACTATTTACATAATTTTAATATCCGTTTGTTTGAGTCAAATATCTAGAAAAGCATGCAACTTGTACTATTAAATCTATATTGAGAAGCTCCCGCCTATTCGCTACAATTGAAGATCCTCGAGGTGTTAATATTACGTGTAGCTAAACAATAGTACTGTTGTGCAAGTTGAAATTTCTAGAATCTAGCCTAACAATTATAACAGGTAACCAACGCAATATGCCAACAAACAGTATAATACATTGTTGGTTTGCTACAACTGGTATACTATCAACCACGGAAGCTATAACTGATTAATGCTTATTAACAGAGAAACTTCAAATACTGACCAGGAAAATTTATAAACGTCGAACATTTCAAACTATTTACTTCAGTGGATTAACCTCGAGTGTTAGTATTTTTACAAAAAACATTACACTTCTTCATCGGTGAAGAACTCGACTTGCGATTGACGTGGAATCGGTGAAGAGCTAGTTTGATAGCTTCCCTCCCCGTTAAATGAACTGTGCCTACATTAACTGGAAATTGATTCGGTCAGTGTAACTACCCATTAGGATATCAAAAGAAGTTCCGGATAAGATAGAAGATTCTATTGTTTGTTAGTTTTATTGTAAACAAATCATTGTTAGCAGCCGTTGTTATAAATTTATTGTATATTGTTTGTATATTAAAATATACTTGTATTAAGAAAGAAAATAGTATCAATGTTGCTATCGACATTCAATTAACTGAAATTTAAATTAGATTTTAACTCAGTTTTAGGTTATTAGAAATCGTAATATGTAACACTAGTTTTTATCTACCAGTTCTGGCCTTCAAATGTTGTTCACGTATTGATTCTGTTAAATTAAAAAACTTCCATCATTCTTGGCTAAGCTCATTCCGGATAAACAAGGTTTCTTCCACATTTTACAATATATATATAGAACTGTCTCTACTTCATGAACGAACTATGTACGGTTAGTTTCAACGACTTCAACTTCTTTTCAGGTCCAGTACCTCAAGAAAACTTCCTGCTGGCCCATCGAAAGACCTTACTGGCTGAATATGTCACAAGATCGTGTGTGCTGGCAACAACTAAACTTAATAAACTCTGCTTCAATCTTATTAAAAACGTGGGACAAATACTACTGAATATGTCACCTGTTTGTGAAGCAACTTCTTACAAAAGTAAAATGGGTATTAATATAGTACTTACTTGTAAAGAAGCAATTACCCATTGTCTGGCTCTGTGAAAAACATCTTCGTCGGACCACTCTGGATGTTCTTCTTGGATTCTTGAAGCCAGGACGTTATGCCAGCGGAAGAAAAGAATCCCAAAAGTCAAGAGAGCTGGATTCTGGTTGGTTTGAGCATTTCCAAGAACTGAGAAATAGTTAAAGTTAGGGATTTTATATACCATGAGTAATTCACCCGTTAAATAACTGCACGAGTCTCGATTTAAAAATAAAGAAACCGTTGGATAAATTAGGGTAATTTTGCAGTTTGCATAACCGTTGTACTGATACTATAACAAACATAAATGTTAAAACTTAAACTCTTACAAGTTACTTTTACTTAGTCTTAAATTCAAGTATTAATTTTACATTCTGAATAATCGATAGAGAATTTCGTGATGTGAAGAAAATATGAACTGAATGCAGTGCAAGGTTTTTCAAAACATTACTTTTGCGTGGCTTGTTAATTTATAACCAACATGTAATAGGCTCAACTTTGAGAGTTCAGTAGATATCCTAAGTATTAGCTAATAGATATCTATATAAAAAATTATTAAAACTTTTTAAATCAAAGAATTTTACTTGTTTTTATAACTTTCGGAATTAGCTCCTAGCTTCCGCTTCTTTTGACAAAAAGTTTGGGTATCAAAACTAGAGCTATTAAAAATGGATTAAAAGTAATTAAAACTAACTAAAAGTTACACATTTCTGCTGTTGAACTAAATACCTTTTAAACTCTTGAAAAATGAAAAAGAGAGATCTATTAACTTTCTGCATGGTAAAATTCAAAAGTTTGACGAATCAAGTTATGACAAAATTAATAAATGCAACAAAAAGTCATTGACATTACCCCCCCCCCAGACACATATATATAAATGTTTGTGGGTAATAAATAGAAGTTTTGGATGAGAAATGAACCAATGCCATTCTTTCCTTGATTCGTTAAAATAACTGTTCCGAGTACAGACTACATGATTCATAAAATTAATCGAGATTGGAGATTGTTCAGGAGCAAGGCATGCTCGTTTAACGTCAAATTAAAATAGCAGCTTCCTAGTACCAGGAAGTTTATAAGTTAAGCAGCAACAATTAAAGTAACAGCTCTAGTTTCAACAACTAGAGTGCGCCCTGAGTAAATCCAATAATTGTGTTCCACTTGCTTAAACTCCAAGAAATCAACTCGAGGAAGTTTCGTACTTCGTTAGATAGAAGTTTGATTATTGTGATAAAGAAGCATTTTCTTTGTTCTTTAATTTCAGTTGACTCGTAAAACTTAAAATGTTTTCTGAACACGATCTGCCATGTTTGAAGAGGTGTGTTTTCTACACACAAGTTATTAGGCCTAGAATTGCCGTTGATGTTCAGACTCAATTGACTGTTCAAACAGTTTATGCAATAGATTGTTTGTCAGTCCATACCTTTATTGGTTACGTTTCCTAATAACAAACTTTATTCAAAAGTGTTAATATTACAACATATCTGCACGACAAAACCTAAAAAGTTTTTTTTTGACGTGACGTAATATATAACCTCGTCGGTGGTGAGGTTATAAAAACAAATCTGTAATCTGAGGTTCATATGAGGCCAAACAAAAAGTTTTTGAATATTACTATCTCGTGCTGGTATGATTTTTAAACGAGTTAAATTGTGGGCGGACAATAACGTTTTTACCAATACGGGTGGAAAGGTAACAAATGAAGCATTACAGCTGTAAGTTTCGTTGGAAGACAAATACGTTAGGCCTAACAACGGTAATGAAAAAATACACCTTAAGCTCAAAAACATTAAAATTCTCGTTGGTTGGCAGACTAGAATAGATCCAGGTTAAATTCCACTGATCCAGGAAATAATTTAGGTTGCATCATTTTGCTCACAGCGCTTTGCCATCCATTAAAATTTAGATTTTTCAAAAGTTTCACTGAAATTTCTGAGACTTGTTATCCAAGAATCGTATTCTTATCTAGATCTTTGAAGTATCTATACACAAAAACAACTAACTCACTATTATTTCTAATTACAATCTGGACTAGTATTAAAGAAAAGTTAATTGCATGTAGAACGGTAACAGGATGGTCGCTATAAAAGCGGAAAATTTGTCAAACAGTTATTTATTTTTACAAAGAATAACTTTTACAATGTTTTTTTAAAGGCATATGTTATATTACACTCATAGATGCTCAAAATTATTAAAATCATGCATTTTATTCATGATGTAAAGAAATCAAAATAGAAATGAGTAAGCACGCATTTTATTCATGATCTCATCTGACTTTCAAATTTTCCGCTCTTCTAGCGACCACCCTGTATATGACTTAATTTAATACGAATAAAACCGTCTAAGACCAACTATCATGGTTCTCTTTTTTTTTTCTACCGTTAATGGATAGAATATAGATAGCTTGTCGAGTTCAAACGAAGATGATCGAGGTTGAAGGTTGCGAGTTAACATCATCCACCGCCATTTCTTGAGCTACTCATTACCGCTTTAATACCCGAAAAGGTGAGAGGGCGGTATGTGTGGTGACGGGATTCGAACCAGCAACCTTGTATAGCATACACAATAGATTTACCGTTGTACGTATATTTTAATATACAAGTTTATTTCTTTATACTTTTCTGTTTTCCATGCGATGTATATTCCTGACTACGCGTTGCGCAAGACCCGCCTGTTTTCGAAACTTGAATAGATTTCTTGCAAGTGAGAAGCAACAATGTTTGTTTACGAAAACGCGCAAGAATATTGTTGCAAACGAACTTTGGAGACATTTCTAGTGACTCGCGTGATTTGTGTGAAAGAAACGCGCCGAGAATGGAATATTATTGGACAACTACAGTCAGTATGCTATAGACCTAAAAAGCTATAATTGTGATTTATGTCTATTAATTGGAAAATTAAATAATTTGACAGGTACATTATAGATTTCAAATATTGTTACCAGCATTTGAACTTCAGTGAATTAATGCGGGCGTTATTACTTCTGCAATGGCACTAAATATCTCTCTTTAAGACACGAGTTTTAACCTGTGTGAAGCCAACCGAATTAGTTAGCTTAAGCTAGGGGCAACCATATTAACTGAATTTGCTCGTCGAGGACTTGGGTCGTAAATTTGCTTGACGATAAAATATTCAGTTCTAAACCAGATACAAGACTCGATACTGTTTGTGAAATTGTTGTATGCGAACCATCATTTTTAATGACTATTTATAACAGTTATTATAAATTATATTGTTTTATGTTTATATACTAAAATATATGTTAAAGATGGAAATTGTTTGTATCAACCTTTTGGTAAATAAAGCCATTAGATAAACATTTAATAACTACTAAACTCAAATTCAAGTTGAGGGTTGAGATAGTAATACGTAACGTAGTAACATAATTTAACGGAAACTTATCTGAAATAACATAATATGCGACATTTATAATTTTCGTTAATATTGTGAACTCCCACGTGCGCTAGTGCACTGTGTCATAGTTCGATTAAATTACATTGCTCATTAAAATTAACCTTCTGGTGACATCACAACCATAACATTAACATTTTACACACGGAACAATCTCTCCGGGTTTAGTGTTCCGAAATAAGTTGGTGGAGGAAAGTCCAACAGTGGCGCCCTCTCAGTGTTTTTTGGCGGATAGTTTCCATCCTTGCTTTGACGAAACGTTCCATTTTTGAAAGATCGCATGGAATTCACCCAAGCTATACTGGTGCTATAGACGAAACTCCCGTCAATCCAGCTTGTTACCATATTCACCTAAAACAAGAAATTTCCGTTTTAAAAAGAGCGAAACGACTGTTGTGAAATATAACAAGAAACTAGGCCTAAACCAAATATCACGTATGAAACAGCTAATTTAGACTGCAGTACAAGGTAGTGGCGAAATATGATAAAATACATCAAACTGGGAGAGATAAGTTAAAGTCAATGGTAATACACAGCGTACTAGATTTGATCTTTATATACGGACCTCACGCGTCAAATAAAACTAATTTAAGCACTAAGAGCAAATACGAACTGAAACCCACATCGCCTTCTCTAAAGCAGTGGTGAACAAACTTTGAGTCAGGAGTCACAAACAGACTTCTCGTAACCGTTGGGGACACAAAAAAGTGAAGATTAAAATCGTGCCACAGTTGTTTTACACAAGATGGACATCACATTTAAGAACACACAAATAACGATTACATCAAAGAGTTTGTACATTATTCTAAGAAATATTATGATACGTCAACTGTCACAAAGTCAGTGCGATGGATGGTGCTGCATGTCATCTACGAGCTTAGAAATGTCCGGCTTGATGTTTGACGTTGAAAGACGCAAGACTGGTTCCAGTCAGCAATCATTCAGCTGATTGCAAGTGTTGTTTTTGTTCAGTTTCATATGCGAGAAAGCCTGTTCGCAGCAGTACGTGCTGCCAAACATATTAGTGTGGACAAGTGTGTTCTCTTTCAGATTAGCAAATGTATCAGGCAACGTGTTTTAGAAGTCAAGCAAATTGTTTTCTCGGTAAATAGCACGCAGTTCATCAGATGCCTGGAGATCAGTAAGTTCCAGCTGATATTATGCTGACAAGTCATCCACTGACACACTGAACAGATCAGCAAAATGTTTCATCAACAATCTGCTTTGGTCAAAGTCTTGAAACCGCAAGTTGAAGGATTGAACCAAGGTATCTAGCTTCCCAACATAAACTTGTGTGTCAATGTCCTGATTCTTCTGTAGCTGTGACTGAAAAGTAGGAAAGTGCACAAAGTTACCTGATGTTGCTTGCTGCCGGAACAACTGCAACTTTATCCTAAAAGCTGAGACGTGATTTGCAAGCTGACAGACAAGCTGATTTTTGTCTTGCAACTTCAAATTCACATCATTCAAGTGTTGTGTAATGTCGACCAGAAAGGTCAAATCAGCTTCCCATGCTGGATAAGTCATGGAAATTACTTCTGTGTCTTTGTGTATCACTGTAAAGTATGCTGACTGAGTCGAGGAAAGATGCTCAGAAGATTTTGGGAGTTGACTGATTGTGTGATAGAATTCCTTAGAAGCAAGAACAATGTCACCATAGTTTGAATCAAATTCTTCAGAAAGACTTCGAAACATACAGTGATTGAACCTTCGTGATTTGACGAAATTAATGGTTTTCGTCACTAATGCTACCAATGCCTGAAAACCAAGTTTTTTACTGCACAGGTTCTGTTGGTGAATAATACAGTGTAACTTCACCGTCTGTTCTAGTTTCCTCAATGCAGCATCTACAGTGCTACCAGCCCGCTACCTTCTGTCATGGCTGGTGCTCCATCACTTGTCACACTTACTAGTTTCGCGAAATCCAATGAAACACTGCTACACAGTCGTACTGTCTCCTCGAATAGAGCAGACCCAGTTGTCTGACCCTTCATGGAACCCATGCCGATTAGTTCCTCTGTCTCTTTGACAGCAGATGAGTCGACTGAAATCAATTCAACAGCACAGTTACTAGTTTCTGTTCATGGTGTGTCGTTATCGTTTGATATTACAAAGTTGGCTGCTTTATTTGTAAGCTGTCTTGTCATGTCTGCTGACAGGTGTGAAATTATTCGTTGAACTGTGATACGATTCAAATCCACTGTCTGTAACTTGCGAACACAACTTTTTCCGATGCAGTAATCATACACTGCTTGACAAAATCACCATCAGTGAACGGGTGGCCAGATTTCGCTATCATCAACAAAATATCGTTACTGACCTCACATGCTGCACCTAAATCTGCTGACTGGTTTAAGAAAACGTTCTGCTGGTGATTCGGCGACTCGAGATTCAATTCGAGCTGTTCGTTCATCACCGACAACGTTGTGAAAATCTTTATGCTTCGACTCGTAATGACGCTTTATATTGGATACCTTCGCCACTGTTACTGTCAAATGACACAGCAGACAAATCACGTTCTTCTGTTGTTGAACAAAACAGTATTGCGCAATCCAATCATCAAGAAACTGACGGTTTTCATCGTCAACTTTTTTTACGATTAGCTGCCATTTTTGTCACGAAATAGTATCAAAATAGGGCTCGTAAGTAAACCTCGAAGAACAATTGGAACACGTGAGATATCGTAATTACGGAAATATTACGTCATTCCACCAATGATTAAATGCCTATGTATTAACGAGATTTGCTTATTAAATTCTCTTTATTGCTCGACACAAATATGGAACCATCCAGTATCTAATCTAATGCATATTCTTCTATAGCATTTAATCTTCGCGCAGTCGCGAACTCTGTTTGATTTTCCCGTTGGACATCGCGGGCCGAACTTTGTGCACCACTGATCTAAAGCTTAGATTCGCTGTATGCGGATAGTTCTTAGATGGCTAATATAACCAGAATAAAATATTAATATTTCGGCTACTGTAATGAAAGCGAACCGAAACCCTTTCTGTACTGATTTGCAGAAGGTGTTGGGGAAACCGCCCAGACCCTTTTTTTTAAACGTATAATTTTACAATCAGCTATTATGGCAATGTCTATAATAAAAAATGTACATAATATATACAAAGTAACAAAACCTCGAACGTATTAACTCTAACACGACTAATACTGCAGTGTGTATTCGTTCACCTATTTATAGAGCAAGGTATAATAGCCTGTCGTTACATGGTAATTTGTTATATTCGAGAAACTTACGCAAGGTGGTGCACGTATCTACAGATTGATAAACGTAAACTGACTTCTAGTACATGGATCTTAAATGTTCTGCTGAGAAGAAAGATGGTCGTCTTTAAAACATTTCTCAGGAGATTGTCACAAAAACTGTGTTGTGCCTATCGCGGGAACTGAAAAAATGTTTAGCGTTGTAAGCACTCAAATGCACCGTTCAGCCACCAGAGGGTTCGAAACTTAAAATGTAACTTAAGCACTGAATCTAAACGATATCGAGTGACAAACCATTCACACCACCTGGTGGTGAAGTCGAATAATATCACGCAAAAAATATATCAACTTTAGTTAGTTTGTTTTCAACGGGTTTATCTACACTGTCTTTTTATCTCCTGCAGGAGAGGTACTGCTCAGTGGAGGTGTAATGTTCAACCTATGATAACAGGAGTAACCAAGTCCAATATAATGTTGGTTTTAACAAGTGGACTTGAGACGGGTGGTACAAGTCTTTCTTGAAGTACCCGCTCTCCTAGTTAAATGTAAAAGTACAGAAGCTATTTCTGTAGATATCTAACCAGTAATTAACGAATCCAAGAAACGTAAATGAGTGAACCGACACACAATTCAAAACAGAAATCCACCGAAAAATCACCCATACTGGACTATACATTCCTTGGGACTCAGCACATGAAACAAAACAAAAACTCGACATACTAAGAAACCAGATAAACACAGCCACAAAACTATGCTCACCAGATAAAATTAACGATGAATTAGACAAAATAAAACAACACTTCATCAACATTAATAAGTTTCCTCCACAAACCGTAGAAAACATTATACGCACACACCTAGACAGAAAGCAAAATCAACCAACAAAAGTAAATATATCTCACGAATAAAAAAATGAGTTTGTGCCTCCTAAATGAGACAAAATTGATAGATGATTATGTCGAATCTAAGAGTTAACCTCAAATTTAGTGCTGAATAGTTTCAGTGAAAATTGTTAGAAATTACTTCAAGGTCATAGCAAACGCAATAGAACAAATATTTTCAAATATCAGACGCACACTTACTTGTTCCCTTGGGCTATTCGGTGACTGTCCGGTCTTGGTATCATAACGTGCTCGGTAATAAGGCATGTATTTTTTTCCTTGGCAGTCCTTGTCAAACGTGGCATCACATGTGTCGATATCAATTTTGTGCAATTCTATTGGACACCCTGGTTCGCTGGCCATCAAAGTCTCCAAAAACACAACCTGACCTGGGTACAAGTTCAGATTTTAGCATTTAATGTGAACGAAACTGCAAAACTTGTGTTATAATAACGATATGTCACCTTATTGGTTCCACCAACTTTAATGTTTCGTTTCGTTTTTGTGGTTTAAGTAAATTAATGGCTAATGATGTCAGTCGAAGTTACTTGTTTGTATAACATTATATAAAATCAATACCTTTGACTTTCTTCGAAGTACATGAACTGAAAATCCACGCAAGAAAATTGTTTGATATTGAGTTTACCTCGAATTTATTAGCTCGATTCGCCCAAAAGGTGGAAGTTTATACGGACGTGTAGTGTTGCACGTGCGAAACGTCATTTGCTAATCACGAGAAACCTTTTAGCCTAATTCATAACAAATTCTACAAAATTCGTAAATCCAGAAAAATATTTATTTTAACTTCTCATCTACGTATATTCATAATTCATGATAAATACTTCACTCTGTACAATCTAACTTCAGATATATTAATCCATTCGCTGACGCAAATGGAATAACCAATTAAAGAATACTAGAAAAATCATTCCCGATCAAATTACAATTATTCTAATAATAAACATTTAAATCTCACAGTTTTGCTGTGGTGTTAATTCTTTACAGGGTCATTTGAAGAATACAGGTCATTCCGGAAATTCTACTTGTTTTTATTCTAATTGAGGTCTGAAAACATTATTATATTATCACGTTCAGTGTACTCGTCAAACTTGTTAATAATAAATCGTGTTGCAGGTGCTAAAACGCTGCGCAGTTAACGATGACTTCGAACACGAGCTCGAATTTGTCTTCATCGGTTTGTAACGTTCAGCCTAAAAGTAGGAAAGGAGATACCGTTTCAAACCTTGTTAAGTATCAGGGCGGATAATCATACTTAAGTGGCGCCCCCCAAGTAATTCATAAAACATACACGAGCACGTGCTCTGCTTGTTCCGTGGCGCATTGGTTATTATCTGACGTGAGTTATACCGAAAAAAGTTCATTATTCCAATCATAGTATAAGTTTCTACAATAATCTTCATTCCAAGTCACCATTTTATAGATTTTTAAAAAGTTCGCAAGTTAAACTTCCCTTTTAAAAAAGTTTATAAATAAATACTGCGACTCGTATAAAAGAAGACAATCTTCAAAAAGATCGCCTTTACAAACCACATTTACAAGTAACGTTTATGATATTTAGACTTCATATTATTCCGTCAGAGGGAGCAACAACCGACATAACAAAATAAGCAGTTTTAAACTGAAAATAAGAGGAGGGGCGATTCTTTCTTTTTTTTACGCATATAGGCTTAGAAATCAATCATCCCTTGGTTGTTCAACTGAAACCGTCAGTTAATTTGAACTACTGACCAGTGTTAGATGTTAATTTCGGGAGGGGGGTTATTTTGTATTTAATTATTAGTGTTAATAGGTGCAAATATGTTACACACCGAGGTTTGGTCAGAGGTGCTCATCCATGAGGTTTAATCCTGACATGACACTGATCACCATTAGAGCACATATGACCTCTAAAGAAATGACCACACGTTCAAATATGTTCAAAGTAACTGGTAAAATGAGAGCAGATTTAAAGAGACATTGTTCCAAAGGAGTGAGCGAGTGTCTTCTTACAGTTGAGTCACATCAGGCTATCTGCTGAGTGATTTCCAAAGGAGCCAAGATTAACGAAACGCTATTCCTTCACAATATCGGTAACTTGATGTTAGATCTGAGGTTTAACAAAGTTAAATGAATACGGTAAACTTCAAGTCGTGTCGTTCCAAAATGAAAACGTATAAAACTTTGTAAGCTCACTTTCTCAAGCATGCGTATTAAGATTTTATATTAACCTTACCAAAAAAAGCAAATAAAGCTGTCAAGTTCCGTTCTGATGGTTGTCCATCATCACCCCTAAACACCACCTGGCTGATCGTTCGAGAACTAGGCCTGCCTCTGTCGGCGAGCTTATAGACACCGTCGAAATAAGAAGGAGGCGTTTTCCGGATAAGTTGACTTTCTGTAAAGATTTAAATACAAAATATTGCTAAGTTTTATTGTCGGTTAAGTGTATTCTTCTGTTGCAAGTGTTGTAGTTAAGTCATGAACTGGTAGAAGCTGGTGTAATTAAACAAAAGATAAAAGGTAAATAAGAAAGCCTGGATGTAGATGCCGCTTTTTAAATATCCAGAGCGCCTAAGGTCGAAAACCGGTAAATAGCTAAAATATTTATTTTTGATCTTTCTTCAATAGGCCTAATGTATACCTAGTAATAACAGCAACTATAATTGTATTTTATGTGGCAGAATAAAGCAGTTTACGATCTTTGAAGACACCTATTTTATGGATATTCCATGTAACAAAAAATGTAAAACTTTAGAGCATACTAATCTAGTAATGACGTACTTCATCTTATAAAAATGTAAAAAAGTATTACGGAAAAACAAATTATCGCTAAATAAAAACAAAAAGCTGTGCAGGGTTGGTTACAGAACCTGAATAAAGAGACCAAACATGATAGGGTTGGAAGAGGACATCACTCGATCTGCAATAATCACAGCTGTCTCGACTTCACATAAGAAATAAAATCCCTACATTTGAGAATGGTCAATATTTTGAGTGCTTGGGCCATGGGCTACTAGGTCAGAAGTAACTTTCGTTCAGTAGAATGCATACCAGTTTATCATGATTAGTTTGCACGTAACAGTGCATCTTTAACTAATATCGTTATTATAAATCACGAGCTAACGACTCGCGTGAAGACTACAGTGACCCCAGTTTCAAACTCACATTTTATTGGGTGAGCGACTGAGAAGTGTCGTTCCTATCAAGCACGTTTCTTTGACTTGTTTCTCTGAAACCGACATCCTTTCGGACAAGTAAACACGAAATACCTGTAGTAACGTGGAAATAAGATTGCCGTCAGAAACCGGGGGATATTAACCACACGTAGCAGAGAACAGGGAAAGTAATCACACATCCACGCACATCCCAGAACTTTACATTAAGATGTGAAAGTTAGTTTACCGAAGGCGAAACTAAAAATCAAACTGCCAGTTAGTGTAAGGACTAGTAAGAATGGTGATCAATGTTAGGATTTGTCAGATACGGCAGTAAGAAAGAGGACGATATTCATAACTGTGCCTCAGCTTATGTTTATTCATTGGCATGTCAAAGAAAAGTTGGCAGACATGTGGGTCTTTCCACGTTCAGTCTGAGCATCAAGGTAGAACTGAAACTTCAGTTTCGTAACATTTCTTAAATACTCCATAAAAATACACCAAATGTTTGATGTTGGGTTAGCACATACCTTATTTAATGTGTATTTAGTTCTATATGAAGGGGAGAGCGAACAGAGGTTTGTTTTTACCTTATCAAGAATTACGGACGAAAACCTCACCTACTGAACCCCATTCTGGATGAGCTAAGTTGTTGAACCACCCGTCATATCTTTGTCTTGCACTGTAGACACGTTTTGTAGACTTTCCAGGTCCTGTTGGGATATTTAAAAACAGCTTAAACTTCGATTCCCACTTCACCTCTGCAGTTTAAAACAAACTCACAACTTTCTATACCAAAAACTACAACATATTTAACAAATGATCTGTATAAGGTGATGGTGTAAATATTTATTGACAGTTAAGAACAGTCACATACTACTAAACACGTTAGTCCGTTTACTCGACGAAGTGTGCGCGTTTTTCTAATAGCAAAGCCGCACCGAGGGGAATCGAATCCCTGATTTTAGCGTTCTAAATCCCTAGACTTACCGCTGTACTAGCGGGGGTTATTCGACGAAGCCCCATCCAGCTCCATGCAGCTTGTAACCAATAATTAAATTCAACCAGATTTAAAATAACATCGGATTTATGTATGACAATAGGTTTGAAGATAAGAAAACCAGTCCTCCCGTCAACACTGACCCTGCTCGAAGTTTATTTGTGACGAGCTGTAAAGTTGGCATGCCCGATTCTTTTTGTATAGTTACTCTAACTTAAGCGAAAATAATTATTTAGAAATTGTTCTTTAGAGATCAAAAACGATCACGCGAAGTTGTGTTATCTATTAAAAATCAAACGACACTGCTAAGTTGTCACCTTAAAAGTTACTTACACAGATTGATAAGTTATCTAAGCAATCATTTACGTTATTGGAGAATATGTAAAACTTGTGTACACCGCAATTTTTACCCTCTTGATAGTCCTTGACCAGATGCGAGTGAAAAACCCACTTCCTTTTAAAACAAGGCATGGGTTGTCCCTCTTTCTGTACTCGCTAAATTAGCCCATTTCCTTTTTAAACTAATATGATTAATTTGAATATGCAACTAATCCAACTGGTTTTATCGTGTTTTTGTTTTTCCTCGAGTAGCTTGTAATTAGTTCTTGTGTAGAGTAAACCTCCTATCCTGGAGTTTACCCTTCTGTTATAAGGTTTACTCTTCATTTGTGTATTGCATTTCGTTGTCACGTGATTTGATCGTAACCAGTATCTGATTATTTTCTTCGTTAATTAACAAAACCTTCTTAAAAAGTAGTTATATCTAATTATTTCTACTAATCACTCATACCTCAGCCACAATGATAAACAGATTAAACTCGTAGCATTTTCTGCCAGTGACAGTGAAAACATGAGTGTTCATGTTAAACTACACTAGTTTGGTTCTAACGACTAACGAACAATATAAATCAAGCCATTGACAACATTAATGTTGATTAAATACTTCACATACATCGAAGGGGAGGGCGGCCATTAAAAGACCTAAAACTGAATGTACTCATTTTATTTATACACGAGGAACTTAAGGGCATGAAGGTCGAGCGTTGTTTTAAATCGTAACATGTTACGCTTTAGAATAGAGGGAGGAATCTTCCTGCTATATCTCATGACAAATACAACTTTAGTTTGTGGTGACCATCTTTATCCAGGAGTTTTTGCGTCTTCTTTGTAAAGAAAGTGTCTAACATAATACTGACCTTCTACTTTAACAAAAGTTGTGTCGTAAAATATTTGTTGCATATGGTTATACTTACTTTTTTGTTGTTTATGTGTCGTTCCTTTTCTGAAGCGAAGCCAAAATCATTCCAAAAGGCAGACTTTAAATTACCGTATTTTCTGCCTAATAAGCCGAATTTCTGGCCCTAAATTTTGGACCTAATTTTTGGGGGTCGGCTTATTGGCCGATCATCAGCTTTGGAACAAAAAATACCGAAGACCAAAATCGGCCCCAAAATCATACCTTTGGTCTCACAGTTACAGCAGAGTTATTTCAGTTGAATAAACTTTATTTATTAATAGAAAAAGGTCTATACATTACGAATGACATGTATTAATAGAAATAACAAAATTCATAAAAAAAATACACTATTTAATCTCAGAAATTTATTAAAATTCATCATCTTCATCATCAGAAACACCAAATAATAGATTCCAATCCTCGGCAGAGACCTGGTCGTCGTACGGGTCATTCTCTGGTGTTATTAGCTGAGCGAGTGGAATGTTGTTTTCCTCGTTGTCGTCCAACCACAACATATCTTCCGTTCCATCCATTGCGAGTGATGCAGCGCGCATATTTCCGGCAGCAGTAAAACTTTGATTGCCGGAAACTATCCACTCATTCCAGCATTGACGGAGCCTGTCTTTAAAAGGTTTATTTAAACACACATCTAAGGGCTGTATCACAGATGTCAGCCCACCGGGAATAACTGCAATATCGGTATTGCATCTTTTGATCGCGGCTTTAACGTTTTCACACAGGTGGGACTTAAACATATCCCAAACGAACAGAGATCTAGATTTCATCAGTCCGCCAGGACGACGCGCCCACACTTCGTTAATCCACTTGATGCAACCTTTGTCATCCATCCATCCGTTTTCTTGTACATGGACGATCACTCCTTTCTGAAATTTCTTCTTCTTAGGAAATGTTTTTCTTTTGAAAATTGTCATAGGCGGTAATTTTGTCCCTTCAGTAAAGTGACGGTCAATCCCACTATTCGTTGGTAAAAGAGGAGCCCAAGAGTTGGCGGTGGGTGGTGATGACTAGCTGCCTTCCCTCTAGTCTTACACTGCTAAATTAGGGACGGCTAGCACAGATAGCCCTCGAGTAGCTTTGTGCGAATTTCCAAAACAAACAAACAGTAAAGCACGTTAAGACTACAGCGAAACGTTGTTTCTCGTGGCCCGTTGTCTTAACCCAAACGGTTATCTAGCCAGCTTTGTTAACGGTTTTGTTTCCAACCATATCGAAAAAAATCGGGGTCTCGTCCATATTCCCAATAATTTGTAGAGGATAGTTGTGTTTTTGGCGATGATGAATGATAAATTTCTGGAACGAGGTGATTTTATCATCCAAGTCACTTGGCAGTTTCTGCGCGATCTTCGTTTTCTCTCGAAGTACAAGGCTGTGTCGCTTCATGAAGCGGGTACACCAGCTGTTGGTTGCCTTAAAGTCTCTTGAACTTTCTTTATTTCGACCAGCCCACTTCAGTGCAAAAATACGGATCTGGGCACGCGTGACAGTCAGGTCACTCTGCCGGTTTTCATTCACCCGTATCGCTACATCTTTTTCCAGTTTTGGCCACTTCGGTTGATTTTTCTGGTTACATTTACTTGTTTTCGGCATTTCTTTCAGCACACATTCTGCTTTCTTCCATTCACGGACCTGTTTTTGATTCACACAGTAATGGCGAGCGGCATTTATATTTGAGGTTTTTAAGGCTAGCTCTACTACTTTCAGTTTAAAAGCAGCATCATAACGCATTCTTTTTTTTTCTTTGGCTTTTGACGGTACGATAAACTCCCACCACATACCCCTGGTATCTATACCCTGGGTTAGTGATTTTAATTACTGAGTAAAAATTCTGGAATTTCATTGGTTACCTAATGACAGTGAGTGAAGCCAATAACGAATGAAATATTGATTCCATCTCTGTCTCAATACGACACGTTCTGCTTTACTACAGAACACCAATGATCACACACAACATGCATGCTGACGCTGAAACGAGACTAAGAAATTATTTTGAAGAAAGTTGTCACTTCTTAAAAATGGTCTCGGCTTATTGGGCGGTAATAAGCAAAAACCCTCATTTTCAGAGCTGAAAATTGGCCTCGGCTTATTCAGCGATTCGGCTTATTAACCGGAAAATACGGTAGTACGAGTTCATCTTTACTGAATGCGTTTAATAGAACTAATAATTTATGACGGTAGTCTAAGGATTATGTGATACCGCATTGGACTCCGATCTAAATTTAAACAATACGTCTTTAGTTGTGTCCCAACCCTGCTCAGTCTGGTCTACCTCAGTAGTAAGTGTTGGTCTTCCATTGTACACTGGAAGCTGCTCCGTCAGGTAAAAATACACATTAACATTAGCTATTGTATGACTTGTGTCAAAGTTAACTTGAAGAATCGTTAAAAAGAAATTCGTCATCATTACACGTCGACCGAACTAACAACACTTTATAAAAATCACTTTTTATTACAACTAAATGAGCATTCGAGGTATCGTTTTATTATGGTTGTTCGATATATTTCTAGTTCAACTACATTAATATTACGGAACTCTATGTATTCTAAAATATTGTTAATTTTGTGCTTCTGCGAATTCCAAAATATCGAAAAAGAACAAGCTGACGAATCGAATCTCGAAGTTTTACAGAGTTCTAATTTTAACCGCTTTCGGACAAAATTGCGTCATACCCTCAACCGCCGCCTATCGGTGATACTTAAGCAAAAAATAAATCTCTCAAACGTGGTCAGAAAAAGTTTCGATATCAATCGATACAAACTGTTATGAAACAGTGTTTAAGTTGTATTTTAGATAACGCTTGGTTTGATTTAATTTTTAATAAAAAAAATTTCCAAGGTAGACAAGTATTAGTTATTTCTGACCTAAATAAAATCAGCTAGGTTAGGGGAAAACCGTAAGTTAAACAAAACAGACTTGTTTTGTAGCAAAAATAAAATAAGAAAGGCTTCATAATAAAAAAGACAACAAACGCAGTCCGAACTCAAATATTCACACAGCCCACACAATGAGACACGCCAAGCGAAACTTATCGTTCACACAGCCCATAGAGTAAGAGAAACATGAAGTGAAACGCCAGTGTTACCTTTAACTTATGAACCAAGAACGAATCTCTTAAATATAGCCTATTTTTTTAATCAACAAAGTCAGGGCACTACAGTTGTGACCGATATCCTAAATTGTGAAAAATAATTTTTTTGAATTATACATTCTTGATCTGTTAAGCGATCCAATTTTCAACCTTTGGACTTCTGTTTCGTTTTGGAACGTGAATCCAAGCCACAAAAAGTAATTAGTTGATGTCCAAATATTACATTATCTGGTCTCATAACTATGCGTTTGCTTTGTTTCAGCGCAGTAATTCAAAATGAACTATTCACACCGTGTTTGCTGCCAGTATTGAGCACCGAATTTTAGTTTTATAAGTTTCTAAGCTTACTGCTACCCCGAAATACGAAGGACACGTATTTTCCGAAACAAATACGGTTAAATACATGAAGATATTGATTACCGTCGGACAATTTTCCACTTCAAGAAACAAAATACGTGGTTAATAAACAGGGAAAAACAGCTCAGGTATTCAGTAATTAATTGCTTCGTGTTTTTGTTTTATTAGTTTGTAGAATGTTACTGTACATGTAATTTAACTTTTAGCTAAAATAAAGATTGTAATGGTATAATATTGTCAAATCTGAAACTTAAGTACATGATTCCACAATTCGGGTGACGTTTCCCTCCAACAGTTAAAGGATTTAAACTTTATTTTGTTAAATTCACACCAAAACTTTATTCACCTCTGAAGTAAACTGTATCTAACTGTAAGAAGCACTAGTTTAAAATATTCCTTCACTAAAATTCAGCTGAAAAAAATCTAAGAGGTTCTAAAGTAAATACAACATACCAGACTTCGTTAAGGGTTCTGGAGGGTCGCTAGAACCGAAACGGTGAATTTAAAGAGAACGGTACCGAGTATCAAGATACTACAATAAGGAGGGATAACGTTACGGACCTACATTTTAAACTGTACAACAAATGTTCAAAACTCGTTGATAGAAACAGTAACGACTGGAGAAGAAAGCATTTGTCAAACTTCCTCAAAGAAAACATTCTCTTCAGTTGCACATAATTTGTAACAGGAAACTAAACCTGTTTCCTATTGATAAACTTTCAAATTTGGCATTAGTTCCAATAACATCTGATAATACATTAAGTGTGGAAAGGTTTCGACAGGTGTACAACGTGTCCTAAATGGAAAAGATTAATGTGTGTGTGTGTGTGTGTGTGTGTGTGTGTGTGTGTGTGTGTGTGTGTGTGTGTGTGTGTGTGTAAAGAGGACAACTATAATTCCAACAATTATAGTTTTGAACGAAACAATATAAACAATAAATAGAACAGATCCGAGTATATACCGCCGCCTGTTTGAGAATAGTTATACACTACGATTTTTTGTTTTACTAAAGTTCCCGGATGTTCAATATGCGATTTTATTTTCAGACTTATCTTTTTGTTGTATTTGTCGTAGCGATATAAAACAAGCTATTTAGTAACAAAAGTGTAAAAAAACAATTTAAGAAGTTTGCGAAGACGAAATGAATGGATAGATATTTGGGTGTTTAAAAACAAAATGGCATCAGTTAGATGAAGACAAGAAAAGATTTTGTTTGGAATTTCACGCAAATCTACCACAGTATTATCTGCGCGAGCCATCTGTAAGTTAGCAGTGAAAGACAACAGTCATCACCATCCATCGCAAACACTGGCTTGTGTTTTTTTACTAACGAATAGTGGGATTGATCACCACATAACGCCCTCCTGGCTTATAGTGCGCATGTTTGATGGAACGGGGATTAGCATCCGCGACCCTGAGATTGAGAGCCAGGATCCCCTGACGACATGGCCATGCCAAGCAGGAAACATAAGCAATAACAATAAGTGTACAAACCTGTCGGTTTTCGATTTAAGTTTAGAAAGTGAGCTTACCGATTCCAGGATTTGTGAAAAGACAAAATAAAAGACCCTCATCCATTATTCCCCATAAGTCCTGTGGATCCGACTTACAAAATAAATGGTTCCACCTATATTCTCATTTATGTCGTGTTACAACAAAGCTCCTCCGTATGGAGTGATATGGGTAGAAGGGGTGAACTCGGGGGGGATCCCACTGATACTAAATGGTGTACAAGTAACACGTGGGTAGACTATATCTACTTAATATCGACGTTTGAGGTCAACCACGTGTATGTAAACCTCGGGGATTTGGCTTACTTACCTCTTGCGAACAAAACAGATATATTTGGCACACAAATTTATAAATTACACTGGTGCAGTGAAGCAAATATTTCAGAGTTGAAAAGCCCACCTGAATCAAGGCATGCACTTACCAGAATGAAGCCCAGAGCTTCAAACTAATTAGGAGCCCTCAAGCTATATGTATTGTACGAAAAGGTACTGTCTCGAAGGGGCCTGCATAAGAGCAAAAAAGCTAAGGGCCAATAACACTGTTAATCTGGCCTTGAGTAAAGGTCAAAGAAGATTTAGGTTTCATGTCCCCCCCATAAATACGAGAAGAACTTGGAAAGGTAAAATAGTTTGAGTATCCGTATGACGTGAAAATTGGGATTCGACACACGTAGTCCACTGAGTAACTCTGTTCCACAAACAAAACAGTAATAAGAGTGAAGGAGAAAGGGCGGAGTTCAAGACAATGAGGTTAATAAGGTTCCTGATGTCGTTCATGTCCTCGTTTTGAATAAATTACTCTACTGTGCATTATTTTAGTTAGTTTGGTGTTTTATGGCATAAAGCAACTAGGCTATCTACGCCAAACATCCGGTAAAGAGTTAAAATTAAAGTAAAATTATTAAAATTAATGATAGTAAATTAAAGTAAAACAAAACAAAGTTTAATTTTTAAATTAAAAAACATAAATAGCATTAAATTCAATTTTTTATATCTAGTCTACAGCAGTAAGAGAAAAACTACAGTACAACAAGTTGTAAAGGACTTTCTGTAGCATAACTGTAATTATTACAACTCGCCAAGATGACCAACGGGTAAGTTCAAACATCAGCGTCAGTTACCTGAAGTTGACCTTTCTAGTTCAGAGTTACTTGACGTTACAGCCATTTTCTAATTTCAAATCGAATTTAAAGTTGTACTTCACTTCTCAAAAGAGAATCACATTAAAAAGTCTAATTTAATTAAACTTAAATAGCATTTAAAATATTAATGGCCTTTAAAAACCTAAACATTTCTGAAGTGGACAGTGTCACCTTCACCAATAACACTGTTTAACGAAACGGATAAACCTTTGGACAAAACATGTTTAAAATGGTGCCGTCGTTGAGAGTCGTAACGACTACAAGACAGTAAAATGTGGCTTACAGTGATCCGAGTGTTACACAAACTACACACTGGTGCATCAGTTCCAGATAAAAGAAAACAACGAGTTAAAAACTGACCAACATGTAGTCCAGTTAGACCAACTTTCTCCTTCCGATCCTTACGAAAGCAAGATGGACAGAGTCCAATATAGGGTTTTATTTGGAAAAGCTTGTTTTCGCGTTGCTCACTCCAAGTCAACTGCCAACTGGCATGGAGCCGAGCCTCGAACACAGGACCACAGTCCATGCATAGAACAGGTACAGCAGTGATAGTAGCAAAGCTGATAGATTTAGCTGTGGTGTCAGTGAGCTCATTTCGTGAATACCAACGTGGCCCGGTATCCAGAAAACTGGATAGAAGTAGATGTTAATGAGAAATGGGCCAGTCGGTTTTGAATATTGATGAAAATAAAGTGAAGTGGTTTGAATGAATCTTGGGATTCTTCCCAGGTATAGAGAAAGGTAGGACAATAGCCTGGAGCTACGCATCAGGAGAAACATTCTACTACGAGATCTAGTTAAAAACAATCAGAAAAATTGTAGGAGAAGCAGGAGATAGATGACGCAGCATGTCATAGTGTACATCATGTGCAACAGATGTACTGCTAGACCGACGAAGGGCCAGTTTGAGTTCTACCAGTGTAAAAGAACGATTATAGTTAGAAAAAATCAGCTCTGAAGGATAGAGATGATCACACTGCCCAAGTCTTGATGGCTAAGAACGTGGAGGATGAAGCAAAGTGCTAGATACCCAGCAAAAGCTTTCACATAGAGTATTGGCAATGCTCCAAGTGTCAGCTACTTCCTGGCCATCAGAGAGCAAGATCAAGAGGGGGACAGGACTATATTGCCCACTGACCTTTCAAAACTTGTCCCATATGACTATGAAACTAGTGGTAGAAGATATGCCGGTTGTGAATTTCATCCAAGATTCCTTCTGGCTTTGACGTCTTACGCATGTGCACAGTGCGAGAGTGTGAGATATCTACAAAAAATATTCTAGGCCTGTTTATGAGCCTTCTGTGCCATGTGGCAGGCAGAGTTCTACCACGGACGAGGATATAGTGGAAAACGTGTCGAGTTTTAAAAAGTACATTGTGCCATTGCTTGTATAATACGGTCAGTTACTGCTGCCACACAGTTGTCTGTTGATGGCTTACAGACGATGACAAAATCAAGTTCTGCGAAAGCAGTGAAAGAGGGCCAGTTTCCACCGAATCTCGCAGGTCGGATGGGATCGACCATGACCAGTCTTTTTCAAAATTATAGGAAAATGATCACTGCCTCGTGTATTATTGTCAATCCTCCATGTAAAATGGGAGAATAGTGAAAGGGAGCAAACTGAGGGATGAATAACAGTAAAGAACTAACTAGATGCATGGAAACAAGTGGAAGAACCAGTAATGAAAAAGGTTGTGATCAGAGAGCATACACTACAGAGCAACCCCTCATTTCAATATGAGCACTTCCTCAGAGGGAATGATGTCCACTGAAATCCCCCAGAATGAAAAGGGAAACAGCAAGTGTTCAATGAAAGCATCAAGGTCTCTCCAGGTGACAGGTAGAGAAAAACAGTGATGGTATGACCCAAGGAAACATAAATGGCTACGGTCTCCAAGGGTGTGTCGAGTGACAAAGAAAGGGTGGGAACATGCTGATCAATCAACAGTGCCACCCCTCCATTGCACCAGTTTATCCCACTCATTAGCACAAACCGAGCTCTTCACTAGTGAAGAACGAGGCAGAAAGTCAAAATTCTAACCAAACAGATGCGGCAGAACTATTAAACCTAAAAAATCTGAATAACTCCTGCCACACAAGACGTTGTTATTTGTGGGTCACGTGTAGATTTTTGGTTTTTACCCAATAATTGAAGCTTCGAAAAGAGGAAAAAACAAAACAGAGGAGCTTTCGGTTATAGTCATTAAACTAGGAAATGTAGAAATCATCAACATAATTTGGATACCAACTTATCAGCCACTCAAGTTTTGGCTCTCCCAGAAAACCGCATTAAATAATCATGGCGGCTATATTCCTTAATTTGGTTCCATTTGTATTTTAATGCAACGTTTGACTGATTGGATATTTAGAAACAAATTTTGTATCCAAAGCGATTTATATTATAGACGTTATAGCTTCCTGAAATGGGTCCAATTTTTCAACAAATGCTTCAGGAACATTTTATCGTTTTGGAATTCCACTCCAGCCCAAATATTTTTCCTAATTCTGGTCAGTAAGAAAAAACTTGCACCTATCAGTTACAATTATAATCATACAAGACAAGTCTCGCGTTCAGTTCGTTTACAAAGTTCTTTGAGTGTTTTTTTAAAATTATTATTGGATTTCTCTCCAAAAAAAGAACAATCTATTGTTGTTTCAAATGATTTTAACAAACTGTCACAAACCTCCCAGGTCGGTCACGTTTACCAACTCACGTGCACACACGAGGTATCCCACCTTTTTCACTACATATCCCTTTGCGAAGACACTGCACTAATTTTTGACCAACTTTGGAACCATCTTCTTAAAAGCCTTAAGTCATTTATCAAATTGATATGCCACACCTAAAAAAAATTCCACCACGATGTGTACCCACCCACACACCCTCCGTGCACCCAAGCTTTCCATCTCTAAGTCAGTTGTTCTTAGAGAATGGCATTTGCTCCTAAAACTACCAACTCCTAAAACCAACATTTTAACTTAAGCCTCTGTACAGTCACACGAAAAAATCAGCAAATACACGAAACAAGCTCAGGAAGATACAAATCCACGAGGATGCTCTCTCAAACACGTTTAGAGTTGCGTTACTTTTAACACTTAACACCAGAGGGCCACAGTATCTCAGCAGTAATGTACCGTGCGGCCCCCTCGAAGGTCACAGCACTTTTTCTAATGCTTTTTTCGTCACAGCACTGAAGCTAAGGACGTTTGGAATGAGGTACGGCACTTTATGAATGGTCCTTTATTTTTTTTTTTATATCAACTTCATGTCAATATTACAAATGAAACAAATTTGTGAAAGTAAATCGATTAGGAAAGAGTTTCTGATAACTCGGCGGTTCATATAAAATTTTTTGGTTGTTGAATCAGCCATCTTCTATATTATACAGAAAATAAAATGAAACAGTTCAGGCAGGTGGTAAATATAAATAGGTCACGAATTACATTTCAATGATGGGGTCACACGGCACACTCGCGATGTGTTTTTCACTTAGTGCTGCGAAACCCGACAGTGGGTCATATACCACATACTTCAAGTGAGGTTAAAAAACCTAACATTTTCATCCCCGAGACTTGCACAGAGCTGTATTAATTAGAAATGTCCACGATGCTTTTGACTCCGCAATGATGATATTTTATACATTACAGTAAATAAACTTCGTATTACACAAATTATTTAATCTCTACGTCAAGGTAAGACCAGCTTAATCAACGTGATATGATAACGAGAAAACAACATGAAGTAAAAATGTATATTAAAGACGGGTATTAATACTTTATTTTAAAGCACAAGACGTTTCGACCTTCTAAAGTCATCATCAGATTAACGTGTTATAAAGTTCTAACACCCATATCAGCCGCCTTGAAAATACAGCGTGTTATTGCATGATACCAGTTTAGGAGAATTACACACTTCGCCAGCAACAATGAACACAAGGTAACCAAAGAAAGATGAGCCGGACCTGTGTCATTACAAAAAGCATGTTTGATACAAGGATAAAGCACGTTTACACCGACAATTTCTTGTTGTACATCACAACACCGAATGTGTCAAGGAAAGAACGTCGCTATTAGCAGGCTCAAGTTTGGACGAGAGTATTAGCACTGCTGGCAACACTGAAAATGTTTGTTCTGAAGCACAGAGCTACACCTTGGGCCGTGCTCACCACGAGTACACAAGCTAAGTTTTCAAAGGTAAGACCCCAGACTTATCGCTCAACCATTAGAGGGCGCACTACTTCTAGTCATTACCTAGAGTTTATGACCTACACGCATCTGTGGTACCAATGCTACCTATGATCAATAGTGGTGATACGTAGAGTTCGATTAAATTCGAAACTTTCATAGATAACAAATGCGAGATAAAACTAGTAATTATTAATCATGTTAAGAAGATTTTACAGTCTAATGTTTAGGTTAGGGTGGAAAATTGGAGCACAAGTATAAAGTGAATGCTACATTTCTTACTTCCAGAAGTTTCTTCCATTTAATAACAAAAAAATATTAATATTAAAGCAGCGGCAATTTTCCAACATTTTCATTTAATATTTAATTATATTTAATTGAGTTCTGAAGTGTTATTTTTTAATTTCGCGCAAAGCTACTAGAGGGCTATCTGTGCTAGCCGTCATTTATTTAGCAGTGTAAGACTAGAGGGAAGGCAGCTAGTCATCATCACCCACTGCCAACTCGTGGGCTACTCTTTTCCCAATGAATAATGTGACAGACCTTCACATTTTAATGCCCCCACAGCTGAAAAGAGCGAGCACGTTTGGCGCGACGGGGTGTTCTGAAGTGACCCGTCTGAGGTGGGGCAGCGAGGAGATAACCAAGAGATAAAAGCAGCTCAACTAAGGTAGCACAACTAACAGTTGTACATTTATTTCAATTTCATTCAAAAACACGTTTCAAACAACTTTTACAAAACTTCACATCTACGTCAACCGTAATTACGAAATCAGCAATACTCTCAAAATTGTTACCCATCGGCAGTAAGCGAATGAAATAAAACTTGTCACTAGTAATAAACAAACTCCAGCTGTTATTCATAAAGTTCGTTTGTAAAATAAAAATTAAGTGTTTGGTACAGCACGAGAAGTTTCCCAAAGAGAAAAGGGTGGGAAGTTGGAGTTGTTGTGCCCCAACACCAATGTACAGCTTTTGAATGAGTGATTTAAAAGTCATTATATTAGGCAGTTTTAAAATACCCTACAAAAAACAAGACGATTTGTTAAGAACAAGCACCTCCCACCTACAATGAAAAATTTATAAATTGTAGAAAATTTGTGTTTAACAATATCAAACAGAATAAACGTTCCCCTATTTTATATCACAACAGGTTTTACAGAACAAACATTCCCCCTTATTTTATATCACAACAGGTTTTACAGAACAAACATTCCCCCTTATTTTATATCACAACAGGTTTTACAGAACAAACATTCCCCCTTATTTTATATCACAACAGGTTTTACAGAATAAACATTCCCCTTATTTTATATCACAACAGGTTTTACATTATTATTGGAGCCATTTTTTCTTTTCATTGTTATTAGCGTTGTTATTTAAAGCCCCTCTTTGTACAGTCTAGCAGTATTGGTGAATACCTAAATACTTCTTTATTATGTAACAAAGTTACTGTTGTTCATTTGTTTTAGTGTCTACGTTTGTTTCTGTGTAGTTTTCTTTTTCCCTAGGACGTAAATTCTTGAACGTGTATTGCTCAAGTCCCGCCTGTTCTTGAAAACTATGTAATGCTCATGTGCGTAAAAACCAACAATACTTGTTTGACGAAAGCGCGCGAGAATATTGTCGAAATTTCTACAAACTTGTGTGATTTTCTTTATATAAAAAAGCGGCTAGCAGAGATACGGGAGAGGACAATATTTGACACTTACAGTTACTGCACTATAAGTCTAAGAAGTTACAATTGCGAGTAACGTTTATTAATGGGGAAACTACTGAATTGGACCAAGGAAGTGATAGATTTTGACCACTACTAACTGCTCAATTTCAGCGACTTACTTTGGACGTTAGAATTTCTACGAAGATATTAAATATTATTATAAGTATGAGTCAGCCATGCGAGATCAATCAAGCTCCATTGAGGTGTGCAACATTATCAACTCAGAATTACTTTGCTCGTCGTGGTCCTGGATCGTCGATGAAATGTTTAATTCTAGACCACATATAAAATTAATTACTGTTTATAAACTTTTAAACTCGCGTTTATAAGCAACCAGTTGCAATAACTATTTGTAATAACAGTCTTAAAAATTATATTGTTATGTTGTGCATTCAAATATATTTATGTTAAAGGAAATTACGTGTATCACTCTTGGTGGTAAATAAAGTTAATACATATTAACATTTAACTTATTTACTACTGAGCTCAAATTAAAATTCCGGTTATTTGAATTAGTAATACGCAACGTTCATAACGTAATAAATCCGAAACTCGTCCGAAATAAATTAAAATACGTAATTATCGCTACCATCATTATCAGTGAACCTTATTATTTCACCGGGATTACTCATACTTAACACTTTTAATAAAGTTATGTTCTAATTCAACATCTTTGCTGAAAAACAATACAAATCGAGATGTACATTCAAAAAGAACTTCACAGATGTTGAATATCTACTGAAACATGCTGTCAGTCTTTTTGGCGCAAACATGAGAATGAAAAACAAACAAACTGTGGACAAAGTTTACACAAACAAACAAACGTTAACGGCACAGGAATTTGTGGCCTTGCAATTTAAACATTAAAATATATCAACAGTGAAAAACGTTCAGTTTTTACGATTTCCTTTTAATATAAAAGAAAAGTAAATATTAAATGATACAAGTTTACTCACCAATATTACCGCTGACAAAGAAAACACAAACAACCACCAGGTAGCAGATTATATTTAGGTGTGAACAATTAAAATATCTCATCCCGATACAATAAAAACACGCGCGAATTCTTCAGACGTATGTATGAAAATTAAACTAATTATAAGTTTCCCAAACATCAAGACATTTAACTAGTGAAATTTCTCTTCGAAATTTAAAAATAGGTTTAACCAAGCCTACTATAATATCTAATCAGCCTTCATCACTCATGAAAACAAGCCTATAACTCCCGACTTAACAACTATTCAACGCCTCTCGTTACAAGAACGTTTTATAACCCGGCTATTTCCAGCGACCTAGAGTACCTATGAAACGCCAACTCAGGCAAACGAAGTTTATACTCATTTTTTTTAAAATCAATTACTTATAAAAGTTTCAGCAAATCAAATACATAAAACAGAATTTAAAATGTAAACTTTAAAATGTGTATCTTTCAGTGATTCTGAGATACAATATTTACAAAACGTTCGATGGTATAAAAATTAAAACAATATTAAATAACACGAAACCTTAAAAAGTTGAATTAAAACGTTTTAAGCAAAAAAAATGAACTTGTCTGTTTTCATCAATTTACTTTCTTTAAATTCCATCAAAAAAATAAGTTTTGATAGTTCAATTTGAATGACACACGTGCAAAAATGTACGAATTGATTGGTCCACCGCGAGGAATCGAAAACATACCGCTAACACACCAGGAAGATATTCAAGTAAGTGACGCATAAGGTCCAGTCACAGATATTCCAAGTTATGAATGCTGGCCAGAGGGAGAAAATCACTCACTAGCACCATCCGTATATTCAGCAACTCTTAACCCAATAATGTGGTTAACGAGTACTTTTACAGCGTCTCCAGCTGCAATTTCAGACATTGCAACCAGCAGCCAACATGTTAACCACAGGGCTATGCCCTGCCTAGATAATTAATATATGAAACAACTAAATTTAAGGCCAGGCATAGCCAAATGTGTTAAGGTGTTTGACTCGTAATCTGAGGGTCGCGGGCTCGAATACCCATCATACCAAACATGCTCTTTCAGCCATGGAGACGTTATAATGGGACGATCAATTCCACTATTCGTTAGTAAAATAGTAGCCCAAGAGTTGGCGATGGGTGGTGATGACTAGCAGCCTTCCCTCTAGTCTTACAATGCTAAATTGGGGACGGCTAGCGCAGATAGCCTTCGCGTAGCTTTGCGCGAAATTCAAAAACAAACAAACAAACAATTAAATATTTGGCAACCTCAAAGGCAGTCTGTAAATGGAACCTAAACATTGTGTTCACGGTTGGAGCATGTTAGCTTTTAAGCCACGCCTGGAACAAAAACATGTGCGCGTTTTAAAATTTGGCTATCTAAATCCCATTTCTCGGTCAGACAACGACAGCTGAGTGATGGCGGCGAGTGGAGTTGGTTACCTGGCTTCCTTCTAGTCTATCTCTTTCAAACTGGCCTGACCTGGCTATGTGGCTATGGTGCCCGCTTCGTAATCTGAGTGTCTCGGGTCCAAATCTCCGTCACACCAAACATGTTCCTCCTTTCAGCCATGGAGAGGTTATAATGTGACGGTCGAACCCACTATTCCTCGGTAAAAGAGTAGCCCATGAGTTGGGGGTGGGCAGTAATGACCAGCTGTCTTCCCTTTAGTCTTACACTGATAAATTGGGGACGGTTAGCGCAGATAGCCCTTGTGTAGCTTTGCGCGAAAATTCAAAGCAAACAAATAAACAAAGGAAACTGGTTCCAATTTCCTTAAAATACGCAATTTAATAATTTCGCCAGAATTGAACCCAAAACGTTACAGATCCTTCTTACGCATGCGCACCATATCTTCTAATGATCGCGTTCTTTTTATCGAAATTTATTGGTTAAGGATATTTAATGGTCGGAAAATTAAGCCCGCGGTGAGCCAATGGTAAGTTTATGATCTGATAACGTTATGATAGTGGTTGGATAGGTCCCCATAATGAACGAAAGCTCATGTAATCATATTTTCGTGTAGCTGTGCTCGAAAACAAACAGCCAACGCAGTATCTTACAGTCGTGATTTGAATAAAATAACAACAACCGAATAATTTATTTTTCTCTCAAAAAACAAAATGAACAAAGTACAGTTTTCCCTGCACATAAATGGAGTAAATAAATATATAAATCAGCTACTTGTAAGACGTTTATCTTTTCGTTGCATGTGTGTGCAAATGGTAGAGAAGTCAGCACCGTGGCCGAGTGTAAGATGTAGATAATTCAATGTTGTTTTGCAAGTTACTAACCCTAATGTGTCATTGACGTGTCTGATATAAGATCCAGATAAAATTTGTTAAAAAATATATGTATCTCAGATTAATTTCGTTACTTACGCCTATTTGTGTTGTTACCTGTTTAAGTCACTCGTACACTCGTTTCTTTACGTCCCTCAAGCTGTTACTTGTTTGTTTAACTCGCTCATTTTGTTTTTTATTACAAAATTTTGAAATGCGTGCTCAAAACATAACAAAAAAACCATTGTTTGTGAAAGTTGTCCCTGTTTCCCCCCTCACCCCGTTGTTTTAGCTTCAGAGCTGTGGGCTTACAATGTTAAACGTCGGGTTCTGATGCAAGTAGTGGGAAGAACACAGATGCACATTGGACGTAACAATAACCGAAACGAAAACCATCGCTATCAGTTGAAAGCTTTCCACGAGAAACGAGATTCAACATATAAACAACAAGAAAAAAGTATATGGAGTTGGGTTCGACGTCGACCACGTGATCAGCAGAGTCCAGGAAGCTACAAAGCGAACCTATTATTTCCTTCCAACGAGTAAAATGGTACGTTTTCTCCTGTGCTGATATTTGGGTATAAGTGTCACTAAGGGAGATAAATAGCTATCTTTCTAATGTTGGTAACGCGCATGTCACTGACGGAAAACATCACTCAATTCTTCTTTATAGAATAGCTTGATTTATTGTGACAACATGTCGCGATTTGTCGGTTCAACTACTATCAATGACCAATAATTCGTTTGTTTAGCATCATTCCGTTCTGTCCCGGTGTTGGTATTTTTGTTATTATCATTATTTTGTGTAATGTAGATTTGTCGTTTCAACGATCACCGCCAGAGTGACAGGTTTTAGTTTATTGAGTCATAAAATATTAGAACACTGAGGGAGTCGGTACCAGGTCAACCCAAACCAGAATAAAAAGAAACATTCCAGAAGTAGGTAGTTTTCAACAAACTTACAGATGATTTTCTGGTAAAGTTTTTATTTAATGACTAGTACTCATATCAACAACAAAAACTCGTAGAACTGGTTGTACAGAACACGCTCACCGGAAAACAAACCAGCACTCATGTTCAAATGTTCGAAATGACTCACTAAAATATAAAATAAACATGTGATTCACTTTCCTTTGCTGACCATTCTTTTTCAATTGCACCAAATACTCTTGCCCTTTCAGTCGTGGGGACGTTATATCTGACAGTCAACTCACTATTCGTTGATAAAAGAGCAGCCCAAGAGTTGGCGTTGGGTGGTGATGACAAGCTGCCTTCCCCCCAGTCTTACACTGAAAATTAGGAACGGCTAGCACAGATAGCCCTCGTGTAGCTTTGCGCGAAATTAAAAAAACAACAAAAAAATGACCGTTCTTTATTGATCTTGGTATGGAGGTTAAACATGACTCTACCATATCACAATTAATCAGATACATAGACTGACCCCATGGAATTGTATGTGTCAGCTCTTGAAGTGAAAAATAAAATAATGCTTGAGGGCATTAAAGTTTACCGAAATGAAATAGGTGTAAAAATCTGGTTGTAACCTAAGTGAGAGGTTTTAAATCTGGTTTCAACCATGATAGGACTAGAAGAGCCCGACTGTAAGGGATAAGTAAAACCAAGACATATGATAGTGTATCGTACAGCCAAAATAACCTACTGCAGGTCACACTGCGTTATAAATAAAACACTGATAGTTTATTGATTTTCCACTTTCTGCATCCCGGATTGTGACATCCCAAATCATCACATATTGTCAGTTGATGTGTACTACTGAACTCTAACTTCACAAACCAAATTTCAAACTTATCCAATCAGAAATACCGGATAGAAAAAACAGCTACAATTTTTATTGAGTTTCTTCCTGCCTTATTTTTATTCGCCTCAAATGTACAAAAACTTTATTTAATAGGAAAACATACTTAACTTCATGGATTTTAATTTGGTACAGTATTAGATCTTTACAACCTACAATAAGGAGTCTTATAAATACAAGTCCCACGTACAAAGTTATTTTACAACTGCTAAAATTTGACGATACTTTTTGCACACGCCCACGCAAAACGTCTCGTGAGCTGTCGGTCTGACGTTTTTAATATAGCTTTACTTCAGAGTAAAATGTTTTTGTGATTTGGATTAAAAACGGCTGACTTACAGCTGTAAAACCATATGGAGAAAGAATGTGTTGATACATTCTGTAGAGACTGTCATTTTTTACACTTTATTATTAATAAACCTTATACAGATCAAGGACTGTCATGTCTTACATTTTAATATTGAGGAACCTTGTACAGAACAAAGACTGTCATGTTTTACTCTGTATTATTAAGGAACCTTATACAGGTTAAGTACTTCACACGGAGAATAAAATGTTTATATTAGTTGGTTCCACACTTTGTCTATCATGTCTACCGAAATCTTTGGGTCTGGATGGATACGAGGTTCACAGTTATTCCTTTCCTTCAGCTAACGTTCAAAGTTCTACTTTTAGGACTATTTTACAAATATAGTAACATCTAATGAAAAAAAATATGTGACATGTAATATCATTATTAAGTGATATGTCCACTTCCATCCCTACTTTGTTATTCTCCACGTAAAGTTGAGACACGTTAGTTGTTATTTGATCACGAGCTGGACCAAGTGATATGTCCACTTCCCTCTCTACCTTGTTATTCTCCACGTAAAGTTGAGACACTTTAGTTGTTATTTGATCACTAGCTGGACCAAGTGATATGTCCACTTCCATTCCTACCTTGTTTGCCTCCTTTCTTCATGTTCAGTAGCCAACTCTACATTGTTTGCTTTTTAATTTAGGAATATTTTTCCCTTTTTCTTCTTTGTTAACTATCTTTATAAGATGGCGTACGTGGGTTACTAGGTTAAAGAATGTATTCTAAAGTTTTATAATTTTTACGCAGAATAATAATAGAATAGGTAATCAAATATCATGAAGACTGTTTTACTTTATCAGATGATAATAACATTATGGTTACTGCTAGAAGTAGGTAGGTACTGTTAAGTAAATGTTATGATGAATGAGAATAAGAAATCTCAGTTTTGTCCATTTGCAGGTTTTTGACTTTGGACGCTCTGATTAGCTAAAAAGCGGCATATACACAGGACATGTAGCGACTAACGAGATAGCTCTTCATATCTAGCTTCTCATGACTCGTAGAGAAGAAAATCTAGATGACTTTTATGTGGACTTAGTTGGGGCATCTGGCCATCCGTGCCATCCCTACATAGACAATATTTGTGTATTTTCAAATTAAACGTTAAACGAAGTTTAGCCTGACTGGAGAGATGACATTATACACCTTATATGTACGTTTGTTTGTTTGTTTTTTTCTGCCCAAGTCGTTCTTCTGTTGACAAGAAAAGGTTTACATGGGTTTTTGCTAAAAGTAATTTCTTATCGATTACTTTGCAATATTTTATGTATAAAGAAAAACACGGTATCTTCAAAGTCGCTAGAATATGTAATGATTTAGAAAAATAAACAAACTCTTGCCGTGGAAAAGTACGTTTTCTGTGTGAATTATCTGTTTATTTTCTTGGAATTTCGCACAAAGCTACTCGAGGGCTATCTGTGCTAGCCGTCCCTAATTTAGCAGTGTAAGACTAGAGGGAAGGCTGCTAGTCATCACCACCCACCGCCAACTCTTGGGCTACTCTTTTACCAACGAAAAGTGGGATTGACCGTCACATTATAACGTCCCCGCGGCTGGGAGGGATAGCATGTTTGGCGCGACTCGGGCGCGAACCCGCGACTTTTAGATTGCGAAGCGCACGCCGTAACTTGCCTCACTGACAGAGGCCTGGCATGGCCAAGCGCGTAAGGCGTGCGACTCGTAATCCGAGGGTCGCTGGTTCGCGACCACGTCGTGCTAAACATGCTCGCCCTCCCAGCCGTGGGGGTGTATAATGTGACCGTCAATCCCACTATTCGTTGATAAAAGAGTAGCTCAAGAGTTGGCGGTGGGTGGTGATGACTAGTTGCCTTCCCTCTAGTCTTACACTGCTAAATTAGGGACGGCTAGCACAGATAGCTCTCGAGTAGCTTTGTGCGAAATTCCAAAAAAAAGACCCACTGACAGACAACACACTGCAACATAATGGTGTGAGTTGTTAAAACAGAGACCCTTCAGACAGCCTTTAGACCTCTTTCAGAGAAATCAATGCCCACGTTTTCTGTCACCCACAATAAAGCCACAATGGCGAAACGTTCAGTTGAATGATAGTTTTGTTTATTTATGAATAATAATATTTTTCTTGTTTTTTTTTTACTGGAATTGTACACAAAGCTACACAATGGGCTATTTGTGTTCTGCCCACAACGGATATCGAAACCCACTTTCTATTGTTGCAAGTTCACAGACATTCCGCTGTGAAGGTATTGGAGCCTAAAATTCATGTTTTATTCCTGATAAATGAAAACAAAAATCTTAACTCTGTACTATAAGCTTTAAATTCCAATTTGCTGTGTATTTTCTCCAAATTATTCTGTATATGTTGGGATTAGTTGTTCACGATATAAAGTCATTAGTGTTGCAGTTTTGAATCAATCAAAACGCAGACAACACGAACGTGATTCATTATCTGATGATAATAAGCAATTCAGAACTACACGGTTTATATACCTGGTGGTTTGAATCTCACGAGTTCTGGGTTTCGAAGAAAGTTTTCTTCGTTTACTCAGAACGAGATGTGTTCTCTTTTGATTGCCACAGTGATTAATGTCATGCCAGCTCTTTGTCAGAGGCACGATATTAGGTTTTTGTTTTGTTTAGGTTTTAGTTTCTTTTCTGGTTTGCTGGTGAGGCATTATAATAGGGTTGTTTGAGTTAAACGTCTCGTGCTTTGGTAGTGTTATTAGTTATATTTAATGAATCCCAGAGGCACAGCAAAATGTTTTAGAGTATTGGGCTATTTGTTGTGTCAACCGATAGGAATCAAATCCCGAGTTTTAGAGTTGTGATTCTAAAAAATGACCATTGTCCAACAGGAGGACTAAACCCGATATGGTCCACATACTGACAGCATCGAATTGGTTATTTTTATCTTTTCACATGTTATACAGCATAGAAAGTTGGCAATAAATAAGTGGAGTTAGTGGTGAAATTACTTTTTTCTATATAACATATAAACTTTATGATTGGTTTGTTTGTTTGTTTTTAATTTCGCGCAAAGCTACACGAGAGCTATCTGTGCAAGCCGTCTTTAATTTAGCTAGTCATCACCACCCAGCGTCAACTCTTGGGCTACTCTTTTACCAACGAATGGTGGGATTGACTGTCACATCATAACGCCCCCACGGCTGAAAGGGCGAACATGTTTGATGTGACGGAGATTCGAACCCCCGACCCTTGGATTACGAGTCGAGTGACTCAACCACCTGGCCGTGTCGGGCCCTTATGATTGAAAAACTAGTTAAGAATGCTGATGGTATTTTGTTCACAGTTTTGGGACTCGTGTTATCTGGAAACTTTTAACCTAGAAACAGATCCACCTACAAGCAACTTTCTGTATAAATAGTTTACAAAAGTCTCTTTAAAAACAATTTGGGACCTGCCGGCATGACCAGGTTGTTAGGGCGCTCAACTCCCAATCTGAGGGTCGCGGGTTTGAATCCCAGTTACACCAAACATGCTCGTCCTTTCAGTCGTGGTGTGCTACAATGTTACGGTCAATTCTAATGTTCGTTAGTAAAAGAGTATTCCAAAGGTTGGCGGTGGGTAGTGATGACTAGCTGCCTTCTCTCTAGTCTTACACTGATAAATTAGGGGCGGCTATCAGAAATAGCCCTCGAGTATCTTTGTGCGAAATTTAAAAAAACAAACAATATCATTTTGGTGGAAAAGTCAAATGAAACAAAAAAACATTTCATTAAGCCTTTTTGTAAAGTTTACACACTAAAAAAAAATCCAACGCAGTTGTGTCGAAAATTTCTCAAGTATTATAAAGTACATTAATTATTAATTCAAAGTGATATTTGGATTAAAAAAAGCTAGAACTAGACATCTTTAGACTCTAAAAAATTATAAGGTACCTTTCGTTTTGATCAAGGTTTCGACGACTTCTTCAGGAATGTAATATATATTATTTGATATCAGAATATTCGTAAACTTAAAACTGTTTGGAATGTTCTGTTTCTCAAATCTTCTTTAGCTTGTCTCTAACAATATGTATATTAAGTCCACCGAGGGGAATCGAAAACCTGATTTTAGCGTTGTAAATCCGTAGATTTACTGCAGTACAAGCGTGGGAGAACTTCTCTTGTAATATTGTATAGTATAGTTACGATACAACAATATCACCACATCAAACAGTTTTATTATGTTCTTACTTTTGGCTTAAAATAACCTTCATGTCTTCGAACGACACAGACTTATTGTTTAATGCAATAAGGAAAGAACACTCAGGTTTTGTCTATGAATTATTTTGGATTTTATAATAATCTCCATAGTAGCGTGTAACGTGTGTTAAGAATCTTCCAATCAGCATGAAATAAAGCGAAATTTTCCATTCCGAGTACTTGAATAATAAATAGAATTTATAATTTTACAAGTTCGCGTTTCTCCAAAGTCAGTTAGAATCAGTGCAGGCCCGGCATGGCCGGGTGATTTAGGCAGTCAACTCATAATCCGAGGGTCGCGGGTTCGAATCCCCGTCACACCAAACATGCTCGCCCTTTCAGCCGTGGGAACGTTATAATATGATGGTCAGTCCCATTATTCGTTTGTAAAAGAGTAGCCCAAGAGTTGGCGGTGGGTAGTGATAACTAGCTGACTTCCCTCTAGTCTTACACTGCTAAATTAGGGACAGCTAGCACTCGTGTAGCTTTGCGCCAAATTTAAAACTAAAGAAACAGAATCAGTGCTAAAATAAAAAAAAATGTTTTATTGTTCTGACACAAAGTTTACAATAAAGTATCTGGTCTGTATTTGGCGCAAATGTTAAACCACTGAACCAACGGTTGGAAATATAAATAATGTTACTTCCAGCTTGGTATTTATATTCACTGTACCACTACATATTAACAAAAACACTTTCTAAATTCTTTTATGTTTTTCTTTAAAACTGAAGTCCAAAAAGGAACCAAATTTAATTTTTAACCTGTAAAAGCTATTATACGCACTACATTTATTAGCCCAGCAAGACAACAGTTTGTTTTATTTGTATTTAGATATAAATAAATCCAACAGAAACTTGCTGATATGTTTTTCCCGTTAAAAGTAGTTGTCTCAAATAAATTATTTCAATGTACGAAATGAAATAAATTTTATTTTCCAAAATAATGTTCTTTGTTTTTCAAATCTTAAAGTCTTACATCGAGATAATCCTACAGCTGAATATTGTAGTGAAACAATTTTGTTTTTTGTCGTAAAGTTTGTTTTGTTTTTTGAATTAAGCACAAAGCTACATAATGGGCTATCTGTGCTCTGCCCACCACGGGTATCGAATCCCGGATTTTAACGTATAAGTCCGCAGACATACCGCTGAGCCACTGGGGGGCTTGTCGTACAGAGATTTTCAAAATATTGTTGTAAAGCGATGTTTGTTTAAATTATTGTTGTAAAGAAAACTTTTTCAAAATATTGTTGTGAAGCAATATTTGTTTGAATTGTTGTTGCGAAGAGATTTGGCTTCGTCGTAAAGCGTTGTTTGATTAAGCATTGTTAGCAAGCAGTATTTATGATAACACATTTTTGTTATTTTTTCATAAATCGCTTTCTTGTTGCGAATCTCTCCGTTGGTTTTCTATAAATGTGAACTTCGTGGCTTGTAATCATACTTCGTTTATTTTAATGTCACGAAAAGTAATTCTCTATAAACCGTATGTTTTGAAGAAATCTATAACGAACACGCTACCTAGAATGTTAAAAATGTGGATTCTTTTTCACATTTCATCTTTTGGTATGAAAATTATAAATTAATTTCTTAAAACATTTTATTTTCCTCACGTGACAAATGGTTTATTATCAAAGATGCTATTGTACGCCTAACCAGTAAAAGCTGGTGTTGTTTTTTTTATCATACCTTAGATTACATAATCTAAAATGCAACGCCACTGTGCGCACTCTCCAGTCTGTTGCCGTGGCAACCACAACACGTAAATCCAATTTCGATCGAGTCGCAGAGAGAGGCATCCAACAAAAGGAATCACTTACCAAAGAAGCTAGAACACAGTGACTAGTCAACTGAAATGAAACGATCACCTAAAGGAGGAAAAGGACATAATTGTTTCAGCATTTGGTTCAGCCCCTCAGAAAGATGCTTCGTAGATTTCAACACCACCCAGTTTTCGAGAAAACTGACGTCAACTCCGATGCTTGACTTTGACAGTGAAAGGTCAACCGTAACAGGAATATAAGGATTACTGCTGAATGTTTTAGTGTGGTGGGTTTACTGTTAGGCTTTGCTGCGATTATTTGGAGCAATGGGAACAGTTCTCAGCATCTTCCCACAAGGATCAAAACCTACTTTCGAAGTACACGCTCCACCCAGTGAGCAACTCAAGAATGCTAAAGTTAAAGAAAAATACAGTTCCCAGCAGCAGTATGGCCATTTCAAGAAGCATTCCCTGTTCATCAACGCTCTCACGTGGAAGAAGCACATCAGCGTGCCTGGTAAAAGGAAGAGTGAAAAGAGTAAGAACACAACATCTCGACATCCACTGGATAACATCGACTCTCTTGTAGCCAACAAAAAGAACATTCAGAAGTCGTCGTCATGTAACAACTTGAAGACTACCAGTGTTGGAGCAGTGGAGATGGGTGTCAAAAATAAGAACAGTTTTCAAAAAGTCGCTCTTCCACCAGTAATATCAAAGCCTGTAGTGTTATCGGGACACAATTTAATCCGTCCTGTTCTTCCAGGAGCCTTAAGAGCCAGCGACACGGTTGAGTCCAGAATACAGCCTTCGAGCACGTTCAGGAAGACGGTAATCCAGGCTTCCACCTCGGAGCTGCTGAGCTCACTGGGAGAGTTTTTGTCGAAGAAGTGTCGGAAGGCGAAGAACTTCCATGGTGGTGAGGCTGTGACGTGGCTGAGGACAGTGGATCGATCATTACTGATCCAGGGCTGGCAGGATGTTGCCTTCATCAACCCAGCCAACGTGGTTTTCCTCTACATGTTGGTAAGGGAAATGGTCACTGATGACGTTGACACCGAAAGGGAGTTGCAGGCAGTCGTGTTAACCTGTTTTTACCTCTCCTACTGTTACATGGGTAATGAAATCTCCTACCCTCTGAAACCTTTCCTGGTGGAGGAAACTCGGGAATCTTTTTGGGATCGCTGTCTTCTCATCATCAACCTTCTGAGTGGGAAAATGCTACGTATCAACAAAGATCCTAGCTTCTTCACTGAGATGTTTACTGAGCTGAAGACTTGTTATGCGATGTCCGACTAGCAATGACTGACCACTAGGTAGCGGAATTTTAAATATATATGTATATATAATTGAGGCAAGACTTCAACCTAGAAGACATAACGTGAGTACTCTACAGGTGAGAACTTCTTTGAGTGCAACATCTCAGCCAAGTTGACAGTAAACTAATCAGTGTCTGTTTGAAACTCACTATAGTGTGGAACGTGAACTTTGTTTTCCTTTGTCCAGTTGCAGTTTCTCATCCATATTAATAAGTTAGTTTCCATCCTCAGCTTGTTCACTCAATGTATTCTTAACGTAGTCTTCACGACTTTGGAGTTAACTTAAACAAGGTAATGTATCTGTTTCCTGCGGATTTACATTCTTATAAATAAGGTTTTGAAAACTTTATTGAATTAAACATTTGAATATACTTTAGATGTTTTTCTTGTCTTTCATTCAAAAGTAAAAACGTTTGTTGAAAAAAGAAACCACACATTCAAAGTACTGTACCGTAAAAAGCCTTGGAAAACGGAACATATGTTTTAAACTCACTTATGGGTAATTCCAAAAGATAATCAAACATCAACTAATCAAAATACGTGTTTATTTTCGTAACACGTGTCTATGAAAAAACGTTTTAACTTATCGAATCACTCTTAAAGTTAATTCTAATTAATTCACAAGCAACAAAAGTTATTACAGCTTCTATAAGAAAAGTGATAATCGATAATAATGAAAATAAAATGGAAGATTTATTGTACACATCTACTTTGAAAGTTGCACTTTTAATAGAAATGTCTGAGAAATAGAAGTTTCTATCTCGGTAAATATGTGTACTTTTGATTATTTGAAAGAAATGTATAATTATCTGAAAAAACTAAATATCTTAACATACATTGTGGAAAGACTTCGATTAGATTTACAGTACCAATAAACCTGAGAAGTGTTTCTAAGACATAACAACTACTCAGTTGATGAGTCTACTTTTCACTAAGAGATATATTAGCCATGAGATGTACAAGCTATAAACAAAAATGTGTTTTGTTTTGTTTTTGGTAAAATGATGTTACAGCTCAAACATTCTACTGTTTGCAAAATCTTAGATCTATAGTTAAGCATTGGGTCTTTCTACATCACATCCAATACACAACTGTGATTCTGTCAGTAAAACACAGGGTCTTTTTACACCACATGCATTATATAGCTGTGATTTTGTCAGTAAAACACAGGGTCTTTCTGCACCACGTCTAGTACATAGCGGCGATTTTGTCAGTTTAACATAGGGTCTTTCTACACCACATCTAGTATACAGCTGTAATTTTGTCAGTAAAACACAGGGTCTTTCTACACCACATCTAGTACACAGCTGTGATTCTGTCAATAAAACACAAGATCTTTTTACACCTCATCTAGTACATAATTGTGATTCTGTCAATAAAACACATGGTCTTTTTACACCACATGCATTATATAGCTGTGATTTTGTCAGTAAAACACAGGGTCTTTCTGCACCACGTCTAGTACATAGCGGCGATTTTGTCAGTTTAACATAGGTTCTTTCTACACTACAAATAGTACACAGCTGCGATTTTGTCAGTAAAACACAGGGTCTTTCTACACCACATCTAGTACACAGCTGTGATTCTGTCAATAAAACACAAGATCTTTCTACACCTCATCTAGTACATAATTGTGATTCTGTCAATAAAACACAGGGTCTTTTTACACCACATGCATTATATAGCTGTGATTTTGTCAGTAAAACACAGGGTCTTTCTGCACCACGTCTAGTACATAGCGGCGATTTTGTCAGTTTAACATAGGGTCTTTCTACACCACATCTAGTATACAGCTGTAATTTTGTCAGTAAAACACAGGGTCTTTCTACACTACAAATAGTACACAGCTGCGATTTTGTCAGTAAAACACAGGGTCTTTCTACACCACATCTAGAACACAGCTGTGGTTCTGTTAGTAAAACACAGGGTCTTTCTACACCACATCTAGAACACAGCTGTGGCTCTGTTAGTAATAGTAAAAGTGGTGTTATTCTCATATAACTCCTCGTTTTTGTTTCAGTTTTCTAACACCTGAAACAGACAATTAAAGATTTCAACATGTTACTCTCCATGAAACGACCAATATTTTTGATCTTAAAATGTGTGTCATGTCTCAAAATTGTTGAACTTATTGTTTGTCCCATGTCTTACGATTGTTGAACTTAAAGTATGTGTCATGTCTTATAATTCTTGAACATAAAGTATGTTTGATGTCTTAAAATTATTGGAAGTATGTGTCATGTCTAAAAATTATTGAATGCAAAATATGTGTCATGTCTAAAAATTATTGAATGCAAAATATGTGTCATGTCTAAAAATTATTGAATGCAAAATATATGTCATGTCTTAAAATGGTTGAAGGTAAAGTATGTCTCTTGTCAAAAAATTGTTGAACTTAAAGTATGTCTTATGTCTTAAAATTGTTTAATGTAAAATATGTCTCGTATCTTAAAATTGTTGAATGTAAAGTATGTGTCATGTGTCATTCTTGAACTTAAAGAACGCCTCGAATCTCTTCAAAATTAATTGATCAGATCTAAATAATGATGAAATTCGTTACTTATAATAATGAAAAAATACACAAAACTGACAGTGAAATTAAAATATAACAAAGGTGTTGTTTGTCCATATATAATAATATAATGAAAGAGTTGAGTATCCAAATATAATAGTATAATAAAGGCGTTGACTACCCATATATAGTAGTATAATAAAGGAGTTGATTACTTATATATAATAATATAAAAAGGCGTTGATTATCCATGTATAACAGTATAACATAAGAGTTGTTTATCCATATACAACACTGTAGTAAAGGAGTTGATTACCTTTACGTAATAGTATAATAAAAGAGTTGAGTATCCAAATATAATAGTATAATAAAGGCGTTGATTATCGATATATAACTGTTTAGTAAAGGAGTTGATAACCTATATATAATAATATAATAAAGGAGTTGATTATTCATATATAACAGTGTTATAAAGAAGTTGATTACCTATATATAATATTACTAATAAAGGAGTTGATTACCTACATATTATTTTAACAATAAAGGAGTTGATTATCCATCTATAACAGTATAATAAACGAGTTGTTTTTCCATATATAACAGTATAATACAGGAGTTAATTATCGATATGTAAGAGTATAATAAAGGAGTTGATTACTTATATGTAACAGTATAATAAAGGAGTTGATTACTTATATGTAACAGTATAATAAAGGCGTTGATTATCCATATATAAGAACTGATAAATATTAAAAACAAACAATCAGTTCGCTATGATAATGAGTTGATTAAATAGCATGGTAACAGCTGGTGAGTCATGAATGTGATTTAT
Source organism: Carcinoscorpius rotundicauda (assembly GCA_011833715.1). Lineage (NCBI taxonomy): Eukaryota > Metazoa > Arthropoda > Merostomata > Xiphosura > Limulidae > Carcinoscorpius > Carcinoscorpius rotundicauda. Next base: position 45,084,342 of record CM022406.1, on the reverse strand, counting down.
AAATATTTTGTTTCACAAGTGCATACTGCTCTGTGTGAAAATCAATGTATTTTTCCTATTGTGGAAAACAACGTGCAGCTACGTTGAAAGTAATAAAAACTTTATAAGCTTTGAGTACTGGAGATGAAATAGGTATTTTCAAACTTTCTTTGACTCCAAGTTCATTACATATTTAAATGACAAATGATAATCTTATAATGATATATGCAATACGTCCAGAAATTTTATGTTCTTCACTGTTTAAGTTCAACTTAGATATTTTTTTCAGATATATTATAATCTTAATTTCATCCAAGTTATAACTAAATGACAAACAGGGCAAACCTACTTGTCTCCTGGTGTCGTTACATGTCATCTGCTAAACGTTCAACTGGAATTTTGGGCTCGTTGATATGCTTTCATTTTTATCTCATGCACTCTTAAAGAAGACAAAACTAAGTTTTGAAGAAAACAAAGAACGAAGGCCCTTTAACTCGACATTTTCGATTTTTTTATACGTTTTATTGGATGGCAATTAGAATAATAATAATGGAGAATGATGAACACTATTTATTTTATCCATGAATCTCATTCTATTATTTAAGTGAAACAAACACATTATTTAATAAACTGTGTTGATCAACATTCTGATGTCAAGCACACGATATAGGCGTTCTGATTGTTTTTGGTTGTCATACTCCATATTGAATATTACGATTTAAAGCCTTCTCTACCATACGTTAATTTATAGTATGACTGACCAATCATTTGAATTTCAGATCACGTGCAGATGATCTCGTATCTATTTTGTACAAAAAGTAGACTAAGTGATTGATATAATTTTATACCAGTGGTTTTGCTTTGATTAGCTCAATTGTAATAATTGTTTATTCTTTTTAATTGTCATATATTTTTAATGGACATCTGCTGGTATGTTACCGTGTTATTCCCAACACTGTATTATATTGTTGATGGACACCTGCTAGTATGTTACCGTGTTATTCCCAACACTGTATTATATTGTTGATGGACACCTGCTAGTATGTTACAGTGTTATTCCCAACACTGTATTATATTGTTGATGGACACCTGCTAGTATGTTACCGTGTTATTCCCAACACTGTATTACATTGTTGATGGACACCTACTAGTATGTTACAGTGTTATTCCCAACACTGTATTATATTGTTGATGGACACCTGCTAGTATGTTACAGTGTTATTCCCAACACTGTATTATATTGTTGATGGACACCTGCTAGTATGTTACAGTGTTATTCCCAACACTGTATTATTGTTGATGGACACCTGCTAGTATGTTACCGTGTTATTCCCAACACTGTATTACATTGTTGATGGACACCTGCTAGTATGTTACAGTGTTATTCCCAACACTGTATTATATTGTTGATGGACACCTGCTAGTATGTTACCGTGTCATTCCCAACACTGTATTATATTGTTGATGGACACCTGCTAGTATGTTACAGTGTTATTCCCAACACTGTATTATATTGTTGATGGACACCTGCTAGTATGTTACCGTGTTATTCCCAACACTGTATTACATTGTTGATGGACACCTACTAGTATGTTACAGTGTTATTCTCAACACTTTATTACATTGTTGATGGACACCTGCTAGTATGTTATCGTGTCATTCCCAACACTGTATTACATTGTTGATGGACACCTGCTAGTATGTTACCGTGTCATTCCCAACACTGTATTACATTGTTGATGGACACCTGCTAGTATGTTACCGTGTCATTCCCAACACTGTATTACATTGTTGATGGACACTTGCTAGTATGTTATCGTGTCATTCCCAACACTGTATTACATTGTTGATGGACACCTGCTAGTATGTTACCGTGTCATTCTCAACCCTGTATTACATTGTTGATGGACACATGCTAGTATGTTACCGTGTCATTCCCAACACTGTATTACATTGTTGTGTTTGGCGTTGCAAATATTTTTTAAACACAGAGTTGCATTGTTTAATTGACATTATATGTTTTACGATAACATTGTTTAACTTCAACTGTGGTGTATTGTTGATTTAGAACTGGTTTGTAGTGTTTTATTAATTTCTTATCCTTCAACTTTTTTGTTTCTTGGAGTCGTTGTTGTTGTGTTTTTCGTAAAAAGTTATGTAATTGGTTATATACACTGCCTACTGCAGGGATCAAATCTTGGATTTTAACGTTCTAAGTTCGGAAACTTACTACTGATCCTGTAGGTAGATAACTTTGAAGTACTTTGTTTAAAATCAAGTACAAAGCCACACAATGGACTATTTGTGTTCTGTCCACCATCACGAGTATCGAAACCCGAATTTTATAGTGTGAATCCGCAGACATATTACTGTGCCCCTGGGGGAGGGCTTTTGAAGCAGAGTTTACAAAATACTGACATATAATAAGCGTTATTTTGATCGGAAGGTGTAACATTTCCTTCGTGATGTTCTCCAGCACAGTTTAGTATAATTTCAATACAATGTTTTAGTAATTTTGTCTGTTTACTTGTGGCATGTGCGAGTTATTAATTTTTGACTATTGACATTTCAATATTGACTTTTGAAGCAGAGTTTACAAAATACTGACATATAATAAGCGTTATTTTGATCGGAAGGTGTAACATTTCCTTCGTGATGTTCTCCAGCACAGTTTAGTATAATTTCAATACAATGTTTTAGTAATTTTGTCTGTTTACTTGTGGCATGTGCGAGTTATTAATTTTTGACTATTGACATTTCAAACGTTCTGTATGAGAAGTCTGCTGCCGTTTTACCTAGATTTCTTCCTAGTTTATCAGAAGCTTGTGTCATTGTAATCAAGATACTTTCATAGGTGGAGTTTCGTAAGCCTAAATATAATTTCATGTCTGTTTTCTTGGCAATGGATGCAGTGTTCGTTATTAAACTTAAACGTTTTGAACAATGTCTCTCACTTGACTTGTATTAACAGAAAAGCCTTAAGCTTTTCCATCAGATGTATCCACTATTAACGGTAAGTTGTAAGTTAACCGGACCTGGTATGTTCTAATATTCAGAATGAGAACCCGGATGTGTGTAGTTCGCAACCCATTGCAGCAAATATTCACTTCACACTTTGATTAAACGTTGGTGTGACAAGTTACCTTCTGTCTCGTCTCTCATCTCACAGATTTGTTACTTTCTGAATTCTCATTTCGTTGCGTTCGAGAATGTTTATAAATCTGTTTTCTTTTCTACCGCCTGGAAGTACATTTCCCATATAAGCTCAAACATAAAAACAAAGTAGCTCCCCTATGGGAACTTTGTATTCATGAGCATAAACATTAAATGTAATGTTACTATTTAAAAAAAACAAACTTGGCTGAATGTATATTTCAGATATAATGCATAGGCTATATATACTACATGGCTAAAAGTGTGTAGACACCCGACTATCACACCCATATAACAGCCTTCACTTTTCTAATAAGGCTTTTCACTTGATTTTGGAACACAGCTGCGAGGATTCGCTCCTATTCAGCCATAAGAGTATCAGTGAGATGTCGGACGAGAAGGCCTGACTCACAGTCGGTGTTCCAATTCATCCCGATGGTGTTTGATGGGGTTGAGGTCAGGGCTATGTGCAGGCCAGTTAGGTTCTTCTACACCAACCTCGACAAAACGTGTCTTTCTGGACCTCTCTTTGTGCACGGGGGTATTGTCATGTTGAAATAAACCATGTCTTTATGGACCTCTCTTTGTGAGGCATTGTCGTATTGAAACAAAAAAGAGCCATCCCCAAACTGTTGTCACAAAGTTGGAAGCACACAATTATCTAGAATGTCATTGTATACTGTAGCATCAAGATTTCCCTTCACTGGAACTAAAGACCCTAGTCCAAACCATGAAAAACAGCCCCAGACCATGTGGGGCTTCCTCCTCCACAAAACTTTACAGTTGGTACAATGCATTCAGGCAGATAACGTTCTCCTGGCATCCGTCAAATCCAGATTCATCTGTCAGACTGCGTAAAGCGTGATTCATCACTCCAGAGAACACGTTTCCACTGTTCCAGAGTCCAAAGACGGTGTGCTATACACCACTCCAGCCGATGCTTGACATTGTGTATGGTGATCTTAAGCTTGTGTGCGACTGCTCGGCCATGGAAACCCATTTCATGAAGTTCTCGACGAACAATTCTTGTGCTGATGTTGCTTTCAGAGGCAGTTTGGAACGCGGTTGTGAGTGTTACAACTGTGGACAGATAATTTTTACGCGCTTCAGCACTCGGTGATCCCGTTCTGTGAACTTGTGTGGCCTACCGCTTCGTGGCTGAGCTGTTGTTGCTCCTAGACGTTTTCATTTTACAATAACAGTACTTACAGTTGACTGGACAGCTCAAGTATGGCAGAAATTTGACGTTTGTTTGTTTGTTTTTGAATTTCGCACAAAGCTACTCGAGGACTATCTGTGCTAGCCGTCCCTAATGTAGCAGCGTAAGACTAGAGGGAAGGCAGCTAGTCATCACCACCCACCGCCAACTCTTGGGCTACTCTTTTACTAACGACTAGTGGGATTTACCGTTACATTATCACGCCCTCACGGCTGAAAGGACGAGCATGTTTGGCGCGACGGTGAAATTTGACGAACTGACTTGTTGGAAAGGTGTTTTCCTATGACAGTGCCACGTTGAAAGTCACTGAGATTTTCATTACGACCCATTCTACTGCTTATGTTTATCTATGGAGATTGCACGGCTATATGCTTAATTTTATTCACCTGTTAGCAATAGCTGTAGCTGAAATAGCCGTACCCACTCATCAGAAGTGGTGTCCAAATACTTTTGGTCATGTAGTACATTAATGTAATAACGTGTTAACCCTATTTTATGAGTAACATGGTAGACCTAACTTTAGTATCAGGTCATCCCATGAGTAATGTCGTTTGTAACACTAAGATTTAAAAGGAGAAAAAATAACTCAAATAACAACTTTAATCAATAAAGTATTTTCTAATACTTTCAATAACAGTCTGTCACTGTCTGAAAAGATTGTCAACACCATGCTTATACAAACCAGGTGGTTTTGAGATAAAAAAAAGGTACAAAGACTATTTTTTAACTCTTTCATAGTAGTAAACTGTTTTTCATTCAGATAATGTTGCAAGTTTCTTAAAAGATGGTAATATAAAGGAGAAAAATCATGAGAATAAGGGGGTGGGGAAGTTTCTCCCACCCAAATTCTTCAATTTATCTGGAGTGATCCTAGTGGTGTGAAGACGTGTACTATCATGATGGAAAACAACTCTTTTCTAATTCACCAGAACAGGGCTCTCTCTCTCTCTTTCTTGGTTTATTTGAATGCAGTGTTTAGTCAATCCAGTTGATTACATTATTTTTAATTTGTGATTGTCTGATTTAGCTGTATGAACTCAAAGGGTATAACACCAACTTTATTCCACCAAATACAAAGCAAAACCTTCTTATGGTATATGTTTGCTTTTGTCTGTGATGTAGCTGGTTCTCGTGCACTAGCCTACTGTTGGCAACACTTAACATTTTGATAAAGTACCCATTTCTTATCTCCAGTCATTAAGCTTGAAGTTCACAAGAGTGTTTGTTTTCTTTTGTTTTTGGTATTTCGCACAAAGCTACTCGAGGGTTATCTGTGCTAGCCGTCCCTAATTTAGCAGTGTAAGACTAGAGGGAAGGCAGCTAGTCATCACCACCCACCGCCAACTCTTGGGCTTCTCTTTTATCAACGAATAGTGGGATTGACCGTCACATTATACGCCCCCACGGCTGGGACGGCGAGCATGTTTAGCGCGACGCGGGCGCGAACCCGCGACCCTCGAATTACGAGTGCACGCCTTAACGCGCTTGGCCATGCCAGGCCTTCACAAGAGTGAAGAGATGTGTAAATGTCTATTCGTTCTGTCGCATTATCAGTTAACTCATGTGGTATCCATTTTTCCAACTTTGAAACTCTACTAAGTTATTGCAAATGTCAATGGACAGTGGAAGGAGATGAATTGAGATTCTGGGCTAATTCTTCAACAGTTACAGCACAAATGTTCTAGAATCAGGTCATTATAAAATTCAACAGGGCACCCAGTACGAGCTACATATGTCAAACTGAAGTCTTCAGTTGTAAACTTATTAAACCATCTTTGACATTTCCTCACATTCAGAATGTCATTGACCTGCACCTCTTGAATGCATCTTGTAGCTGTGGTTGAACTTTTCCTTTTTCTGGACATGTGAAACATTATGTGCTCCTATGATACCTTTATGATAACTGGGGCCTCTAAAATAAATAAAACAAAACTAGTAAAGAAATGAACTGGCTTACAGTTAATGCTTTCAAGTCACACCATATAACTAGTAAAGAAATGAACTGGTTTACAGTTAATGCTATCAAGTCACCCCATATAATTTATATAACTTTGAGAATAACTTCATCTAGCCAAGAAATGTGCATTTAAACTTATCCTATCTCAAACAACGACATTACTTAAGGGATGACCTAATATTACGTTAGGCCAAACTGTAATAATATTACTTTAAGTCTATTTTATGAATAACGTGTTAGGCCCAATTTTAGTACTATCTTATTTGAGTTTATTTTATGAATGACATGTTAAGCTCCAGTTTTAGCACTATCACCTTTGGCCTATTTTAGTAATATCACGTTCGGCTTATTTCGGTAAATATAACGTTAAACAAATGAGTGCACATAGTTGATCATTTATCTTACATGTCAACTTCTGTACTTAATAAAAAAAAAACTATAGACTTATGTCTGTATACGAGCGTGCTTCGAACTGTGTTTCTTTGTTGCGTGACATTGCCTAACCCTTAATATTGTGTTTTAGTCTAAACTTTATTTTCGACGTTGGTACCAAAAAAGAATGATTTAGTACGTATTCATAGAAAGTATGGAAAGTTAAATAAATATGATAAACGAGCCACTATAGTTGCTAACCCTATTTTTATAATTCATTATCTTCATTCCTCCATGATCTTCTTGTTATGATTATATTCCATTTTTATTTTAAGTATAAAACCTGTCTACAAGTTTTATGCGGTTATGTCAGTCAAGATTAAAATTCCAATTGTTAATATTTACCGTCTATTCGAGTGATTATCGTTTTCTGTTCTTTTGTGGGGTCCAGTGTGGCGTCGTGACTAATACGTCGGGATGAGATTTGGTGTTTTTACAAATGATGCCTCTGAACATTTTCAGCTGTAAATGTGTTATACGAATGGCAAGTGGTTCCATTATTCAGTTCAAAGGTTAAGATGAAGCCATTATGGTGGTGAGTACTGCTAGCTGGCTATAACTCAAAATTAGGGAATTTTAATTTTTTTTATTGTGCGCAAAGCAACATAAGGGTGGTCTTTGTTGTTCATCCATAATTTAGCAGTGAAAGACTAGCGGAAAGGCAGTTAGTCATCACTACCAACCGCTATCTTTGGGGATACCGTCACATTACACTGTGAAAGGGCAAACACGTTTGGTGTAACGATGATTCGAACCCGGGACACCCAGATTGTGAGTCAAGTGCTCTGATCTCCCTGACCCTGTTTTAAATGAAACCACCCACCGTCAATTAATAATAATAATAATAAATTTATTAATTAACTAAAATACAGAATATAATAACGAAAGAGCCAAACACTGAGTTCAAGGACTCGTACTGTAAGGCTCAACAATTCATTACAAAATGGACTTGAAAAATAAAATAAAACACAAGTTAATATAAAACAAAATAAAATAAATCAAGAACACAAAAAATACAAAATTAGAAGAAAAAACAAAAATATTTACAAAAAATAATCTAACGAACAATCAAATCAGAAACAACAAAATTGTTAGGCTGCTCAGAAATAAATAACCAATTTTTCAACAATAACTTCTGCTTGGCATAACAAGATTCCTTAAACAAATCAGTGGGAAGGTAATTTAAAAAATATGCAGCTATTACCAAAAATTGATGAAACATAAAAGTGTATTTAGTTGTAGGAATGCGAAACTTAACATGACAAAAATTTCTTGTATTATAATCAAAATTAACAATTGGAAAATCACGTATATATTTCAAACCATAACAACCAAGTTTAAATAAATACAACTTGTGCAAAGTAAAAATATTTAAATTAGAAAAATTAATTTCATTAATAAAAAGCATATACAAAAATCGATTATGAAAAATTTGTAAATGGTTAATGTGAGACTTATATAAGCTCCACCCCAAAAAATCAAACCATATTGTAAAACAGACTGATAAAGGCCAATATATATAGTTTTCAAGCGTCGTTTGCGTGGTTCTAATAGTACAACAACAAAAATTGTTATCAGTTTTGGGACCCCTTCGATGAAGATATGTAACTCTCTTTCGGAATCTTAATTTTTTTTTTTAATATTTGGTGAGAAATATTGTACACTGTTCTGTCACCAACTTTCAGAAAACAAATATTATCAATTGAGATAAGTACGAAGTGTGTAAATAATGTGCAACAACAACAACAATAAAAATAAAACGTTTAAATAAAACAGTTCAAAACTGCTTCTTATTGTTGCCGAATGCTCAAATCAAAAAAAGAAAAGAGAAAAGATAAGCCGTTAGCAACGGCGAAGCCAAAGAGTTAGGCCTAACTGGGTACGTGGTCGGCCAATGCCTGAACGAGTAATAACAAATTTTGACCTATAAAAGATGTTGTTGTTTTGAATTAGCACAAAGCTACACAATGGGCTATCTGTGCTCTGCCCACCACGGGTATCGAAACCCGGATTTTAGCGTGTGAGTCCGCAGACATACCGCTGAGCCACTGGGGGGCACCTATAAAAGAACTGAAGAGAAAAACAAAACAAACTACATTACAGCAACAGGGAATGGTGCGAAACGTGAAGAGGAGGATAATTGATCAGCGAGTTGACGGTTTGTTTGTTTGTTTTAAATTTCGTGCAAAGCTACACAAGGGCTATCTGCACCACGCGAATTGATGGTATCACGTGCTAACACATAATTAAGTGTTTCATATAGTTAAATAGGATTAAATGCTTACCGTTCACAGAACGAACAACCCGGATATTTTATGAAATAATGTTGTGTTAACGTAATGTCATGCAATCCAATGTTATAACGTGACATATATCTTTGGTCACAGACTCACACAGGGGCTGCTTACATACATATAAAGTGGCCAGACCAAAGTGCTGTGTTAAATGTATGACCTGATAGTTACCACTGTCCAAGAAACTATAAAAACAAAATTACGTGGTCAGTACTAGTATTCTAATCGCCCTGTACTTTTTTCATTTTAACACTGATCAACAAAAAGGAAAAATATACTTACATTAACAGTAAAGATGGATACATAAATACGATCCCACAGATTGTAACAGATTTATAGGAATACAATATCTATACCTGAAACAAAAATTCTCATAGGTAAGAACGTGCCGGGGGTTTCTGGGGTGTATCAGAATATCAAAAGTTTTTTCAAGTGAAATTAGTATAAATATATACATATATATGACGAACAGTTAGCGAAAACGTAGCCAAATTTAGGCCAGAATAATTTCGGGGTCGGTCAGTGTGTCAGCGAGTGATAATAAATCTTGACCTATAAAAGAACTGAATAAAATGAGACAAATTCGTTTATATGCAATATTTATTATCATTCGTTCAGGCTTTGGCCAGCCACGTGCCTCAGCACATCTTAAAAAGCTACAAACTGTTAAAGATTCACTAATAACTACAGCTTTTAGGTTACTAACAGAAGCGTAGATCCTGTGGGAATGGGTGGGATACTTCCCCCCTTCACTTTGTCCAGTGAGATATTGTACGAAGCTGATACGAGTGCAAACAGTGTATGAAATATAAAGCACTGAATGTGAAAGAAATATATCCCTTCATATCAGTATATTGAATTACGAATAATGGCATCAAACATTTCGTTAATTATGCTTCATAATTTAAATCATAATGAAACATTGTTTCATGTGACTGACATAAAAATAAAATTTATTGTTGTTTCTTACGTGTGCAGTGTTTTTTAATACAATAAATAATAACAAAAGATATAACTGCCCACGTGAAATTACCTGTGCGTGAGCATAATTACCGTTAACTAAGAAAGAAATACTACTATTAACAAACAAGTAAAACATCCTTTTATACTATGATTAAATTTAAGTTAAAGTCGTGTACAAATTTCGCAGTATAACTAGTTGTTAATTATTTAAGAATTTCATTATTCAGGTTTTTGTAGATCTTCGTGATGAGTTATAGTTTTTCGATCAAAATATTTCGAATTTGTAAATCATTTGTTCATAAACGAAATATTCGCCGGCCTATTAGGCTTAAATTTTCACGCGCGTATGTAGGGAGGTTTTTTAGTAAAAACGTACGCTTGTATAACTTAGCGCTGCTGTTTGTAGAAATTTACGTTTTTACATAGTTTACATTGTTCTGATGAATCAATGTCATTTTTAACTTGAAATAGTCGCATATCCCCAGAGCTTGATTGTATTAGCACACAATATATGTTGGCTTTTGATCTAAGTTATTCAAAACAAGGTATGCTAGATATCGCATACTAATTGTAATATGTACAACTTCTGAACACAACTATCTAATATTCATTAATTAAAACTGTATAAAAATAATATTCATTAATTAAAACTGTATAAAAAAGAAGACTGTTGAAATTTACAGCCCAATTTATAATAAGTTTTTTTTTTAATTTTACCAAAATTACTAAGTTAATATAACCTTCCAAATCTTAGCATACCATATCGGCATATATGGTACACGGGTGCTTATGTTTGTTAAGCACAGAGTTATACAATGAGCTATCTGTGCTGTACCAATCACAAGTATTGAAATCCTGCAGGTGGAGCTACTTATAATACTTAAGTGCCTGAAATTTGTGTTTGTAAACATATTTAAATATGCTTACATTTAAAGATACAATGTTGTGGGAGGCCCTTCACGTGGGTCAGCAGAAAATAATTAAACATATAACATTAGCAAACCCAGGTCTGATATTTATTACGGACAGGGAAGAACTTAAGGGTTAGATAAATAAACTAAAGTTAACCTTGTCACTATCAACTTTCACTTGATATATTATATAATATTGGTACGAATAGACACCGTTGGGGTTTTTTAGTTTTAGATATTTAAGCATTTAGGCTTAACTCCGTCCCTGGTGGTGGGTATACCACAAGTAACCCATTCTGTAGCCTTGCGCTCAGGAACAAACCTATTAAGGTATTAGTACCGTGAATTTATTTTGATACTCTTTGTGATATCCAACGGTAATGTTGTATTTTTTGTTCTTAAAATATTTAATTATTCTTATAACAGTCATCTATTATGTATAGATGAAAACCTGATTAAACTTAACAAGCCTGTAGAAACTCTTTTAATAGAACATACTCGTAACAAATCTGACCTTAATTTATTAAACAATAGATATATTACATTTACTTTGTATTTTAAGGTTTCAGTTAAAAAACATATTTGGAGTTTTGAACATTCTCGTATGTATGACGGGAAGATAAACCTACTTATGAACAGGGCCGTAGATCCTGCTGGGGATGGGTAGGATACATCCCCCTTCATTTTAGGTGGTGGGTATGGTGCTACAATAATCCCCCATACAGTTTGGTCTGTTGAACTGTTTTATTGCATCACAGGCCTACAAATTGTGTGTTTGTTCTTGTGATTCTCGCGTAATTACCAATCGAATTACATAATTAGGCCTAGATGCAGGCTATTACAGTAGCCGAAATGTACATCTTTAATATAAGCGTGCTTCTAAGCTTTTCGATCTAAGCGATAGTTCGTAAGTATCAGTCAGTAGGCCAAAGTATACATGCAAGTATCGTGACAACAAGATTACTCTGTGACTGCATGTTTGCAGCTTTCAGGTTCACATAATCAGAGATTACCAATTTGCAAATTGAACAGTCCACATAAGTGGTTTCAAAAATCATCCCCCCATCGGGTGTAAAAAATCTACGCCCCTGGCTACCAAGATGCATATATTCTACATTCTTGTGGAAATATGGAAATATATTACCCATAAAAGACTGATACAAAAACTGCGAGTTCCACTACTCTGATAAAAATCTCTATAAAAATGATTCACTGACTGACATAGATCGCTGTGTCACACATGATTATGATACTGTTCAGAATCCTTGTCACACATGATTATGACATGGTTCATAATCCTTGTCACACATGAATATGATGGGGTTCAAAATCCTTGTCACACATGATTACGATAGGGTTCAAAATCCTTGTCACACATGATTATGATAGGGTACAGAATCATTGTCACACATAATTATGTTACGATTCAGAATCCTTGTCACACATGATTATAATAGGATTCAGAATCCTTGTCACGCATGATTATGATAGGGTTCAAAATTCTTTTCCAGTTGATTTCTGTTACACGAACAACACCATCTACATTAGACATAAAATTATTGAATACTCATTGGCGGATATATCTTGTGGCACAAGTGAGGCTGTATTTCCGAACTGTTTCCAAACATATACCATCAAACGAAACGACACACTACCGTATGGACCGTTTGTGATCAGATAGAAAAAGGAATAACATTCCAATAATAAAATATTATCCAAGGACATGACCCTGATGTAAAAATAATACTGGTAACATTAGGTTATTAACAAGTGTTAAGATGGGAGGAAGAAGACATGACCCTGATGTAAAAATAATACTAGTAACATTAGGTTATTAACAATTGTTAAGATGGGAAGAAGAAGACATGACCATCATGTAAGAATAATACTGGTAACATTAGGTTATTTATAATTGTTGAGATGGCAGGAAGAAGAACATAGCCGATTCAAAACATAAGGGGTAATATGAAACGTGAAGAGGGGAACATTGTTTGTTTGTTTGTTTTTGGAATTTCGCACAAAGCTACTCGAGGGCTATCTGTGCTAGCCATCCCTAATTTAGCAGTGTAAGACAAGAGGGAAGGCAGCTAGTCATCACCACCCACCGCCAACTCTTGGGCAACTCTTTTACCAACGAATTATCGGGATTTACCATCACATTATAACGCCCCAATCCTGGGAGGGATAGCATGTTTGGCGCGACGCGGGCGCGAACTCGCAACCCTCGGATTACAAGTCATACGCTTTACGCGCTCGGCCATGAAGAGGGGAACAAATAACCAGTGAAGTCTGCGAAGAGTCACGTTTTAACCATTCGCACCACAGCTTGTCACTCAGTCAGTAGACTCTAAAACGATGTCTCATAAAATAAATTAAATCACTGTATAGTGACGATCCAGAATCACGTTAGTTCACTGTATAGTGAAGATCCAGAACCACGTTAGTTCACTGAATAGTGATGATCCAGAATCACGTTGGTTCCCTGTATAGTGACGATCCAGAATCATTTTAGTTCACTGTATAGTGAAGATTCAGAATCACGATAGTTCGCTACATAGTGAAGATTCAGAATCACGTTAGTTCACTATATAGTGAAATCCAGAATCACGTTGGTTCACTGTATAGTGAAGATCCAGAATCACGTTAGTTCACTGTATAGTGACGACCCAGAATCACGCTAGTTCAGTGTATAAAAGTGATCCAGAATAACTTTAGTTCACTGTATAGTGAAGATTCAGAATCACGTTACTTCACTGTGTAGTGATGATCCAGAATCACGTTGGTTCACTGTATAGTGAAGATCCAGAATCACGTTAGTTCACTACATAGTGAAGATTCAGAATCACGTTAGTTCACTGTATAGTGAACTCCAGAATCACGTTACTTCACTGTGTAGTGATGATCCAGAATCACGTTGGTTCACTGTATATTGACGATCCAGAACCACGTTAGTTTACTGTATAATGACGATTCAGAATCACGTTAGTTCACTGTATACTGATGATCCAGAATCACGTTGGTTCATTGTATACTGATGATCCAGAATCACGTTGGTTCATTGTATAGTTATGATCCAGAATCATGCTAGTTCACTGTATAGTGGTATCCAAAAGTGTATAGTGGTGTTGTTACAGAATCACAGAGTGACACCAGTTGATACTGTTAAGGCAACCAGTTTACACCAGAGTTAAAACTGAATCAGTACAGATGAGAATGTCAGAGGAGTTTGTGCCAGGTGTATTCAAGGTATGAAAATTATCAACATTGATGATGGATCTGTTTGACTCCTACAAAGTAATGAATGAACGATACAGGTAGGAAATTCACTGTGTTCCATTGCTTTCATCACAAACAATAACGTTCAGTTTTTTTCGTTGTTATACTGTTCCGTGCTACTCCAAACTTCCAGTATGTTCCTGATCGCTCCAGGTTTACTGTAGTTTTACATATCAATTTTGAAACTGTTACTTTAAGGTTTATTCTAATAAACTCGTATGCGAAAGCAAAACAAAGGATATGTTATGACATATTACTCACACTACATCTGCTATAATACCGAGAAGGCCTTTCGTCAAAACCACGGTACATCAGACCAATTGAGATACAGAGGACATAACAGTGGTCTTGACTCTCTGTATGTAATTAGTTTTAATGAACAGTAAACTTTACTACGTGAAACAGATTAATTGATTAAGTTATAATTACACTCAACTTTATTTAAGGCTTAGCCTCTTCTTATCAGTCCCAAAATTGTGACACCTCTGTAGTGCTATCTTTGTTTCTCTACCCCTACAAATTTATTGTAGTGTCTCCCCCTGTGAATTTCTGCAATACAAGTTAATGGTGGTTCTATATTACCCTTCTTTTTCCGAAGCCGAAAGTTGGGAATATTTTACTTTATTTCTAAAAATCCAACAATCTAGTTTACATGGCGTTCTTAGTCGTAATTTTTAATAGAGCCTTTTAAAAATATTTTTTATCTTTTCTCCATTTAAACAACATAACTTATATTTTTTTTACTTCCCTGGTGAGGATTTAGTAGCGCAGTTTATAAGATGTTTTTGTCTCTTTGTGGTTAGTGGGATTGAAATGTGAATCTGAGGGTTCATAGTGGAGAGTGGTCAAAGACTTGCTGGAGCGTGCTTTCGACCGCTTGATTTCTACTAGCTTAAAATTATAGACTGTTGGAACGAGTTTCCAAAATACAAATATCAGAGATCTCGTTTGTTTTGCTCAAGATTACTGGAAATGTAATAAATAATTTTCACTCTCAGATAACACAAGCAACAGTAAAAGTCAAAATGACTTTAAATTTGGCGTTATATAGTAAGATGGTTTTCAATATCTCATCATTGGTAAGCGAGCAGAGAAACGATGGAAGCCATACCTGAAATGTACTCCTCAACGACATTGACAACCACCTACCTACATCAAGACGTTCTGACAGAATTTAACAAACGTTATTCTTCGTGTATTCCAACGTTATTGGTTCCTCTGCTATCTCCGGCGCAGCAAATAGGCTTAAGAACAAGACATTTTTACTGTAAAATCAAAGTAAATTATGAGTTTTACGGTAATTACTTAAGATTTCTCTTTTAGCTTGAAGTCTGAAAATACATCTTATTGGGATGGCGCAGCATTCAGGTTATGCAACATGGACGTGGATTCTCGAAAAATTTTAGATAAATATCAGAAAATTGTATAATGTAGTGCACGTTATATTAGTGTAAGAAGCTAATACGTAAGTAACCAATAGATGGCGCAAAGATTCTCTTATGTGAATATATAAATACATACTGCTTCCGAGTTCCGGCATAACCAGGTGGTTAAAGTACTTCACTCGTAATCTGAGCGTCGCGGGTTCTAATCCCTGTCACACCAAACATGCTCGTCCTTTCAGCTGTGGGGGCGTTATAACGTAACGGTCTATCCCACTATTGGCGGTGGGTGGTGATGACTAGCTGCTTTCCCTCTAATCTTACACTGCTAAATTAGAGACGGCTAGCGCAGATAGTCCTCGTGTAGCTTTGCGTGAGATTCAAACCATGCTACTTCCAAAATCATATGACTCTTACCCCAATTCTATGTTTTTTGTAAAATTAACACTTAGATTCTGAGGAGTCAAAGGAAAAAATAACCGTAAGTTTAAGAAATGTTAAAAATTTAACATATTTAATTGACTTTGAATTTAATATGAGTAGTTTTAACATTCATTTAAAACCGGATCCGAGGGGTTAAGGCGCTTGACCCACTTGACCCACAATCTCAGGGTATCAGAGTCGAGTTCAGAATCATTCAAGCCTTCCAGTTCACTGAGGAAACCAAATCGTTTGTAGGCAATATTATTGGCAGTTATATTCCCTGTCAATGAGATAACAAACTGATCCACAACTGGAATAAAAGTTTGTGTGTGGAATTATTTTCTGGATGCTTTACCATAATCCAATGGGTTGAAGCGCGCATTTCTCAGGCCAAGAAAAATCTGAGAGTATTTTTCTGTTCTAGACATTTCCTTCCTCACATCCTCATACTCAACGAAATTATATTTTCAAATGTTTTCAGATACTTCAGTGCCATCACTGCAAACATTAGTCATTTTCGAATCTTGTATTGTGTGTGATTTGTTGCATTAAACCTTTCAAAAATGCCATTCTATAATGAAGTTTGCACATCTATTCATTAAGGATGACAACTTTATTTCGAACCACATCATTCTATTCTTGGTCATCAAGTGTTTCCTTTACTTTTTTCACATCCATGTACAATGACCTTCATTGCATCAGCTCGGCAAAGCCAACAATTTTCACTTGACCTCTTATACCTCTTTTTGGTCAAAATTACATAATACGCAGAATATGCAATGAGAAAGACATAAAGATGTTGTACTAAATCAAAAAAGCTTACAGCGTTAGAACAATGTTGACTACTACGTTGCTCATTAAATTAATGGAATGTTCATAACGTGGTACAAAAATTTACAACTTATTATGCTCATTCGGCTCATCCAAATTCATTGTATTGATAATTATCACAATATATAGGGCAAACAATTAAAGTACTTCTAAGCTTAAAATTGACGTAGCCAAAACATTAATACTTTGTTTGGACAAAAGCCTTTGATATGGAGTGCTATTGTAGACAGAAAGATATTCCTTTTGGGAAATTGTTTGATAGTAATAATTAAAAAAACAAAGAAAGGAGTGTTACAAACTATATTTTCAGTGGTTTAATTTTGACATTACCTAGAGAGCGCATGACGTTAAAAGTAAGTTCATAAAAATAATTCTAGAATACCTTGAAAATTCGTAACAACGATGATGTCAAGAATTTAAAAGCTTACACTGACAACTCGATGCCAGTACATAGATATAAATACAAGTTATTAGTGAAGTGTTGCAACTGGATAACAAGTTGTTAAAGTAGTTATTGAGTAATGATTGAAAATTATTTGAAGCATTTTGTGTGTGAAAAATCAAATAGTTGTTCATCAAGAGAAAACTGATCGAGTAAAGTTAATTAGTAAGTTGGGTCTGTTAGTAGTGGAGTAAATTCCTAATAAACGTTATTAGTGTGTTACACTTACAATAGTTTAAGAGTTTAAGTACTTAAGTTTGATTTTTGAAAGTTGGTGCAAGATTAGTGTTAAAGTAAAACTAGCTTGTTGTAAACATTATCGTGTTTGTGTGTTCTTATAGCAAAACCACATCAGGCTATCTACCGAGTCCGTTGACGGAAAAAACGTTATTGAAGATATAAATTAATTCGCTATCGTTACAGGGTTCGGGCTGCATGTTAATTTTCCCAAACAATATAAAAGGGTCAACCCAGTAACAGAATAAATTTCAAAAGAATAAATGTAACTTTACAAACTTATTCGGAAACAATCAAACTTTTTATTTATAAACTATTTAATTGAATCAGTTTAGTGCTGAATATTTTTAATCATTTCAAAATTTAGGAAGATGATTTGCAACGCTTTTAATACTAATAAATAAATAGAAATACAAAAAAGTTAATGTAACACAGTACAATTTTAGACATAAAAATAGCATAGTTTTCGATAATACAGTTTTTATATTCAGTCAGTCAATTATAATATATCTATCGCAGTGAGGCAGAGGGCTTGGATGTCTGTGAATTTAATAATTTTATTTTTTAATACTCTTCATCTATTCGATTCATCAAATCATTACCAAACAATTGAAAAAAAATATGTAAAACTACCTATTTATTTTGTGGCAGATAATATTTAGTATTTTAAGGTGATAGCAAAAACTTGTAAATAAATATTTAGTGATTAAAAAAAACTCTTATCCCCACCAATCAGCAACACCGAATGTTGAAAGAGCTCAAAGCTTTGTGTACGATATTGGATATTTAGTTGATTGTGATACGTAGTAGAGAATATAGTCGTTTGGTGTTGGACCTCACTTTTAAAAAGATAATAAACCAAAAGGTGTTTTAAAAATTAGAATGGGACGTGACAGTGACAGAGAAGTAAGTATTATCATTATTTAATAGTGATATGTTTTACGTTTTCTTAATTTGGGAAAATAGTAACACTTATCTATTAAGTTTATAGCTAACCCTAACAGTAACAGTGAAAAGTATTGAAAGAGTGGTAGGTTGAAATGAAAGTAAATATTTATGATGCATTTCACTTTTATTATTTTGAGTTAGGTGAAAAATATATCAAAATATCTCCAGAAAAGTGTTTTATGTTTGCTTTATTTCAGGTTTTTATTATGGATTTAGGCTATGACTGTGGATGGTGTTAGATAATAAAGTTCGTTGTAATTGAGATAGATCGCGCCATTTTGTTAGGTAGCCATGTTTGATCTAGGTAAAAAGTAAATTTAGGCTTAAGGTTAAAACGTAGAAGTTTAAATAGTTGAACTAAAGGCTATTTTAACATTATTGTTACTAGTTTTAGATCATGTACTTAAAACTATTTCAGATTATGGAACATCTATAGCAATGATTTTAAATCAATTATTTACCATATTGTTATCACTAATGGTAGTAGTATTAGGTTTTAGACTTGAATTTGTAATAAGATATAATTACTCTAATGTTATTGTTAAATTTGAAATTTATAAGTTATTGATAACTCGTAATTAAGTTCAAACTGAATTACTGTGGATGTATCTGTGAACTAACTAATGTGCTACAGCTTTCATGGCATACTCATTTAGTACTTTAATTTAAAAAAAGTACAAATACATTCTACAAAGATATTTTACCTTTTTAAAAGTGTGCTGGTTATAAGGTTTCATCACTTTAACAATAATGATATTAATTGGAACAACTTCTAGTGTTTATTGGGAAGTGATTTTAAAAATAAATTTATAACCATATATAACTGCCATTTGTGATGTAATTTGTAAATGGTTTTAGAGCTCTTTACAATACTAATATAGTTAAAATGGTTATCACATTTTTTTGCCTGTATAATAGGTGTTTAAATTATTTTTAGAATATTTTCTTATGCAAGTATTGCTTGAATCATTTTCTGTTTTAGAATTGTATTTGCTCATTAAATCTTTCATTTCATTAGATCTGTATAATTGCCCAAGTGAAGTTGAAATGTCTTTAGGTTTAACTCTTGTCTACTTGTAATTTATGTATTGGTGCTTGCATGCAATTTTCTGCTTAATATGCACTTTATTCACTCAAAGAAGACAATCATTTCTGTTTAGAGATTCAACAGCTTTGTTTGGTCAGTAAAATGCCCTTTTAACAAATTATTCTCATGTGCTGCCTGAGAAATGTTTTCAGTAACTTTTTAAATCTTTAGGGAAGTGTTGACCAACAAGAAAATGACTCCCAACATATAAAAGAGAAAAGTCCATCCCCTCATCATTCTCCAAGTCGGAGAGAAGAGAGACGCTCTAGATCACACAGCCGTACCCCTCATTCACGTTCCAGATCAAGATCCTACTCCAGACGCCGACATTCATACTCTAGGTCCAGGTAGGGATCTGTTTTAATGTAGTTAAAATTGTGTGGCAGGGTGACTAGTTCTTATGTTTGTTTTGGGGTTTAGTAATTTGGGTGTTTTGTAGGGCCCATGTACAAAGTGAAAATAAAATCCTCTCCTGAAAACTACAAGTTTTGCAGTAAGTGATTAAATATATTTGCATGCAATTGCAGTGCTTTGTAAAAAACTTATTCAGCTGGGTTGCCATTTGAATTGTAGGTCCAGCTTCAGATCCAAGATTTTTTTTTAGAGGAATCTTGCATACATGTCTTTGTATTATCGTTGTGATACTCCATAGAACATTTGTACACCCATTTTTTGGGGTTGGTTGTTCTATATTGTTTAGCAATTTCAGTTGTTTCAAGTAGGCTTCAGGTAGTGGGAAACAAGTTTTAAGATGTGGTGGCAAACAGTTACTAAACATGTAATTTTGCAATGCAGTTCTACCAGTTCTGAATTCGTGACTTATTTAACTTGTGTAATATATAAAATTTTTCATTTTTAATGACACATTTAAAAAGTAAATGTACTAATGGTCTAGTATTTTATTTCTTCTGCTATGGGCTTGGTGTAATATACCCAAGCTCTACACATTTGTACACTTAAGTGTTTGCAATGTAACTTTTGATACAGTATGCATATCTTCACAAGCTTTAGATTTTTAGTAAAGGTTACAAGTATTTTGTGTACAAAAAATCAAATACTTCATGAAATATTATAACTAAAGACTGTGAAAATTGTTTCATTACTAGTCTGGGAGTAAAAATGATTTCTTTGTATGGTTAAAAAGGAATTCTTTGTCCCCAAAACTTAAACTTGTGTAATCTAAAACTTTCTAAATACATTTCAAACATTTATTTTCAGCAAGCCTTATTTTTTATATTGTGTGGTCTGTCACTTGACCAACCTGTCAACCATCATTATAAAAAGTATAAATTGTTTTGTTAAATGACTGCATATTTTAACAAGTACAAATGTTTAGTTGAAGTATCTTAAGTCTTAACACTACATTTACATGAAATTTTATTATACTTGCCTTCTGGTCATGCTAGCTAACATTAGGAAATTTGTATTGAGAAGGTCCATGTGCATTTTTGTTATATATGCAGTAATACAAAAATCACCTTTAGTCTTCTGTGTTTTGGTTCTGTTTCAATGGACTAGTATTATATTATACATGTATAATAAGTGAAATGTGTATAGATTTACTGTTCAGAAATAAACTTGTTTTTGTAAAACATATAAGTAAAGCAAACAACTTCTTGCCATTACCTTCGTACCTGGGTATTGCTGAATATAGGTTGCTAAGTCTTTTAAAATTCTACATGTGGAAGATATGTAATTAAATAACTAGAAAATTGTAATCACAATGATAATATAGAATTTATTCAACTTAACTACAGCATATTTAGATTTAAAAATATGAACCTTTCAGCATACTAAAGACACCTAAACCTACCTCCTTAATATTGGATTGTTAAAATAGGGTGGCTTTTTCACAGGTTAAAATGCCTGAGAAAAACCGCCTTTGGGACATTCTTAGTTGATTTGGTTATTCACATGTCATACATTAAGGTGTTTATGGGAGACATGTTCTCAACATGTAAAAGGTTGAATGAAGTTGCTATGTTTGAGTACATAACCCGTATCTCAGCAGAATTAATAATGTTCTTACTTTATATTCTACGTTCACAATAATTGTAATTTGAATTCTTAATATTTACAAAGCTACAAGCTTCATATTTTAACATCACAAACATGTAATTCACAAATCTATATTTAGATGTTCTTTTAATATTTACTTTTGAATTAAGAAATTAACTCATATATATAATAATTTGAATTATTTACAGTTTGATACCAAACTTTGACATAAATTGATAATATTAGTACAATAAAAATTTGAATACAAGTCAACAAATGCAATGGCATGCCCTATGACCTGACCTTACAAGTTGCCATGTCTCATTACACACTACAACCTCTTAAAATGTAAATTTAATCTTTTGGTTTAATCAGTGATTTAGAGAACAATATTTAAAAAGAAGGAAACTGTAACATGACTTTATGGTACTATTTTGCATGTTTAACTGTTGACCCAAAATAGTTTTCATATGTGTACCATAATAAACCAAATGTCATGTTGGCTGTTTTATTCATACAAGTTTTTAAATCATTAATAATGTATCAAATTTGATGGTACTTAATAGAGATCAGAATAAAATAAAATAGTGGTGATAGTTTATTCTTCCAGCAACCTGTATAATATTTAAATGCTAAGAATGGCTATTTCACAGTATTGACTAAACAAAACTGAAACTTACTCTACATTTAATCCATTAAATCCTTATACAAGTGTGTAGAAAGTGAATCAGTTTCACTGTTTCAATGAATTTTCACTTAACTTTCAGACAAGCATGCAGAAGAAAGAGTGAACCTTAACTCTGATTCTTTCAGAGCTATTCTGTCTAGGATACTAATGATTTTTTGTACCAGACATGATACCAACGTGTGTATAATTATGCCCCACTTTGAGCATATAATTAATCTGAGGATAGGTTGGTAGAGATACTTATTAGTAAAATGTAATCAGGTATGTTTACTCTAGCACAAAAATCTATCCAATGAAAGGGGAAACAAAAGTACAATAAACAATTGAAATTGTATATACAACATATATATAACATAGCTATAGTAATAGAAAGATTCAATGCTACACAAAAAGTATTGAAATAAGGAAATTAAAACTGTGAAGAATAAAATAAACAATCCATCCCTACATTCTGTCTCTAGTAAAGTTAACATTCTGCATTACTGTAGCATGTTGGATTACTTGTATATTCTAACTTGGTCCCTACTTGTCTCACCCTTTACTATGTGCATGTCCTTTTCTTACTGAAATATGCATGTTCAAACAATACTATTTTTACCCTTTTTCTTGGTCAGATTACTATGCTATTGTTCATTATGGCCTCTAGTTACAGATCTTGACTTGTGCATGACAACTGTGGGACAGTGGTTAGACATGCTTCAGACAGAATGGTGCATATTAGTTTTTATTTTGTTATTCATAAATTTATCACACAGATCAAATTTATTTCAATTGTCCAATGATTGTTGTGGTATGTTCATAAATGTTTGTAGACTTTCATTAAACCCGTTCCACATGAGTTGCAGGTCAGAGGCCATGTAATCAAATTTTTGACCCGTATTCAAAATTTTATTGAACAAGTATTTTGTGAATATGTATCATTGTATATTATAATTAAAAGTTCAGTACTATATATTCGTCATTTAAAAGGTAAGTAGTAAACACTAACTTTGTGTGTCACATGGTATGTTGAATGAAGTACTGGTTTAAATTTAGATGACTGTTCTCAAAATGCAGTGTTCCAATTTTTCTGTGAATTGGGGATGAATTAGTTAGAATATAAAATAAGAACATCTTTATTTGCTGAGATGTCACTGAGGACATCGGTGACAATGGACTTGTTCATTTCTTTTTTTGGAAGCTTGTGTCAATAATAAATATGGCCTTTGGTCATTGACCTCTTGCAGTAGCATTAAGGAAAGGTTTAAAAACTTGTATATAAATTGTAATGTGTACATATTATATATACCAGTTGTGTTTTTACAAAGCACAAGTCCACTAAAACAACAAAGATAAATTACTTTAACTAAATGTCAGTTTCATATTGTTGAATGTGATAACATAAGCCATGTTACTGTAACTTCTGTGTAGGTAATGCAGGCATAGCTGACAGGTCAGTACAATAAACATGAACTCTAAACTATTTAGTTTTCATGTTGTAATTTAGTTATTGTAGAACAAAAGGCAACTTTTTATAGTGGATTTGAGAAGTCAAACTCACCAAACCTTTTATGGACAGTGTAAACTAAAGTTTTTATACGTGCCTGCTCACTTTGGTAGTGGTAAAATCTAGTATAAAATGTTACACTTGAATACATAATTGTTTATTGATGTCTGATGTTGGTGTCACTTCCAATTGCATACAATTAGATGCAACTCCACTATTTTTGAGCCTCATTTTTTTTAAATATGTAGGAGTGGTTCACGTTCTCGAAGACGCCATCGTCGTTACAGATCGAGGTCTAGATCTAGGACGCCAAGACATAGACGATAGTAAGTATTGCTTAAGCTAAAATGAGTAGTCAATCATTAAGTATTTAGAAGTGGTGGAATTACTTGTTTTTGCTAAAATATTCTAGATGACCCAGTGTATCATTTATTTTCAAGAAACATAACTAAAGTACAATAAATCAAAAACTGATAAAACTTTCTTGTCATTGTGTTTATTTCAAATTTCCATCACACTTTATTGGAACCTCATATAATATTTTATTGTTGCATTGTTTCAGGTTAGACAGAATTGGTTGTTTTGCCAAAGAAATTGTAGATTCTCAAACATGTTCTATATTAATTTTGAAAAGTGAATCCATTTTAGCAACAGTGCGTTCTAACAATGGCTCTTTTAACTTGTATAGCAATAAAACCCATTATGTTTTACTGAAAGTACAGCATGAAATATATTAATTACAAAATTTCAAAAAGAATGTCAAGTTATGTCAATCACACACTTGCATGTGTCTGATTTGTGAGTTTTTTGTTATCTTCTGTTGTTGAAAAGATATAAATATGCTAGTTAATAAATTAAATACCTAGGTGCATTTCCTTAGTCCACTTGTTTTGTGTGCAAAATGGAAGCTTTGTCTGCAATTTCTTATCCAGAATAAAGATAAAATGATATAGGGCATTTTTTATATGGTTTGCAGTAGGTATAGGTATGGTTCAGTTTCATAACTTTGGAATAACAAATAAGATAGACTATTTTTTGACTCCCTCTCTAAACAGAGGGGTGGAGGTTTGATAAAATAGATTTTGATCATTTCAAGAAGGTAATTTTTATCACCATTTCTAATTATAACATAGTAAAATTCCAAAATTAACTTTCTAAAGTACGTTCATAAATTGTCTTAATTACATTAGTACCATTATCTTGTGACTTAGTTTCACATAATTTGAAATTTTTGAACAGTAATAACTGAAATATACTTTTTTTAATTTAGTTTACATTTTGTAAGGGTGATTGATATTTGCATTTAAGCTGTTAATATCTGTTAAAAAGCACGTAGATGCTATGTTGACACAAAACTTAGATTTTATCAGACATCTTTGTCAAGTTTTGTGGAGGTACAAAAATAAAAAATTTGTAGAATGGGTGGCAACTGCATAGAGGATGGCATTTGCCATCCATTCTATAGTTTCATCATGAATACTCTGTCTAAACAATCTATTTAAGAAGGTACAAAATGAAGTATTACTTGTAAGAAGTCTTGTCACTGTTTAACCTGATAATAAAAGGGTTAACAGGTTATATTTTGGATCCAGCACACATTGTTATACAAGGTGGAGGTTTTACTGCCTTAATTTTCAAGTTTCTCAGATGCTAATTAATTGTTAAACCAAGTGTTTACTCTTACTGTAGCGAGGCTGACTTGCATAGGCATGTTAGAGTGAAATTAAACATAGTAAAAAAAAGGTATTATAAAGCAGCCTCACCCAGTTAAGAATTTCATCTATTAGTACAGATAACTCAGTTGATTAATAACTGTTTATTGTGAAAGAATAAAGAAATTGAAGTGAAACAAAATGACTTAATTTTACCAAAAGGAAAGTTACATTAAGCATACTTGTATATCAGTAGTTTTTCTGATTACACTAAACTTGCCCAGTATTTTAATGAATTGTGTAGTTTATATTTTGTAGAACAGCTACACTGGCTTTTCAAATGACAACTAATATAAAACTTACACATTAAACTCTGATTTTAATGTGAGATTGTTTATATTGAGTAAATGTTTTTGTTTGATTTTTAGCTCAAGAAGCAGGAGGTAAGTTCTTGATTTTTGTGTGGTTTGTAGGTTAGTTTGTATTTAAACAAGAGTGGGTACATAATTAAAGCTTGGTTATTAAGGGTGTTTAACTGTTCCTGAAATAAAAGCGGTTTTTTCATGTTGCTATATTCCTCGTTACTAGTGAACATTCCTGAATATAACTATGAATTTATTGACATTTTAAAGATAATGACAGAGTAACTGATAGTGTATGTGGGGCCAGGTTGAATGATGAAAAAGCAAAATCCACTAAGAGTATTAACATTAAGATGGTACTATTCTCAGCTAGATGTAAAAATACAGATGAAGTATTGACAACATTCATGAAATCCTAAAATTATAGACAGATTCCTAAATTTAAACATGGTGCATACATTTTCATTTTTGGCCTAAATGTCCAGTTTTTAGTTGAAGTTAAATACTTAGTTGAATGCTGCTTGTGGGATAATA
Source organism: Carcinoscorpius rotundicauda (assembly GCA_011833715.1). Lineage (NCBI taxonomy): Eukaryota > Metazoa > Arthropoda > Merostomata > Xiphosura > Limulidae > Carcinoscorpius > Carcinoscorpius rotundicauda. The sequence continues at coordinate 45,058,088 of CM022406.1, read as the reverse complement.
GGAAACATTTTTCATATTGTAATATTTTTTTATTCAAATGTAAAATGGAATTAGCTTTACTTCAGGTCATAATTTCTAATTTTGAAGTATTTAACTTTGCTATGCACTTTGTGTAATCTAAAATGAACATCTGGCTTGAAGTTCATGTCAATTCTGGTTTTCAATTTTGTTTTATTGGAAGTGAAAGCATAAAACCTACTGAACAGGAAATCACCAGTATTTTTATTGAACTCTGTTCAGTAAAGGTTCAGTTTCTTGTTGTACTTGGCATTTCGTAAAATTATCATTAGCCACATGCTGCCTAATTTTGAGACTGGATCTTTTATCAAAAAAATATCAACACGTTTAAGGAGTTGGGTGTCTGACAGGTCCACTGGTCATCTTCAGTTTCCATAGTCTTCACAAAGATATGTTTTTCAGAGCTAATGTAAGAGTTGATTTGGAATATATTGCTCAAATTCTTGTGTATTTAATATCTTGGATTGGTGGGGTTTTGTTTTTTTTGATAAAAAAAATTTAATCTTTTGTCTTTAGAAAAAATTAACATGATTTACACTTTGTTCTTTTCTATTTATGTATCTTAAGCTGTATATTCAAAACATAAACTAATCTTAGAAGTGCAAAGAAATTTGTTAACTTGTATTTCATAACTGAATTAAATTTTATTAATTGCATTGTGTAATTTTCAATTGCAGTGCCTTTTGCAAATGTTTTAAGTTAATTGAAAACTCAAGACATGCTTAGATTTTAAGGAAACCATTGTGATAAGTCTGTTTAAATGTTTCAAATTTACTTTGTCAATTTATAGTAATTAACACTGCTATGTCACATAGCTGTTTACTGTACATATCATTTGTGAATGACCCACAACTTAACCCAGTTTTCCTGCATGTAAGAGAGTAGGGCTAAAAACATTGTGAACCAAGCCACTTTGTTAAAAGAACAAATAATTTTACTGAAGTACTGAAACTAATATCAGTTGATAATATTTACCTCTATGTCCTACACATAATTCTTTAATTTATATAACTGAAAAATGTCACCTATTGCTTTAGGGTGAAATAAAGTTAAGCTTGATGACTGAGTTACAAAACTCTTGTAAAGGCAAAGTAAACTTCCAAAATTACTTCAGTAAAATAAGCATGAGGTGCAAATTTAGTATTTTATTGCATTTTGCAATTAGGGGTCATTTTAGAAAATACCAACAAAAACTTCATTTAAAACACTAAACATTTTGGATACATTTCAAAGGAAATTTGTAGGAAGGTGTCAAAATTTTCAAAATCTGGTGTTTTTACAAAATCCAAGATGTTGGAAAGAGATTAATAATTTCACTGTATTTTGTTATTTTTTGAACACAAAATTTGTAGATAAATTGTAAATCCTAGTGTTTTTTCTAGGTAAGAAAATGGGAGTTTAGTTTTTTGTGCTATAACATCAGAGAAATCAATATTAATTACATTGGCATTTATTCAAAATTGCTCGGTGACTTTGTGAAGGGCATCCTTTTCAGGGTAGCCTTTAAAGCACTTAAGTTAGATCACAAGCTCCTTTAAACCAAAAAATTGGTGACAACCTAAATTTACAACCAGAGCTGGCATTTGTGCTCTGTTCCAGCTATTCATATTCACCAAAGCAATCATGTTCGCCAAGGTATAGTCCGCGGCGATCGCCATATTGCAGAAATCATTATAGTGACCATGACTTTCACAGGAGCCGGACCAGGTCCCCCATGTCAAGTCGGCGGCGCCACCTTGGGAGTCGGGTAAGTAGTTCTTTATCTGTAGCTTTTGTATGGGTGGTGTCTGAAAGTTTAAGCATTTCTTGTGTTTTCATTACTTTCAACTGTGTATAATTGCTAGTGTGAAATGTAATGAGTGTGCTGTTATAAGGTACGAAATATTTTGTGATTATAAACAATTTTCATTGTATGTTAAATTTGTAGATTTTTTAAACTTGTTAGTAAAAAGATGTAACAATGTTGTAGGTATTAGTTTCAGTTATCAGTAATTTAACCTTTACTTAAATAGAATCTACAGATACATCCAACTTATATCCAGTATTACATTGGATGTAAATGAAAGAAAAGTAACTTGCATCATGCAGAAATTTTTATTTGTTTCATTATAAATATATAAATGATAATTTTAGCTTTCTGCTTAATAGTTATAACAAAGCATGTATACCTTTTGAGTTAAATTTTTCTTTTTTATTTCAGTTAGACAAGGATTTTAGGGTTAGTAGAAATTTCTATATCTGATTTTAAGCTGTGCACTGATTTGTTTCTTCAAACGTGTGAGTTATCACTTGTTTTTCTAAACTTCATTTATTTGGCATTAAAATAATGAATTGTTGAGTGCAGCAAAACCTCATTAAATTGTATCTCATGTTTTTGTTTCTTTTATCTGGTATCATTAGCTTATATTAGTATATAATTTCTCTTATATTTTTGTAGTAATTGACATCTTTTAAAAATTGTTGACATTTAAAACATGCAGTTATTACTGCATTTTTTCTGTTTATTAGTGATTTTACTATGAAGATCTTTTCTGTTTGTGTCAATCATTATTATACAAATGTAATGAAATTATTTTTAATGTTTTCTAGACCACAAGGAATCTCTCACTTGTTTGTGTATAACATACTTTCTGGAAATATTGTACACTTTCTATATTATATAGTTTGTGTACAAAAATAACTTGGTTTAACATTGATAGTTATTTTAACATGCAGAACTTTTCATGTGAAATGTCTTTCTTCAGATATTTTAAAAATGTTGCCTGTTGTCTCAGTTTCTATTATGTCTTAAATGTGTGTTTTTGTTAAACTAATGACTGCATATCATTTTAATAAGTTTTCATTTTTTTCATATTTAAACTTTCTTTTTTATTAATTTCATGTTTCCAGTGAAGTGGTTTTGTAGGTGCAGAAATGACTAACTGGTAAAAACATGGCTTGCATTTAATGTCTTAAGCTTGAAAATATTTCAATGTTCTTATCAGTGTGATGTGAAGTAACATAAATCAAGATAAGCAGAAATTTTTTGTATTTTTAAACTTTGATTATGAACTGCTTTTGTATTAAATAAATTTTAAACTGGCATTAATGTAACTTACAAATACCTGTTATCATTTAGCAGATTTTCTTATCACTTTAATTAAAGTAGTTACTATATGTAATGTGAAATTTGTTCTTGTTACATCTATCACATGAAATCTTGTATGTAACTGTACACTTTTGTTGTACATAGAGCACTTGTGTTACTATTAGAACAGTAGGTGTTTGTCTCTTATTGAAGTGTACACAACTATATTTAACTTTAATAGCTTTAGAACCTCTTAAATTAATGAGATATTTTGGTAAATTTTATATTGGCTGTTATGATTGCTACCCTAATGATAATTAGCAAAATCATCAATGCACATTGAAATGAAAAATAAAGTAGATTGTGAAATAATTCAAATTTCTTCATTACTTTGAAATTTATTGCCACATCTTAGAGTATTTATTTTTAGCAGTTTTGGTTTTTAACCACTTCACATCTGTTTTTTTAATGTGTGAAGTGTGATATAAATACCATGGAATGCATAGCTAAATAGGGTTCTTTTGTACAATCGGAAGTTACTGTGTGGATACATTTTACAACAAACATTTATCATTAGGATAGGATGTTCCCCCAACTAACAGCTAATTATTAAAGTTTTAAATAGAACAATATTAAACATTCACTATTGTGACCACTATTGTTTTAAATTTGTCACGAAATTTGAAAGGACAGTTGGAGGATTTGTAGAAACTTTTCTACTTGATAGAGATGTGTACATCAAACAGTGTGGCTTTAAAAACTCTCAAAGATAGGATAGTTTGGGGTGTGATATGATGACTTTGCAAATAATGTAAGAATGTGAAGTAATCTCGCTGTTTTTGTATTAACTAAGTTGTACAAGTACTGTTGAAATTACACAAACTAAATGTGGGGATGAAGCACACTGCAGATGTGAAGATAGTGATCTGGAAAACATAATTTCACTTATTAACTACCCTCTGATGTTATTTTTATTGGTATATGATAAACTAATCTTTTAAACTTAACATCATGACTTTCAACATGGTATTCAAAGGGTTCATTTTTAAAATGTAAACTTTCAAAATTAGAAAAACAAGATTTGGTTAACTACATTAGTGGAGTATGGAAATTAGTTTAAATTTATATTTGTAAGCTGCTTTAATGTTAGGTGTTTTAATAACAAAGTAAGAGTTGTTTCTTCAGTGTAACTGTACTGTAGAAATCACTTCTGACCACACTGAAAAACAAACTCCTACTATCAGTTCAAGTATGCAAAGATTCTCAGGCATTGTTTAACTGAGTGAAACCTAAGTGATCCATGTATTGGTTATGTATCTTTCCTCTGAATATCAATTTGTAATCAGTCATGTACAAAATCTAGGCAGTTGTTGGTTATAGTCTTAAATTTCAGTATATATCGTATTACCTGATAAATGCATATGAATCTTTAATAGCTCAAGATGTGAAGAAGGGAGAATTTGTCCTGACATTCAGAAGTAAAATTACCAATGACAACTTGCAGAATCAAAATATATTTAGTCCTCTTCAGTATACTTTAATACCTGTTTTAATATTTTAACGAAAACATTAATAGGAGACCTAACTACATTTAACTAAGAAGTGTAGCCAGGTTTACTTCCAGCAGTTTGCAGGTGAATGACTGGTGTTTGTTTTCTAGAACAGTTGTGGTAAACTTAATTGGTACTTTAGGTACAAATTAATGAGGTTTTATTGTGTTCTAAAATACACTTTAATTTGCATATGGCTTATCTGTTCTTTAAAACACAGATATTAAAACATTTGTCCACTGTTTGGTCAAACAGAACCAGATTTTATGATTATAGCATCTTTTAAAAAATGAAATAATTGTATAGATTCCCAGAGACACTTGTTGGAGTAATAAAGAGTAAATGTGAACTGTTGTGTCCAAGTGTGAAACTTTTAGAATTGGTGGCTGTACGTTAAAGGACTATCATCATTCATTCAGTCTAGATTTTCTTTAGTTTGATTTCAGATACATTGTTATTACAGGAAGTGTTAAGTTTGGGGTTAGAAGGTTAATATGCATAGTGTTATAAGATAGATTTCTTTAACAACAAGAGGTTAAAGATTAATTCATTCATTTTGTAATGTTAGATAAGTTTAAATCGTGAATGTGCCTGTATAATTGGTTTTTTGTTACTTGTTTATTTTGATGCATAGTTTGTTTTATTGTCACAGATGTTGGTTAAAACAGTTCTTTCAAGAGTGGTTGTGTACAGTTTGTGTGTATGTAATGAGGTGGTTTTCATCTTGGTGCCAAACCATAAACAATCATTTTTAATCTAGTAGTGGCAGTGATGGTAACTTTAGTGAAATTTTCTAAAAGATGTTTCTTAAAAATTAATACTTTAATGTTTTAGAAATCGGATTTATTCTTTCAAAGAAATGTTCATTTAGCAATAATTTGTAATATTTCTGTAGTAGTAATGGTAATCTGTATAAGCTTGTACATAATGAGAGAATGTGGGGTTATTTCACAGCAAACTAGACTACATCTAAAACATTGCATATTTTGGTTATAAATTACTAGACATTAAGGATAATTGTATTTTTCGTTGAAAGTTCACTCCCAGAAAATTTGTAAAGTGCTTAATATAATTTTAACTAAACATTAGTTTATCACATTTTGTTAATTTGTATTGCTATACAGTGAAACTTAATGTACTTTTGCCTTTTAGCTTACATGAATTCTGAATATGTAACTTTCAGGATTCTAGGCTTATAAACTTTTTTAACCATATGTAGGACAACCCAGAACCCTGTCGATGTCTTGGTGTGTTTGGTTTGAGCTTGTACACACAAGAACGGGACTTGAAAGAGGTTTTTTCTAAGTATGGTCCAATTGAGCAAGTTCAAGTGGTTTATGATGCACAGGTGAGTGTTCATAGCACAAACTAAACGTTGGTAATCTTAATTGAATTTATTTATTACTACTGGATTGTATTAACATTGTTTTTGACATTTTCCAGTATTATATTTTACTTTAAAGAAATAAGATGTGTTGAAATAGATCTAAATACGATGGGGGGGGGACATTATTGAGGCTTATGAAATATGCCATCTATTGGAAGGCATCACAACTCCATTAAAAGAAAATAATACACTTCGAGTATCAAATACTCAATTATAAAAATAACTATGGTAACATAATAGTTACAACAATTCTAAATAAAGTGCTTTCCTCACAAGTACATTACTTAGCACAAGGACTGTGTCAGAGTTTGATTACATGTTTATTGATGTGATTTTTAAATGGTGTTCTTAAAGAATGTATTTTTTTCATTAAAGTGTATCACTTTAAATATTTTAAAATATTTCTTTAGTTCAGTAAACATGTTGTTGACTTTTAACTCTGTACATTGAATTATTTTGATACAATGAATTTGGTGTGACTGAAGATACTTTCCAAAAAAGAAAACACTTTCTTTCTTCCACTAAATTATGAATGCTGTAATTAGTACAAACAGCCTATGGGTTGCATTATTTCTGCGGGTACTTAAATTTTGTAATGTTACATGAGTTATTTTACTGGGTCTTTGAACACTCGTTAAGTATATTTATAGTTGAATAAATGCATTTGCAATAATAATTTCATTGTACACAAGAATCATAATCTGTTTAACTTTCTCAACTCTACATAATTCATAAAATAAGTATCACTGTTTGTAGCTTTGAATATTTTTCTTTTGGTATATGTGGTCTGTCTCTAAATGACTTGTTACAAATGACCAGTAAAATTCGCAAGAGACATTGTTTCAAATGTTCTTTTCTGCTAAAAGTGCAATATTTTGCTTTCAGTAATATCAGTTTCAATTAGATGTGTTTTTAAACATTTTGTGATTAGTGGACAGGTTTGAAGGGTGCATTTTATCAGATGTTACAATTAAATTTAAACTAGGTTTAGTACTGTTTCAACAATTTAGAAATATCTAGATTGGTATTATGTAACATTATTATAACACGCATATTTCTGTAGTCCAAACTTCTTACGAATCTTCATGTCAGGCTCTTGCAGATTTTGAGTTTAAAATTACCTGGACTGTTTATACTTACAAATAGTTATCTACAGTTAATTATTAACTTGCATTAATGACTGGTTTCTTTAACTGTAAGGTTTCTATGATAGAATGTAAAGCAGGGTGGGCAGTAACTAATAAATATTAACCTGAATAAAATGGCAAAAGTTGTCATGGAGCAAAACAAACATTCTAATGCAAAGTTTAAAAACCTTTAACTAAAATTTTATCTTGTTTTATTTTGACTATCTTTTTGCTTGTAATAGTGTTTTTTGTGTTTTAATTCTATGGGAATATTGTATAAGAAACAGAATATTTAAGGTTAGTAAGCTAGAAGTTGTTTTGACAGGCTATTTAAATAATTAGACAACTGATCTACATACAGCAGTTTGGTAGTTACAAACAAACTATTATGAAGAGAAATTGAACTTAAAACAGTTGGAAGGTATTGTTTATATTGTGAAGTTAAGAGTTATGATGTATTGAAACTGCAGACTACAGTAGATGTGTTTTTTATAAACAACTTGTAAAGCAGGATCTTGAATCAGTCAAACAGAATGTGACACAAGTTGGCTCTTCATCACAGATTTCATCCTTTATTATAAATTGTCATATACCATTACTTTTAAGGTTTTTAAAAGGATTGATTCTGAACTATGATTTTATATGACGTATCTCATTAACCTTAAATTGTTCATCTGTATACAGCAACACTCATTTCCCTCCTTTGGAGCAGGATTCCCAAATAGCCCATAGGCTGTAAAGAATGTTTTACAAATTTTAAAGTCAGGTTTCTAGCAGATCTAAATGAGGTATTAAATGGTGTGTGATTAGCATGCTGGACTGTGAATTAATCTCTGTAGCCTATTTCACAAATAAAGTTTGGGCATAAAGGTGAAAAATAGACTTATGAGACATCTGGTTGGCTAGATAATTACATATTGTTTCTTTTGTAATAGGCTCTGTATAAAATGCATAAGCTTGTTTGTTTGTAAAAGTTGTGTATTTCTACTGTAACTTTTAATTTGGTCTGTATATCTTCAAGATTTGGTATACCTTTTTAGCAAACATTGAATGTTTTGAATACAAATCATATTTTTTATCAAGTATTTTACCAAACATTTGAGTGTATTGAATGTTTAGTTAAGTCTGAGTAAGAAGGGATTTTTAATATTAAAAAATACTATTCACTACCAAAAAAAATTCAATTTCTTTTGTGTAATAACTTCAGTCTCCTATATACATTTCAAACACTTGGTTTTAGTAAAACTTTTTTCATTTTTTAATGACATGCTTGAGTCTTCAGCTTGTAGACAGATCATGAAAGTATATTGAAAATATACTTAAAATTAGAAAAAAAAAAAGTAGCTTTGCCTTTTTCATTAACACTGACTTCCAAGTTTCTAAACACATCTTACCAGGTTGAAGTGCTGCATATCTCACAATTACATTTTGTATTTTGCTGTCACCATCTAAAGTAAACCATGCTGAAAATAATCCAGTAAGTTGCCATGATTCAATAAACTTTATGTAACACCACTAATACGGTAACACTGAAAGCAATAAAGCATGAGCAAAAAGACATTTGACTTGACCCCTACTCTGACAATGGGGTGTCTAGTGTATGGGATTATATGTGCTAAAATATTTTCTTGCAAAACTAATTTTACTAATGAGAATGGGTGAAAATGTTTGTTGACAAGAAGATGCGTAATTTATTTTTTGTAGCCTACATTGTTCACATCACGTTAAATTAAGTTTCATAAGGTAGTACAGTAAACACTAGTTCTTTGAACATTATATACTCGGGCCACTAAATCCTTACACATCCCAATATGATAACCAAAGATGTTTGAGCTCAGGTTTCATTTATCTATATCACACGTGTTTAGTTTCACAAACATTACAAGTCTAGTCTGCTGTGGAAAACATTCTTGTTTAGACTGGTATTCTGAAAGCTGTTCACATTATTGAACAATTTTACAACATTCTATACTTGTACATTCAGTAAATATTTGGTTAACATACATAATTAGGTTGTATAACTTTCATTTCAAAGCTCTTTACAAACAACAATCAGAATCACATGAAATACACGTTTTCTGTTGGTTATAAAAACACCCTAACATAATTAGGTGGAACTAAAGGGTGGAGTATAAAGATATGCAACAGTACTTGGTTTTCTCAAAAAAATTGATTTCTGAATGACTCAAAGTTTTGAGAGGTTTTAAGTTTATAGCTTGCCAGTGTCTAAAGTTCATGTTTCTAATTTTTATTTCATTTTATATTGAAATTAAAACGCGTAATATTAAGTGAAATATAAAGGTATGACATACCAACTTTTGTTACGTAATGATAACTTATTACACCTGAATTGGTGAAAGTGGTATGCAGTTGGACCCACATGAAATATTTTCTAACAGAACCTCTACCTAATGTGCATGTCACACTGGAATATTTTTTGAAATATTAATCATACTTTACTTCTTCCAGACTGGAAGGTCCCGTGGGTTTGCTTTTGTGTATTTTGAGACTGAGGAAGATGCAGAAGAGGTAAGATTTAATGGTGTTTGTTTTAAGAGAGAATGAAGCATGCACCATGTTAGATTCATTTAATTCATGTTCCATAATTTGTTATTTCCAATCAAAATTTGGTGAACATTTCATCATACACATTGTCTGGTGTAATTGATACTTCTTTTTGTTTAAAGAATTGATGTAATATTCGAAATTTAATGCTTTGTGTTAACATATTTTACCTATGTGTGCTTATACTCCATTACAATCTACTGCTGTATGATTAGTGTAATGATGGTAGGGTTATATAGCATTTCATGTTTTAATTTCTGAAATCTTGTGCTTTCATAATAAAAGGGAAGGACTGTTGGGTTTTAATTTTTATAATAATTGTAGGAGCACAAACAAATGGACTAGATGTTTAGTAGTTAGCCTTTGAGAGAGTGATTGTATTTTAAATATAGGTTAAATTAAGATATGTTGGCCATTTTTTTCTTTCTCTTGAATCCAATAGGCTAAAGAGAGATGCAATGGACTAGAAATTGATGGCAGGAAAATCAGAGTTGACTATTCAATTACAAAAAGAGCACACACCCCTACTCCAGGGATATACATGGGGAAGCCTACCTTGTAAGTACCATGGCTTCATGATTTCAGTTGTACTCTCAGGGTTATACTGGATATTCAGTTTTTGGTAATTTTACAACAAAAGATGTATCTTTTAATGAGTAGTTATCCCTATCCATACCAGTGATTTGGTATTAGAAACTAAATCTCATTGAACTTCAAACATACGCCTCATTGACGTATAAAACTTCTATTCAGAAAGTAATCTGTGTATTAAAAATGAATTGAGAAGCCTGAATGTGTGACACGTACTGAACGTTTTGTGCCTTGTAATTGCTACATTTGATCTTGTTACTTTATACGCACGCACTTCATGTAAAAATATTTGAAATTCCCAACAGGTTTTGAAGCATGAGCTTTGTTAGATAGATATGTTCTTATTGCTTGTTATTCATATTACAAAGCAACTGTTAAAAAGGTTTTGTCATTTAGGCCAACTGTAACATCTTGCATTATTTCAACATTGATAAAAAACACATGGCTAGTAAACTTCTGCCATTTGGCTTAATATCTTTATGTAATTTGTGTAAATAATTCTTACAATAAAGATAAGTTTTAATGTATATGTTAGTATTTTACTTGCACAAAATGGACCCTCTAGTCTCAGTAAATGTCTAAATTATCTTAAGCTTGTGTCACTTGCTGTGTTTTTTTTTATCCCTTTGTCTAAACTTGTCATAAAATGACTTCTCATGCCAAAACTATGTTTTCATAGTAATCATACAATTCAAAATGAGTTATAACATCTGTATAAGATACAAACTGTGAAAATTTCTTTAACTGAAAGTTTAGTAGGTTAGTGTTTTTGATTAGTATAGGAAATAGTACTGAGGTTTGTTTTTAATTTTTAGATTACATAAGATACTGGAAGTTTTATGCAGGTTGTGAACTGGTTATAAACTCATTCTGTACATGCTAACAAACCCTGATATAAATTTCTTCCTTCTATTTTATTGTAATATTAACTTGGATGTGTGTATAACCAATTTAACTAGAGCATACTGTTGTTGGAAAGATCTGTTCTGGTAATTAATAGAAACAATTTGAATTGGTTTGTAGGCAGAAAATATAGTGATATTAAGTGTAAATGAGTGTAATTGTGGTATATTATGTAGTTTTAAACAAAGGTGTAAAATTAAAAATGTACTGATATATAAACTTCAAAAGCAAGAAGTAACAATACATAACTGTTAATATTGGTTTTATTTGGAACCCTCTGAGGAAACTTGGTAGTATGGATAGTTTTATAATCACCTAGTGATTACAAGAACAGTGACTGAGCCCTTGTTGACAGTTTTATTTTCCTGGAACCTAAGGTAGTAGGCCATAGTTGTACAATAAGTTACAGATTACTCTTCACATTAGCCACTGTTAGGTATATTTAAGTCCAATTTCATTTAGGGCATGAAATTTGAAGCAGTGGGTTGTGCCTAAAAGTTGTATGAAGTTTACAATTCATGCTTCATTTGTGGTCAGGAAGGGTAAAAGTATAATCTTAAGATCACCAGGTCAATGTAATACTTTTTTTAATTACTTAGTGACATACCAATACTTCATTATCCTAAATCTTATTGGTAATGGTCAGTGATGGGGCAGCCCTCCAAACTCTCAATTAAGAAGAAAAACATTTCATGTTTACTAGACTATATAATTACTTTTAAATGAAGTTAAACAAGAAAACAAAATCATGATTGTATCAGGTGTATATAAAACCCTGTTGATGCAGTTTATAACTGACTGTTAGTTTGTCTGGTTGGAAAGGTTAAGTTTTAGTGCATATAGAAAAACCTTTTTCCACATAATGGTTCTTTATAAATCTGGTCTAACAGACATGGAAACTGCCAAATTTCTCTTTTGTGTTCACTGACACTTTTATACCTTGCACAAGATTTTATGTAAACTTACAAAAGTGAGATTTTTTTTCACCAACTTAAGTAAGCAGAAATGTAAGTGTGGTGTCAGTGATAATGTATTATCCTCAAATTATGTAAGATGTATCATTTGTGTTTTATGAATAGAGAAAATTATAGAAGCAAAACCATTGTATATTTTCTTGTATTCCTTCTTCCAGTTAAGGGGGGGGTGCTAGTTTCACGAATTAATATTGACAAGTCTGTAGCTGAGGTTATCCTGTCATGTTGTTTAGCTTAATGTTTCATTTTGAAATACAGAATTCATGTAACAGTGTATTAATGATTTATTGTTTTTAAAGTCCAAGATATGGTGGTGGCAGTAGTAACTACAGAGGGCGTTCTCCATCACCGTACTATCGTGGACGCAGGTATTCTCGGTCAAGATCCCGTTCCTACTCTCCCCGTAAGTACTACTACTAGGACACTGAGAATGGACTAGAAAAGGATATTCAACATAGTTGCTACTTGTTCAATACCTTGACCTATTGTAAATATTTTTTTGTTCTTTCACACAGTGATGAACCATTTTCGAAAATCAGATTGTTGGATGTATTCATGCTTAGAAGGTTTGGTTTTATTAGTTATGTATGTTGTAAACTTCTATATTGAAAGACATAGATATAAATTAATTTTGGGGGGTGTTGAAATCAGAATTTCTTATTGTTTTTGCAGAAGAGTATGTAAAAATGCTATTGATTTGAAACAAATTTGATATATAAACAGTGTGGGTTTTAATTGCCCAAAATCGTCCGTGGTGTTTCTTATACAAGTAATGTTACTCCTTGCATTCTTTAATTTCTGCAGGCAAACTGTAGTTGAAATACCAAATTGTTTTAATTATCAAGAATTACCTTTTCATTGTTAAAGAAAAAGCAGATGATTTTGTAACCTTTCTATTAATCTTTGTAAATGTTCATTCTTGTAATTCTGTAATAACATTTCTAATATTAGTTTAATTTGAAAGTAAACATCTAACATCTTTGCACAGATACAATGTAGAGCTTCAGTATTTATGTGTATGACATGCTATTTTAGATAGCTAGGTAACAAAGATTATAAATGATGTTCCCATTATAAGATTTAATTAAGTTGAGTTTTGTGTTGGAAATAAAAGATGTCCTTTCTATTCAATGTATTTAACTGTATTGTTTTTCAGCCCTTTTAAACTGTTTTGTATTCTTGGGATAGGCTTACGAGCTGCACCAAAACTGTAATATTTGTTTTCACCAGCATATCGTGGTGTTTTAAATAAAAACTGTTTCACATCTGAACTTTGTTAACCTTGTTTCTTTGTTCTGAATTAAAAGGGCTCGAAGAAAGAAATAAAGGATGAAGATTTATGATTGCGAAGATGAAAATAATCTTTGTGTAGCAAGAATAGAAGTGGGGTTGGTTAATGAAGAGAAAATTCTGGAAGGGTTGAAAATAAAGAAAAATGAAGTTCTCAGCTATAAGAAGCTTTAAGCACGAAGATAAATGTGTAGTAAATATGAAGAGAAGTTGAAGAAAGTTTGGATGAAATTCTTTCACGAAGAAATTGAAGAATGAAAGCTCGAGTGATGTTTGAATAAACAAACATCATGAAGTCAGTGTTTCGCTTCATTTTTCATAACGAGCACTTCTTACGTGACTGAATTAAAATGTGTAGAAGCAATTTAAACTTAGTGGGTTTTGCTGTTGCAATTACTGTTTTAAGATCCAAAACTCTTGCAAAGTTCAAGCTGTTTTTGCTGGTAAAAGTGCAGCATTTCTGTGAAGCTATGCAGTTTTTATCAGAGTTTTAAGTATCATAAAACTAAATATAAGGTGCATTATATAAAAACTAGCTAAATATATTAACACCTTGTACATCTGTCAAGGTTTAAACAAGACTGCAGCACATCTGATATGCTATGTGTAGTCTTAAATGGCTTTTCATCTGTGCCATGCCTCTTTAAGCCAATGATATTTTTCTATGGCTTTATTTTGCTAAGTAAAGCAAGCTGGGGTAGGGGGAAGTAAGTTTTTTGGTTGGGTTTGGCTAGTTGATCTTAATATTTTGTATTGTCATGAACTGTTTATTCTTGACATACTGTTAAACATGAAATGCCCTTTGGTATACGTGTTTCTACACAATAAACTCAGTCTTTTCCTACTTCCTTCAGTAATTTGTGTAGGATTTAAAGTCAACCGTTGTTGGTGTTATTGGTTAGGTGCATTAATCTCCCATGAAATGTATTCAGATGTCTAAATGTTTCTTGTGGAGTATATTACTATCAAGTTTCAGTGTTTCTCTTGTTGTGAATGGAGAAAAGTGGCTACAGGTCTTAAGATATTATATAGAAAATGTTGTGGTCATATTTTAGATAAACTAGAAGCAAGTGACATTTTGAGACTTAAAATCAGTGTAGCAAAACATTACTTTAATATCAAAGGAATGTTTTGTACAAAGTGAAAGATTTATTACAAGATGGTTGCTTTGTACTACAACCTTAGTCACTTTTAATGTGGAGATTTCATTTGATACAAAAGTAATAGTGTAACAGTAAAAATGATGTAGGGATGGACGTGGTCTTGTATGTCATCAAACATTGAAAGGAAACGTGTACATTAGGATTTGGTTGGGTTGTCTGGTTAATAAAACTGCTACACACAAATATGGTGTTCAGGTTTGGTAAGCTGAAGGTAAGGGGGTTAAATGGTCTTACAGTGAGCAGAATTTGTTTTATAGCTTGTATAAACCGTCTTGTAATTGTAACACCATTTTAAAATGTTAGGCTAAAAGTACACTGTGCAACAGGCTGGTAATAATTGTGAAAAGTACATTCAAATCCCTGTTACCTCAAACATGCCTTTTTGGCTGTTAGGGGGCATCATGTGCTAGTCAATTCCACTGTTTAAGATTACTGCCTTCCCTGTAGTCTTATGGTGCTTAAGTTAGGGGTAACTAGTGTAGATAAACCTCGTGTAGCTTTGTGCAAAATTCAAAACAAAGGGTAAGCCTTCATTTGGGTTTGTCTCTCCATTGTTTTGGTCCAAAGATCAGGTCTAAACATCGTTGAAATAGGGAGTCGTGTTCTAAGTTTTGTTATAGACTTGTGGTGAGATGGTAAATTATAAACACTAAATCGGTGACAGTAAATGTGTAATGTCTAAACCACGTGTATTATAACCAATGTTTCCTGGAGGCTTTCACTCACAACTGTCCCCAGTGGCTTTTACTGGCACTGCTATAAATCGGGTTCCATATGGTACCCAGTTGTGTAGCTTTTTGTTTAATTCCACACACTGAATACCAGATGTCATCTTGGGACAGATATAATAAGATGTTACATTGTAAACTGTTTGAACAATTATTTCAGTATAAGATCATTTAACTGACCTCAACTTTATTTAGGTTATTACACTTTGTTAGGTTTGATCTTTTTGCTCATGTCAGATGATTTAATACTAAATTATTTATTCTGAAGAAATAACCAGTCAGAATATACTTATCCGAAACACTAGTAATTCATGTAGCTAGTGACCCACATTGCTGTGTTAAGTGTTGCCTCCCAGCACCAGGTCCCATAAGTTAAATGTTCAGAAATAATTCCAGATTTCCCACTTTGGTCATTCCAAGTACATGTAAAGTAGAAAAAATAGCTGACACCATTTGTTAACACTGAAACTGGCAAAATGTTAACAGTACAATTGATCGTGTTTGTAACAATTGGTTATTCCAGAAATTACGTTAATTATCACGTTGTGCTTTTGAGGTGGACTTCTGTGTTTCACTTGCTGGACTGGTTTCGCTAAACTGATTTACAGCTCGCGTGTAGAACAAGTTTTAGTATAAACACTGACCCTAAAGACGCCGTCACGGTAACTTAGTCAATCTGAATCCAGTTATCTGTTTATTTACCGACACCAGCCATCCTAATTCTGCACCTCCATTTGTATGGAGGGGGATATGTTTTCACACTGAGATCATATTAGCTTATTTTGTTATATTCGCGTGTGACTTTTAATTTGTACTATGTTCAAGCTTCTGTAAATAAGATAACAATGGATTGGGTGGTTTTCGGTAATACGACTATTTAATGCGTTAAAATATTTACTCAGTCAGTCCTATTGTATAATATTACTTAGTCTTAACTGGATTCTTTAAAAATCGTGTAAACGAGAAATGATACAAATATTTGGAAGTCGTGCGTTTTCACATACCTTCATATGAGTACGATACGCGTTTCGTTCATCGTACGCCACATGAAAAGTTATTCAAACAAGTTGCACGCTTTAGTTTGTTTATTTTGATATTCCTGCGCTAATCGTTCCGAGTATTCTATACTTCAGGCTTACTCGGTAGTCGTGTAGCTGAAATAGTAACGTACAGTCTAAAATTTAGGCCTCGCGTTACTTCATGAGATTAGATATTGTCCCTATCAGTACGAAAGATATCGCTTGCTAATGGGCACTGATTGTTTCGCAGCGAAGTTTTTAAACAAATTGTGTAATGTGTATTTAACAAAACAAGTTATTTTTGAGATTTTTCATACAATGAATGAAATTCGAAGTCGAGAATGTATGAAACCGAATCGTCTGAAACTTGAAGCCCACTGGGTCAAGGTAAGTTTGTAGTTTTACAAATTTGAAGATTTGACTTTAATACACCTCAAGAATAGCTTTGTAATGTGAAGTATATATTAAAAACAAAGTTTAGTTTATGTGAAATTGTTGTGTTTTACTGTAATAGGTTAGTTTTCAAAGTGAACAAAAGACTGCGGAAGGTGTGAAAATATACATCTATATCTGCAAACACTAAAGTATACCTGTATCGTTTATTTTTTCGTTCTACTAAATGTTTAGGTCATCGTTGTCGCACCACAATACATTGAAAGTGATTTCTCCTTCCCAACGCGTTAAAATTTATTTTGAACAAGTAACAAAGTAAAGATAATGTATAAAGCTGGACACGAGCGTAACGTGTATCGACTGGTTTCAATGTAGCGGATATGGTTTGTTTAAATTTATCTGTAACAAACGACTTGTATTTCATAATAAATACAAAAAACACGGTAATACCAAAAATTAATACGGAGTTTCCGAATTGACTTAAATTCCCTCATCGGTATTAATATATCACAAGAAAAATATTAACATTGAGCTAGTTAGAAGTTTTAAAACTATCTGTAAATTAAATATCAAAACTAATTCAGAATTATATTAATAACCGAAAAATGTTGGTGGTGACTGAAAGTATGGGTGATTTGTCAATCTCACATTGCAGTCTGATTCAAGAATCGTTATTGGTTTACTTCAATCGTCATGGTAAAATGCTTGTACTTATATGCATGCGTTTGTGAGGTGATGTGTAGTTTTACTAGCATGACGTAAATACTAAACGTGTAGGTTATTTGGTACTTTGAGATTGACTGTTGTAGATTTTCAGAGATGCCAACCATTACGATTTTGGTGTACACATTACGACTATACCTTCATACAGACAAATATTACGACTTGGTGCAACTCCCAAATTGTATATTTTATAGCCCTATACAATAGTGATAAATTGTTCCCCCAGGGCTTGAAAGGGGTGAAAAGAACATTTCTAGGGAGTTACAAGTAAAATTTGTTAATAAATAAAATAGTCCAAATGGCTACTTGCGATAATCATGTTTGTGCTTGAAATGATATTTGTATCTCCGACGTGTACCAATAGTTTAAGTGCGATGCTTCTCCATACTAGGTTCATGCGGGAATTCATAGTTACTTTATCAGTGCTTGTCAGCCAATTAGCGTTCGCGTAGATGGGTGTATCTCCTCTTTTGAGCGGCATCGGAACACCAATACGATCATTCACTAGGTGGAAAAAAAGATGCCTCGTTCACCATATTGTCTTGTTTCTAGCAAATCAAAAAGGATTAAACTGTGAATCAAAAACTTAGGAAAGAGTATAGTTCAAAATATCCAGTCATTGCATGAAAACTCAGCGAGCAACGGTCGTGCGTTTTGTACAGTTTGTTACATGGATTTTTGTGGCGCATGGCGGGATAAGCGATTATTCCAAACATACAAAATCGGCATCTCATCAGCCGAAGGCTGAGGCGAATATAAAAAACGATACAGATAACGAAATTTGAGTAAGAATTCAGAATATGAAAAAAAAAAATTTATTTATTAAATACACAAGTCATAAATAAGCAATCTAGCAGTAATAGCTGTTTATAATAATAATAATAAACAGCTTTGAGACATTGGTAAGGCTTAGTAGATGCAAATGATAAAGGGCTCTGTCTACAACCATTACGCTCAGTCATTTGAAATAGTTGGCATCTCTGGATTTTGTTTATCCGTTGCAAATGTTTGTGTGCTAGTATCGAAAACACGGAGTTAACCATAACTTTGTAATATGTTAATTTCTGGGCGGAAACAAAGTAGAAGATACGTTTTGTTTTAATTCGATGTTTATTGATTTAACCGTGTATTTATTTATATCAACTTTTTTTCACCTCATTCCAGTTGCAAATAGAAGAATATTGAATAAACCTGTCTCATTTTAACATAACATTGTAAGTCATGTTTTATGGCTTGACACTGCTTAGAATTAGCGAGCACACTAAAAATGTAACTAAATAGAAATACAAGATACTAAGTATTCAGACAGTTCCGCTTGGTGACTGGCATAACAAACCAACAAAAATAACAAGAAAAACGTCGCTGGATGAGCCCTTACGTAATACTTATTGCCCCATGGTAATTTGTCAAGGGGTTTAGGCTAAAGTTTGGTTATGATCAGTTGGTGTTTCAAACCGAATGTCCTTAATTTTCAATCAGTTTGATTATAAGAGCACAACCAATTCCTGCTTCGACTACAAAGTCAATACATTTAAACACGATAATTTACAATTTCGGTGCAAACGGAAAGTTTGATAGTGTTAACTGTTATGTCAGCAACGCAAGATTCTTTTTCACGCTATGGAAGATGGAAAAAGTATTTGTTGAAGACGAGTGACTGGATTTGGACGGAAAATTTGTACGATTGGGTTATAACCAAATTTTAAAAGCTGTTAGATATCGAAGACTCGAGATCAAAATTATATAGAAAAATATATGGGAACAGATTTTTGCATTATTAGAATATTCAAAATTTAATACCAAAAATAGTTTGACAACTATAAATACTTTCGTATTTGTTGAGATCCAAATATGATAACGCTACAGTTCTCATTTATGTAATTAGGAGAAACAAAATATTCAGACCAATGTTGAGGTATATCTGGTATACGCTATTCCACTGTTAGGTACAAAATAGGAAATGTGAAATTATTAAATATGTGAAACGATGTTCGTATTGGCTGAAAACAACCTCGATTTCAGTTGTATGTAATTCTTGGTTTGACCATATGCTAAACATTTTTCATGGTTAGTCCAAAGCTCACTAAAATGTGGTTAGACTAGTACAACGAATGTTATAAATATCAGAGGGTAAGATTTCCCCTGAAGAAGCAAAGTCCACCTTTCGAAAACGCGCGGGTTATACGGGTTTCTGTTTGTTATATTCAGTGATGTCGAGAAACCCACTTGTTGAGAATTTTATATGCAAAAACGGCTCGTTTGGGTTGAGAAAATATTTCAAATAGAAGAGCTCTACTATTTGAAATATTTTCTCAACCCAAACGAGCCGTGTTTGTTTTATTGTTCAGTGATAGAACATTAGATAAAATGTCAATCTTTTTTTGTAATTATATCGTCAAATTATTACGTTTACTAATTTTATATTCGTTTGTTTTGTTTCATTATGGCCTGGCATGGCCGAGCGCGTTAAGGCGTGCACTCGTAATCCGAGGGTCGCGGGTTCGCGCCCGCGTCGCGCTAAACATGCTCGCCCTCCCAGCCGTGGGGGTGTATAATATAACGGTCAATCCCACTATTCGTTGTTAAAAGAGTAGCCCAAGAGTTGGCGGTGGGTGGTGATGACTAGCTGCCTTCCCTCTAGTCTTACACTGCAAAATTAGGGACGGCTAGCACAGATAGCCCTCGAGTAGCTTTGTGCGAAATTCCAAAATAAACAAACAAATTGTTTCATTATATCACGCATGTAAGTGAAAACCAGTGATTCTGCGTGGTGTGTTAGAATTATTTTAATTCATAGTTACTCTGTTAAAATGAATTTGGGAGAAAAATGTTAGCTGTATCTTTCAGACCACAACTGTAACTCACTATTTTGAAACAATAAGGTATTCTGTATTAACTTGTTCATTAGTCAATTCCATTATTCGTTGGTAAACTGCTTTATCTAGTCAGTTAGGGTAAGCCAACACAAATTTTTCTCAAATTTAAACTTGTAAATTTCATCTCACTGTTAGAAATCGTTTTATGGTAACAAACTAATTTTATAAGTTTGGTAAATGTGTATCTTTAGAATAAATTCGTAGCTTCATAAACGTCTTTCAATAAGTAGCCGTTCTGACCTTGATTTGAAATACTTTTCTGGAAGGATATTGTAGTTTTTTTAAATATTGTTAATAGCCCCTTATAATTAAATAACCATTTTAACCACACAGCGGTATGTTGCCAGAGATTATTGTGAAGTTGTATGCTTACCAAACAATTATAAATATCAACAGATTTGTCTCCGAATTTCCTAAATATTTTATAATAAAGTAAAAACACGAAAACACCTAGATGGTTTACACTGTAGAATAGTGATAACATTGCAACCTCCTTACATAAACTTTACAATTTTTTTTTTTTTTTTTTTTTTAAAGTCTATAGAAAGGTACTGAAATTCAACAACTGGATAAATTAGAATGATGATTAAATTTACTGTACATGAAAAGTAGTTTCTCGGTTGTACCTGCATGGAACGTGTTTTAATGAAAATTATTCTTCATTCATCGCCCAAAACTTGTGGAGCTTTACGCGAAATTTAATAAAACCAAACTGATCGTAAATGAATTACCAATCAGCGAAAAGTTCGTCTTATCTGTAACGTACAAAATATCTTGTACAAAAGAAAATTGTAGTTCGTGCGGTTTAACTTCATTTTATCAAACCTTTTGTTAAAAATTTACCTCGATGGTAACGTAAAATATCAATTTTAATAAGAAATATCGAAGTATTAGTTTTAAGGTTTAATAGTCTTTTCATTTTTTAACTTTAACAATCTCAGGTTTAAGTGTGGCCATAAACGATGTGTTTCCGTCGTTAGGTATTCCACCAAAATAGCACTAAAGTGGCACTTTTATGTAAGCTGACGCTTGACTTTTTTACGGTAATTGTCTTATTGGGAGTCTTCGTTGGAAATGTTTCTAGAACTAGTTTCAATATAGCTTTTATTCATTATTTGTAAAGCTAAAGAATGTTAAATGCCTTGTGCGTATGAAGGTTATGATGTTCAGCGTTTTCTATAGAAAATACCACTGCTTCGTCCAGCGTTGTTTAGAAGTAATGTTAGGTTTGTGTGTGAAGGGGGGGGGAATGTATACTAAGTGTTACTAGTTAATTAAAAAACTAATTTACGATACTACTCGTTTCCATTCAGTTTGTTGATCTCAACCGTATTTAATCTTTCACTGGAAGTAAAATTTATAAGAAATGTACAAATCTGCCTCCTCTCATCCATCACTCGGTGATTGGATATTCTATATGAAATACTCCAGAATAAATTTTAAACGAAGCAAAAGCATTTCTTTCCAGAAATTCTGTTGTGATTGTGTTCATAAATAAAGCTTTTTGATTTTGTTAAAAGGTTTGTAAACTTCTGCGTTTTATTTTGACTCTGAATTTTTCTTTTTAAATCTGGCTAAAGGCCGAACATTTACACTATAGGAAAACTATAACAATATCCTTTAAAATAAAATGTGATTTTAATTTACAAATAAACCATTAGGCATGCTTTTTGCGACAACTGGCTGTACGTATAAATGCCCTTAACCATGGAAGTCTTCTAAACCAGGCAAGAACACGACCTGCAGACTCAGAGCAAGAAATCTTTTATTAACTTACAAGTCAGTAAATAATGTTCATACTTCTTTTCCAAACTTCTTACATAACATTTACTGATTGTAATTAAAATTAATAAATGAACCCGTTCTTTAACAATAATTTCTTTTCTTTTTACTGTAGGTGGAGTTTGGTCCTACTTTTAATAAAATTTGTACTTCATTGTTGATCTTTTAAACACAGGAGCGGATGAATTTAGTTTACTGTAGAACTTAGTCTAAACTAGCTGCGTTGTAAAATACCATGTTCTCCTTCGTTATAAGATAGTGCAACATGTCCCATTAACACTGCTGTAAGTTAGAAGAATTTCACGTTAACCTGTTCTTAACCCATTCTCCAACGTTATAATATTATCTTTCACCGGACTCTATGGTTATGTTTAACTTTGGAATGCTCTACCAAAGGAATTGCTAAATTGGTCACCCAAGGCATAGTCACCAGTTCGTCTAAACCATCGCTCCTCACGCTGTGACAGCCCTAAATGATGAAGTCATCAGCTGCAGATCAAGCTTCCAGCTCTATGCGGGCTGGGTGGTTGTAATCTCCCAACAACAGCTGCCAGTGGTTGGTGTGTCAAGTCTATTCCTTCCCAGTAACAATAAAACATTCTTTATCAAATATTTCTAATATTTATCTTCATAAGTTCAACGCTGATATTGTATATACATAAGTGGATTAAAAGATGTTAACGGCTGTGACTCTGGCTCTATTGTAATACATTAAAATTGGGAACAATATCAAACAAAACAATACCCGGAAAGTTATGAAAGTATAATACCCAACCACCATCTGATTACAACCACACGAGCTAGTGATACCATATAAACATTAGACTTTCATAACCTCAACATTCTGTGAGTAAGTGGTAGGGCCTTATTTTATAAAGTGCCTTCACATAAATGAAACTTAGAATTATTTTACAGATGGACTTCAAGTCTGGTGATAAAAATATAATAGGGTATCGTTACAATCGGTGGAAATCCTTTCAATATGAAGTATTGATACTGCATAAGATAATTTAAGTACAAGATAACAGTATCGGCTAAGACCATTAAATTAGAATAAAATGATTCTAAAGTTGGGCTAAAATCCCTTCCTGCCCAGTAGCTTATTGTTTAAAAACATTCTAGAAATAGGTAAACATAAGAGAAAATTGCAATCAGTAAATAAACTCAATTTTATATAACTCGTTAAATTATAACTATATATAATCATTATATTATATAAATCACTTTTACAGAATACACTGGGTGGTTTTAAATTGTACTAGAATAGAACAGGGGCAGGTTCTCTTATTCAGTGTTCTGAAAAGACCAGTAAAACAGAACAATAATATAGTTTTTCATCCAGATTAATCTAGATATTTATTGTGAAGTTTAAAGACAACCTTCCTATGGTTGTATATATATAGTACCGGGTAACGTGAGATTTTAACATCTTTTAATGTTGATTCCTCTGGTGTAATCTTCATTCACAAAAAAGGCACAAATTTATTAAACATTTTATGATGAAATAAAATTATACAATTTTAAATAAAACCAAACCCACCAACGTGTTGAATACTCAGACTTAAAACAGAAATTTACTAAATATTCTGTAATAATTATGCTTTGAAATAGTAACAGTAAAATATGAAAACATGCCTCAGTTCCACCACTGAAAGTTGTAACATGTTTACATCATGCAACAAAATTCTGATTCTCCATTATCATCATTCCTCAGATTGTGAGCTAATGCTTTAATGGGGGGGGCATTAGTTAAAACAGTAGTGTATACAATTTTCTTGAAAGGGTAAATGTGTAAAACCAACACTATGTAAGGGTAATAGAATCTCAAAGGTTTTGACCATTGCAATCCAGGGAAGGATTTTTATGTAACACTGAAGTAAGAATTATATACACTTCCACAATCTCCACAACGTGATGAATAACTCTGAAAAAACCATAATTATTAGTAACAAATCCTTAAAAATTACTTCTATGTTACCATATGCCAAGTAATCTTTTAAACTGAACTACTAGGATTTAAAAAAAAATCAATATTATAAATTGCTGCACTTTATCATACCCCCTTTATAAAATTACACAAAATTAAAACACTTTCCCCTGCTATAATTAAGAAAGCTGCAGAAAATGTTTCCTGCAGGCCTTTACATATTTAAAAAGTTTTAGAACACATACCATATTTGAGTCACTTCAAGGGAGCAATGCTTGTAGTAGGTGTCAGTAAAGTTTGCTTGGGCTGTTGCCAGTTTTGATACATCCAAAGATAGAAGTTAGCACCACTATCAGGGATGCTCTAATCAAATAGTGGTACTTAACCGCCACCCTTAGATTGTGCTTTGTCCTAAAGTACAGCATAAAAATTCTTGTGATTAGCAACATCTTGTTTCTGTATCACACCCTTGTACAGTGGGGTCATATTGACTTTAAGAGATGGTACTGATGTTTGTGCAAGTTAATATGGACTGAAAGGATTTATTTCCCTTAAATATAGAGGGAAACTACACAGCTTACTCTTACCAAACAGTATGGTATAAATTTTCTTGACATGTTTGTAGCCTGCAGATTCAAGAAGTCATTTTCTACTGTGCAAGCAGCTTACAAGTTATTTTAGATGCAAAAACGGCTCGTTTGGGTTGAGAAAATATTTTACATAGAAGAGCGAACAACGTTTCGACCTTCAGTCATCGTCAGGTTCACAAAGAAAGAGGTAACTAACTGGAAGCTAACCACGTGGTTGGAAGGGGTTGTGTAACTGAGTATCGGAATTTAGAGGGCAGTGTTAGATGTTGGAATATTTTATTTTATTATATTAATATAGGTATAAAGGCGTTCCTTTATATTGGTTTATTTTGGGTTTAAGTTGTTGTATAAGTAAGGCTTCTTTAATTTTGCGTTTATGTTTGTTTCTTTAATATTTGAGTGTTTTCTGTGGTTGTGTTTATTTGACTTGCAGTGTTCGAAAACGCGTGAAGGTGACTTATGTTCTTTGTATCTGGTTTCCATTTTTCTACTTGTTTCTCCAATATAGAAGTCGTGGCAGTTATATTCGAGACCCTAACCCAACGATAGACATTCCCAGTAACCAGTTAGCAACCCTCATAGAATTCACCACAATAAAGACAAACTTCATGTTCAATAACCAAAACTACAATTATACAAACAAATGGCCTAAGCATGGGCAACCCAGTATCAACAGTTCTAGCCAGTATTTTTATGACACAAATTGAAACACAAGCAATTAACACAGCATTACATCCACCACTATACTGGTACAGATATGTAGATGACATGGTTGCGGGATTCAAATCTACAGAACACATACTTAATTTTTTCAATCACATTAACTCTGTGCATCCCAACATTAACTTCACATGTGAACAGGAAAAAACCAATCAAATGTCATTTCTTAACCTCAAAATTATAAGAACCAACACACAATTCAAAACAGAAATCCACCAAAAAATCACCCATACTTGACTATACGTTCCTTGGGACTCAGCATATGAAACAAAATAAAAATTCAACATACTAAGAAACCAGATAAACACAGCCATAAAACTATGCTCACCAGATAAAATTAACGATGAATTAGACAAAATAAAACAATACTTCATCAACATCAATAAGTTTCCTCCACACCAAACAACAAAAGGAAATATATCTCAGGAATCAAAAAATCACGAAACCATATACTGCTGTATACCATATATTCCTGACATCAGCAAACAAATAACCGACATTTGGCAAAAACTAGTAACAAAAGATGACATTCCAGTTACTACCAAATTTATTCAAAAACCAGGTACAAAACTGAGGTCTATACTATGTAAGAACTACACTGACAAACACCACACCAACATTAAATATAAAATACAATGTTGCGACACTCAGTTACACAACCCCTTCCAAACATGTGGTCAGCTTCTGGTCAGTTACCTCTTTCTTTGTGAACCTGACGATGACTGAAGGTCGAAACGTTGTTCGCTCTTCTATGTAAAATATTTTCTCAACCCAAACGAGCCGTTTTTGCATATAAAATTCTCAACAAGTGGGTTTCTCAACATCACTGATAGTTTATAAGATTAACTTCAAAGTCAACCAGGATTAAGGATTTGTAATTACATAAAACTTCTGTCCCCAAGTTTGAACTAATGAACAAAACAAAGAGAACCTCAAAGTGTACTGTATTATAGAAATAAAGATGGATTATTTTTACATGTGTTTTGTTTTTTTTACACCAATTCTGTAACTAGCTGTATGCATGGATACTTATAATTGTAGATAAGGTGGTAAAAGATATGAATTTTTCAACAAGATATAACAAACTGTACTTGTTTTGTTGAAAGGTGTGGTTTCCAATAGCAAAGCCACATGAGGCTAACTGGCGAGTCCACCAAGAAGAATTGAACCCCTAATTTTAGCATTCTAAATCCACTGTACCAGCAGTGGACATAGTGAAATATGAAAGCTAGTTATAAGAGAACCAGTGATTAACTAAACAGAAGTTATGTGGGATACAAAACAAAGGTTTAGCTTCTTACTGAAAAGCAATGAATACAAGTCAAACTATGTGAGTAAGCAACCTTCTACTATTCAACCATTAAACAGTTACAACACTCAAGTTGGTAGATAGTAATACTAATAAACAAATGAGTGAAGTTTGCAGATACATAGATTGGTTATATGCAACCATGGTAAGAAATAATGGTACGCAGTTCTAAAAAATATCATTTATGGTAATTATTAAAGGTGCAACTATCAATAAACCCTTATTACTTAAAAGATATGCTCAAGGTGCTATGTGGGCTAAAAGGTTATTCTCAGTGAATAATTAAAACAAGAACTAAACCTAATCTGTAAAATTGTCTTTCAAAATACAGTAATAAAATCTTTTTACATTCAAATTCCAATACATTAGAATTCTTAATTCACTAAAAACATCAACCACTGCTAGTAACATTAATAAGTATACTTAGTATTTGAAAAAATTATTTAATCTCAAAGTTAAAGAAAGGTCCACTTCAATCTGTGTTATAACTACTGGAGAATTCCACTTTTCACCAGTAACCCTAAATACAAGTTAACTACAGAGAAAAGTATTAAACATACTGTTGGTGTGAATGTGCTTTGTGGTTACTATTTTTAGAATACTAAGTTTATTTATTATACATCTGTTGATCAACTGTATAATGTAAGAACTGAATGGTAACCAATGACACATTCTTCATTTCACCTATCCACCATATAGGTTTCTCTCACAATGACTGCAATGTTGACACTAATATATTTAATAATGGTAGTTTACTTTCGTTACATTTAAATATTGTAAATGATTAATTTTGTGACTTGTGAAAGAAATTTTACTTTATTCTTAAATGGAAAGCTTGACGTTTTACACAATAAAAACTGGGATTCAATACTTGTGGTGAGCAAAATGAAAATTTAGATCCACCTTTGTGAAGTCTAAACACAAACAAATTAGCTAACACCATAATTCAAGTTGAAGAGCTACAACTGATCGTGACTATTCGTGTTTCAAACTTTACCACTTTGAAGAACCGATGCTGATTATAATCTATGTGTTTCTTACCACTTTGAAGAGCCATTGCTGATTATAAATCTATGTGTTTCAAACTTTACCACTTTGAAGAACCACTGCTGATTATAAATCTATGTGTTTCAAACTTTACCACTTTGAAGAACCATTGTTGATTATAAATCTATGTGTTTCAAACTTTACCACTTTGAAGAACCACTACCGATTACCAGGCTATTCGTGTCTGAAGTTTTACCACCATTTTTCATATTTAATCCTGTTCTTTTTTATGCCCAATTCCTCCAGTTGGACAGCTATGTCATCTATCATCGGTGATGGACCACACACATAACATACAACATTGGTAGACAAGTCTTCAAGTGCTGACTTTAAATGGGTTTTAGTTATTCGACCACCTGAAACAAAACAGAAATCTGAATGCATAACTAATCACATGAACTCTAATGAAAGTTTCTTGAAATAGTGTTAGATTATAAAACAAAAGATAAAATGAACCTTCTGTGTCAGGTGATATCTGGGACTTATCTCTTTCTCTTGTCACAAAAAAACAGCAGCTGATGGTGGAATGGGTAGACTGCAGATGTCTAAAGAGGTCCTACAAAAATAATAATAATAATAATGCATTGATTTAGCTCTTTAAGCAATTATTAACAAGTGATAAATAGCACTTATGTAAAAGTCTGAAAATGTTGGTGCAACAAAACCACTGCTGTTTAATTATTTTATCATACATCAAATAACACTATGTAATAAAATTTATACTTTTCCTTGTTTTCTGGACAGAAAGTGTTATTTCCCAATTGCTTAAGCCTAAAGTAAATGGAAAAGACCTATTTTTCTCTTCAAACTTTGCTTTTGTGAACTGGGAACATGTAATCGAAACATGATTGGGGGCTGATATGCAAAAGTGATTTACATTACAGTCGAAAATTTTGAAAAACTACTCACTTCTAAAAGGTTTTGTATAACTTTAGTATAAATACATGTAAATCTTGATTCATATGTTGTTTTGCAAACCTTGTGTAAATGAAAATGTGCCTATTTTTACATAGAAGATAGGTTAATTTCTAAATTTCATTATCCAGGTCACAAAAGTAAAGTTTGAAGGGAATAATGGTCATTTTCTGTACTAAGCAATTAAGAAAAGCATACTATCCATGAAGAAAATTTGTGTTACAGTATTATACAATGACTTCTTAACTTTTCACTGATACTACAACATAAGTAGTTTCTAACAGTATACCCTAAACATGTTACATCTCTTCCTTTCGCCACTCAAAGTGCCGACATATAAACCAACTAAAACTAGCCATTTCGAATATTTCCTACTAATTAATCAGTATTTAAAAAAATAATATATTTTTTAGCCATATAAAGATAATTAAAATAAACTATCTAAATTTTTAATGTGATGACCAATGAAAAATACAATAGCTAAATTTGTTGTATTTACTACTGCTTTCTTCTCAAGTGCGCGTGCTTTCATTCGTACTTTGTTTAAAGTATTAAATTTATTTAGTAGTTACAGATGTGTCTTAAATGTTAGAGTTTGGGAAACATGATAGACAACTATTGAAACCATCCTGTGTGTAACATTTACATAACTATAATTGACCTAAAAGTTCAAAACTTTTAATTCAATACGATAAAAATAGTCAAAGGTTCTCTTACAATTCGTAATTAAAAGATTTGTCATCTGTTAATAACATATAAAACTCAGTAAGTAGTGACTACCAGTAACCTACTACAACTCAGTAACAGCATCTCTACTTAACAAATACAAAAATTCATTTGTGTACAAAACTAGCCTGTAATTTAATATACAAAAAACATATGTATTGTAGCTGCTGTTTTAAACACCAATTTTATCACAACACTACAAGACACCTTCCAACTAAAGAAAGATTAGAAAATAATTCTTCTAAATATTATAGATGACTTAGGAAAGCCAAATCTGTACCCTGTATATGAGCTCCTTTTCAGTACGAGCACTGTAAAATAGTTTCAGCTTTCCCGGTTCAATAACTGGATTAGTTGAGCTTTCACTCTTCAGGTAACAATAATGTTGAGCAATGGAGGCTACTGGATTAATCCCTACACCTCCTCCAATGAGTAAAATGTCACAGTTTGCTTCAATATTGTCCGGTTGTGGATCATAAAAGAAATCACCACCAACTCTTACTGATATTTCTTTTCCTGGCTCACACTGAAAGAGACGTAATTTTAGGAGAGCGCACTACATGTTTTACATTTTAGTAACAAAACTATTTTATTTCAAACTCTGAAATTAGACGATATGGCTAGTGTTTTTGAGATGTTATTTGTTATTACAAGTTGCCTTTTTTAAAAAAATATTTAAATCATTTTAAGTACTATTCAACATGAATGTTCCCTTTGCAATACAGTGGTTCAGCAGTAAGATTCAGGGCTTATAATGTTTAAATATGAGGTTCAACCCCTGCAGACACACCCAAAAACATACCATGTATAATTTTTTTTTAATGTTTTCTTAACACTAATAAAAATATGTTTCAAAATAGTGAAAAATAACACATGATAAATCATACTCAAAACTCGCCAAAAACCAAACTAATCTACAAAGCTAAGACAAATCTTTGCCACAAAATTTCTTCTAATCCTAAAGACAGTCTATAGCAACATGTATTCTCTCTGCACAGTAGTAAGTGATATACTAAGGTAAAAAGTTAAGCCAAGTTTTTAAAAAGTACCTATTAATTACCAATAAAAAAAGCAGATCTTAAAATGAGATTCGGTTATGCAGTCATATTTTATACCTGTTTTAGTAAGATACATTTTTCAAAATTTTTAATAATTTGGTTTCCTTGCTATAATAGTGGCAACACATGGTACAAAACGTTGGTGATTTGTCCTGGATGCTTTGTTCTCTAAAGTAAATAACATCTTTTCTACAAAGGGGATGTAACAATAATATGGAGCATTCAAGCTGAAAAGATTTACACTAATATCCTTTACTGGTCAAGTTTAACAATATCTGAATGACACAGTCAACTGGACAAAGAAATTGAATTTACCTGCTGAATTTAGGCACACTTCGTTTAACCAATTTATTCAGTGAGATGAGCAAGTAAAAAAAATATTTTGTAAACAATGTAATTTAGTTCTACAAAGATATCTACTGGAGAGAAAGCTGTGGAAATAAATGCACCCTAGCAAACACCAACTGTCGTTATGCCTGTACAACTGTACTTTGTTTATCTCTTACAATAAATTTTGTTAATTTATATATATATGTAACCAAACTTTATTTTACACCCAAAAGCAACAGAGTTAGGTTATCTATTACAGAACACTTCCCGTATTTCTTGATCAAAGCTCCAGTTATATGGAAATTTGCCTGTCTGATGCTTGTTGGAAAAACTTTTACCTGAGAGTATCACAAGATTAACAAATTCTGTTGTTACCAAGACTGTAACTGCTGTTTCTGTACTTACAATAACTTTATAAATTACTTTGGATTTCTTATTACACACACACACACACACACACGCGAGTAGTTGTAAAAAACAGTTTTAAATTACTTTGGATTTCTTATTACACACACACACGTGAGTAGTTGTAAACAGTTTTAATTACTTTGGATTTCTTATTACATACACACACACGTGCGAGTAGTTGTAAACAACAGTTTTAAATTACTTTGGATTTCTTATTACATACACACACACGTGCGAGTAGTTGTAAACAACAGTTTTAAATTACTTTGGATTTCTTATTACACACACATGCACATGCGCGAGTAGTTGTAAACAGTTTTAAATTACTTTGGATTTCTTATCACATACACACACACACGCGCGAGTGGTTAAAAACAACAGTTTTAAATTACTTTGGATTTCTTATTACACATGCACGCACACGCGCGAGTAGTTGTAAACAACAGTTTTAAATTACTTTGGATTTCTTATTACACACACATGCACACATGCGAGTAGTTGTAAACAACAGTTTTGAATTATTTTGGATTTCTTATTACACACACGTGCATATGCGCGAGTAGTTGTAAACAACAGTTTTAAATTACTTTGGATTTCTTATTACACACACATGCATATGCGCGTGTAGTTGTAAACAACAGTTTTAAATTACTTTGGATTTCTTATTTCATACACACACACACACGAGTAGTTGTAAACATCAGTTTGACTTGTGTTTTATCCTAGTAGAAGTCTGAGAATTTTGTATCTATAACAGTAACCAGTCATCTAAGATAATACAGAGCGAGAAAGCTTCAAATGTCCACTTAGAACAATTCTTTAAAACAAATTAGATGTGCTATATCTGAAAAGATTTTATAATAACAATTTATATGTATATAGAAGTTTTATGAAATGTTACTACAAACCAACTGAGTTGGGATACAGGATATTAAAAACTATATGGTTGTATTTCCTGACCTAGTTAACTAATCATTTTAGACCAGCTGCACACAGAAATATTTCTAGAAATGATTCAACAATTACAAACTAGTTGACTATTTGTATACACAAATGTATCTGATTGAATTACAGGAATGATATTACATGCTAAAAAGTTGCACTTCACAGACTAGATCTGATTTCCTTTTTACTGTTTTTACTTCAAGTTGAATCTGTGAATTAAGAGAAAATTTTCATTTGAAAGTTTCATATAAAAACTGTGTGCTTGTGGAATAACTACTATGATACATACCTCCTTGTGTATCCAGCGAGTCGGAGGGTAGTCACTATACCGTATAGCTAACTCCATTAAACCAGCTTCTTGAACCATAGAGGGAGCTGATGTCATACTGTATCCTGCCACCTGTTCTATTCCAGGTATGAAGAAATCCACCCTTCAACATTTTAGAACCCATTCATTAGTTTCACACACTAAAACTAGCAAATAAGTAAACAAAAATGAAAATGACTTCTATTTTAAACTTCATGTATTGAAGTTTGTTTTCAAAATTAATATTTAAAATGCAATTTGTTAGTGGTAACGATTCCTCGGTGAACGTAATACCTACAGCACTTATTTTTGAAAGATTGATTTATACGTAAACAAAACCTTCAAAAGTATCTTATCTGATAATAAACATTTTATTCCAGATTGCTCATTTTTTAAAAAACTAATTACTATATGAAATGCAACAGTTGTGATTTTCATACACCAAAACTAATCTGGCTGTCATGAAATCAATGTCTTATAACAAGTTCGTTTTAATAATGAATGCAAGCTTTTAATATTTAAGTTTTGGCCTACTATGAAATGTGTGGTTTACACAAAACTAATATTTTAAGTCACTTTAGTTTTTTATTGATGTTGATTTTTCTTTTTCAAAACTTAACCAAAAACAGTAATGGAAATCAATATGAAGTTCAAGTTTTCTCAAAACTCTACAGAACTTGTTTTGAAACAACACGTCCAGTGTTACCAGGTACTGCAGCTCAACTTCTAACAAAATCTTAGGGTTAGAAAAATGTGTCACCATCTTGTTTTCAGATAGTTTACAGAAACTTCAAATCTTAATGTCACAACAATTATTAATTAGCTTAGAGCTTTAATGAAACATTGCTTCCAACTTCTTTTAATTATAACAGCATATTGTAAAATTAAAAGGCCTAAGAAAACAATTTACAAGATCTTATAGCTATATAAAATGTTGGAACATAATTTGTCATTTATTCTTGGACATAAATAGAATAAAATCCACAGAAGAAATAAGTTAACATTTAACACACCTTTACAGTTTACTATCAAATTTTTACTTTTTTTTTTTCCACAAATAAGTAAAAAAATATTTTACACTTAATTAATAAAATGTAAAAAGTAATATATTCTTAACTTCAATGTATTTCTCACCATTTTAAAAATGGACTTATTTTAACCTACTGTTTATTTAACACGGTTAAGGTTTCTCTTTTCTTAAGTAGACAAGTTATAAATCTTGATTTCTAGTAGGCTTCCAATAAAATAAGTTTTGGATGTAATTAGCTTGATTTTTATGAAATTGTGGTAAAGTTGAATGCATTCCAGGAAATTGGTTTGATGATAAAAAGAAAAATAAAGAAACATGGTACTAATTGGACACATTTTTCTGGAAGAAAATGACAGATGGAGGTTTGTCTTAAAAATCTCTGCTGTCTATTTTTATTTTTTTACAAGCAATTTGGAAAGATACTTAGGAAAAAGCAATTTAGTTTTCTTAATATTAAAATATAGAGAAAGACTAAATATCCAGAAAGATGTACAGTATCTTAGTGTGTACAAGAGCTTGAAACAGATTTATGGGTTTAATAACTTGGGTTTTTTTAAAGTAATAATAAAAAATGATTATTGTAATCTTGTAAAAACTTTCAGGGATATTTTACTTAGATACAGCAGACCTTATCCATCCCTCTGGTGGTGACCTGCTGAAAAAGCACAAAGAACAAAATACTAGAAATATTCATTTCAAATATCTCAGTTAAGAATATATATAATTTTAACTTTATTCTATGATGAACTTGAACGTGAAGTTTTTAAAATATTTCAGAAACAGAAACAACATATCATCACTGATGGAATGTCAAAATGAGAAAACAAGATTGGAAAAAGAGTTTTAAATGTTAAGAAATATAAATACAATATTTGAGAGCTCTGGAATTAGAAAACTACTTAAAAGCTTATAAAAATTGTTTTCTTCATATGAAATGGATACCATTGCTTTAAAATTTCTTGAAACTTTTGTTCAAAGAGGCTTAGGAAAGAGAGATATTTAGTTTGGGTTGTATGCAACTGTTCATATTTGTGGAATGTTTAACTTTGGCCCAGTATCTTTTTGTCACATTCAACATCCCCTCCTTTAAATTACTCTTTCCTCATCCTTTTTTAAAATCTTACACTAAAATGTTTGAAAATATTCTCCATTTACATACTTTAAACTCGAACGTTAAAAGTCTAAACACCTATGACTTTCTCTATGGTCACATTTCTGTAAACCACCATCTCCCATTTTTGCAAGCCCACAAGCCACTACTTTAACTTCACTTTTTTGCAAGAAATCTACAAACCATTGTCCTGCTTTGTATTCAAATCCTGGTTCTTCTATTCTGACTAAAATCTTTCTCACAGATGGTGACGAATTTTCAATTTTCTGCACTGATGCTTTAAATATTCTCTGTAAGATAAAAACTGGAGTGACACTGACGTAAAATTAAAAAATACAACTTTATGACAAGTTTGAATAAATAGGAATATTTTAAAAGATGATAAACAAAACCAGCACATACAAATTATGAATTAAAAATACACTTGTGCTATATCCCTGAACACCTACTAGTCTGTGAAATTCTCAGGTCACCTTTCACCAAACAGGTATAACTCTGAATACCTACTGGTCTGAAATTTTCAGTTACCTTTTATGACTATAAAAGTTGTCACAGAAATTTTAACAAGTTTTGCCATTGTGCCTCAAAAAAAAAAAACTTCTTTAATTATAAATAAAATTTAAACATTTTATATTTGAACGTGTACTTGATTCCTGCTTTAAGTTAATGTGAAAGTAACCAACAGCCATTAACACAGAGAAACTTATCTCACCATTTGTCGGAACTGTTTGGCAGTTAACGTCAAGTGTTCTACCCTTTTCTTAGAAGTTACTAAACTTCTAAAGATGTGTCTACAGCAACTAAAAATGAAAAGAAACAAAAATTCTTACTCTAAGTACCTACAACTTGTTTTCCAAAACTGGTGCGTTATCAACCAGTCTGGTTACTCCTGTGCAGTAAAGCATTGTAACACACACATCTGAGTTACTACTAAACATAAAAATAACCAAATTAAACTTTAAAAATAATGGACAAGAAATATAAAATGCTGATGGCAATTAAAACTTTCTTCCAAGAAAGTTGATTTTACTTTGAAAAAATATCACTTGCTTCATCTGAAAATACTGCCAAAACCGGAATTCACTGAAGCCAAACTTGTCATCGTGTAGGTCTTCATGTAAACTACACACACTGTTGTGAACACTGAAACCAAACTTGTCAGCGTGTACATCTTCATGTAAACTACACACACTGTTGTAAACACTGAAACCAAACTTGTCATCGTGTACGTCTTCATGTAAACTACACACACTGTTGTGAACACTGAAACCAAACTTGTCATCGTGTACGTCTTCATGTAAACTACACACACTATTGTGAAATCCTCTTTACTGAGTAGTACCCTAAATGTCGTAAGTTGTACTTTCAATATTATAACTTTGTTACTTTCTAGAAAGAGCTTTTAATCATGACAATGTAGCAATTAGAAAGCTATGGCAACACCAAAAAGTACAAAAATAAGGTCAGGATGAATACACCTAACAAAGTAAGTAGCTAAATGTTTCCAAGAATAACTTATCTACAACTAAATGTTTAATTACTGTCAGTTCTCTTAATTTATGTTTGAATAAAAACATTTAAACTGGATAGTGTAATAAAGTTTTGCAATGTCCAGTTCTTGTAACACTGACACAACTTCTGTATTTTTTGTTCCATCATCTTTTCTTTTTAAATACTTGTATCCTCTCTTTCATTTTTTAAATGAATGCCAGCCCAGCGTGAGTGATGACTTGTCTCGATGGGCATCGTGTGTTAGCACAGCGTGATGACTTGTCTCGATGGGCATTG
This sequence comes from Carcinoscorpius rotundicauda, assembly GCA_011833715.1. Classification (NCBI taxonomy): domain Eukaryota; kingdom Metazoa; phylum Arthropoda; class Merostomata; order Xiphosura; family Limulidae; genus Carcinoscorpius; species Carcinoscorpius rotundicauda. The sequence goes on along the minus strand of CM022406.1, from coordinate 45,021,721 downwards.
TGTGTTGTTAGCCCATTCCAAAGTCAAATTCTGAATAATCAGCAGAAATGGGCTGTTATGCTACTTGTTGGTTCCCTACTTTACTAATGTTGTTAAAATGGAGGTCGTAATAGCTTTTGGAAACTTCAAAACCTAAGTAACGTGTTTATACTAGTATCTTACATTATTATAAGAAAGATTTGAGACAATGATTAGCAATACATAATACAGTCCTTCCCTATGCACTAAGCACTGCCATTATTGGTCAAGGTTGTAAACTCACTGTCATATAAATAGGCATTTAATGAAGTTAATTAGGATTCAGTGAGGTTTTGGGTTTAGTATCAGTATTAAGGTTATCTATTTCATCTACTCAGTTACTTGAATGATCAGTAAGGGAATTCTGTAAGTTTATTTGCGAGTTAGGTAAAGTAGTTGTTATTTGTAATTAAGCAAAAAGGTAAGCAATGTTCTGGTGGTCTGTGTTCTGACCATCACACGTATTGAATCCCAGATCACTGTGGAGCAAGTTAAGTTTAACTACGTTGGAATTTTTTATTGAAACATTGTTTGTGAATTTGGGTTTTCCAGTACAAATGAAAGCAGCTTCAAGCAAATGATAAGAAATAAACTAATTTGTTATCATTTCATGAACCAAAGTTCATACTATTTTTTCATGATAATACAAATGAATTCGCCAATCTAAATAGCATGCTGTAATAAAAACATTGCTATGAATATTTATACTTTCTCACAGGAGTATTTTAATGGATAGGTTAAGATCTGTTAATTTATTTTTACTTGAAATAGGAATGTTTTGAGAAGATCTTGTTTTAACTTACAAAGTGATTCAGGATTGGATAAGTATCTCATTTCTTTGTGCTATATTCTGGAAGAAATTGGATAAGAGGAAACAAATTTAAGATTTATAAAAGACAAGAATCCAATTATGAAAGACTGACTTAAGAAGCAAGTTGCTGCCAGCAATAGTGAAAGCCATCATTTTACGGAAGTTTATTTAGGAAACCAATGATTTCCTGAAATTATAGGGTGGATTTAATTTACACTTTTCCTGGTGGTGGGTGGGTAAGGACAGCCTTGAAGGAGTAAACAAGTCCCTTGTTATCCACAAGTTATGTTAGATAAAAATATGTACATAAATGCACTGCTGTGAATATATGTAGCCTATATTTACTACCACAGTTACAACAAACATTTAAAATAAGAACAATTCTAAGAATATTTACAGCTTCTTCTTCAGGATATAACTCAACCAAGCTGATAAAATGTGTACTAAATACTAAAATCAGATACACATTTTCATGATTTCAAGTTTAAGATTAACTCTGGAATTCAAGTTCAGAGGTTTTATAACTGTTACTACTTTAGACCAAGAAAAAGAGTTATTCAAAACATTAAGTACCTTGTCCATTTTAATAAATTACACTGGGGAACACTTTTTCCGTAACTTTGAGTTGCATTGGATATTTTAACCGATTCTAAAGGAGTTTTAGGCGCTGATTTCAAATCTGAAATTTGTTTTTCTCTACAAGCTCTAGTTTGTATGCAATATGAGGTTAATGAAATTGTACAAATGTGAACTTGCATAAACCATGTATAAGCATTTTCACGTCCATATATATAGATAGCTTCTCATATTTTGATCATTCTTCTTTTGTTTCAGATGAAACATGGCTTCCAAAATTAGATATCATTGCAGAAACAAGCCTGATGCCTTCTGCTACATATGTGGATGCTACACACTCAATCGTCAGAGACGTAACATATCCTCGTTCGTCAAGCGTGCCTACAAGGCATATTTTGAAGTTCATCTTGGTGATCAAGACAAGCAATGGGCTCCTCATGTTGTATGCCACAATTGTGAGGAAATGCTTCGAGACTAGACCAAAGGAAAACGCAATGGTCTGCCCTTTGGTGTTCCAATGATTTGGTGCGAACCCACCAACCATATAATTGACTGTTATTTCTGCATGGTAAACACCCTTGAAGCAGGCATGCCAAATATCATACAAGACCCAACTGTAAGCAGAGATAAGATCATCTTTCCTCCTCTTCACATCAAAATAGGTTTGATGAAGCAATTTGTCAAGGCACTGGAAACCAAAGGTGAATGTTTCCAACACATCATCACAGCTTTACCAGGGTTATCATTTGAGAAGATCAAAGCAGGCGTGTTTGATGGCCCACAGATTCGAACTCTAATTCGTGATGATCAGTTTGTTGCTAAGATGACCACTTTAGAAAAGGCAGCATGGTTTCCTTTGTGGCAGTCGTTCAGAACTTCCTTGGAAACAATAAGGTGGACAACTACAGTGAACTTGTGAACAGAATGCTCCTTGCTTTTCCGGTGCAACATGAGCATTAAGCTTCATTTTTTGAACAGCCACCTTGATAAGTTCCCTGACAACCTGGGGGATGTGAGTGACGAACAAGGAGAATGATTCCACCAAGACCTAAAGGTCATGGAAGAACGCTACCAAGGGCGCTGGGACAAAAGTATGATGGCTGACTACTGCTGGAGCATTAAACGAGATTGTCCAGATGAAGTATACAAATGCAAATGTTACAAACGCAAATTCCTACCTGAATAAAATAAACAAACAAATTGATAAGCTATTCCTATAAATTCCTATAATAACGAAAAATTAAAAAATAAATAAAAATGTCAAATTGCATAAAATCTGTAGCTTGCAGACAAAAACCGACTTCAGATTTGAAATCAACACACTCAAATTGCCTATAGAAAGGTCTTTTTTTAAATGCAACAAAATGAGTGTTCCCCAGTGTTATTATTCTCAAAATTTAACTTCAATTAAATATTCTGTTGTCACAGCTCTTTACAATAATACGATACTGGCCTAAGTTATATTAAAGTAAAATGTATTAAAAGTCAATATTTCCCGTTCTCTCAAATTACAGCATTAAAAACAGGAAGTTGGTGTCATTTAATCAAAACTTGTACAACTTTTGTCACATTATAAATTTAAATTAGGTTCTACAGTTTTCCTTGTTTTCACAAACACTTATTAATTCAATCTTTATTTAGAAGTTATACCAAGGGATTTTATCCCGATTGCATTTAACTTTTCATTTTATACAAACATTAAATGATTAAGCCTATTTGGTATGTGGAACTCTCTACCTCAGACAAGAATTTTCAGTAACACTTAGTATGAAACGTGTCTCGTGGGTTAACATTAACTGATCACCTGTCTATTACCATCTAAGGTTGTCAATGTAACAAGACACTAGATATAGTTTTTAGTAGAATAAATATAATGATATGGTTATAACCAATAATATTAGAAGTTGCAATAAATATTGCGTATTCCACAAATCCGATATAGGTTCACTGTGGCAAGTGACAATTCAAAATACTATCATTTACCCCATAGTTTCCCTAACAATTAGTATTAAATCTATTATGTCAAAACTTACTTTTTAAAGTTTAAAAAGTTAAACTGGGTGTTTGGTTTTCACCCATGAATGATCAATATTTACCAAACACAATAAAAATACAGTAATTTAATTTTTGTTAAAAGTTTAACTTTCAGTTATATTTACTTACATTTTTGTATACAAAGTGTTACTAAACTTCGTACTTGATTTACAAAATAATGTCAGCTGGGTAAATCTCATGGCTAGCATTATACTGAGTGATAGAGTTCAAAATTATAAATTACATTAACTAACTGGTGGATCGTATTTCGTCTTACAATGTTAAATTAGGTACAGTCAAGGAGGAAAAAAAAAGGACAACTCAAAATTCCAAGGCCATAACTCGTGCGACGCAGTAGATATCATAGCATGGTTATATGAAAAATCATGTATAGTTTACATACGACTTTAACGCCCCCTCTCATAAAATTTGGAACAAACCAGCATCGATCCGCTGAAATTAAAATAAACATTCTTTTAGCCACGATATTCAAAGTAAACTAGTTCTTTTAAAAAACAGAAAGTTTTGAAATAAATTGATCATACAGCAAAAATGTGAAATAAATATTTTTTAGAAGTTGTATACTGTCTTGTATGTTTGGCTTTAAAATATATCAATATATCATTATTTGTTCCAAATTTTAAACGATACTACGCAAAATAGACAAGAGTAGCACGTTATTCGTCGATGATCAGCTCTAAGGTTAGAAACAATTAAATCTCTCCTCTTGATTCAGCAGTAAGTTTGAAAGTTTATAGCGTTAAAATTCCAAATTAGATTTTGGTGCTTTGCGCTCCTCAACAGACAAAAACAACTATCGAAATTTCAGAACTTTCAAAGAAACTTGGTTTTCCCAAGGACTGGCATGGCCAAGCGCGTAAGGCATGCGACTCGTAATCCGAGGGTCGCGCTAAACATGCTCCCCCTCCCAGCCGTGGGGGTGTATAATGTGACGGCCAATCCCACTATTCGTTGGTAAAAGAGTAGCCCAAGAGTTGGCGGTGGGTGGTGATGACTAGCTGCCTTCCCTCTAGTCTTACACTGCTAAATTAGGGACGGCTAGCACAGATAGCCCTCGAGTAGCTTTGTAGGAAATTCCAAAACAAACAAATGGTTTTCCCAAATTCCCTCTTTATCTAATTGAACTAAATTTCTACGTGATTGACATAATATATATAACAAACTAAAAGAATATGGAAAATAAGACAGAAAAGAATAAATATCAATATTGTGTATATCATATTTATTAAATTGTTGGACACAAAACACCACGGTGTTTCAAGTGGTATTGAGAGACCCTCTTATGCTATCATATTCATGCGTCCTTTGGTGTTTTTTGGTTGTTACGTGGGTAAGCCTAATGTGGTGGATAAGCTTAAACATTTAAATTGAGATAGGTTTGAACACTAGGCTTTGTGAATATATTATACTTGGTTTACGTCGTTTTCATTACTAATTTAATTTGTGCACTTAATATGTGTACATAATTTCTAACCTAACTTTAAAAATCTTGGTACCAACTTACATTCTAAAAGAGCAAAGGACCTTATTTTTTAGATATTGGTATTTTCAGTCTGTTTATTTGTTGTTAAACGCAAAACCATACGGTGATCTATCTGTACTATAACAACCACAGGTATTAAAACCCTAATTTTAGCCTCATAAGTCCACAGATATTTACCACTGAACCACTAGGAGATATTTTGAACATGAACGATACAATGGCTTAGTTAAGAATAGATATTAAATACAACTACTAACTACAGAATTTAAGTATCTTTCGTCCTTCTTAAGACCCCAACTGTCAAGTTCCTGATAAGAGTTGATAACTTGTTTTTATTTCACGAAGCTGATACATGTGAAAAGGTAAATATCCACAGAAGTATTTAGTTGGTGTTTTAGCTTTGTTTCTGTGTCATAAATAAAACGTTTATAACAACAATGAACAAAATTAATTCAAAGTTAAAGATAATTGAAATATATAAAACAACATATGGTTTATTTTTCTAATGATTAAAACTAGATACTTTTTAAAAAGCACCAAAAACAAACACAATGTCTACAAAACCTTTTGCAGATCGTAAGTCCAATACTGGTACTTAGTTGATTGTAGCCACTACTTAGCCACCCACAAAATTTTCTCTTGTCAAAAGTATACTTAAGTCTATTCAATTACTTTAAAATTTCAGTTGACAAATCGAACTATCCAAACATAATTCACTTATTTATCATTGAGTTACTACCGTTGTACTCGATATGTTTAAAATTGTATGCTGCATTTTTTTTTTCTTTTGCATATCCGAGAATCTTCTGCCTATTTGTCAAAGTGCACTTACAGTTTTCCTCTTAACACGTTAACCGTTAGGCCTTTCCCTTTTACCGTAGTTAACATTGGGCGAGCTTCTTTTAGGGCTGCGACGATTACGGACTTTAGTAACCAGTTAATCTTTGCCTCTTAACCGAACCGTAACCGGTTAATCGTGTAATCGTCACAGCCCTAGGAATTTGTGCGTGACGGCCGCACCGAACGTTAACAAAAACTCTAAAGGCTTTCAACAGCAACAACAACGAAAATTCAACCAAACAAAAAGGCAAGCAGTTCGTAAAATCACAATAGGCAAACATACCAATGTCAAGGTCAAATAATGGAATATTTACATGTCGATAATTCGTATTGTTTTCCCCTCGTTTATTTTTCTCGGAAAAAAAATCTTAGATTAACCGGTTAAGAGCAGTAACCGAACCGTAACCGGTTAATCGTGTGATTGTCACAGCCCTAGCTTCTTTTGATTTTACTCTCACTTCTAATCTTGTCTGCCTGCTTGTTCCTACACTTCTCGTACTTTTTATATTCTTATTAAATCGTCTGTCCACCATTTTTCTCTTCATCAATGAATTACAAACACAACTTCCAAGACTCGTCTGCTTTAAACTCTGTAATAATAATAAAATAAATTTAAATAATCTTAAAATATTCATTCAGACACAAAAAATAGTATTAAAATTAAACAATCTCTTATATCATGACAGAGACCCTGGTCAGTGCGTAGACTATAAAGCTGGTAAAACATTCATTACTTCTGACCCGACGATGACCGACTCCTATTGGCTGTTACGTTTTGGTTTCGTTGGTGTTTATTTGTATTTTTTTTCCATAGTACATGTGCATAGACAGAATAATGTACTCATTTATGTGAGAAACACTTTTAACTAGTGTAAAACATCTTTAGATACCATCAAATTTAGGCTCAGCATGGCCAGATGGGTTAAGGCGTTCGACTTGTAAAGTGAAGGTCACGGGTTCGAATCCCCATCGCACCAAACATGCTTGCTCTTTCAGCCGTTATAATTTAATGATCAGTTCCACTATTCGTTGGTAAAAGAGTAGCGCAAGAATTGGCTGTAGGTGGTGATGACTAGTTGCCTTCCCTCTAGTCTTACACTGCTAAATTGGGGACGGCTAGCGCAAATAACCCTCGTGTAGCTTTGTGCGAAATTCAAACAAACAAGAACCAATGTAACTTTGCCACTCACTTTACATCTGTTATATCTTCACTTTATGTGCTTTTCGTGCTTTAGATTTCAGACTGTAACGACTACTTGATAGCAAACCAAAAAAACATAGAAAAAGTTTTTATTTAAACCTATTTTTGCTACAACTGCATATTTTATTATAATATTATATTTAATGTCAGTAATACAAACATGTTCCAACTAACAGTTTCATTTTGACCCTAGTTACTGATTAGGTATTATTTTATTGCAGCTTAAAGCTTTTCCAGTAAGGAAAATTTGTTTCTAGAACAGATACGAACTGGTACGATCATTCTCAAGTATACAAGTGGATCGTTTCTTAAATTATATAACATGGCCAGGATTTGACTCTCCAGTCTTTTCTGCCCTAATGGCTCAGCTGAATGTTTGATACATAATTACACTAAAAACTGTGTTTCGATATCTTTGATAGGCCTAGCACCGATAGTCTAATGTGTAGCTTTGCGCTTAGGAACAAAGACATGTTCGCTATAGGTAAATGTGGCTATATTTTAGGCCTCTGTAATACGGTCACATTTCGGTTGTTTCATATTTAACTAAAGAGGGCGAATAAGTCCGACCGCAATTTGAATTATGCTGTATTCTTGGTCTCATTGGAACAATTAGTATCAGATATTGAACTTTGACTTGATTCCAAAGTCTGCGACAAAATAAACACGAAAACAGCGAGTGTACCTTTGATAACATTTCCTAACCAGTAACGTCTAATAGCAACGGGTTTTAGTACGTCAGGTGATTAGGAAAATTTACGTTACCAAAACCTTACGTTACCTGAACTATTACTAGGTTTAACTATTTCAGTTTTTATACTATAAGGAAAACAGAAGTTAAATGCTTTTGTTTATAACGCTATGAAATTCTATATTTATTTTTGCGTTGACAAATGACGCTACAATATACAAAAATTTAGAAATTATAAAGACCTTTGACCCTTAAAATTTGACAATGTTTCTAAATAGTTCAATCTCAAGTTAGCATTCTGAGATTTGAAATCCAGAGGTCCATTCTCTGTAGTAGATATTGCAGAAATTTCCATGTGGCTTGGTTTTAAAACAAATAAACAGTTTGACCTCCTTAAATTTTCGGGGTTTAATGTTATAATACGTAGAAATCGAGTGAATTAAAAAACAATTATCTTCATTTGAATAATTTTAAAAGCTTGTGTTTTTGTGTGGGCGGTAAGAGTACATATTGCATTTTGGAGATTGAGTAAAGTTTGACAGGAAATTACGAATTTTACCGGCTACAATTGTAGAATTGATAAATATACATATCATATGTATGACAGTAACAACTTGCGCACCGGACGCAGCGTTATTCGTGTATTCATTCACGCTAAATGACGTTTATCACGCTCTTGTATACGTACATTTATATCAGTTTTACAGATTCTTAGAAGAACAATATATAAGTTTATCTGTTGGCAGCGTCATAATATAAAAAACTTACCTCAGTGCACAGGATAGTCTATTCTGGCTAATATAATATTTATACTTTTTTATTTGACTTCACTGCACAGATTTGTACCTCGAATGTTAACAAGCTTTTCAAAATTTATGAAGCTAAACAAATAAGTTAAACTCGAGCAAACTATAAACCTGTGGAACTTGAAAGCACGAAAGTAAATATTGCATTCTTTTATTTTTCATGGCGTTTAATGAGCAAACCTCTACATCGAGAAATACGTTTAAACGTATTTCAGTGGAATGCTCAATCAGAAATTATTGGTTGCTAGTAATTCTTATTTGTACCGTTCATAACGTACTTGGATTTAACGTAGACACCAAATTTCCAGTCGTTTTTAAGAATTCAGTGTGGAACTCGGAGAACACTTACTTTGGATTTTCTGTAGCTTTTCATAGAAACGACGCCGGGAAAATGTAAGTTTTTAATTATATGTTAGTTTATTATACAATGCTTTTCTATAAACTTTTTGAACGAATAAGATTCAGACGCTGTATATAGAGTAAAATAATATTTATTATAAGGTAACCGATCGTTTATCATAATCAAGTACATTTTCATTCGTTACAAATGTCACTAAGTTTTGCTCTAAGGACTACAGTACAATTAAGAAGGCTTGAACTAAATAAAAATACTTATCTAACAACCGAATTTATTATTATAATCTGAATCGAAATCCAGTATGTTCCTCTTACAACGTGGGCCCAACATGTGTGTATAGATAGTTCATGTTTTCGAATTACACAGATAATTGCAATGTATTTCACAACAAAGTACACCATTTTTTCTGTATTTCTGTGGTCATATTATCTTGTGTTTGTTTGTTTGTAAATGTTTTCACTTTCAACCAGTACAAACTTCGAAAAGTTAATGCAAAGTTTTTGTTATCCTATTAAAACACTTGTTTTAATATCTAGTTCATACAGTTTCAAACTAACATGTGTCTTTATCTCCTAGAAACCACACCCAGAGCTGTTCTCTTAAAATAATCATTTGACGATAATTTATTATAACACGTTACTTTCGTTTACTCCTTCAAGGTCAAGTGATAAGGCACTCGACTCGTAGTCTAAGGATCGCGGGTTCGAATCCCCGTTACACCAAACATGCTCGCCCTTTCAGCCGAAGGGGCGTTATAATGCCACGGCCAATCCCACTATTCGTTGGTAAAAGAGTAGCCCAATAGTTGGCAGTGGGTGGTGATGATTAGCTTCCTTGCCTCTAGTCTTACACTGCTAGATTAGGGATGGCTAGCGCAGATAGCCCTCAAGTGACTTTGCGTGAAATTCAAAGCAAACCAATACTCCTTCAAGGCATTTAACTAGTTCTATTCATTTTTTATTTAAACTTTGGTATCAACCGAGTGGCTTTGAAGGGTAGTTTTTCGTGAAAACCTAGAGAAACTTAAAAAAAAAGCAAGTTAAATTCTTGATTTAATCGGGAGAGACTTGCGACACCAAAATTCGAGGTTTTATCCCTGCGATTGGCTCAACGCAGATGGTCCTTTCTGTAGCTTTGAGCTTAAAAAGAAAGACAAATGCAGATTAACCGTAATCATTTTTGATGAATTAACTTTACTTGTAGTTATTTTATCAACAGATTACAGGAATAATTCTGTCTGAGATATTTACATGATTACAGCTGCATAATTCTAGACTATGTATGGAACATTGTTTCGAGAACTTCGGAGGAACTCATTACTTCGATTTTTAAAAATAGAATGAATTAATGATAATCCTTTAAAACCGAGCGGATTATCGCCAATCCTTTAAAGCATAATGGATCAAAGTTAAAACAGTGTATGTTCAAACTAAATCCCATAAATTCAGTGGATTAAATTAATCCTTTAAACACAGTAGATTAACATTAAATCCTTTAAACAGAGTGGGTTAATACTAAATTCTTCAAAACTCCAAATTAATGTGAATACTTTAAACAATATGGATTAAAATTAGTCATGAAAGTCAGTAAATTACAGTTGATAACAATGATGAATTAAGTGTCCTTTCAAAATTCTTGCCGTTGAGAGAACTGAGGTGGGGTAGAGTGCAGCACTTTATATCTTGTGAGAACATGTATTATAGCATTTGGGAAATTAACCAAGTTCAACACTAAGCACTTTCCTTTGGGTGCGGTGACCACAGCGGAAGCTAAGTGACATTTAGGGTTAACGTCAATTCCCTAAAATTAACATTAACCAAGATACAAATAACGTATTACCAAAGTTTTGATACCTTACTGAAGTACAAACTGTTACACTTCTTACAAAATATTCACCGAAGTAATACTTTCTAAAGACTTTACTTATTACAGAAAACCAATATTTATACTATAATACTTTATGAATTTAGTGATTGATTTTCAATATTTATGTAGTACTTCATGAATGTAGTGATTGATTTTCAATATTTATGTAGTACTTCATGAATGTAGTGATTGATTTTCAATATTTATGTAGTACTTTATGAGTGTAGTGAATTATTTGTTTATTTTATCCACATATTTGAGTTTACTTAACAGTTACGTTAATTCTAATCAATATTTATTATTATTGGTTGTTATTAAGGGTCAAGACACACAGAGTACTGTCTGTGCCACGGGTGTCTGAACTTGATTTCTCGCGGCATAAGTCCGCAGATACACCACTATGTCACTATATGAAGGGCTTGTTTGGTGTTAAATAATACACTAATGCTTTGAATTCTTTCTTGAAGGGAGGGGGGCATTTCAATATAAAGTATTTGATTTTGCTTTTTTCGAATATCCTCTTGATGCTTTAATTGAATAGTTGTTTTTTATTGACATTCTTATAATGTACACAAGTCAATGAAGTTAAACAAGTATTTTTTTTCCAAAGTAAACCCCCTGTTCTACCAACTTGCTCAAACGTTATCATGTTTTTCTTTAGGATTTTGGTGACAGCCCCTAAAGCTAATGGCTCTGCTTTCGGATCTGATGTTGTCGAACCGGGAATTTTGTACAAATGTATTTTTGTAGAAGGAGAATCCACAACCACCTGTAACGAAGTTGAAATCGATACCACAGGTAACATATTACTTTGATCTGGTTCCAGGTTTCACCATATGAGTACCAAAGTGACTCACCTATTGACATTCTGTTAATGTGTGTGTGTGCGTTTTTCGTATAACAAAAACACATCGTGCTATTTGCTATGTCCACCGAAGGGAATCGAACCTTTGATTTTAGCGCTGTAAGTCCAAAGACATGACGCTGTCCCACGGGGAAACTGCTTTGTTAATTACGAAAGAAATACATAAAAAAATAGATAAGAGAAACAAAAGGAAACAAAAAGAAATATATAAAAAATACTCGAGTGTTGTTCTGACCGTTGTATGAAACAAAAAACAAAGTAACGCGTAAGTAAAAAAAAATACATAATAAAAACTACGAATATTAATAATCAGCTAGCAAAAAACACTATAAATACTTGTTACATTAATGAAAGGAAGATCCCTTGTAAAAAGCTAAGCTTCTGTATACCATATGATAGCCCGTTTTATATTCTGATATTCTGGTTTAACATTTAGATCGATCGTGTTTTTATTATCTCAGTATTTATAATTAGGAACGTGCGAGGGACACCATAAATATCGTACAGTTTTGCACCAATATGAAACATACTAATTAACTCGGATAATTGGTTGTAAGGGCGTCAGTAACGCTTCGACTTCTTTCGATACATTAACAGAAGTGCCTTAACCATGACAACCATAAAGACTTTACAATAAACGTCTTGTGCTTAGAAACATCTAAAAAAACAGGTTTAAAGTCACTCATATGTTGAGAAGTTTTGAGTGATTATTGGAAAATTCTGAGAATTTCGACCTTTATTTACATTTGTTTTCGTGCCATCTAGGTATATTCTGGAGATATATTATGGATTAATAATACTAAATTGTATTAAAATTACGTTTCCACCCTGAATTATTAAAACATTCATGGTCCCAGTGTCAAGATAAAAATTCACTTAGTTACGCCCCCCAGTGGCTCAGCGGTATGTCTGCGGACTTACACGCTAAAATCCTGGTTTCGATACCCGTGGTGGGCAGAGCACAGGTAGCCCATTGTGTAGCTTTGTGCTTAATTCAAAACAACAACACTTAGTTACCTCTCGTGGAGATTTACACAATTGCTAATTTTGTTCATTGGTTTTGATAATTTTTATTTTAATTTCTGTTTTTAAAAAGCGTCGTTTGAAACTTTTAAGTTGTGACACACTATTGATGAAGTACGCAAAATTCTGTTAGAAGTCGTTCACGAGCTAAAAATGTGCCGTTTCAAACGTTTCTTTACGTTTAAGGCATATCAAACTATAATATAAAGCGAAGTTTTTCTCAGTAACCCTGAGTGATGGATGACCTTATATGGGTAAATATTCTAACACATACATTGTCGAACAAACTGATATTTAGATCTGTATGAATTTTTATGTCACCTTCTGTTTATATAAAAATAACGTCTTCCATCCAAATACAGCCACCTCTTGTCAAATCCACTAATAGTTGGTAAAGAGTGGGCCGTGGGTGGTGATAACTAGTTGCCTTTTCTCCAGTGTTAGGGACAGCTAACGCAGATAACCCTCGTGTAGCTCTGCACAAAATTAAAAAAACGAACAATTTTTATAAACCCTTCATTCTGTTGTACAGATAGTTTTATAAACCCTTCGTTCTATTGTTCAGACATTTTTATAAATCCTTCGTTCTATTGTACAGATATTTTAATAAACTCTTCGTTCTATTGTACAGATATTTTAATAAACCTTTCGTTCTATTGTGCAAATATTTTATGAATCCTTCGTTCTATTGTACAGATATTTTAATAAACTCTTCGTTCTATTGTACAGATACTTTAATAAACCCTTTCTTCTACTGTGCAAATATTTTTATAAACCCTTTCTTCTATTGTGCAAATATTTTTATAAACCCTTCTACGTACTATTGTGCAGTATTTGTATAAACCCTTCTATGCCTTATTGTACAGGTAATGAGAACGAAGTGGAGGAAAGCGACTTTGTCCGTTATAAAGATTTGAAAAACAAAATGTGGTTTGGTGTTTCAATGGACGTGCAACATAATGGACAGAACAATGTTGTGGTAAGTGGGACGTTCGTCTTCTAATAGACAACCCTTACAATGATAGAATCAAATTTTGAAAGTAACAATTTGCCCCAGCGATACAGTTTCAACGAGAAATAAGTTTCATCAATTCGTTTATGAAACAGAATAAACCGTCGAGTTTCTTCGTTAAATCAAGTCTGATAATTCTTATTTAATGTGGTTTATTTCGTTATAAAGTAATATATATATCATGTCCGGTTTAACTTATTATTTCTTGTTTGATTACAATCGTTCTGGTTTTCCACTGTTTCAACTGAAGTTGGTGTTTGAAGGTGACGCATCAATGTGGCAACTGGTTTTCTTTGTTTGTTGTTAAGCTACACACAATGGGTTACCAGTGGTGTGCCCAAAAACAAGCCCATAATCCCTATTCTCATTTTAAAAAATGATATTAAACTAGTGGGTTGACTTGGTAATAGCCTTTCAGAGGCTCAACAGTAAGCCTGAAGGTTGAGGAAACCAAACCCCAGATTTCAATACTTGTGATGAGCACAGCCTAAACAGCCCTTTGTCGAGCTTTGTACTCAATCAGAGGCAAAGCAGAAAAACTTAGCAACATTGCAAAATATATTTTTTTAATTTAGAACTATTTGTGCAGTGTGTTAAGATTGCTCATTAATAACAGAATTTGTCCTTACTAACTATAATAATATATTTCAAAATTTTGTATAGTTTGGTTTGATTTTAAATGTATTTAATGTCACAACTTCTGCTTCTGAATTTAATGTCACAACTTCTATTTCTGAATTTAATGCCATAACTTTTGCTTTTGAATTTAATTTCACAACTTCTGCTTCTGGATTTAATGTTCCAACTTCTGCTTCTGAATTTAATGTCACAACTTCTTTTTCTGAATTTAATGTCACAACTTCTACTTCTGCATTTAATGTCACAACTTTTATTTCTGAATTTAATGTCACAACTTCTATAACTGAATTTAATGTCACAACTTCTTTTTCTGAATTTAATGTCACAACTTCTATTTCTGAATTTAATGTCACAACTTCTTTTTCTGAATTTAATGTCACAACTTCTACTTCTGAATTTAATGTCACAACTTTTATTTCTGAATTTAATGTCACAACTTCTATAACTGAATTTAATGTCACAACTTCTTTTTCTGAATTTAATGTCACAACTTCTTTTTCTGAATTTAATGTCACAACTTCTACTTCTGAATTTAATGTCACAACTTCTATTTCTGAATTTAATGTCATAAAAGGGGTGAAAATTTAGACGATTGAGTGACAGAAGAAAATAAAGAAAACAATTATATGTCTAGAATTACGTGCGGAAGATTACAGGATAGAGAAGGCGCCACAAGAAAATCTTGTCCAAGCCTTTCAGGCCCTTCAAACGCATCTCTTTGTGCTAATCCCAATCTGAATCCGGAATTTTGTGACCGAAATTTCACTTTTTTTAAGAAATGAAAGTTGATATATGGGACATGTAAATTCGGATCTTGAACCTTTTAATGAGTATTTCACAACTATTACATATTTTAAGCCCAGGACGAATAGTTGAGCTGCATGTAAAAGACCGAGCAGTTAAAACATTTATCCCCACAAATTCGGTAACACGTTGTTTTTAAAATGAATGTTACAAACTTTCACCACAGCATGCACAATGAACATACGTTAACTGTTCCCATAACATGAACAAAAATTGGATATTTTTAGTAACTGTTGTTGTTTTGAATTAAACTACACAATGGGCTATCTGTGCTCTGCTCACTATGGGTATCGAAACCCTGTTTTTAGCGTTGTAAGCCCGCAGACATACCGCTGACCCACTGGGGAGCTGTTTAGAAACGTCAGAATTATTGTAAACGCACTGTGTTTTGATTTTAAAGCAACGTCACGTCATGCGGTCTCAAATAACGTAATAATAAACAGTTTGTTTAGCCGCAGAATGAAGAATTCACTGGAATGGACCATAAAGGACGAATTTCAGAAATTCTTTTGTCTGCAGACGGAAATTTTTAAGCGTCGTCGTCTTCACTGCTTTTTTTTAACAACATTCCAGTGTACAAGATGGAAGATATATGCTTTAACAACATTCCAGTGTACAAGATGGAAGGTATATGTTTTAACAACATTCCAGTGTACAAGATGGAAGATATATGTTTTAACAACATTTCAGTGTACAAGATGGAAAGTATATGTTTTAACAACATTCCAGTGTACAAGATGGAAGATATATGTTTTAACAACATTCCAGTGTACAAGATGGAAGATATATGTTTTAACAACATTCCAGTGTACAAGATGTAAGGTATATGTTTTAACAACATTCCATTGTACAAGATGGAAGGTTTTTTTAACAACATTCCAGTGTACAAGATGGAAGATATATGTTTTAACAACATTCCAGTGTACAAGATGGAAGATATATGTTTTAACAACATTCCAGTGAACAAGATGGTAGGTATATGTTTTAACAACATTCCAGTGAACAAGATGGTAGGTATATGTTTTAACAACATTCCAGTGTACAAGATGTAAGGTATATGTTGTTTTTTTAATTTTTGGGATGAAAGTTGAACATAATTATCAGTTTTCTGAAATTAAATATTTGTTTGGATACCCTTCTGTAGTTTAGGTTTTTCTTTAGTTAAAGCATAGAAAAAAATATCCTCTCTGTTTCCACAGGTTTGTGGACACCTTTGGAAAAACCAAAAGTTCTCGGATTACTGGGCTAATGGCGTCTGCTACTTGCTCACTAAAGACCTTACGCTTTTGAATGGGAACAAATATCTACCGCTAGTCGACCGTTGTAAGTACAGAGAGTGACAAGTATACTTTAGATTTTGACGGCAACCAATTTATTTTTGAAATTAAGAACATTGTGTTCAAAAACTCTATTTTTTAAACAAAAGTAAATAATAATAAACGTTTGAAACTGATTGTACAGTCAGAAGAGCGAAAATATACTTTATGTAAGAAGGAAATACAGAGACTAGTGGCAGATTTTGGGATGAGAGAGAACTGATTTTTGGACTAGGGCCCAGAATGGCCAAGCGCGTAAGGCGCACGAATCGTAATCCGAAGGTCGCGGGTTCGCGCCCGTGTCGCGCCAAACATGCTCGCCCTCCCAGCCGTAGGGGCGTTATAATGTAATGGTCAAACCTACTTTTCGGCCCTTCAGTGGCTCAGCGGTATGTCTGCGGACTTACACGCTAAAATCCGGGTTTCGATACCCGTGGTGGGCAGAGCACAGATAGCCCATTGTGTAGCTTTGTGCTTAATTCAAAAACAACAACAACAACTTTTGGAATAGAATATATATACTTAGTGAGAAATAGGCCTAGTTGTAACGATAGATAAAATTCCTTAATAATAAAGTAAAAGAGGAACGTGATAATAGAAATTTGTTAAATGTTTCGAAATCATCAAAATTCTCTCATCAATAATCTAGAGCCATGAATAAAAACAACCAACAAACAAACAGTACAGTGGTACCTCGGTTCTCAAACTTAATCCGTTCCAGAAGGCTGTTCGAAAACCGAATCAATTTTTCCCGTAAGAAATACTGTAAATTAAATTAATCCGTTACAGACCTCCAAAAATTACGCATTATGAGGCATTTTTAGTAAAAATATTGCTTATTTATACCTTTATAGTAATACTTACATGTTAACCACAAAAACTAAAAACACAATAAAAAAGCAATAAATGATTTTAACTGCACTTTACCTGTGCTGAGGAGAGCTGATGGCGTAAGTGAAAGGTGGTGAGGAACGTGGAGAGTAGGAGGGTTATTACTGTTTGGAAGGGGAGTCACCTTCCATGAAAACGTCAGGTAACTCTCCTTCTGGGGTTCTTTATCTTTTCTGTCTCTTTGTACCGCTTCAACCAGCTTGAGACTCACTGGACCTATTTCTCACTAAAAACTTGTCTAATGAGGTTTGTTTCTGCCTGCATTTTCAACTGTTTCTGAAGTAAGACATGGCATTGTCATTGAAAAGGTTTATTCTGCAGTTTGTTACAGCTTTGTCAGGGTGAAATTTTTCCACACAACTTTGTAACTCTTCCCATTTTCCACACATTTCCTCAATTACTAAACTAGGAAGATCCTCCTTTCCCTCCTCCTCATCTGAAGACACTTCCTCAGTTGCCTTCTGTTGCTGCTCCCTCTGAAGGTCTTGGAGTTCTTCTGTGGTGAACTCAGTGTTATGGTCTTCCACCAACTCCTCCACATCATCACCACTCACACATACACTTGCCTAGTGAGACAATATCCTCAACAACAGGCTCAGACTCAAAGCCTTCAAAGTCTCTATCTGCTACCGAGTCTGGCCATAATTTCTTCCAAGCTGATTTCATAGTCCTCAAAGACACTTCCCTTTAGGCTTTATCTATGATCCTCAAGCAATGGAGGATATTAAAGTGATTTTTCCAAAACTCCCTGACGGTTAACTCTGTGTCAGAGGTCACTTCAAAGCACCTTTGAAACAGTGCTTTGGTGTAAAGTTTCTTAAAGTTCGATATGACCTGTTGGTCCATGGGCTGAATGAGAGGAGTCGTGTTAGGGGGCAAGGGCTTTACAGTAATGTAACTGTACTCCTCCACCAACCGGTCCTCCAAGCCTGGTGGGTGAGCAGGTGCATTGTCCATCACAAGAAGGACCTTGAGTGGCAACTGTTTTTCCGTGAGGTAATTCTTTACACTTGAGGCAAACACTTCGTGGACCCGCTTCGAGAACTACTTGGGCTTCTTAAAAGGTTAATGAAAAGATTTACTTTTGTAAAAATCGAGACGATTCGTTTGGTATCGGCCCGGCATGGCCAAGCGCGTAAGGCGTGCGACTCGTAATCCGAGGGTCGTGGGTTTGCGCCCGCGTCGTGCTAAACATGCTCGCCCTCCCAGCCATGGGGGCGTATAATGCTATGACCCACTATTCGTTGGTAAAAGAGTAGCCCAAGAGTTGGCGGTGGGTGGTGATGACTAGCTGCTTTCCCTCTAGTCTTACACTGCTAAATTAGGGACGGCTACCACAAATAGCCCTCGAGTAACTTTGTGCGAAATTCCAAAAAACAAAAAACAATCGTTTAGTATCATTTAGAAGTTGGTATGAACAGCGTTTTAGAAGTTGTGTGATACACATATAAACACTGAATATTATATATATATGTTAATTAATAAAATGAACATATGTGGTCATTGTTTTAAGAATAATATGGTATATACTGTTCTAGTTCTTATTACTGGTGCGATCTTATCATGAATTATTTCAAATCTTCCCAAACTGATAAATAAATCGCCTATACTCGTCTTTTGTTTGTTCTGGAAAGAACAAAATATTACACAAATTAATGTGTTTTTGTTTTGTAGTTAATCACAGAGCTACACAATGGGCTATCTGTATTGTGCCCACAAAGAGTGTCGAAATCGGGTTTATAACTTTTAAGCCCATAAACGTACCGCTGAGCTACTGGTGGTGGGCGATTATGGTTTAGAAAATATGGAGATTAAAAAAAAATGTATAACTGCCACAAGAGGGAGCTTCATTTTATTTTATATTCGTCACTTCGTTTCAGCTGTTATAAAAAGCGTAGTTTTTTATATTAGAAGGTGCAAGTGACTTATGAAATATTAATTTAAAATCGGATACTTATAGAAGTAAAATGTTTATTTTATCATCAAGGAGTGGTTGTGTTTTAGGGCTGTTTCTTGGAGACGGAAACTTTAAAACTGAAACTATATATCTGTTTGTTTGTTTTTTTGCAGCCAAGAATACAAAATACGTCAACTCAACCCAAGTGAACTACTACCAGTATGGCCAATTTGGAATATCTACTTCATTCACTCAGGTTATTACAAAAAAAAATATATACTAACAGAATATACAACTATAAGTATACAGTGTGTGTCTATATATATTTAATATTTGTTCCAGAATTACAAATTAGAGTAACAATAATAAAGAGGTAGATATGATTTGGCAGTGATGTATTTGCTTCGATGGGTTGCTGTGAAATGACTCTCAGAATTTTCTCGCTTGTTAATCACCTCCACGACACAAGCGACCCCTGGGACCACCCACCGGTTCTTATTCACTTGTTATGTTGTTTCGTACGGCCTTGGCAATGGCGTTACGTGTCAGAAAACCTCTACGAATAATGCCAAATATTTAATTTTATCCGACAACTTCGTATCAAATAACTTTTTCTGGAATATCTTAGTAAGAGATATATTTATATAAATAACCTTTAATAAACTATTTAATGTAATTTTCAGTTCCTATGTAAGTAAAATGTGTAAAACTGGGGGTGCTAAAACACACCAGCACTTCCGGTTTCAACACCATTAGTGTGTAGCGGGGGTCTGTAAACCGGGGGCAAAAAAATTATTTTTCCTTCCAGTAATTTGTGTACGTGTTTATGTGCATTATTCTGGGGAAGGGACTCGTAGCTTTCGAATTAAATTCTCAAAGGGGTTTGTGACCCAAGAAAGGTAAAGAAATATTGATATATAATGTAAAACTTAGAAATCAAAATTCCCTGTTGACCCTGTCATGTATTTTATATGATCTTATTTTGGTAGGCATAAACAATGGTATTTTAACAAAAGTCTCACATAGTGTTCGTGGCATATTCATATATTAAACGCCCCAATAAAACAGTTCCTTTATGAATTATCTTTAAATAATACATCAGAAAGTGTGTTCACGTACATTTTTTTACACACACACACACACACACACATGGAAAAAAATTAACTTGGGACTTTGAAACGTGTGTCGTTCAATAACACCATAATAATGACACAGGCCTACGAATTTAAATATCATAAAAGTTGTTTTGGTTTGAATAACAGATTTTTCCACAATTCAACTACGCAGATTTCGAAAATAATATTAAATTTTTCTATCACATAAGAATTTTTTTTACAAATTGGGAAAAAAGTTCTTATTATTATATTTGTTTGTTAACGAAAATGTAAACAAACTGAAGAAGACGGAAGAACACTTGTTTCAAACGAATATTAGGCTAAACGACAATGCTCACTTTTTTTTTCTTTTTTGTGTGAAGGACGAGAAACGTTTAGTGTTTGGCGCTCCTGGGTTCTTCGAATGGACAGGTAAATATTTTTACAACATTTTTTTTCAATGTTGTCTGTGTTTTTTCACTAATGATTTACTGGAGGAGAATTCTGTCTGTTAGGAGGATTTGGACAAGTATTGTGGTCCACCATTTAATATGAGAACTACCCGGAAATTCGTCATAAATATGAACAAAATAAATGTTAACGTTTTAATCCCATGGTTGAACTTATCTGCTTCTCAAAATATGTGTAAACATTGGAATAAATGGAAGATTCAAGATTACACACCAGGATATCAGTGAAGTCATTTTTGCAAACTAATTAATGGGTTAGTGTTGTGGCAATTAGTAATGAATTAATAAACTGATTAATTAATGATAACCACTGTTTCTAGTAATTCGGTTGGGTTTAATTGGTGTTAGATACTGTTTTCAGTCTTAAGTTTACTTTAATAGCTATTAGTTACTGTTTTAAACAATTACATTCACTTTAACAGATATTGAAATGTATTCTAAAGACAACTTTTATAGATATTAAAACTTTAATTAAAATAAAGTAAGAACAGAGGTTCGACCTTCTTACATCATCTTTAGGTAAACAAAGAGAGTTTCTTAACCAAAAGTTGCCGTAAAAAGGTTGTTCTGTACTTTATTTTAATTAAAGTTTTAAATACCCACACTAACCTTTCATAGAACACATTTTCATTTCACATGCGTTTCTCGTCATCGTGAAATACTTTAACAGATGTTATTTGCTGTTTCAAATCATTAACTTTATTGCACTAACAACTTTTAAGAACTGGTTTCAGTCTTTTAATTTAGTCAATTTTAAATTGCCGTGATATTCCCATATTTTCGAATGTTGTAATAAGTGTTGTTAGTTTTTTTTGTTTGTTTTTTTGCACAAAGCTACTCGAGGATTATCTGCGCTAGCCGTCCCTTAATTTAGCAATATAAGACGTTATAAGACACCATCTACCGCCAACTTTTGGGCTACTATTTTACAAAAGAATAGTCGGATTGATTGTTACATTATGACGCTCCTATGATTGAAGGATGAAGCATGTTTGGCGTGAGGGGAATTCGAACCCGCGAACCTCGGATTACAAGTCGAATGGCTTAACCCACCTGTCCATGCCGGGCCTAAGTATCGTTTAGATTGTAATGTTTTCAATAGATTTTAGTGTTGTTAGTTTGATAATTAAAGCTGTGTTAGGTAATTTTAAAGTCCTAGTGCTGTTGTTGAATTTAAGGTAGCATTAGTGATGTTAGAATGTCCCTGGGAAGACACTCAAAGATGATAGGGTTCTAAGAGTAAGTTTGCAATATTGCTGAATTAGGTTGTGTTGAATTTTGAGGTCCTGGAAGTACCAGAAAACAATATTCATAAACCCATTCAGCTAATGGAATAAAATTTGGCATATATGCTCAGATACCAAAAGCAAGTGTCCTAACACGTTTTTTTTTTTTTGTTGTTGTTACAGACTCCGTTTGGGTGTAGCTATTGGAGTAACTGAGGATATTGGAGAAGACTGGTTGATATACCGGGTCTTCTGTAAATTAGGATGAGATTTTAAACCCACAAAAGAACGAGATTATTTCGTGTTAGTTTTCATAGCTAAACTTATGATGTGGTGATAATGATATATAGGCCTGAAATATATTTTTTGAAATTAAGTCACTTATTTAAAACATACTTTTTTGTTGCAAAACACACCCGAGCCGTGCACATACTTGTAGGTAATTAAAACATTCATGTTTTATTTAAAATGCTCAGGCATTTTATTACATATAATATGGATAGGTAACCACATGCCAACATAATACCAACAGGAAATCGACAAAAAAAAAAGTACATGGTAAATAGTAGAACGGGGTTGGAATGGTTAGATGGTTAGGAGGCATCTGCAAGTCGTGTACTTTAGTCCCCGTTCTACCACACACACTCGCTCTTTTAGTCGTGAGGACGTTATAATGAGAACGTCAATCCCATTATTCTTTAGCAAAAGAGTAGCCCAAGAAATAACTGTGGGTAATGATGGCTAGCTGCTTTCAGTCCAGCCTTTCACTGCTAAATTAGAGGTGGCATGTGCAGATAGGTTGCATGTTGTATTGCGTGAAATTAAAAAAAAAAACGAATAGTGGGACTAGACAGAGGTATTGGTCTCACGTTACTTGTATGTGTGTGTATATTTAAAGCCACATCAGAGTATCATCTATGTCAACCAAGGGAAATCGACCCCTGATTTTATCGTTGTAAATCCATAGGTTTACCACTGTCCAATGGGGCATCACTTTACTTGTAGGTTTAGGCCTAAACTAATGCAAACAAGGGTGAAATGAACCTATACAATTACTCAAGTTTACCTTTATAGAGTTTCTTTCATCTTAAGTTTTATTGATTTTAGTTATTCTTTATAAAATTTTATTTTCAAATCTTGTTATTTTCATTAAAACTAAAAACGGTGATTGATCTAAATAAAAATTAAAATATTTTTCTCAGGTACTGGATTAGGTTACGAAGTTGAAGAATCAGGCAAACTGAGTCAACCCATAATACCTAATCCAACTTACGTGTACCGAAAGTACCCCTATATAGGCAAGTATAGATGTCAAATTTCACTAACAATGAACAACATCTGTTGCATATTTATTTATATTTTTCAATATCATTTTGATTTAATATTTAAATAATATCAAAAATATAATATGTGTTAAATTCATTGCGACATTTTAGTATGTTAAGTAAACGACGCATGATAAGATAGGCCTGGAAAGTGAACTTAACTTACGTCAGGTTTTCCTCGTACGTTTGAAACTAGACCCTAGTATTGTTGGAGAGGTTTGACAGTCATTTGTAATATAAGCCTAAATGAATTTACGGAAATATAAAGTGTTAAGGCTTGTAGAAACGTTAAAGGAAAAAACAACTGACTTGTTATTATTTTTCATTTGATTTAAAACAAAACACATCAACGAAAGAACATACAACAGTATAATATCGTAAACTATAGCTCAAAATTATGAGGAATTTGTTATAAAAATTTGATTTAAAGTTCCTGTGTTTGTGTTTCATTTAAAACAAAGAAGTATTTATAACAGCATTAAAGGTGAATTTTACAGAAAAAAGAAAACTTTGCAGACAAAAGAAATACTCATATTGATTAAGTTTCAGGTTCACATTTTTTATAAAAAAATATGTGTTAATAAATGAAAAATAGAACTTGGTACAGAAAGAGCCCTTTCTGAGCATCAATCCGAATGTTTTAGTTTTTATGTTTGCCGCTAGGAAAAAATACTGTGACGTAATAGTTGCCAAACAAACCGCCAACGCCAGCGTGTTGAATGTAAATAAACATGGCCAGTGCATACGGAGAAACAGAGGTGGGGTGTATTTTGACTTTGTGTTCTGAATAGTGTCGAGTAGCGCCATATCAATTCGAACTTAGAACAGTTACTTTTGACACAGCTCTGACAAGTTCTAGTGATGAGGACAGTTCCACGAGCGAGAGTAGCAGAACTGTGAGTGATACTGATAGCGCCCAGGCCGGTTGCGAGTCGGTCATACCTTCATTGGAAGAATGGTAAGCCTAAGTCATGACAACAAATATGGTCTGTATTATTTTAAGTGCAATTTTAAGCATCTCGAAACCTGTCTGGTGTTTATAAATTATTGGTATCACACACTAGGTTTTATTTGTTTAAACATTGCCGACTATGATAACTAATACTCGGCCCTTCCACAATCATTGTACCGATTATTCATGACTTGTAACAAAACTCGTCATAATTCTGTCTATAAAATCAAACTAGATGTAGCGGACTGAATAGTTAATTTAATATTTACCATAAATGCACACTTTATATGACATATTCCGTATGTTTGTGAGGTTTATGCGAGCTGATGCCATCCAGGAGAGAGTTCGTTTGTTGTCGCTCAGACGTCAAGGTGTCAAACCGATTAAAAGATGAAGAGTGAATTATTCAAACCGAGGCTTTGATGGAAACTGACTGAATATCAATGTCTTGGAAGCATCATACTATGAATTTGTTGACTTGAATGATGAGGAGCCAAGTCACGAGTGTGTATTTTTCAAGATGCAGTTAAACCTAAAATAGTATATTTGAGTTTAACTTACAATTAAATATACTGTTTATCCAAAACTATGATCCTACTTGAAAACCACGGAATCCAAAACAGTGGAATCCGACACAAAACACGATTATTCAAAGTGATCTTGACAAAGCTTTGCATGGTGTGAAGGAGTACAGTTCTTCCTATTGACCATCCACACCCACTGTCTCCACTTTGGCGGTTCCTTCTCCTTGCACGGAAACGAAAAGAAACTTTTGCTCGATGTCGGACCGTTTTTACAACTTAAAGCAACGCAGCAAACCGCGTTATCATAAAACAAACATAAAGTACCAAAATCAAGACAAAGAATAGTCTCACAAAGTATGCAAAACGAAAAAAACACCGATAACTTTACATAAAACATCAGCACTGAAAGGAACAAAATGGTCGGTGCGCAACGAAGTGTGTTTGGCAACTATTGTAAAACGTTACGTTAACAGCCAAATGACCGAGAGGAACTTGAGTTCGAAGACCCGCATGTTTTGTTTAATTTTTTACTCAAAAATTAAAGTGTTTAAAAATATGGCAAACTCACAGGAATTATACCTATCCAAAGTACTGTTTCTAAGGCAATTATTTAATTTGTTAAAAATTCACCTTTAAACTTAGAAATTGTTATTATATTCTTAGGTTACTCTGTGGCCACAGGAAAATTCTTTAAACTTAGTGAAACAGAATCAGTGGTCTTAGGCGCCCCAAGAGATTCAGATGCACGTGGAAAGGTAAAAATTATGGGATATTTACTCCTTACCTTTATAGATTATAATAAGCTTCAGTGTGTTTAAGAAAACCAAAAGATAATAAATGCTTACAAATGTATTCATTTTATAGTTTTTGTGTGTACAGCATTTACTTCTCTTGTGTTGCAGTGTTATCTGATAACACCCTTTTGGTGTGTTTATATATTATATTCAATTTATTTTAATATGTACAGAAATTTTAATTACTATAGAACTGTTTTGTTCAGAATTTTTGAGAGTTTCCTTTCATTCCTTTAGAACTTTATGATGGGTAATCTCCTTTTAAGTAGGTTTAACTATTTTAAACTTCTAAATTAAGTCTAATAAGATTATTTTGACCTCGAGGTTCATAGCATATCCATGCTTAAAAGCTACAATATGATTTAATAGTTTTCTTATCCTGTCAAACAATTGTTTACGTGAAATATCTGGTAAAAAAAAATCTTCAGATTTATACATGTTAATAAATCTTATTGTTTATATAAGATCATAGTTAACAGACAGGGAATTATACTCTATATCAGTGGTTCTCAAATGTTTCATGCTCATGTCATATATGTACACGTTAGTTACATTTGCCTGTCAAATACAAATACAACAGACATGAACTTCATCCAAAACTAGTACTTGAAATTATACTTTTAGTAGGAAAACACTTGAGTAACATATTTATTTTCCTGTATAGCATACACACATATATCCAGTTGTTAAGTCAAATTTAACAAGTTTCTTGTAACTTTTTTCATAGGTTTACATCATCAGTGGATATGCATTTTTTACATCAAAATTATTTTCGGAAGAAGCCAAGTTCGAAGGTAGCCAGGTAGGTTATACAACATAACTCAGGGTGAGCAAAAAACAAAGGGTATTTCCCTGTTTCCTTAATCGAAAGCTCATATTAACAGTCTATTCTTTCACTGTTTAGTCATGATTGTGATATGGATAACTGATACTTTGAAATAAAAAAAGCCTTTAAAGTGTCACTTAAGTCATTCCTAATAAGCTAAAGAGGACTCACGTGCACATGAAGTCGTATCATCCTACGTCATGAACATGAAAGCCAACAGACAGGCATTTTGGATTATTAAGATAACATTTTGTTAGTCTGTATCAGTTATGATACATAAATACCTCGTTTCATTCTCGTACACTTTTTATTTGAAGGGGAGCACCCAGACTTTTTACTTACCATGTACACAACAAATAATATAAATCATTGTTTCCTGTGAGGAGGTGTACAATATGCACGTATGTAAATGTATTTGAAGATGAAATTGAAATTTTTATTCTACTGTTGTTCTTTGTGTAAATGAACCTGTTTGTGAAGTACAAGTGTATATGTGTAAGGACAAATGTTTTAAGCATTGGGAGGTAAAAATGTAACTCGTAAAATTAAACAACTTAAGAGTTTCAAACATTTGTGTTGCACGAAAAAGTTCGTGTTATATTTTTGTGTGCACTTTTAGCTTGAAAAAAATTAATATTTTACACTTTATAACAACACTACGAACAGTGTATCTGATTGTGTAAAAGTGCAGTTAGAAATATTCATATTATTCTGTGCAAAATATTTATTTTGAATCGATCAAAACAAAATGGGCAGTGTAGTAACTGTTTGCAATACCTTGTTCTGAGAATAACACTGCATGCTTGAAGCAGCACTGTGGATAGTTAACTACATCATTTTAGTAGGTTATATTTGGATTTTTTAGGACATTTTCTGCTCAACCCAAATACAGTAATTTTTCAAAAATTATCAAACTTAAGAAGAAGCTTTCATGTCCTTTATATAATAGGCTACAAGGTGTAAAGTGTTATTTATCACCTTTTTGTTTGTGTTACAGATGGGAGAGTACTTTGGTGCCACAGTCTTAGCACTTGATTTAAATAATGATAAATATTCAGACTTACTTGTGGGAGCACCACTGTTCTCCCTAGAAAGTGGTTCCGATGAAGGCAGTGTGTATCTTTATCTCAGTGATGGAGTGGTAAGTTTATTCACTGAAATTTTATCACATACAACAGTAGGAAAACCTGTATATTCTTAATGTCAGTGGGATAAAACATTTTATTCAAACAGTCAGAGATGTTTTCCATAATGCTTCTTTTACCAAACTTTTTATTTATTCAAAATCATGGTCAGTTTTTTTACTAAATCATTGTTTTAATTTTAGAAATATCTGAAATCAATCATGTCTAACAGTTTTTATGACACCTTTGGTTTATCTTATCTTCTTTATCTGTTTGAAGTGTGTTCTAATTTCATTCATTACGGAAAGTACATTTTTTTACCTTTCTTTATTCCTTGATAGCAAACCATTATCTTTACATGAATTGCAAGTCATACAAAACAAATACCTGTGAAGACTTACAAATTTAGATGTTTTTATCTGAACAGGCTTATTTAATTCATGTATGTAACATATGTAAATCTTGGGACAGGGGCTTCAGCTTTCATCTGTAAAATTAATGGGATCAAAGACATATAACTCACGGTTTGGTTCAACACTAGCCAAGATCGGTGACTTGGATCAAGATGGATATTTAGGTAAGTTAGCTATCTAATTAGAGCAAACTGTAAAAACTAACTACATAATCTTAAAGAAACAAAACACAGTGTTAATGTAGTTAAAATCAGTTGAGAATGGTAGTTTAGCATTTCCAGTAGTCCTTGAGAAACGTTTGCGTCAACTAACAGTTCCACGTGGCTCTCATCAGATAACTGTAGTTTTTCAAAACATCCTGTATTCAACTCTTAATAGTTAGTATTTGTTTATTGTCATCAGCGTATTCAGCTATTACCACTTATTTAGGTATTATAAGATGATTTTAACTGGCTGTTATTAAAAAAAAGATAATTTATCAGGTCATCTCTTAAGTAATGTCCAATTTTAGGTTCACAAGTTTCTGAATGTCACTTCCATAAAATTCTTGGGTTTTGGAGGAAAAGAATGTAGAGAGGGAAGTTTTGACATCATCATGTGTTCAAAGCAAACCTGTCCAAAAAATGTGAGTTGCGTTCACAACAGGAAAGAAAAGTGCAAATATTCACTCTTGGTCTAAGGTTGGCTTCTGTCAAATCATGGGTGACCCATTTTCCAAGTTTTTACACCTTTCCAAGCTGTTGCAGATGACGGTTAACTGTTGAATGGGTTGAATTAAGCTTCCATGCTAGTTCTTCAACTGTTACAGTACAGTCTTCATCAAGTGTGGCCAACAGCAAGTCATCATTAAACTCAAAAGGATGACCTGAACGTGGTGCATCGCTTAAACTGTGGTCACCTGATCTGAACTTCTGAAACCACCTTCTACATTTTCTTTCCCTGAGAGACTTCACACCATAAATGTCTTGAATGTTTCATGTAGTTTCTGTTACACTATTGCCTTTTTAAACACATAAAACGTTATATACCTAATGTATTCCTCAGACACATCTATCTTCATAAGGGTTTATTTGATTAATGATCTGAAAAAGTGGAGTTAGGTTAGTTTATTCTATTTGTCTGAACATTTTTATACATGTAACAAACACTACATATTTTAGTCATTAAAACTTTCTACAAAGACAGAAATAATGATGCACTTTCTGTATTAATTTTTTGGACATTACTTATGGGATGACCTGACACTTTGCTGTTACCAAAACTTTATAATCAGAACATTTGTATTTAATTAACTTATAATAAACATCATATGGCAGCATGCCCAGACTTGTATGTCAGTAGGTGGTTTTGTTAGCTTATCATTTTTTTGTAAATTTATAATAATCTTAACAGTTACTTTTTATGTTCGTTTATTTCAGTATATTGTTATGTGTGTATTTAGTTTTAACTTTGTTGATAAATGTTCTTGTAATTTTTTAAAGATACATTCCTTTTTTCTTAGTAACCTTACTCCAAGATGTTACATAAGTATTAAGACTGAAACTTAAGAAAAATACTAGAAATGTGATAAATCAGAAACAAAATCAGTTTTATAGCAAAATGTTGTTTATAAATAAGCACAAAACTACACAATGGGCTGTCTATGTTCTGCCCACCACAGGTATTGAAACCCGAATCCTAGCATTGTAAGTTTGCAGACAAACTGGGGGCTTATAGTGAAATGATAAATAACTTGGTAAAAAATAAAAACTTATTTATGGCTTTAAGTAGTTTTTAAAATAGTTTTTTTCTTATTGTTTCATATTTTTCTGAAGTAACATTTTAGCTGTAATAGTGTTAATAGTTGAAATTATTACTATCTAGGAACAATATTTTTTTTACTAATTAGCAGAAATAGTATTTCATTGTTGATTGCTAATGTCAGTAAGACGTTTCTAAAACCTGATATTCTGTTTGTTTTAATTATGGAACTTCAGAGCTATTGGTTTTTACATTTAAAACGTTTCAACACTACCAGTTTACTAGTTTATAAACAGCTTGGGTGTATATTTACTCATAGTATGTATAAAAAATAATTATACTTAACACATTCGTTTGTTCATGTGTGGTTTTATCAGTTGAACTGATTTGTTCATTTGTCAGCTGAATGATGTGAGGTGGTTGAATAGGAAGCTTGCAAAGTAATTTAAATGAATGATTTGAGGTGGTTGAATAGGAAGCTTGCAAAGTAATTTAAATGAATAATGTGAGGTGGTTGAATAGGAAGCTTGCAAAGTAATTTAAATGAATAATGTGAGGTGGTTGAATAGGAAGCTTGCAAAGTAATTTAAATGAATGATTTGAGGTGGTTGAATAGGAAGCTTGCAAAGTAATTTAAATGAATAATGTGAGGTGGTTGAATAGGAAGCTTGCAAAGTAATTTAAATGAATGATGTGAGGTGGTTGAATAGGAAGCTTGCAAAGTAATTTAAATGAATAATATGAGATGGTTGAATAAGAAGCTTGCAAAATAATTTAAATGAATGATGTGAGGTGATTGAATAGGAAGCTTGCAAAGTAATTTAAATGAATAATATGAGATGGTTGAATAAGAAGCTTGCAAAGTAATTTAAATGAATAATGTGAGGTGGTTGAATAGGAAGCTTGCAAAGTAATTTAAATGAATAATATGAGATGGTTGAATAAGAAGCTTGCAAAATAATTTAAATGAATGATGTGAGGTGATTGAATAGGAAACTTGCAAAGTAATTTAAATGAATAATGTGAGGTGGTTGAATAGGAAGCTTGCAAAGTAATTTAAATGAATGATGTGAGGTGGTTGAATAGGAAACTTGCAAAGTAATTTAAATGAATAATGTGAGGTGGTTGAATAGGAAGCTTGCAAAGTAATTTAAATGAATGATGTGAGGTGGTTGAATAGGAAGCTTGCAAAGTAATTTAAATGAATAATATGAGATGGTTGAATAAGAAGCTTGCAAAATAATTTAAATGAATGATGTGAGGTGATTGAATAGGAAGCTTGCAAAGTAATTTAAATGAATAATATGAGATGGTTGAATAAGAAGCTTGCAAAGTAATTTAAATGAATGATGTGAGGTGGTTGAATAGGAAACTTGCAAAGTAATTTAAATGAATAATGTGAGGTGGTTGAATAGGAAGCTTGCAAAGTAATTTAAATGAATAATGTGAGGTGGTTGAATAGGAAACTTGCAAAGTAATTTAAATGAATAATGTGAGGTGGTTGAATAGGAAGCTTGCAAAGTAATTTAAATGAATGATGTGAGGTGGTTGAATAGGAAGCTTGCAAAGTAATTTAAATGAATAATATGAGATGGTTGAATAAGAAGCTTGCAAAATAATTTAAATGAATGATGTGAGGTGATTGAATAGGAAGCTTGCAAAGTAATTTAAATGAATAATATGAGATGGTTGAATAAGAAGCTTGCAAAGTAATTTAAATGAATAATATGAGATGGTTGAATAAGAAGCTTGCAAAGTAATTTAAATGAATAATGTGAGGTGGTTGAATAGGAAGCTTGCAAAGTAATTTAAATGAATAATATGAGATGGTTGAATAAGAAGCTTGCAAAATAATTTAAATGAATGATGTGAGGTGATTGAATAGGAAGCTTGCAAAGTAATTTAAATGAATAATATGAGATGGTTGAATAAGAAGCTTGCAAAGTAATTTAAATGAATAATGTGAGGTGGTTGAATAGGAAGCTTGCAAAGTAATTTAAATGAATAATGTGAGGTGGTTGAATAGGAAGCTTGCAAAGTAATTTAAATGAATAATGTGAGGTGGTTGAATAGGAAGTTTGCAAAGTAATTTAAATGAATGATTTGAGGTGGTCGAATAGGAAGCTTGCAAAGTAATTTAAATGAATGATTTGAGGTGGTCGAATAGGAAGCTTGCAAAGTAATTTAAATGAATGATTTGAGGTGGTTGAATAGGAAGCTTGCAAAGTAATTTAAATGAATGATGTGAGGTGGTTGCATAGGAAGCTTGCAAAGTAATTTAAATGAAACCTGTTTAGTTTTAATCTATGTGAAAAACAAGAAGTTTGGACAGGTGTGATATAAATTGGAATAACTGTGTATGTCCTGCATAGACACTTAAATAACTATTTTCACTGGACCTATGAATAGGTCATTAGATTTCCTCCTTTCAGACAAATATCTGGAGAGTTATCCACTAAGTAGAACAATGGAATTGTTAAGATTTTGTAGTGATACAGTAAATCTAGTATCCTTTCATTATGGTAGTATTGTCATGTCATTGGTCGTTCTTTCATAGTGTTTGTTGAATAATGAATTAGCTACATCTGCTTGTCCAGTGAAGGGCATTGCAGTTGTTGTCTCTTTCCTACACCAATGTATAAAATTTTTGCAATATCCCTGCAGGTAGAATAGATACTATTTGCTTTCAACAACTATAAAGAAACAAAGTTAACAAGAAAAAAAAAAGTTCAGTAGTTTTCTGGGCTAACTTTTTTATAAAAAAACTGTATAGAAACAGACTATTTAAAATTTTTCTATATTAATAAAGATAATAAAAAACTATATTTCTGTGTACCACAACTTTATTGGTATGTCTGTTCATGTTTGTGTTTTTGTAGCATAAATATTCATGCAATTAACCTTAATTATCTGTCATCTCTTTAGATGTTGCAATTGGTGCACCTTATGAAGATGACAGAGGTGCTGTGTATATATATAACGGCAGTCCAGAAACAGGTCTAAAACCCAAGTTTAGTCAGGTAACTATTAGACTTTGTCATCATCCCAGTGTGTTTATTTCTCTACCTAATAAAAATAATATTAAAAATAAGTCTGTTTTCGTTTCAGTTTATATTTTGCAAAAGTTTGTATTGGTCATACAGAATAAACATTTTTATTTTACTCACAACGTTTCACCAGGTTTATCAAGTAAGACATAAGAACGTTTTGTAATATTTCTATATCTGTTTATTTTTGTCATATTGTAGTTCAACAGTAATTAAACTTTTCCTTTTATATTTAGATTTACGTTATTGTATTTGATCTTGACAAAAGTAATGCTCTTGGCTCATTTATTTGAAGTTATATGTTTTTAATTTCACGTTAAAACAAAGGCACTTACTTTGTCTCGAAATTCTCTTATTTTTTATTTTATTTTCACAAAAATAAGTTACTTGTTTTCTGCATTTGTAAACTGTGATTTTTTAAAAATATTTTTAGCTGTACAAAATGAAGGTTATTGTATTTTATTTAACCCTGAGAGAAATCTTGTCTCTTCTCCTTTTTTTAAATCCTTCCTCAGTTACTTATTCAGGACTCCACATTATTGTCTTTACTAGTAATAAACAAAATATTTAACCTTTTATTTCAGCGTATATTTGCTGCCGATGTTGATCAGAACCACAATCTCAGAGGTTTTGGAATCAGTATTGCAAAAAGTATGGACGTGGATGATAACCTCTACCAAGGTAAAATAAAATATGTCGTAATGTAAACCTAATATGTACATCATACAAATCTAAATTGACTCTGGCTGTTTGAATTAATGAGTTTCAACTTAACTCAGTTTTGTTAATTTCAGTTTATAGGATCATTACTGTGGCTTGAATGCCACATTTGACATAAATTCTGAAATATTTTTAAACATGTCTGTATAATAATTCAGTTATTCATTTCTATATTTATTATTATCATTAACCCTGGCAGAAGACTTGAGCTTTGGCACATTGCCAGGTGCTTTTGAATGGTTAGTTTTAGGTATTTGTTATGACTCCTCTGGAACATACAGTTACCTATTTAACAGCTGTTGCTAGATAATATAGCCTGATCTTTTTAAATTAATTTCACCTTAAGAACTCAGTTAGGTCATAGTAATAGTAGAAGTAAGACAGAAGATGGAGGAGTAAATAAAGCAATAGTAGAGGTGTTTGTTCTTAAGCCTAATCTTTGTTCCAAATAGTTTCCAGCAAGTTCTTGATTAAAGATGTTCTCTCTCAATGAAATTACACCCTCCTTGGACATCTCATATAAGATGTTTTCTCTCTATGGAGGTGCACCCTCCTTGGACATCTCATTTAGGATGCTCTCTCTCTCTCTATGGAGTTACATTCTACTTGGACATCTCATTTAGGATGCTCTCTCTCTCTCTCTATGGAGTTACACCCACCTTGGACATCTCATTTAGGATGCTCTTTCTCTCTCTATGGAGTTTCACCCTACTTGGACATCTTATTTAGGATGCTCTTTCTCTATATGTGGAATTACACCCTACTTGGACATCTCATTCAGGATGCTCCCTCTCTCTCTATGGAGTTACACCCTACTTGGACATCTCATTTAGGATGCTCTTTCTCTCTCTTTGGGGTTACACCCTACTTGGACATCTCATTTAGGATGCTCTTTCTCTCTCTATGGAGTTACATCCTCCTTGAACATCTCATTTAGGATGTTCTCTCTCCATGGCCATCTAAACTAGGGTGTGGTTACACCAAGGAACTAATCATCCATGGTCATCTGAACTAGGATGTTATTCCACCCAAGAATTAATACTTTATGGTCATCTCATCAAGTGGTTACTATAAATCATCACTGCTGAGTTCTCACTGTGTAGCTGCATTTAAACTTCTGGTTAGCAGTTTAATACCACATTATTGTATTTTGATTCGGTTAGTAGATGTTGGATAAATGGAATACAAAAAACTGTATGTTGTAGTGAGAAAATAAACCAGATGTTGTGCTAAATATTGGGCAAAACCAATTCATATATTCAACCATGTAAGTTATATACTTACGTAATAAAAAATATTATGTACAAAGTCTACCTTAATTTTTTTTTTAAACAAATTTTCATCCAAGTACAGGACTTCCACAGACATTTATAAAAACTGAGGAGTGAATAACAGTGATGAATAAGTGCTATAACCTCACATAATTCTGCATTTGTCTTTATAACAAATATTAAAAAAAATTATTATTTTTCACAGGATAAAATTTCTTACGAATGTGGTTTGGTGGAATATTTTGTTCATTAGAGGTGAAGTGAACATAGATGCACATAAAGATTCATTTGAAAAATGTGAGATCTAAACTTTGGAAAACGTTCCTTTTCTTAATGTAAATAAAATCATATTAAATATATTTTAACAAAATAAAAATGAAACACATTGAATCCTTTCTGTTATAACTTTAGGTAAAACAAGAAAATCTGTACTTTTTATAGCTTGTAGAATACTGAAGATAACAGAAAGGATTCAATGTGTTTCATTTTTATTTTGTTAAAATATATTTAATATGATTTTTCTGTTATAACTTTTGGTAAAACAAGAAAATCTATACTTTTTATAGCCTTTAGAATACTGAAGATAATAAATTTGGCTTTTATTCAGTTAGGGGTTTCGATTGATAAGAAACATATCCAGCATATCTGGATGAAATTTCTTTTATTTTGTCTCCTTGATATTCACTATTTATAATAAATATTTATTTTTTTAAGATTTGTTGATTGGTGCCCATGAATCTGGACATGCCGTTCTACTTAGGTGAGGAGATTTGTAATCATAATCGTTTTAACTGTGGTATTAAGTTATTATTTTAAAAAGTCCAATAACAGTCTCATAGTGAACCAGCAGCAAGTTTCTGGACTTCCTAGGCTAAAATTTGAGGTGCAGATAAATGACCATTTGTGTAGCTTTGTGATTTTAAAAACAAAACAAAAAGAGAAACCAACAGCAAATTGTCTTTTATATTCATTCATAAAAGTGAACTTAGCTTTACTTATGAATAACCATTATGTTCATCTGGAAAGTGTACTGTAATAAGAATTTTGTAAATATGTCAATTTTAAAGAAATACAGTCTATTTGTCATCTGGTAATGCAAGTTTATTGAATCCTATGTACTCTTCTGATTGATGTTCCTTCAAGATAATATTCATGTTTAGGAGGAATGGGTTGTATATGTGTATCTTCAACAGTTTCATTGTAAAGTATTCTAATTCCTCACAGCTGTTTGTGGACAATGACTTCTAACTTAGATGCAAAGTTTTGTAAGCTTGAACTATCACAGTTGCCCTGAAATTGAGGTTTCTAATCTTATTTCAATCCACTTAAAGATGATTTGTACACATTTGTTTTAGCAATATTTGCTATACATATTAACCTATAAAGCATATTATGGTATTTTTTAGTGTACAAATATAGTTAATATAACCTCAAACTTATACTTGTTTATTAGCAATGTGTTTTTCTTTTGCAGGACCAACCCAGTGGCACATATTGAATGTAATTTAAGTTTTGATAAAGATGTTATAGACAGAAATATTTTGGATTGCTCTTACAATGATGAACAATATTCATGTGTAGAATTGAACTATTGTGTCCAGTACAATGGTCGTAACTTGCCAAAATCGCAAAGTAAGTCAAATCATTAAAAATGCTTCTTGTCTTTATCACGGAAAGTATCTTTGTGCAACTAAATTTTCACGGATGAATGTTTTTATAGCACTATTCACAACCATGAAATTAAGTGGAAATGAGTTACTTTACCAGTAATAACTAAGAAGTAACTGATTTGTTAATCAAATGTAGCATTTTTATCAAAATATATCTTGAAGTCTGTCATCTAAGTTCAATTTTTGAAGTGTTATGCACTTAAATACATAAAAAAATATTATGTAGCTGGTACATAAAACATACTGTTCCTTGATGGATGAGCAACAAGCTTATGGACTTATGGTACTAAAATCTGGGGTTTGATTTCCCTGCAGTGAACGAGGTAGCTATCCCATTGTGACTTGGTACTAAAACAAACAAATAGGAAGTACTGAATAAAAAAGTATATTTAATTATTTGATGTCAGAGTTTCTTCTTATTTTTGATGGATAATTAAATGAACTTAAGTGAGTTAAGAAAAATGATATTTAGTTACTTACCATCAATATTATGGTTTAAAGTGTCAGTAGGTAATATTAGTTATGCAACAGGATATTAGGGTGTATATACGTAGAGAGATGGGTGTTTCAATTTAATTTCTTACAAAGTTAGCCTTACAGAAATGACAACTTGGTTTAGTAATGCTTTGCTTGTTTAAAAGATGAGCATGGTGAGCAAAACACAAGTAGCTCTTTGTGTAGCTTCGTGCTTAACTACAGATAAACAAGTAAGAGATGAAGACAACATTTCTGTTCACAAAAATGATTATGATAAAAAGTTAGTATAAAAAATGTCAAAGGTCAAGAACGTTGTACGTTATTGGTCAAAACAGTTAAAGGGCAATTAGGATTTATAAACTTTTTGCTACAGGACACCAAAAACCATTGTTGTAAAATAATGTCAATTAATTTTTAGTTCATTATTTTGTATATGGTCAATCATACAATCTGAAATGTGACTGACTTTCAACCTATGTCATATGTAGTGGTTACCAGAATGTTCAACATGCTCCAAAAGTGTTTGTGAATCATGGCTAGACCTTGAAAATGTTCTGATGTTCCACTCCCACACTACAGTTACAATGATCTGAAGCTTCATCATCTGCAATACAAACAGTCCAGTTTGGCTTGTCACTACTGTAGGGTACCTATTTTAAGACTGAATCAGATGATCTTAGATGGAATTGGACTTCTTGTTGGGGCAAAAGACAATTAGCAGCACATTTTACAAGTGTTATTGGTATATTAGGCTCTCTGTAAATTGTGTTTTACCCACAGCAAGACACAGTACAGTAGAGGCAGGTACACTTGAAGTGTACCAGTGACACGTAGAATATTCACACTGCAAATGGTTAATAGTCTCTCAGAAAGAACCTACAGTCTGGTCCAATCTCATTTTTGTATAAAAGTGTGCTGAGGATGTCGGAGAAGTAAGTAAGGTGTGTCATAAGTCATTGTGAACATTCCAACCTCTCACCCTTGGATAATGATATCTTAACACTTCATACTGTACAGATCATATCCTGAACACTTTCTGGATTTCAGTCTCATTGAATACAAGTGGGATGTTCTTGGAAGACAGATCTCATTCCATCATGTGTTTTTAGACATTAGCTGTGTCCTGAAAATACACTGAGTTGAACATCAGAATGTTCTTAACGATTTTTAAACATGCTGCGATGATTTCAAGCTGTGGTAAACACATTTCTTGTTGAACATAAAATCTATACCAACCTCTAACAAACAGTTATTCACAAGTGTATCTTGAATAGTTTGTTGTTTAGTTCAGTGTGTATGAAACGTAATAGACTTTAGTTATTAAAGTGTTAAGGAGATTATGATGTATATATGTGTATCTATGAACTCTAGGACTGATGAAGTTAACAACAAAGTAATGGCTCATAAGTTTTACGTTTGGCATGAAACAAGGAAGTATAAACCATAATGTGTATTTAGTTGTGTGTATTATGGACTATGTAACCATGTGATAGTATTATGTACTTAGCTTTATGTTATTAACAAACAAGTAAAATGTAATAATATTGTTTGCAGACATTTTTTATATCCAGAAGAGCAAATATCTTCGACATATGTGTGGTATTATTAGAATAATTAGTAAATACATTATTTTGCTCTGTGAAGGAGACCACTGTCTATTTGTAAATAAAAACATCATTAGTAGTGACCGTACACAACTAATAACGTATGACCAAATAGTCGTAAAAGTTCTTTTGTTGTTTGTCTGCTACTCTTAATTAAGACTGCTTATTGGTATTTACCATCAATATCATAGAATTTAAGTACTATTCTAGCAGAAGCTATTACATAATAAAGAATTGGTGTTATTTCAAAACACCATGTATTTAATAATAAAATTATATTTTTCAGCATTGCAAGTGAAAATAACATCAGACGTTACACAGTCAGGAAAGCCTTCTCGTGGTTTCTTTGTTCAAGATCAGCAGAGAAAACAAGATTTTATATTGGCTTTAAACTTACTTTATGATTCTCCTTACTGTGGAAGGGAAAAGTTTTACATCAAGGTATAAAAAGTATTCAGTAACCTTGTAAAAACGTATAATAGTTTCTATTTTTGTGTTAGGTCTATTTTTTAAAAAAAGTATAGATAAGTATGAGCAAGTTATTGTAAATTACAGGTTTTTACTATTGATATATATGTTTGTGTGCTAAATGTTTTGTAACATTACAGTTTTTTAATACAGATATATGTGTTTGTGTGCTAAATGTTTTGTAACATTACAGTTTTTTAATATAGATATATATGTTTGTGTGGTAAATGTTTTGTAACATTACAGTTTCTTAATACAAATATATGTGTTTGTTTGCTAAATGTTTTGTAACATTACAGTTTTTTAATATAGATATATGTGTTTGTATGCTAAATGTTTTGTAACATTAGTTTTTATGATATATACATATGTTTGTGTGTATGCTAAATGTTTTGTTACATTACAATTTTTACTCCATATATATGTGTATTATATGTATACTAAATGTAGTGACATCAAACTCATTTTGAAATTCTGTTGAAATCAAAACTGTTGTGATTTGTTTTACTGAGTGTTTTCAGCATGAAAATATTTGTTTGTTTTATAAGAAAGTCACATTGCTATAAATTGTTCTGGATTTTAAGGTTATAATATTGTAAAATTATTATTGTTCCACCAGGATCCATGTAAAAAAAAAATACATATTTTTAAGTTGCTCTCTCTTCTCCCATCTGGTGAAATCACCTCCTGTGATAAGATTTCTGTGGCTACAAAACTGTACAGATATGCAAATATATTATTTCTTCACATGAATTGTTAATTTTTAAATTTTTTAAAGGTAAATGATCTGAAATTGATAAGCACATTTATTTTTTTTCATTTGTTTCTTCATGACAGAACTTTCAGTGTTGTAAACATATTTGTACTCAAGATCTATTTGTAAATAGCCAATGTCAGCTCGAATCAGATTGGTAAGTGGGAGTGTGAGGTAATGGTCATGTGACAAATACAAATAATATTTTCTTTGTGATCAGTTTGAATAACTCTAAAAACCTCTGAAACTCATACCTAGAGTTTCTTTAGTATTTCTGTATGTTGTATTTCGTGCTTACTTATTTTAACAAAATATCTCTAAATCGATGATGCAAGGTAAGAATGGACAGTTTATAATTCTGACATCAAACACATTACATCATGTTAAATGGCAGTCTCTCAGAGATTTTGGCATGTGTACTTGTTCTCCTGCAGGTTTTGACATGTGTACTTTGACCAGTTCTCCTGCAGATTTTCACATATGAACTTTGACCATATGCAGATTTTGACACATGTACTTTGACCAGATGCAGGTTTTGACATATGTACTTTGACCAGTACTCCTGCAGGTTTTCACATGTCTACTTTGACCAGATCCAGGTTTTCACATCTGTACTTTGACCAGTACTCTTACAGGTTTTGACATATGTACTTTGACCAGCACTCCTGCAGGTTTTGACATCTGTACTTTGACCAGTTCTCCTGCAGGTTTTGACATATGTACTTTGACCAGTACTCCTGCAGGTTTTCACATATGTACTTTGACCAGTACTCTTGCAGGTTTAGACATGTGTACTTTGACCAGTACTCCTGCAGGTTTTGACAAATGTACTTTGACCAGTTCTCCTGCAGGTTTTGACAAATGTACTTTGACCAGTACTCTTGCAGGTTTTGACATATGTACTTTGACCAGTTCTCCTGCAGGTTTTGACATATGTACTTTGACCAGCACTTCTGCAGGTTTTGACATCTGTACTTTGACCAGTTCTCCTGCAGGTTTTGACATCTGTACTTTGACCAGTTCTCCTGCAGGTTTTGACATCTGTACTTTGACCAGCACTCCTGCAGGTTTTGACATGTCTACTTTGACCAGTTCTCCTGCAGGTTTTGACATGTCTACTTTGACCAGTTCTCCTGCAGGTTTTGACATGTCTACTTTGACCAGTTCTCCTGCAGGTTTTGACATCTGTACTTTGACCAGTACTCCTGCAGGTTTTAACATGTCTACTTTGACCAGTTCTCCTGCAGGTTTTAACATGTCTACTTTGACCAGTTCTCCTGCAGGTTTTCACACATGTACTTTGACCAGATGGAGGTTTTGACACGTGTACTTTGACCAGTTCTCCTGCAGGTTTTGACATGTGTACTTTGACCAGTACTCTTGCAGGTTTTAACATGTCTACTTTGAACAGTTCTCCTGCAGGTTTTGACATGTGTACTTTGACCAGTACTCCTGCAGGTTTTGACATATGTACTTTGACCAGTTCTCCTGCAGGTTTTGACATCTGTACTTTGACCAGTACTCCTGCAGGTTTTGACATGTCTACTTTGATCAGTACTCCTGCAGGTTTTCACATGTCTATTTTGACCAGTACTCCTGCAGGTTTTGACATGTCTACTTTGACCAGTTCTCCTGCAGGTTTTGACATATGTACTTTGACCAGATGCAGGTTTTCACATCTGTACTTTGACCAGTACTCCTGCAGGTTTTGACATATGTACTTTGACCAGTTCTCCTGCAGGTTTTGACATGTCTACTTTGACCAGTTCTCCTGCAGGTTTTGACATGTCTACTTTGACCAGTACTCCTGCAGGTTTTGACATATGTACTTTGACCAGTTCTCCTGCAGGTTTTGACATGTGTACTTTGACCAGTACTCCTGCAGGTTTTAACATGTCTACTTTGACCAGTTCTCCTGCAGGTTTTCACACATGTACTTTGACCAGATGGAGGTTTTGACATGT
This sequence comes from Carcinoscorpius rotundicauda, assembly GCA_011833715.1. Lineage (NCBI taxonomy): Eukaryota > Metazoa > Arthropoda > Merostomata > Xiphosura > Limulidae > Carcinoscorpius > Carcinoscorpius rotundicauda. The sequence goes on along the minus strand of CM022406.1, from coordinate 44,980,106 downwards.
GTACTTTGACCAGTTCTCCTGCAGGTTTTGACAAATGTACTTTGACCAGTTCTCCTGCAGGTTTTGACATATGTACTTTGACCAGTACTCTTGCAGGTTTTGACAAATGTACTTTGACCAGTACTCTTACAGGTTTTGACATATGTACTTTGACCAGCACTCCTGCAGGTTTTGACATCTGTACTTTGACCAGTTCTCCTGCAGGTTTTCACATATGTACTTTGACCAGTACTCCTGCAGGTTTTCACATATGTACTTTGACCAGTACTCTTGCAGGTTTAGACATGTGTACTTTGACCAGCACTTCTGCAGGTTTTGACATCTGTAATTTGACCAGTTCTCCTGCAGGTTTTGACATCTGTACTTTGACCAGTTCTCCTGCAGGTTTTGACATCTGTACTTTGACCAGCACTCCTGCAGGTTTTGACATCTGTACTTTGACCAGTACTCCTGCAGGTTTTGACATATGTACTTTGACCAGTTCTCCTGCAGGTTTTGACAAATGTACTTTGACCAGTACTCTTGCAGGTTTTGACATATGTACTTTGACCAGTTCTCCTGCAGGTTTTGACATATGTACTTTGACCAGTACTCTTGCAGGTTTTAACATGTCTACTTTGACCAGTTCTCCTGCAGGTTTTGACATGTCTACTTTGACATGTTCTCCTGCAGGTTTTGACATGTCTACTTTGATCAGTACTCCTGCAGGTTTTAACATGTCTACTTTGACCAGTTCTCCTGCAGGTTTTCACACATGTACTTTGACCAGATGGAGGTTTTGACATGTGTACTTTGACCAGTTCTCCTGCAGGTTTTGACATATGTACTTTGACCAGTTCTCCTGCAGGTTTTGACATGTGTACTTTGACCAGTACTCCTGCAGGTTTTGACATATGTACTTTGACATGTTCTCCTGCAGGTTTTGACAACTGTACTTTGACCAGTACTCCTGCAGGTTTTGACATGTCTACTTTGACCAGTTCTCCTGCAGGTTTTGACATATGTACTTTGACCAGCACTCCTGCAGGTTTTGACATCTGTACTTTGACCAGTTCTCCTGCAGGTTTTAACATGTGTACTTTGACCAGGTGCAGGTTTTGATACATGTACTTTGACCAGTTGTCCTGCAGGTTTTGACAAATGTACTTTGACCAGGTGCAGGTTTTGATACATGTACTTTGACCAGTTGTCCTGCAGGTTTTGACAAATGTACTTTGACCAGTACTCGTGCGGGTTTTGACATGTCTACTTTGACCAGATGCAGGTTTTGACATATGTACTTTGACCAGTACTCATGCATATATAATTAAAGGTAGTGAAATATGTTTCTGTTGTGTTCATATGTCAAGTATAATGAGAAAGGTTCAAAGTATTTTAAAGATTTTTTCTTTTGTAATGTACCTAATTTAACAACCAAGTAACAATATTTTCAGAAAAAACAATTTAAAGAAACATAGGTTCCAGTTATTGAAACAGTATTTAGTCATTTTCAAAGAAAAATTAGTATTACTGATGTTTGTGTCCTCAACTACTTGAATAAACAGGAATATTAAAATAATACTTTACCATAAAGTTATGAGTTGTGTTTTTCATGACTTTACACGTGTCGTGTTTTCATTTTTCAGAAAAATTTAAATGATCTTTCTCCTCTAACCTTTATCCTGTCATTCGCTCTGTTGCCAGAACCATCTTCTGTCTTCTGTAAGGACTGCCCCATCTTGAATAAAGATCAGCCATCTGCTATGATGAAAAAAGTTTGTAATATATAATTTATAATTGTAATACTTTGTTTTAATTAATTCTAGTTTGTAGCTCTATAGTAGTACAGAGTTTTATAATTGTAATAGTTTGTTTTAATTAATTCTTGTTTGTAGCTCTATGATAGTACAGAGTTTTATAATTGTAATAGTTTGTTTTAATTAATTCTTGTTTGTAGCTCTATGATAGTACAGAGTTTTATAATTGTAATAGTTTGTTTTAATTCATTCTAGTTTGTAGCTCTATAGTAGTACAGAGTTTTATAATTGTAATACTCTGTTGTAATTAATTCTAGTTTGTATCTCTGTAGTAGTACAGAGTTTTATAATTGTAATAATTTGTTTTAATTAATTCTTGTTTGTAGCTCTATGATAGTACAGAGTTTTATAATTGTAATAGTTTGTTTTAATTAATTCTTGTTTGTAGCTCTATGATAGTACAGAGTTTTATAATTGTAATACTTTGCTGTAATTAATTCTAGTTTGTAGCTCTATAGTAGTACAGAGTTTTGAAAACAATAGTTGTGATTTTTTTCATGACTGATTCAAAGAACAAATTGTGTGGTTTCGTGACATTTTTTTCAAAATTGAACCAAGATGTATTTTGCATGGTTACAATGAGAAACTCAATGATTTACTTAACTATCGACAATATTTAGCTTATATACGATGTAAATGTTAAAACAAACCATTAACCATATATTATATATATGTATATTATAACCATAAATTTTTAAGACACAAACAAAATACATTGCATATTTTTCGAAAAGAATTCTAGAGTACAAACTACAACATGAGATTGTAAAATGTATCCTAGGTTTTGGAGGTGACTGCTGAAGGAGGACCCACTTTGCAGTGGGGATACACTGTCTATCAGTCTTAACCTTCAATTTGCTACTCTCACATTGAAAATTAGAAATTAGGAAAGCACGATGTGGGTGCTCAAGCCCACATTTACATCATCCTTCACCACCTGCTGACAGTTGTGGGAAGGTGACTGTTCTCCTAAGTTAAAATAAGAAAAAGACAAACATAAAAAGATGGAAAAAAATGAAAAAAAAACACACACACACACACTCTCTTACTTTTATTTTCTGGAATTTATGTTTTAAACAGGGCAGTGTTTGAATCTTTTATTTTAGCTGCTTACTTGGTTCCAAAAATTCATAGATGATACATCATATAATCTGACCAACATTGTTCATACGAAATAGCATGACAACCTGTTTCATTATCCAGCTGGGATGTGTAACCATTTCTTGCTTTTGGGATTCTCATCTTTCATGAGATCTTGCACCTTTCTTTTCCAAAGAGGTGTAAAACTTATTGAAATTCTACTGATGTCCCATATTGATTCATGCTCCGTTATCTTACCGTACAATTAAGTACAAAGGATATTTTTATGTTGGAAATAATTAAATCTTCAATCAGAACGCATCCTTATTATCTGAGTGTATTAATATTTTATGTTGGAAGAGGGGCTATGTACTAAATCACACTATCAACAGAATACCAAACAATATCAGTTCTGATATGTACCATTCCATGTGACTAGCATATTTAACTCTCTATATAATATAAGTAGCACTTACATGAATATGGTATTTGTTACCACAGATTTATTTAGAAATAGCTTCTATTACATAAGGCAACCTTTCATTACTGAGTGAATATTACAAAAACATATTAACAAAGTACACATGTGCTGCATCTTGGCTGGTTTAAAATATGTCACTTGTGAATTAATATAATTTTTTTTTCCTATTCCAACTATTATACAATGTCTGTTTGATTGAAAGCTAACACATCTTAGATGTTAAATGTAAATACCTATATATAAATGTATTTAAAAAACCATGTAATATCATGTTATTTTAAATGTAAATAAACAATAGACACAATGCACTGGTATCACCAGATTCACTGAAAGTGAGATGGAGGTACAAAATATGATATCTTAAAGTAGCTATTCTTTAATATAGCAAGCATTTGTTCTGTGTGAATGTACACAATGGCTTGGTCCCAATTACCATTAAGAAATGATGTGATTAGACAACAATATAAGTTTTGATATTTATATAACTAAATTATTTCTAAAATTTGGGAATATAAAATATTGATTCTGACAGATGAATGTTTAAAATAATTACAAATTAATGTCTTTCTTGGAACTTTCTCAGTGATTACTAATCTTGTGAAAAGTAAAACGTTTTTCCCAATAAATTAAAAATACAGACTTCTTGGTTGTTGCTCAGTATGTTTTACTAATATATAACTTGTGGGTTCGAATCACTATTGCACCAAACATGCTTGCCCTTTCAGCCATGTTGGCATTATAATGTGATGGTCAATCCTACTATTTGTTGGTAAAAGAGTAGCCCAAGAGTTGGCAGTGGGTGGTGATGACTAGCTGCCTTCCCTTTAGTCTTACACTGCTCAATTAGGGACAACTAGTGCAGATAACCCTTGAGTAGCTTTGCATGAAATTCAAAACAAACAAACAAACTAACATATAATAGGAACAAATGAAAAATAGCAGAAAAACTTTCAAAATTCTGAAAATAGTGTTTATATGTAGGGTGTTATAGTATTTTAAAGATGTTATAAGATTAATCCAAAATTATTTGTGAGTTTTGATATTAAATTTTTATCTGATAATAAAAAAGTTGCATGCTACAGAAAAATTCAAATTATTCCAAAAATTACTTGTACAAATATGAAGATACTTCTTTATTAAATACACCTTACAACCACTTATCTCCGTATTTTCTACCACATGAGGTTTTTTATTATTCTTATTTATACTTAACTCTGTTATTAGTGAAGATGTGTGGGTAGTTTAGGGCAATTTCGTTAAACTTCTAAATAATATGTTGTTTGCGTTCGTTGTTTGTTTGAAGTAAGACGATAGGCTATCTGTACTATACCCTCCATGGGTATCGAAACTCAAATTCTAGTGTTGTAAGTCTACAGATATACTACTGTGTTACTGGGGGACTTCTAGACAACCTGTATCAGTGGTTCCCAAATAGTGTGCTGCAAAACTATTCTAATGGTGCCATGAAACTTTATAAAAATATCCCCACAATTAGTGTATTTCATGTTTTTAATCAGAAAAACTGTACTCCTTGAGTGCAGGGTCAGACAAGTGTGCCTCAAAGTTAACATTGTTTTCCTGATGTGACACGAGCACTAAAGGTTTGGGACATAATGATCTAGATAATGTGGCCCTTCAGTGGCACAGTGGTGTGTTTGTGGACCTACACCCCTAGAAACTGGGTTTCAATACCCATGGTGGGCAGAGTACAGATAACCCATTGTGTAGCTTTGTGCTAACTACAAATATAAATAATGTGTAATTTATGTTTGTGATCATAGTGCTGAAAAATATATGAACACAAAATGTATATATAATATATGTGTTATAATATGTGTTTTTTATTATCCTTCCTTTTTAGATAAAATTTTATATTTCTTGTGGAAAAGAGGAATGCATCTCTGATTTAAAGGTCTCGGCAAACATTTTAAACTATAAGTATGTATATATTTGAAATTATTTCAGCTTCAATTTTATTACACTATTCTAAGTGTTTAAATATATTTCAATTGCCTAGTGACTTAAAAACGACGAATTGGTATTTTGTAGCTTGGGGTGTAAGTGAGGTTTAAAAAATACAACCTTGTTAGTCAGTTATGCATACGCTTTTATTTGTGTCACAGCTTTGCTTCTCAGTAGCTGTTGTTGATAAGAATAATAAATCAAGTTTTATCAGTTTTTGTGGCAAATCTTCCTTTACTTTAATTATTTTAAGAATAAGATCTCATGAACTTGTGTTTCTTTTTTGTAACTGAAATAAATTTCTATTGAGCTTCTATGTAAATCATGTAACTTAAGGAATATAAAAGTAAATATTTGTGAATATAATGAGGATAGAAGAGATGGCTGGGAATAAATAGAAGAATCTTATGAGTTCTTTATATTAACTGTGAAAAATTTGAGAACACCAGTAAAAATTGTTTATCCTTAAGCAAAGAAAACATTATTAAAATAGATGAAATTACAATTTGTAAGTTACTTTCTTAAAAAGAAAAAATTATTACACTTTTTTAAATTTGATGTCCACATTTTTTTTTAATAGAGAGGGAGAAACCTTAGTTATTGGTCAGAATACTAGTTTGACTCTGGAAATTCAAGTAACCAATCAAATCAATCCAGCACATGATGCAAAAGCATTTATCAAAATACCACCAGATGTCGCTGTCATGAATCAAGACAGATGTTACATCATTACTGGCAACAGTGATAACACTTTACAGTGCGATATTGGAAATCCCTTAAACATCAATGATATTGTAAGTACAACATTATGATTATCTGAAATTGAAACTAAGACAACTGAATAGCTGTAAAGTATTTTGAGGAGAACTATTCAGAACAAAGATAGGGAACTACTCATTGACATACAATACAGAACTTTAGTTGGAAACCATTACAAAACTAAGTAATAATATCTATTGAGGAAATAACCATCATCTTTGGGAACATTAATTGTTTTAACGTTTTTGTGATCTTTAAAAAAACTAATAACTATATGTAATTAACAAATTACTTGAAGTAAGTAAGCATCTTATTCCATATTTATTAAAGAAAAGTTTGGAAATGTGGGATTCTGAGTTGAGTATAGCATTAGATGATGATCCGAGGGGTTGTGACCTGATGAGTAGAAATAAGCTGTCTTGCAGGAAGTAAGAGTTTCTTTATTGATGTTACCAGTAGCCTTTCGACTGTGTAGAGTTCTAATAATTTCCCACCTTTTGCTGTTTTAAGTTGCATCATACAGTACTTTGTGTTTAGTAGTATCCTTCCTTCTGAATGTTGATTAAGACCTTTCATGGTTAATTTTTTTTGCCTCAGTAGTGCACAGGCAGTAGATATTCTGCCAATGTGGTTATGGCATATTTGATACAGGGACTTCTCATTCAAGCTTGTTGACTTTCTTACCCAAGACCTAGTATATTCATCCAGGTAAGGGTCTTACCATGCACTTCCTTTTTTCTCTGCCATCCTTCTGGAGACCAACTATTCTGATACAGTACTGTTTCCAAGTCAGATACAAATATTAATTTCTTGGACCTGTCTATACATTCATTGTTTTCACCGTGTTTTATGGTTTCCATTCTGCTGTGCTGCCTGTGAGAAGCCTAAATTATCCACCACTCTTTTGCAGAATATTGTTGATAAAACAGTGAAGGTTCAAACAGCTCTCTTACTGTCTGTGGCTTATGAACTACTTATGGCGATGATAACAAGTGACAAGCTTTTTTCTGTTTCATCCTCTGACCAGTCTCTACATCTTCAGTCCAGGCTGATTGCCACTGGTCTAGGATGCTCCAGATTCTAACTCCACATGGAAATATCCAAGCTCTAGTTGTGACCATTTATTGGTGGCTTTGTGGCACATATCTACTAGTGATTGTCTCTTGGGGCATCTCTTTGGCAGTTCACTGTTTGGTTGGTTTCTGCATAGTCATTATGGAGCTAGCATGTCCAAGTTGAAAAGTGCAGTAATTATTTTATGGAATGCATGGTCTTTACAAAGAAAAGCCCTTATGAAGATGTTTGGTGCTCTGCAATGCAACTGAAACATAGGAAGTGTAACTAGGCCTTGATGGGGGGATAAGTCTGACACATCTTAAATAAACAAGCATTTTATGTCTTTCAAACCCATATGACTGAAATACTGTGTTAACTCAGTAGAAGTGTTCTTCCTGCCCTTTGAGACATTTAGAAAGTGTAAATGTGTCCTACTTATCCTTTAAGATATTTAGAGAAGGTAAATGTGTCCTACTTATCCTTTGAGATATTTAGAAAGGGTAAATGTGTCCTACTTATCCTTTGAGACATTTAGAAAGGGTAAATGTGTCCTACTTATCCTTTGAGACATTTAGAAAAGGTAAATGTGTCCTACTTATCCTTTGAGACATTTAAAAAGGGTAAATGTGTCCTACTTATCCTTTGAGATATTTATTTAGAAAGGGTAATAGTGTCCTGTTTATTATTTGAGACATAATGAGTGTATTTTGCTTATCCTTTGAAAGGCATGCTTGTAATATGTGTATGACTCTAATGATTTCTTGAACTTGCATTAATAGTATTTCACACAAAAGCCATGTAGGTAACTGTCATTAAGTGTGTGTGTGTTATAAATTATTATTTTAAACAACCAAAATGCAAATTCTGTTTTGAATCTAAAATATCATAGAACAAACTGAGAGTTTTGCACCAGGTAACATTATTTTTCTTCCTCAGTTAAATTAGATTGTTGCACATGATAAAACCATTCTGATTCCCAAGATAAAATAGTTTAACTTGAACTTTAAAAGTTTAAAAGATTAAATGTGTTACATTTGAAGTTTCTCTTGATCAAACATTTTGGCGTTTTTCTTGTTCTAATATTATATAGGAGCTAGTTCTACCATTCATTAAAAATGGGCTGCTTTTTGCTTGCTTTTTAAATCATCAAGGTAACTGATAATTCATTAATATCTACTTGATAATACAAAGTTTAGTGGCATTCTAATTTCTTTAAGTTTGTGTATGTTATGATTTGTATTTTCAAGATGGCTGGTATGGGTATTAAAACTTTAATTAAAATAAAGTACAGAATAACGTTTTGACCTTCTCAGGTCATCTTCAGGTAAGCAAAGTCAATTAAAGTTGTAGTATCCACACCAGCCGTATTGAGAACACAGTTTTTTACGTCAAGTGGGTTTCTCATCATCGTGAATGTTATGACCTGTCTATCGCATAGTTTCAAGTTTCTTATTCAGAGTTAAGGAACAAAATCAGTCAAAAGTATCTGAACTTTTTGATGTAGAATTTAAATGTGTGATTTTTTTCCTTGTTTCAGGTTAAATTTCAAGTAAAATTGGACACTTCAAAGTTGACAGGAAAGTCGAAAGAGATTAAGATTCATATCAGTGTCATGTCTCAGAGCAAAGAACAACATCCATTGGACAACAGTGTCAGTGTCATTGTGTCCTTCATTGCTAAAACCCACATCAGTATTACAGGGTATGATGTTTGTTTTAATACTAATGCTTCCTTGTTTCTCTTAAGTCTAATTAATATTAGTGATATGAAGGACAGAATTACTATGTTAGGCCACTGTTGTGTTTACTGATAAAGCAGCGAACAACGTTTTGACCTTCTTGGGTCATCTTCAGGTTAACCTTTATTAGTAAACGTGTTAATACCCACACCAGCCATCCTGAGATACATTTTTACTTCAAGTGGGTCATCACACACCATTGTTTTCATTCTCTTTCTTGTATTGTGTTAGATAAAAAAAGCTGGTAAGTACAAAATCTTATGAAAATATGACGTGAACAAATTTCATGTCAGAAAACTTCTTACGTGTAATTGCATATTAATTGCACTCATAGATGAAAACACATTGATTGCACAATTAGGTGAATAATAGGAAAATTTTTCAACATGATACATGATGTTTTTTGTGCAAAAACATTTGTAAAGCTTTACTTTACTATATTGTAGAATTACGATGTTTCAATCTTTAAAATACTGAACTTGTTAACAGGTTCACAGAGAGAGAACAAATATTATATGGGCCAGGACAACCAGGTGTACTTCCTTTGGAACAAGGTTATATGGTAAGTTTTGTTGCTTTGGTTGATAACGTTAAGACTAAACTCCAAATGTTAGTTTATTCAATATAAAATAAATACACACTCGGTAACCTATCCTACCTTAATAAAGTGTGACAGGTTTAAGATAAACCATTCCTTATCACTGGTGATATTACATTGTACACTTTCAAAATATACCATAAGCACCCATAATATCTTTTATTACAAAACAACCGCAGTACAGTTACCATATTTTGAAACATTAGAAGAAAAGCAAGTCCTAGAAAACTTACTGTTTTATATGAAATTCAAATATTTTATTGTAGAATGTTTTTACAGTTTTTAAAATTGGCAATATATAGTTAAGTTTTTTCTTGATAAACATTTAATTTGAAGTATGTGAAGACTTTGTAAAGCTCTCATAAAACAAGTTGCAAGAACAATTTATGTATCACATTTTTTAAATATTATTTTACAGAAATGTTTAGTGTATTTATTATTTTATATGAACAAAATAAAAGACCTTTTAACTATTAGACTTTTAAATTCTTTGTACGTGTGTATATATATATATATGTGTGTGTGTGTGTGTGTGTGTATAGAAAGAAAGAGAAAGGTTGATATTATACAAAGAGAAATTTAATTTCAAGACAAAAATCAATGAGTGATAATAGGTTTTGAAAGAATTTTTTACCACCAAAATATTGGTTTATTTTATGCATTAATTTCATGGCATTAATAACATTTATCAGTTGGAATAAGTGGACTTTCATGCATGTATATCCAGTTAGCACCTTCCTTCAGTGCACAGGTTTTAAATACAACACAGTACTTTTTTATATGCAAAAACGGCTCGTTTGGGTTGAGAAAATGTTTTAAATAGAAGAGCGAACAACATTTCGACCTTCTTCTCAACCCAAACGAGCCGTTTTTGCATATAAAATTCTCAACAAGTGAGTTTCTCGACATCACTGACAACACAGTACTGTTTCCTGTGAAGATGACAGAATGTACAGTAATTAAGTTAGGAAAGATTGGAAACACACAAAATCTAATGACCGCTATCATAATGTCCACTATCATTTCTGTAAAATTAAAAAATGAAATTAAATAAAATCAAATAAAAACAAGAAAATATTTGTTTTTAAAGTAAAGCTATATTCCAGGTAGGTTAAGGTGTTCAACTCATAACCTGAGTGTCGCGGGTTCAAATCCCCTTCACACCAAACGTGCTCATCCTTTCAGCTGTGAGGACATGATAATGTGATGATCAATTCCATTTGTAAAACAGTAGCCCAAGAGTTGGCAGTGGGTGGTGATGACTAGTTACCTTCCCTCTAGTCTTACACCACTAAATTAGGGACAGCTAGTGCAGATATCCCTCGTGTAGCTTCGTGCAAAATTAAAAAAATATAACGCCATATTGGAACATTTGATGTTTACACAGTGAGGAATCAAATCCCAGATGTTAAGATTGCTGCTGTCCCACCACAGGAAATATATGACAAATATTTTGTTACAATGAAAGAAGATTAGGCATACATCCACTTTATAGAAATAAATATACAGGGGTTATGTACTTCATCAAGTAATACGGTAAATTAAATAAGTTTCTTTGAAAAGGTGTTCCATAAAGATATGCTTACGTTTAGAATTATGTTATACAATTTGTTTTCTGTTCCAGGTCTCAAAGATTTCACCGAGTCCAATCAATGTTGTCACCCTTATTATATCTATTCCATCATCAGTTGGTAGAAATACTCAACAATTGGTTAATGTCCATCAAGTTGAGGTAACAAAAAATCTCCTTGACAAAAAACAACCCATTTTTAAAATAAATTCATGTGCACTTTGGTCTGATACTTATACAAATATCTGAATGAAATATTGGACTAAAGTATCATTATTAATAGTGGTAAATATTAACTTTAGAGAACAGTCAATTCTGTTTTTCTAAGTAATTGTGCCTATCTCTAGTTATGTTTAATTTGAAACACAGGTGTATGAAAAATGCATTAAAGGTACACTATTTTTATCCAGATCGAGCATCTTACCTACAACTCCTATACTTTGTTAGTTTTGTCTAATTTCCATCTCTCAAGTCCATTGCTGATTTTCCTTGTCTTTAGGTTGGAGATGGCTCAAATACCTATGTATCAGGTAGCTGTAACATACGCACAGTAGATGAACTTGATGAGACTGGTACAGATGTTGATGATACAGTTAAAGATGCAGATTTGGAACATATATTGGTAAGTTAGTAGTTAACAAATTAGCTAACGTACATTTTATATTCTGAGAAGTTATGATGTTGTTATTTATAACCTGTAATACCAAACAGTGAATACTTATGGCTACTTCATGTATCATACAGACTGATACAAAGTTAGGTTTGTGGTCCTTCACAAATAACAAACAGAATAGAAAAGTTAGAACTGATGTTACACATTACGATTTATGTTGTACAAACCTCCAGTTTATTATGTTACATGTTACAGTTTCAGATAGCTTGAAACTGAGTTAAATTGCAATTTATATCTAGAAGTTAATTAAATGTAGAGATGTATTATGTTTATGATGTTTGCCAACAAGACTGATGTGAAGTTTTCTTTCTTTAGACAAACATATTTTAATATGAAAACAATAATACAATTTTTAATAATGGTTATTACAAACATGATTTATATACAAAAGTTTTATAAATGCACGATATTGAGTCTTCTATCTGGCCTTTAATTGAATATTTTGTTGACTCTTCATGATGAACAAATCAATTTCGAGTTGAATTAGGTATGATTCTCTTATCAGGGAGCTAGCTAGCTAATCACATGCAAGATTTTTTCCAGTTGAAATTATTTAATGTCTGGCCTGGCATGGCCTAGCGTGTTAAGGCGTGCACTTCGTAATCTGAGGATTGCGAGTTCGCACCCGAGTCGCGCCAAGCATGCTCACCCTCCCGGCCGTGGGGGCGTTATAATGTGACGGTCAATCCCACTTTTCGTTGGTAAAGGAGTAGCCCAAGAGTTGGCGATGGGTGGTGATGACTAGCTGCCTTCTCTCTAGTCTTACACTGCTAAATTAGGGACGGCTAGCACAGATAGCCCTTGAGTAGCTTTGTGCGAAATTCCAAAAACAAACAAACAAACAATTTAATGTCTTTGTAAGAATACTGATGTCCAATGTTCATCCACTGAAGTTAAATGGTTTGTAATGTGTGAAATCTGTAAAAGTTTCCAGTTAAATATGTAGTTCCTGACTGATAGGCATTAATCACAGTTATAGTTTCTGAGGTTTATAGTATACCAGCTGTAGCAAACCAACAATATACACTGTCTCTTAGTGAGTCACATTTGTTTATTAGTATTAAGCAAGTTAGATTCTACAAATTTCAGTTGGCCCAACAATACTGATGATACACTAGTGCTTTCATAAAACGTATATTGTTGATTCTCATGCTTGAGAATCTTCTATAAATTTAGTGAATAGACATGAATTTCTCAACACATATTTAAGAAAACAAATCACATGCATTTCTAAATATATATGCTTAACCAAAACAAACATTGATGTTAAAATAAATATATAATAGTAAATCTCTTATATTGATTATAACCAGAAGTTCTCAGATCTCAAGCTTGGGTGAATATTCACTACCCAATGAGTTGTGACAGTTAAGTGACAAGACACAGATTTATATCAAGAACAAATGTTTAATTTCACAATTAACAATATACTAAACCTGAAGATGACCTACGAAGGTCGTTGTTGTTCTCTCCATATCAATAAAAGTGTTAATACCCATACCAGCCATTTTGTGATACATTTTTATTTCAAGTGGGTTTTTCGTCATCATGAATATACTAATCGATTGTAAAACTGATTAATTAATAAAGCCAAATACTGCACTTTAAATATTGTAATCCTTAATGTGAACAAACAATACTAATGTTAACAAATGATATTTGTAATACAAATGTGAGTTAAAGTTACAACAATACGAGGAATACTAACATGAATAAACAATATTTATAATACAAATGTGAGTTAAAGTTACAACAATACGAGGAATACTAACATGAATAAACAATATTTATAATACAAATGTGAGTTAAAGTTACAACAATACGAGGAATACTAACATGAATAAACAATATTTATAATACAAATGTGAGTTAAAGTTACAACAATACGAGGAATACTAACATGAATAAACAATATTTATAATACAAATGTGAGTTAAAGTTACAACAATACGAGGAATACTAACATGAATAAACAATATTTATAATACAAATGTGAGTTAAAGTTACAACAATACGAGGAATACTAACATGAATAAACAATATTTATAATACAAATGTGAGTTAAAGTTACAACAATACGAGGAATACTAACATGAATAAACAATATTTATAATACAAATGTGAGTTAAAGTTACAACAATACGAGGAATACTAACGTCAACAAATGATATTTATAACACAAATGTTACAACAATACGAGGAATACTAACATGAATAAACAATATTTATAATACAAATGTGAGTTAAAGTTACAACAATACGAGGAATACTAACGTCAACAAATGATATTTATAACACAAATGTGAGTTAAAGTTACAACAATACGAGGAATACTAACGTCAACAAATGATATTTATAACACAAATGTGAGTTAAAGTTACAACAATACGAGGAATACTAATGTCAACAAATGATATTTATAACACAAATGTGAGTTAAAGTTACAACAATACGAGGAATACTAACATGAATAAACAATATTTATAATACAAATGTGAGTTAAAGTTACAACAATACGAGGAATACTAACGTCAACAAATGATATTTATAACACAAATGTGAGTTAAAGTTACAACAATACGAGGAATACTAACGTCAACAAATGATATTTATAATACAAATGTGAGTTAAAGTTACAACAATACGAGGAATACTAACGTCAACAAATGATATTTATAACACAAATGTGAGTTAAAGTTACAACAATACGAGGAATACTAACGTCAACAAATGATATTTATAACACAAATGTGAGTTAAAGTTACAACAATACGAGGAATACTAACGTCAACAAATGATATTTATAACACAAATGTGAGTTAAAGTTACAACAATACGAGGAATACTAACGTCAACAAATGATATTTATAACACAAATGTGAGTTAAAGTTACAACAATACGAGGAATACTAATGTCAACAAATGATATTTATAACACAAATGTGAGTTAAAGTTACAACAATACGAGGAATACTAACGTCAACAAATGATATTTATAGTACGAACGTGAACTGATGTTACAACTGCACTTTAAATCTTGCTGACTGATGGTAATCATGAGAACAACAAAAAATTTTGAATTAAAGGTAAACATTGCCACTCAACTCTTAACAAAAGTAAAAATATAAAAGAAAAAAATCATAAAGTGAAGGTTTCTGTCAGATACTAACTTCGAAACAATTATGAAAGTAACAAAAAACTGAATGAGATTGAAAACCATCTAATTATTGGTTAAAATCTAAAGTGGTGTTATTCTTAAATATAGTATTATAGAAACCAGGTAGAATCTATTTTCCCAAGCTATGTAGAAGTTATTGGTGATCATTTCTACCGATGAGTCAGCTAATATGTGTATAACCTTACTTCCCTTTCAGTGAGAGTGATTAACAGTGGATAGGTAAAGAACCAAATCTGAGCAAAATAGTGTTATAAAACTATGTAAATGTTGTTTTCACAGTATAGAGTGGAGCTTCACCAGTTTCTCAACAAATTTGCAGAGATCTCCACATTTCTGAAAGCCTTCAAACTTTTACTAAATACAGTGCCCTTGATCCAAACAATCTTTCTTTTATTGAAGAAATATTGTTTTACTCTGTTTTATACCGTGTCTAGTTTATCCCTTTTTTTACACTGAATCAAAACCAGGATAATTCAGTTTCACAGTACACATCCTGCTCTGGTCTCTTGTTATTTATGGGTTATGTTGAAACTGTAAAATTGAAAGCTCTTCTGAAAGTACCATATTAACATTTCATTTCATAAAAATTTAAAATTACATTGAACAATTTATGGTTAAAAACGTGTTTTGTACAATACTTTATGTATTTATGAATTCATTTTTAAAATTATTTCTTGTTATTAGATATTTATTTTTTATTTTTTAGAGTTGCAAAACAGCTGTTTGTAGAGAAATTCGTTGTGATGTGGGACCATTTTCCAACATCAGAAAGGTGGCTAAAGTTCGAATTGTTGGGGAAGTTGACACAGAAGCACTAAGGAAGACTTTGGTAAGAAAATATTACACAGGAGTATGCATAAGTAATCTATTGGTGTTTCATTAATTCTAGAAATAAGCATTGCTTTTAGTCGTGTGTTAAATTGCAATAATGAAACTAGGCATGTTTTAGCTACTGTATGTAAATGACGTATGTATTTAGTAAGTGTATTTTGTTTTGATGTGTTAATGTAAAGTGTCATTTACAACGAAAAGAAACCTATGTCCTTCCAGCCAATGAATAGCTTGAACTCAAAAGGTTCGAGTAAATTATCTCACAGATTATCATCTCTAAAGTATTTATAATTATATTTTAATTATGGATATATAATACCTACATTGACAAAGTATGAGATATCAGTAATTAATTTCTGTGATAATTCATCACAATTACAATTTGTAGTAATTTTACAATATTTTGCTTTACTGGCCCTATGTAGGTTTCCAGTAAAAAGCTGTAGGTTATAATAACACATTTCAACTGTATTTTATGTGCCACAGATAATGAGGACTTTCACCCCTTACTAAAACTTGGCAATTTAATTGATAGCACTAGTATATACTGATTACGGGTGTTTTGTGATTGTGTTTGTTTTAATGTGTTATTTGAAACCCCCAGTATATAATGATGAGGTTAACATTGTTTTATTTTATAGTTTTAAAATACCTCAGAAAAGTCAAACATCAATTCATTAGTTTTCTTAATGAAGTTTTCTGCAATTACTACTCAACCTCAAGAATTACAAACTTAATGTTTGTAAATGTACAATATACTAGAGAAATCAGTGATGTCGAGAAACCCACTTGTTGAGAATTTTATATCCAAAAATGGCTCGTTTGGGTTGAGAAAATATTTTACATAGAAGAGTGAACAACGTTTCAACCTTCTTCGGTCATCGTCAGGTTCGCAAAGAAAGAGGTAACTGACCGGAAATTGACCACATGTTTGGAAGGGGTTGTGTAACTGAGTGTCACAATGTAGAGGGCAGTGTTAGATGTTTGAATGTATAATTTTATCTATAATATTAATATATGTATAATGGCATTCCTTTATATTGGTTTATTTTGGGTTTAAGTTGTTGTATAAGTAAGGCTTCTTTAATTTTGCATTTGTTTATGTTTGTTTCTTTATTTAGTATTTTCTATGGTTATGTTGTGTTTATTTGACTTGCAGTGTTTGAAAACATATGAAGGTGACTTTTTATGTTCTTCGAATCTGGTTTCCATTTTTATACTTGTTTCTCGAACATAGAAGACGTGGCAGTTATCACATTGTATTTTATAAATAATGTTGGTGTGGTGTTTGTCAGTGTAGTTCTTACATAGTATAGACCTCAGTTTTGTGCCTGGTTTATGAATAAATTTAGTATTAACAGGAATGTCATATTTTGTTACTAGTTTTTGCCAAATGTTGGTTATTTGTCTGCTGATGTCGGGAATATATGGTATACAGCAGTATATCGTGATTTTTTGATTTGTGAGATATATTTACTTTTGTTGGTTGATTTTGCTTTCTGTCTAGGTGTGTGCGTATAATGTTTTCTACGGTTTGTGGAGGAAACTTATTGATGTTGATGAATTATTGTTTTATTTTGTCTAATTCATTGTTAATTTTATCTGATGAGCATAGTTTTATGGCTGTGTTTATCTGGT
Organism: Carcinoscorpius rotundicauda; assembly: GCA_011833715.1. Classification (NCBI taxonomy): domain Eukaryota; kingdom Metazoa; phylum Arthropoda; class Merostomata; order Xiphosura; family Limulidae; genus Carcinoscorpius; species Carcinoscorpius rotundicauda. The sequence continues at coordinate 44,962,746 of CM022406.1, read as the reverse complement.
TTCTTATCATGTTGAGTTTTTGTTTTGTTTCATGTGCTGAGTCCCAAGGAATGTATAATCCAGTATGGGTGATTTTTCAGTGGATTTCTGTTTTGAATTGTGTGTCGGTTCTTATAATTTTGAGGTTAAGAAATGATATTTGATTGCTTTCTTTCTGTTCACATGTGAAATTAATGTTGGGATGTATAGAGTTAATGTGATTGAAAAAATTAAGTATGTATTCTGTAGATTTGAATCCTGCAACCGTGTCATCTACATATTTGTACCAGTATAGTGGTGGATCTAATGCTGTATTAATTGCTTGTGTCATAAAAATATTGGCTAGAACTGGTGATACTGGGTTGCCCATGCTTGGGTCATTTGTTTGTTCATAGTTGTGGTTGTTGAACAATATTTGGTTGTTGTAAAATATTTTCTCAACCCAAACGAGCCGTTTATGCATATAAAATACTAGAGAAACTACCTGGCTTTGCTTGGGTTATTAGGTTAATTCATTCTAGATAACTTTGTTGGTGTGTATATTCTATATGCATTTTAACAAAAAAGTATAACCTATATACTTTCATTGCTCCTTTACAGAAGGTAACCTATTTATAAAGGTAACCTTCCCTCTGACTTATCCTCTAATTCTAAACTTAAATAATAAAAACAAATAATAAAAAATTATTTATGATGAGAAACCCAGTTGAAATAAAAATGTATCTCAGAATGTATCAAGGTCAAAACATTTATCTGCTTATCAGTAAAAGTGTTAATACCCACATCAGCCATTTTGAAATACAAATAATAATAAAACAAACATATCTAATTAACAGAGCCTTTAAATTACACAAAAAAACTTTTTTTTTAATTTTGTATTTGTACGTTTCATTTTGTATTTTCAGCACATAGACTTTTAGCAACAATATTACATTATACTTCTATTGCTAAACAACATGGTATAAAAGCCATTGTTGGAACGCATTGTTTCAAAAAAACATTGGCTTTTCTATATATTAGAAGTTGTTCTATAAGAACCACTTCTAATTTATTTGTTTTTTGCTAGCTTACTTCATTAAAAAATGTGCACACATGCATGTGGTTAATATAAGTAGTAATACTCAGGTGCACACCCTCTGGGTCTACTTAGTACAGGTGCCAAATTTCAGGGTTTCAGGTTTCTAGGTTCTCTCGTCTTGATGCCACGGTGGTCTCACACACACTCAGACTTGTAGACATGCCTTAATATTATTATACATGTAGGTCTTCCTTTCTAAACTAAACCAAAACCAATACACTATTTCTAAATTTATCAATTATTCATATTATTTTGGTTGCCAAGCCAATCAGTCTTGTACTTTGTGACTTAACAAAATTAGACCAAACATTCATCCCTTAAAAATACTGTGCACATGACAATGTTTTATTTTGTCATTGACATGCTGTTAGCAAGTGCTATCCAACCCTATATGTATATTTTTAACTTAGATAAATTTTGTGTTGGTTACAGGGAAGAAAAGATGTCATAACAATAAAGTCAGAGGCAAAGGTTTGGATTCCAGACCCAGCAGGTTATGATCCAAATGTACCACCAGACTACACATCCTCTGTAAGAATTATGTTTTAAGTTTAAAGATAATTATAAAATGTTATTGTACATTTCTGTAAAACAAAATGAGCTAGTTGTACTACTTAATATTCTAAAACACAAAGTACGTTTTTGATATTGTAGAAAAAAAGAACTTTAAAAGTTAGGCTTACTTAAAAACTTTTTTCTAATCCAAAAGATTTGTTCAACTATTCCTCTCACTAGAAGATTAATCTTTTTTATTCATTGGTGGGTCTGTGATACCTTGAGGATATGACCAACAATAAGCAGTTTCATATTTTATGCACTTGAAACATTATTATCAAATATAAAAGATTAAAACACCAGCCTAATATTATCATTTCCAAACATAATAAAACAACAAATAAATTTACCGAGTTTTATTCCATGCTATTATATAATTGTACAACAAATAAACTATAGCCCTTGCATCACTTCTCTGTGACACATATTTATGTTATAATCATTTTTAAGGCAAAAACTCAACTAGTTCTTGCTGGAGCACCACCACCAGTTCAAGTAGCAGCTTGGATATATATTGTCAGCATCATAGTTGGGATTTTCTTGCTTCTCCTGCTGGGATATGGGATGTATAGGGTAAGTTCCAAGTTGGATGTCACCTGTCAGTGTTATAGTTGGGACTATCTTGTTTATTTTGGTGAGATATTTTATGCATAAAGTAAGTATCAAATTGGATGTCAGCTGTCAGTGTTACAGTTGGGACTATCTTGTTTATTTTGTTGAGATATTTGATGTATAAAGTGAGTACCAAGTGGGATGTCAGCTGTCAGTGTTACAGTTGGGACTATCTTGTTTATTTTGTTGAGATATGTGATAAATAAGGTACATACCAAGTTATCAACTGGGGTATATAGACTCCCACATTATACACCTTTATACCATTAAAAAATTTCTGATAAAGTATGTATGTACAATTAAATACTTACTTATAAATAGATAATATTTCATAAATACAACATCTTTGAAATTGAAAAGTTTAATTATATAGTATCATTCATTTGTTGTTACATAGAAATGTTCTCAACAGTTTATCTGTGCTGTACCCACTTGATATCGAAATATAATTATTAGCATTGGGCCACTAGGAGACTTGGATTAGTCAGTGTCTGTGTATTGCAAATGAACTGCAAAATTATGACAATGGAAGTAACATTTATCAGTTTTTTATTAGTGGGTAAACAATCTGTAAGATTCCAATAGAATCAATCTTTATGCTGTTTTGTATAAATTCCAGTTTTACTTTTTTATGTCAATAAAATGTTAGTTGATAAATAAAGTGATGTTAATAAAAGTCATAAACCAAATTCTGGTGTATAATGACATGAGTGAAATTTATAAAAATGATGTTAACAACAGTCATAAACCAAATTCTGGTGTATAATGACATGAGTGAAATTTATAAAAATTCCTTGCACTAAAACTGTTGTTGTTCAAGCAATTAATAACACAAGACTGTTTGTGTAGCATCAGTCATTTTGTGTGTGTATAGCATCAGTCATTTTGTGTGTGTATAGCAACAGTCATTTTGTTTGTATATAGCAACAGTCATTTTGTTTGTATATAGCATCAGTCATTTTGTGTGTGTATTAGCATCAGTCATTTTGTGTGTGTATTAGCATCAGTCATTTTGTGTGTGTATTAGCATCAGTCATTTTGTGTGTGTATTAGCATCGGTCAGTTTGTGTGTGTATTAGCATCAGTCATTTTGTGTGTGTATAGCATCAGTCATTTTGTGTGTGTATTAGCATCAGTCATTTTGTGTGTGTGTAGCAACAGTCATTTTGTGTGTGTGTAGCAACAGTCATTTTGTGTGTGTGTAGCAACAGTCATTTTGTGTGTGTGTAGCAACAGTCATTTTGTGTGTGTGTAGCAACAGTCATTTTGTGTGTGTGTAGCAACAGTCATTTTTTGTGTGTGTAGCAACAGTCATTTTGTGTGTGTGTAGCAACAGTCATTTTGTGTGTGTGTGTAGCAACAGTCATTTTGTGTGTGTATATAGCAACAGTCATTTTGTGTGTGTATATAGCAACAGTCATTTTGTGTGTGTATATAGCATCAGTCATTTTGTGTGTGTATATAGCATCAGTCATTTTGTGTGTGTATATAGCATCAGTCATTTTGTGTGTGTATATAGCATCAGTCATTTTGTGTGTGTATAGCATCAGTCATTTTGTCCACGATATTTCAGCATGTCTGGAGTCCCAGTAAAAGGCAAGTGGCTTCATCAGTACTGTATACATTTCACTTCAGTTTCATTCATGTCTTTATAAAAAAAAAAAGCAGTCTTTGTTGTAAGCAACCAAAGAAAGAACCATCTTTCTTATGTACCAAGAATAAAGAACCGTCTTACCTATGTATATGAATTTGTTTTGTGTATCATAAGTAACAGAGGCAATTTTATCTGTTTAAATAAATTTGTAATCAGAAGGTTCGTTTCACTTAATTTAATTTTTGTTGTCTTTACAGTTAGGGTTTTTCAAGAGGAAACAACGAGAAGACTTAGAAAAAATGAAAAAACAAAGAGATACTGATGAACTAAAACCATGTTTAGAATCAAAAACCAATTTTGATAAAGACAGTTTTTCCTAAGTATTTGATTTGTTGGATAGAAATGCAAATACTTGTAATGACTAGTCCTTTTTAACACCACATTTAACTTCCTCTGGCACAAATTGTGGACATGGTGCATTTAACTTCCACTGGCATGACTTGTGGCCTTGCCACATTTACCTTTTACTGATGTGACCTGTGGCTCTGGTTGTCAAGGGAACGTAGTAATACTTCTAAGTAAACCAGTTCTAAGGTTTCATCTTCTCTGTTGGCTGTTTTCAGACTTGTAAAGATTATTTTCCACATCAAGTTAGCTACAGAAATCGTTTAAGCAGTACATTATTTGGTGTTGTATTTTTTCATTATTTATTAAACAAAGCAATATTCATTATTATTGATATGTAAGCTGAATTGTAGCATTAGTGTTCACGGTAAATTTTCAGCAAGTGACGGCCATTACACATCTAATGTTTGCAGGTAATTGTGGGACTAGATGCCCATTAAAATTAATTCATAACTGAGAAACAAAAGAGAGTATTTGGTATTGTACAGAAAGATGTCATAAACAGTTCTTTTTTTATTTATTTTTTATATGTAACTGTGGTTAAACCTCAGATTCAAATAAAACTTTGTACCACTTAATGAATATTCATGGGTATCTTATATCTAAGTGTTAAACTAATCTTAAATAAGTCCACCTTTAGTACGATGTGAATGTAAAGATTATTTTTATTCTTAAATTAAGCCACTAACTGGAAATTATATAGTATAATGCAGATTAACAAATAACTAATAGAGGGAAATAAGTAACAACTGCTGAGTTCAGAGTGACACTTAAATATAGTGTAATACCACATGAACAATATTCAAACGTCTAATTTAAGTTAGAATCATGTATATTCTAATAATACATTAACAAGATTCAACCATCTGCCTCCGATAGGTCTAATCATGTATATTGTACTGTTACACTAATATTCAGTCATATGCTTTACCTCAAGCTAGAACCATGTATTGTGTAATACCACATTAATACAATTGAACCATATGCAAAGCCAACAATCCTTACCATTCGTTACACTATGAATATTTCAAAAGATGATAAACATGCTTGTACAAATTGATATAAGTTGGGGTCTCCTTCCTATAGTTTATGTAAATTAGTAAGTTACTTACAGAATTTAGATTATAGGATATTGTATTTGAACCCTTTGTCTGATTTGAAAGAAGGATTTTTTTTTTGTCCTATGAGAACACAAAATCATTCCTCCCCAGCAACAACAAGTGTGGGTGACATTTAAGAGCCCAACCAGTGAATGAGCTGTATCACACAGTACTGTGAATAAAGATATTTTATTTGTTTTCGGCCTTCAATGCCTGCGTTTTATTTCTTCTCTGTGTAGCATTGTGAGAGTCTACATTCTGTGAATACTTTAAGACATATCTATTGACATACACGTCCTGAGATCATGACATAGTAGAATGAAAGAAGTTACATGGAAGGACCACTTTCTGAGATCATGACACAGTAGAATGGAAGAAGGTACATGGAAGGACCACTTTCTGAGATCATGACACAGTAGAATGGAAGAAGTTACAGTTAAAGCGGAAAATTAATTTGAAAATATGATAAAAACATTTCTCTTGTTTCAAAGCTTTCACTGGTAATGGTAAGATCTATGTTTACATTTTTTCTTTCTCGAGTCGGAGAGGCTGATAGATGGACAGATGGGTGAAGATCATGCTTCTGTTACGTGAACAGCCCTACATGGCCAGGTGGGTTAAGGCGTTCGACTCGTAATATGAGGGTACCGTGTTCACATCCCCATCACACCAAACATGCCCGCCCTTTCAGCCATGGAGGCACTATAATGTTATGGTCAATCCCACTATTCATTGGTAAAAGAACAGTCCAAGAGTTGGCGGTGGGTGGTGATGACTTCCCTGTTGTTTTTCTCTGCTAAATTTGGGACGGACAGCGCTTGTGTAATTTTTCGCGAAATTCGAAACAATAAATGTAATCTTACTTCACGTTGGTTTGATTTTTTAAATTTTCTGTTACGCGTTTAATGCTCGGCGTTAATTTTGTCTATAGTTAATTTGGTTTACTTTTTAAGTTTCGTTAAGTTTGAATTATTAACTTTAATTTATTTAATTCAGTATCATGTATTAAACATGCGGGAAACGTGAAAGATACATTGGCAGCCTAAGGTACAAGTGAAATTACATAGATGGCAGCACCATTAATTCTCACCTGAAAGAAAACAAATTTGTTTCTATGCTGTTTGTCTAGCGCAAGACTACACAGTTGGCTAATTCTGTCCACCACAGGGATTGAACCACGGATTATAGCGTCGACTCCTGGAAAGACGTGTTTCTACGTAAACATAGATACTCAATAATACGTATAATTTATTATTTTTGACTCCAATGATTACCAACTTGTTTAATAAGAAGAACTGAAAAAAAAAAATATTAATATAATAAAATTAGAATTTTTCTTTTTATTAAAAATATTCAAAGAGTAAAATTTACACTCTATGCCTAAATAACAGTTCGGAAAATCGCACACGTTATTAATAGTTCCATTCATTATTAGGGCTTATGAAATTAAAACTTTTTGATTCAAACGAAATGCAAGGTAAATCTAATCTTATATCCGTTATTAGGTTTTACAGATATATAGTTTGTTTGTTTGTTTGTCTGATTCCAGAAATTCGCTAATCGAAGAGATATCTGTATTCATAATTTTAGTTTGACAGACTTAAATTGAAACAACTGGTCAACAGTGCCTTCTGCCGACTCTTTGGGCAACTCTTGTATAATTGAATAGTGGGTTAAGTCGTTCGACTCGTAAACTGACGGTCACGGATTCGAATCCCAATCGCATCAAACATGCTCGCCCTTTCAGCAGTGGGGACGCATAATGTGACGGTCAATCCAACTATTGGTTGGTAAAAGAGTTTGTGGTGGGTCATGATGACTAGTTGCCTTCACTGTTAAATCAAAAATGGCCGGCGCAGATAGCCCTCGAGTGGCTTTGCGCGAAATTCCAAAACAAATAACCCCTATAGTGCACCTTCATGTCTCAAAATTCGGAGCGTCATGTTTTTAAATGCGGTAACCGGCCACAAATAATTGATCCAGAATCCGACTCGTTAACCGATGGTCACACTCGTTCCGATGTAGTCTTAATGCATGGGCGCTCGCAGAAATGTTTCCAATGAAGGAGGGGGGAAAGCAAAGTAATGTAAAATTATGAAATGATTAAAAAAACCGTACATATATACTGAATGAATCAAAATCATTGTTTCTAATTTTCCAGAGAAACAAGTGCCTCTCCTGCCCATTCCTTCCCTACAGACGCCTACGTTTGTTGATCAGTAAATTGTTTAAATAACGTGTTTTATACGCTATGATACTATTAGGGTGTGGTAATCGCACACTAACACATTATGTAGAAGTGTAATCGATAGATTAACGTGTTATATGAGGCACACCTCTTCCTTACTTTAATACGATAACCACAATTATGCTATTCTTAAGTAAACGATATACTTTAGAGGAGGCTTTTGTCGGACATCTATTATTAAAACACACACAGATTTGCAAACAAACATAAAATCTACATATTTACATGTGCAATATGGTGTAATTATTTGATATGTTCAAGTTGTTACTGAAGTTCCATATATGCAAAGATGTAATCATAAAATAACTGTCTGAAATACGAGAAAAGCAACAGTTCCTCCGACTTTCAAAGGGGTATGATAGTAGGTTACTTTTAGCAAGATTCACTATGACATACAGTTTTTTTGGCTGGTTGTTCAAAAGTATATGTCGTTAGAGTTTATCCACGAAAGTAAACGAAAAGGGTTTGGTTTGTTTTGGATTTCGCACGAAGCTATTCGAAGGCTATCTGCGCTTGCTGTCCCTAATTTAGTAGTGTAAGAGTAGAAGGAAAGTAGCTAGTCATCACCACCCACCGCCAACTCTTGGGCTACTCCTTTACCAACGAATAGTGGGATTGACCGTAACATTATAACGCCCCCACGGTTGAAAGGGCAAGGATGTTTGGTGTGACGGGGATTCGAACCCGCAACCCTTGGATTACGAGTCGACTGCCTTAACGAACTGGCTATGTCGACCCCACACCAGGGGATAATTATATTTACTAGTTCGATGTAACTTCGAAACAAGACTGATGCGAGTACAGAAGTCCAACCTTAGTGATTAGAAGACAAAAACTGGTCCTAAAAAAGAAAATAAAACTCTCGATTCCTGTTGGCAGATAAAAGGGAATTTTTAGTTTTGAGAGATAACAACAGGTTGATTACAACACTTAAATATCAATTTATAATGTCATGAAAAAACATTGTGGTATTTCTGTCTTTGTCTCCCGCTGGGACGGTGGTAAGTCTTCGGATTTACAACACTAAAATCAGGCGTTCGATTCACCTCGATGGGCACAGCAGATAGCCCGATGTGGGTTTGCTGTTAACACTTTTTTTGCGTAACAGGACTAATGGGTCTTAGGCCTTTTTCATACATTGGATTGATCTTGTACGACTCATTTTCCATCACATTCCGCAGACATAATCTGTGAATCAAATTAAGAACAAATCGTCACCTTCTGGCATCTTGTGAAGTATAGGCCAGATCGATGTTACAATATTAGAAAAGCGAAGACAGCGTTACCAACCAGTGTATGAAATATAACTACAAATAGTCTGTTATATAAGCCACTTGTTTAATTATTTTGTTGCTGTTGGGTTTATTCTTTGTTTGTTTTATGCTACTAAGCACTTAATTTTAACGCTTCAGTACTAATCAAAATCGCCCTTTCAGCCGTGGGGGCGTTATAATATAACAGTCAATTCCACTATTCGTTGGTAAAAGAGTAGCCCAAGAGTTGACGGTTGGTGGTAATGACTAACTGCTTTCCCTCTGGTCTTACACTGCAAAATGAGGGGCAGCTAGCGCAGATAGCCCTTGAGTAGCTTTGTGCGAAATTCAAAAACGGACTATGCGAAATTAAATCAACGAAAGATCTATTTTAGAAAGGATTATTATAATAATGACCCAGTAAAATAAGAAAATTTACAATAAAAGGATCGTAAAACATATATTAGAAGTTGAAAAATAAAACCGAATGTCTGTATTATTTTACATTTATTAAGTATTTTATAGACAATAGATGTATCATGATATTACTAAGCGTTCATATTGTTTTGAGTGTTTTCACAAGTTTTCACTTCGGTGCTTCATTCTGGTGTCTAATTTCTGAATTTGCACATTTCTGAAAAGTGAGGGTTAACCACAGAATTATCGATAGATGTTAATATAAAATAATTTGTTTGCGTCAGTTGCTCGTAGGACCTTGTATTTTTTACCTTATTAGCAATGACATAAAGTCACATAAAAGAAGTATGAACAAAAATATCCAGAATTTTGCTAATGTTTAGATCATTTATTTTACGGAGAAAACGTGCGGTGTCTCCCCTAACTATTTTGATCAGATTTTGTAACTTGTCTTGAATGCTATTAAATTTAAACAATGCATTATTCAGTAAGTAAGCTGAAGACACTAACTGATTTTAGGGTTAACGAGTAACACATGTATACGTATATCAATATTTGCAAAAAAGATATTTTAACACACTTTTTATGTGGAACTGGTAAAAATGTTTTGGTTTTTAAATCAGAAGTGTAGGTTTTTTATGTTATTTAAATAAAGTATACATCTATTTTATGTTTGGAAAACACGGTCAAAGAGGATATTCAAAATACGGGTTTCACAAGGATGACATGCGCAGTCCCAGCCTAGTTAATTGATTTGTGTTCCAATTCCATATCACATGGTACGTTTAACTACGACATGTAAACAAGGCTACGAGTGTCCGTAGTGTGAAGTCACCAAGTTAACCTAGCATGAGCTTGTGACCTATGGGCATCTTTGAGAAAAGGTTACAAGAGTACTTACAGTATTTCTAACAGAATAGCCCTAGACTAGAAGTATTGCAGATACGTCGCCTTTAAAACCATATTAGTGGTGTTCGCTAGGCCTAGCACTTTGTTTTATTGCCTATTTACCCTGCTATCACTTATCAATACGTTATAAAGAGAGCTCTTCACATCGATCACCTACCCTGCAACTCAGATATGTAATGGTTTTATTGTGTGAAATAATTTACAGTCACTCAGCCCTAACGTAAAAAACGAAAGTTTCTCCTCTTGTGGACCAGATGTGGAAGATGTTTGTTTGAAAAAATCACAAGAAAACGCTAACTTTAATAGAAGTACTCGTTTTCTAATAACATTTCTAAATGTATATGCAATACTTAAGAATGGGTTACATAACACTTAATAGACGTGTAATACTGTTTATAACACGAAATAAAAATTAAAACGAAGAGTAAAACATGAATAAACTCCCCTTATGGCTAAATACTTAAACTAGTTAATATTAATTACATTATTTAAATAATAATAAGTTCTATAATTAGATCGGCTATTTTACCATCAACGTTGTTTGTCAGGTTTTACAGATATTCATTCTTTTCTTTTCTTTTTTTTTTAGATTTTAAGCTACGAAATAAACGACTTTTCTCAAAATATGCAAGTAATTTCTATTTGGCATGTGTGCCTTGATGAATCAGTGTTTGTTTTTTTTAATTTCGCACAAAGCTACACGTGCGCTATCGGCGCTAGCCGTCTCTAATTTAGCAGTGTGAGACGAAAGGGAAGGCACCACCCACCGCCAACCGTTGGGCTATTCTTTCACCAACGAATAGTGGGATTGACCGTCACATTATAACGCCACCATGGTTGAAAGGGCGAGCATGTTTGGTGCGACGGGAATTCGAACCCTTAGATTACGAGTCAAACGCCTTAACCCACCTGGCCATGCCGGGCCGTGAGTCAGTGGTAAGTTTATGAAGTTGCATTGCTAAAATCCCGGTGTTCGATTCCCCATAATGGACAAACAGCAAACAGTTCAAAGAACATAAAAAGTCACCTTCACATGTTCTCGAACACTGCAAGTCAAAAAACACAACACAACCATAAAAAACACTCAAATACTTAATAAAGAAACAAACATAAACGCAAAATTAAAGAAGCCTTACTTATATAACAACTTAAACCCCAAATAAACCAATATAAAGGAACGCCTTTATACCTATATCAATATAATAAAATAAATACAATTATATATTCAAAAATCTAACACTGCCCTCTACATTCCGAGACTCAGTTACACAACCCCCTTTCAAACATGTGGTCAGCTTCCTGTCAATTACCTCTTTCTTTGTGAACCTGACGATGACCGAATGTCGAAACGTTGTTCGCTCTTCTATGTAAAATAGTTTCGCGACCCAAACGAGCCGTTTTTGCATATAAAATTCTCAACAAGTGGGTTTCTCGACATCACTGAGTATTAGTACTGTGATATTCTTCCGCGTTCAAGAAATTACATTTCTAAGTGCTATTATAACAATAACCTTCCGCACTGTCAACAAGTTCATGAGTATTTAACTGGATTTCTGTGTGTGCAAACAGACTAAAGTTGTTAAAGTTATCAGGTTATAAATTGAAACAAAAATAGCGAAGATATGTCAATGCCACAGTTGCGAAGTTAATAGGTAATGTCAAGAGGAGAAGATGACATATAAATATTAAACACGTACAAATAAGTAGCTGTGAAGAGGTCAAGGTCACATACGTTATTTTATCAAGGTTCATATCAGAGTTTAAAGGTCATCGTATTATTTGTTAATGATAGACACGTGACCACACTTCAACAGAGTGTCATTGTCTGTTATACTGTAAAGCATGTGAAATATATAATTATTACCTCCGTTATTGTTGTAAGTCTTTCCTCCGGTGAAACAGCGACACGTTTATGGACTCACAACACTAAAATCCGGGGTTCGATTCCTTGCTGTGGACACAGCAACGGCAGATAACCCAATGTAACTTTGCTATGAAACACCCAACAAATAAATCGTCTGAAATTATGAAAACGTTTCTTATTAAAACGAACGAATATCTTGTCGACTGTGTCTTTACTCAAAGTCGAAATTAGCATTTTAACTCTGTTTGTAGACAGTAAAACGCACGAATCAGATAAGTCTTCTGTTTGGTGTTATCTGGTTTCCGAACTGGGAAATAAAATAAGTTTAGAATATAAGTGAACTCATTGTTAACGTGGATGACAGTATACTCTAACTGCTGTAATAACTAGTTACATAAATTGACTAATGTGTTGTTACTATCAGTTAGGCTTAGGATGAATTAAGTTGATGTGCACGAACAGGTTCACAGTTATTACTAAGAAAAGAAAGAAAAGAAAAGAAAAGAAGGGAGAGTGGGAAGAACGAATGACAGAATTCAAAACACGTTACTGACTGCTCGTGAAAAAGGTACAGCATTCAAAGTACGTCATCAATCTCATTATTATTGCCAGTTTAATGAAAAATAAAATGCGCATGCGCACAGCAGTTTTTTTTAGTACAAGAATCAAGATTTTTAAACGTGACACTCAGTACACGAATGTTAATCTGTGTATAAAGAATTTGAACAATGATAACAGAGTATCCAAGCACGTGAACAATGGTAACGCGGTATCCAGGCACGTGAACAATCATGACACAGTTTAGAATCACGAACTGTTAGTGTTCGATATTCGTGTAAATTGAAGAGTTCCTATGCGTTTTGAAGGGACATGAACATGCAGCATAAATAAACCCACTAATCTAGTGTCAAAATAAAACGTTATATTGTTCTCTGTCATGGCTTTTCTTCGTCAAATGACCAGTTTCTTACTAAAACAAAATATCTCAATAACCATTAAAACGTATATTTTTAAACAAGTAGGCTAAGCTGACCTATTTTTTTAAATAACAATATTCTTTTGCTTATCGTTCGGATGACTGTTGTTTCCACTTTTACTTCTCCAATATGTATCATAAATTTTCGTGCATTAGAAACTCAAGTAATTCGGTCAATGTCTACCACACGAATAAGTTGTGATTTTACGTTCGTGTGAGATCAAAGGTTAAACACAAATTTTGTGAAATTGGATAACGGCTAAGCACCTACAAGTATAGTCTTCATTTAACTTTGCTCCACGTTTAGCCAAGTTCAGTGGGGTCAAGGTCTCGTGTTCTTCAAAATTGACGTCATGTCGCCGACAAGTCTGTCGCTGTGGCTCATGAAAACTTAATATCTTCCCCTCCACAAACACACGCGCTCTCCCCTCACTGCTGAGAACAGTTCGACATTGTCTCTGTGGATCACCGTTTCTCGCAGTTCTCGAGCCTTGCACAAGCTGTGTCACGTGAAAATGTAGTAAATCTCGATTTCTAACTTGTATTTTTATTTTAACCTTCAGTGGTTGGTGGTTTTTGTTGTTGTTTTTTCTCGGAAGTTTAAGGAATTGCTGTAAAATCGCGTGTCTTCTGCTACTTGTTCGTTTAGCCCTCCAATTACTCATTTCTACTTTGTTTTTTGCACCTTTTACTACCGGTAGGTTCAATAAATTCCATCATATTTTTTTTTTGCCTGTTACAAAACACAGTGCAAAAAAAAAAGATAGATAAATAACACTTGATAAAATCGTTCATTATTATTTGAGCAATATTTCTGGAAACATGTAAGGAATTAGTTTGGTTCACTGCTGTGTTGTTTAAATTTTCATGTGATTCGTGTATAATCTGTAACGTTAACAATTTTATGGAACCTATGTGACATTTATTAGTAATTCCGGGATAATTACGCTTATATAACGAAACGAGTAAAGCGGGCTCACGTGTGCACGTGTTTGGAGTTACCTGTTACATCATTCAGAGAACCCGCGTTCTTAAACAGGTAGTGTGTTTGTGTGGTAGATTTCGTGATACGTGTAAATTCTTCAGAGAAGAGCACGAGATTTTAAGTAGTTGGCGCAGGCGCGTTCGCGTGACCATGCAATACTGTATGGAACAACTAAGCAGGTAAAATGTTTTATAATATTCACAAACAAATCAACCATAATAGAGTGTCCGTAAACAATATTCCAGTGTATATGTGAAATAAGAAACCATATAACTTGTCTCAAATGCGTACCTCTGTGCAATGAAATACATTTATCTTCAACGAAACCATAATGATGAAATTATTTTAAATACTGATCATATTGTCTATTATATTGCTGTTGTTTTAATAATAAACAAAATTAAATATATTCTCTAAACATTAGACACTATACTGTCTGTTGTTACGTATTACAATTTCAAATAGCCTAAAACTGAGTTACATTGTAATTTAGACTTAGAAACTGGATAAAGGTCGGTATACAACCCGGTTATGATAACAACAAGATTTGTACGTACGGTTTTCTTTTTTACCATAGATATATTTTATTATATTGGTACAAACAAGTATACAGTTTAGAATAACGGTTATTACAGATAATGATCTATGTACAAACGTTTTACAAACTTACAAACTTATTTCCGATCTGAAACTTTCTTGATGTCTTATCGAGGGTTCACGATGAGCGAGTTAATTTCGGGTTGATGGAGGTACAAATCGCTTAACAGCAAACTAGCTAGCTCCTGTGTTCTTCGCTGATCACATGTTGAGTATTCCACCGACGAAGGTCTGTAATGCTTTTGTAAAAATATTAATGTCTGATGTGAATCCACTGAAGTTTAAGTGGCCTGAAATGCTCTATAAACATTTATGACCAAATATTTTAAGTTTCCCGGTTAATAAGTTTATTACGGTTAAGCTTCCGAGGTTTGTATTATAAATAAAGCAAACCAACAATATATACCGTCTTTTGGCGCGTCACGTTAGCTACATTTGTAGGCGTAAGGAGAGTTTCCAGAAATTTCACCCTGCACGACAATATAGACGATACACTAGTATTTACCTACACACACATATATTGTTGATTCTTACACTCGAGAATCTTTTACAGCTTTACTGAATAGGCGGGAATTTCGCAATACAGATTTAACACTATAAGTTATGTAGATTTCTAAGTAGAAATTTGACTTAAGCAAACGTCGATATTAAAATAGATATATAATATTAAATCCGTCACACTATAAAGAACAATTAATCACATAATGTTATTGTACCCACGACAACAGAAAATAAAACATTCGTATACCATCCGTGGCAGCATGAAACAAAAGAGTTAAAACATACATAACAACTCGAGGCAAAATGGGCACACTATACTTGCCAATAGCACAGTACTTACAGTTTTCGCAAAATAATTAAAATAGTATTTGTGGACACCATGTATCCAAACAGACTTATTGATATAAACTCGTTTGTAATACAAGTTGAGCAAAATTCACAAAACATCGTGTTAGTGAGGCTATAAAATGTCTTCTTTCAGAATACTAGTTTATATAGCAATGTAATAGGAAAGAACAATAGATAAATCAAATGTTTCGATATATATCAACAATAAGTGGATAACAATGTTATAGTACGTATACAAATAGTGACTATGTACAATAATTTTTATACAACAGGTGGAGAAATGTTGTTTAGGGTATTTATATAGAAAGTGACCGATTGAGAAGAACAGTTTACTACAATTATATAGGTTCATTGTTATTATTATTATATAGAAAATGACCGATTGAGAAAAACGGTTTATTATAATTATATAGGCTTATTGTTATTATTATTATATAGAAAACGACCGATTGAGAAGAACGGTTTACTATAATTATATAAGTTTATTGTTATTATTATTATATAGAAAACGACCGATTGAGAAGAACGGTTTACTATAATTATATAGGTTCATTGTTATTATTATTATATAGAAAATGACCGATTGAGAAAAACGGTTTATTATAATTATATAGGCTTATTGTTATTATTATTATATAGAAAATGACCGATTGAGAAAAACGGTTAACAATAATTATATAGGTTCATTGTTATTATTATTATATAGAAAATGACCAATTGAGAAAAACGGTTTACTATAATTATATAGGTTCATTGTTATTATTATTATATAGAAAATGACTGATTGAGAAAAACGGTTTGCAATAATTATATAGGTTCATTGTTATTATTATACTTTCTTACAAAAATAAATCACAACACACTTGGTTTCGGGTATGACGACAAACACGTGAAGCAGCGGAAATGAAACGTCACAGAACACTGCTAAAAATAACTTGACAGTGTCGCAGGAAGAACAGGTAACATAAACAATTTGTATTTTGTGTTTATGGTAAAGTAAGTCAGGTTATCGGCCGTCGTCCCTAATTTTAACTATAGTCATCATCAGGACCCCAACACCCACTATTTACACTGAGGATTCTATTGTCACTTTTATAACGAACTAATACCTCAAAGTATTGGAATATTTTTTGTATGATTTTAAACACGTTCACAAGGTGCTCACGAAGTCCAAA
Source organism: Carcinoscorpius rotundicauda (assembly GCA_011833715.1). NCBI lineage: Eukaryota > Metazoa > Arthropoda > Merostomata > Xiphosura > Limulidae > Carcinoscorpius > Carcinoscorpius rotundicauda. Next base: position 44,946,150 of record CM022406.1, on the reverse strand, counting down.
ACAAACAGGTCCAGAACTGGAAAGATCCGAGTTTTATACTAACAAAAACATTTTAAAATACAGAGAAACGATATATAACAAAACATTACTGTTGTATATATGTAAAAACGGCTCGTTTTGGTTGAGAAATTTTTTTACGTAGAGGAGCGAACAACGTTTCGACCTTCTTCGGTTATCGTCAGGTTCACAAAGAAAGGAAGAGGTAACTGACCGGAAGCTGACCACATGTTTGAAAAGGGTTGTGCAACTGAGTGTCGGAATGTAGAGGTCGTGCTTAAATGTTTGAATATATAATTTTATATTATTATTATTTATTTTATTATATTAATATAGGTATAAAGGCGTTCCTTTATATTGGTTTATTTTGGGTTTAAGTTGTTGTATAAGTAAGGCTTCTTTAATTTTGCGTTTGTTTATGTTTCTTTCTTTATTTAGTATTTGAGTGTTTTCTATGGTTATGTTGTGTTTATTTGACTTGCAGTGTTCGAAAACGTGTGAAGGTGACTTTTTATGTTCTTTGAATCTGGTTTCCATTTTTCTACTTGTTTCTCCAATATAGAAGTCGTGGCAGTTATCACATTGTATTTTATAAATAATGTTGGTGTGGTGTTTGTCAGTGTAGTTCTTACATAGTATAGACCTCAGTTTTGTGCCTGGTTTTTGAATAAATTTAGTATTAACTGGAATGTCATATTTTGGTTATGTGTTTGCTGATGTCAGAAATATATGGTATACAGCAGTATATGGTTTCGTGATTTTTTGATTCGTGAGATATATTTACTTTTGTTGGTTGATTTTGCTTTCTGTCTAGGTGTGTGCGTATAATGTTTTCTATGGTTTGTGAAGGAAACTTATTGATGTTGATGAAGTATTGTTTTATTTTGTCTAATTCAACGTTAATTTTATCTGGTGAGCATAGTTTTATGGCTGTGTTTATTTGGTTTCTTAATGTGTTGAGTTTTTGTTTTGTTTCATGTGCTGAGTCCCAAGGAACGTATAGTCGAGAATGGGTGATTTTTCGGTGGATTTCTGTTTTGAATTGTGTGTCGGTTCTAAAATTTTCTCAATCCAAACGAGCTGTTTTTACACATATATTTTTTCTGCCTGTGGGTTTTCTCGACATCATTGATTATATAGTATAAACAATAGTTAACTAAACATTACTGTAGTATACGTAAACAATAGTTAACTAAACATTACTGTAGTATACATAAACAATAGTTAACTAAACATTACTGTAGTATACATAAACAATAGTTAACTAAACATTACTGTAGTATACATAAACAATAGTTAACTAAACATTACTGTAGTATACGTAAACAATAGTTAACTAAACATTACTATAGTCGGCATAAACAATAGTTAACTAAACATTACTGTAGTATACGTAAACAATAGTTAACTAAACATTACTGTAGTATACGTAAACAATAGTTAACTAAACATTACTGTAGTATACGTAAACAATAGTTAACTAAACATTACTATAGTCGGCATAAACAATAGTTAACTAAACATTACTGTAGTATACGTAAACAATAGTTAACTAAACATTACTATAGTCGGCATAAACAATAGTTAACTAAACATTACTGTAGTATACGTAAACAATAGTTAACTAAACATTACTATAGTATACATAAACAACAGTTAACTAAACATTACTGTAGTATACGTAAACAATAGTTAACTAAACATTACTATAGTCGGCATAAACAATAGTTAACTAAACATTACTGTAGTATATATGGTCAGTAGTTAACTAAACCTTAATGTAGTAGACATAAACAATAGGTGACTAAACAGTACTGTTGTAACCATAGACAGAAGTTAACTAAACAGTACTGTTGTAACCATAGACAGAAGTTAGCTAAACAGTACTGTTATGACTATAGACAGAAGTTAACTAAACTGTACTGTTGTAACCATAGGCAGAAGTTAACTAAACAGTACTGTTGTAACCATAGACAGAAGTTAGCTAAACAGTACTGTTGTAACCATAGACAGAAGTTAACTAAAGAGTACTGTTGTAACCATAGACAGAAGTTAACTAAACAGTACTCTAGTAGCTATAGACAACAGTTAACTAAACATTTTTACAATGTTTATAGTGTGAATGGACAATAGCTGATAAAATATTAGACAACACGATTATATATATATAAGCTGTGATTGTAAATGTGTGATATTACATTGTCAGTTTGAAATTCAATGTTCAGTACCTCTTATTTCTTTTAGGAAATGTTGTCATACCTTTGTTGTTTCTAACTCCCCGTATTGGTTCAGTCACTTTCGAATCTCGACTTACAACTGGATGGAAAATATGTCACGTGGTTGAGTAGGGACGCTGTGTAAAGCAAGAGGGCGTTCACGTTAAATCTGGTGATGCACGTGCAAGTAGCTAGACGCGGTTAACTGGCCTGAAGCTATTGGTTAACATTTGAACCCAGTCGGTATCTAAGTGACCTGCTTTGGATAACACAAAAGAGCAAAAGGGTTAATTAATGCTTCGGGCAGAGATGACGCCCTTTCCAAATATGGACGACATTTTGACCACAGATAAATCTCCCGAGTCCAGTTTTTCCACGGATCAAATTTCGGTTTCTCCCTTGTCAGAAAGAAGCACAACTTTCACCACAACTTCAGCTCACACTCCTTTATCTTGGTCTGCCCCTATCAAGTCCGAACCCCCGAATACCGATCACCACGAGATGACACAGTCTCATCTGTTTACTTACTCCATAGAGGACTCTTTCCAAACCCGGCCTTTAATAGCCAGCAGAGAAGTGAAAATATCTACATTATCTGACGACCGAGGTGACGGAAAGATACACGGAAAACGTCGACCCGGGAAGAAGAATGACCCTACTTGTCAAGGATCGCGGGAATCCACGCGACATCCTCGTAAGAGGTCGTACCAAAATTTCGAGGAACTGCAAAACCAAAGGATTCTAGCGAATGTTCGAGAACGTCAGAGGACACAGAATTTAAACGAAGCCTTTGCTGCCCTCAGAAAAATCATTCCAACATTACCTTCTGATAAACTGAGTAAAATACAGACCCTTAAACTGGCAGCTAGATACATCGACTTTCTCTATCAAGTCTTGAAAAACGATGACCAGGATGGAAAGATGACCAGTCCTTGCAGCTACGTGGCGCACGAGCGGCTCAGCTATGCCTTCTCCGTTTGGAGGATGGAGGGGGCCTGGTCGGAACATTAGAGTTGTCTCTCTGGGGACTCGTACGCTAATAAAAAGTGAGTAATATTTAATAGTTTTAAGACCGCGAATGTTTATTACAATTTAGTACGAACGACATTCCTCAGTTATGAGCAGATGCGTTTTTTCTTGAACAATGGTTGTGTCAGGTCTCATTCGTGGGTCCCGTAGTTTCTAGATTAAATCAGTTATTTGTAACCGTCAAATTACCTTCTTAATTTGTTTTACACCGTTTACAACCGGTGGGATCCACAGGCTTTGTTATATCGAGTAACTTTGCTTCTCTATGTTACAGTAACACTCATTCTAAAGAACTGACCTACACTTTACAATGTCGCTTGTTTATAAATAAAATTTACACCGAAACTATTGTTTTCATAAAAATTGGTTACATATATATAATATGTTGCCTGGAACACTGCCACGTCTGTCCCAGTTCAGCAGGCTTGATAATTTCTGGTACTACTAGTCGGTCCCGGCATGGCCAAGCGCGTAAGGCGCGCGGCTCGTAATCCGAAGATCGCGGGTTCAACCCGCGTCGCGCCAAACATGCTCGCCCTTCCAGCCGTGGGGGCATTATAATGTGACGATCAATCCCACTATTCGTTGGTAAAAGAGTAGCCCAAGAGTTGGCGGTGGGTGGTGATGACTAGCTGCCTTCCCTCTAGTCTTACACTGCTAAATTATGGACGGCTAGCACAGATAGCCCTCGAGTAGCTTTGTGCGAAATTCCAAAACAAACAAACAAAACAAGTACAACTAGTCGGCTCCAGATATGTGTATCCTTTGTTTTCACTCATGGGCTTTTAGAACTGAATAAATTCAACCATTCTCTTTAAAATCAAACTAAATAGAAAACCCAAGTTATTTAGTGATTTTGTTATGCTATTAGGAACCAAAACAAAGAATCACAGAACTCAAGCAGTTTTGTTTTTGCATAAATGTTTTATAAAATACGGTGTTAAAAATGATAGGAGACAATCCATTCCAGAATTCTGATGTGGCGACTAATAGAACTGATAACCAAGTCCCTTAAAAAATGTTACATCACGTATTGCAGTGAGTTTCGGCTGAAAGAATTACTAGATTTGGAATAAAACTACTGGGACTATAGTTTTAGAGTCGCTTGGGTCCCCCGAGGAAATATCGGTAAGATTACGGCACGAAAATCCTGGGTTCTATCCCCGCGGAAGATCCAGCGTGGCTTTGCTCTGAAATGAAAAAAAAACCTGCTTTCCAAAAACTCTTAACGATTCACAAAATAAACCAATAATATATAATAAAAACAAGGAGGCTCTCAGAATTAGAGTAATACATTCTTAAATATGGTTTCCAATCGAGAATTCTGTACAGAAGTTTCTCCAAACTGTGTCTGAATATTTATGTCAGTTCCATTCTATCATTCATAATCGTTTCGTGAGTCATAGTGTATTTCCCAAAGTGTTTGTTTTTTTAATTTCGTGGAAAGCTACACGAGGGCTATCTGCGTTAGCCATCTCTAATTTAGCAGTCTAAAACCAGAGGGAAGACAGCTAGTCATCACCACCCTCGGCCAACTCTTGGACTACTTTTTTACCAACGAGTAGTGGGACTGACCGTAACATTATAATGCCCTCACGGCTAAAAGGGCGAGCACGTTTGGTACGACGGGGATTCGAATCCCCGACCCTCAGTTTACGAGTCGAGCGCCACGCGAATGGTAGTATGTATATGTGAGGTTGTAATGACGAATTATCTAACTTTAGATATAACGGTAAAGTGACATCTCATTAAAACTGTTCGTCACAAAACTACTGACAATTCCTGACTTCAATTTAAAATGTTTGTTGCTTTGTGAACATGTTTTACCCTTGGAAGCACAGTAACTCACTGCTACTGGCCTTTGTTTTCTAATACGTAAGGAATTTCGTTGTGTTTCTGAACCAACAGTTCGTCATATAGATACCTGAACTTTACTTTCGTTTAACATAACTACAATTTATTCTTGTAAGGCTAGTAACACAATACAAATACATTTGTATAGTGTTAATACACAACAGATACATCTGTATACTGTTGGTACAATATAAATACACCTGTATAGTATTAGTACAATATAAATACATCTGTATAGTATTAATACAATATTAATACATCTGTACGGTATTAGTACAATATTAATACATCTGTATGCTATTAGTACAATATAAATACATCTGTATAGTATTAGTACAATACAAATACATCTGTATAGTATTAGTACAATATAAATATATTTGTATAGTATTAATACAATATTAATACATCTGTACGGTATTAGTACAATATAAATACATCTGTATAGTATTTGTATAATATAAATACATTCTTCCATTTTCAGCAGAACTTAAATGAAACAACTGTATTTGAAGAGATTGAAGACACTAACTTACACTGAAGACACTAACTTACATTCATTTGGAGCGTTTGAATAAGTACTTATAATATTGGAGGTCACGTAAAAGCTAAGGTATAAATGAACTTTAAACTGAATTACTGAAGTAAAACTGTTATTTGATCGTCAGGATAGCTTCACATTTTTACACTTCTCCAGATCTCTGTCTGGCCCACCGGAAGTAGTGTTACCCAACGAACATTTTTATATTTAAGGTGAAAAACATTCGTGCTGTGTTAGCTCTATTCATTTTGTTTTTCATTCATTCATCACGCCACCTAGTGTAAAATATAGTTATAAGCGAAGACTGAACATTTTTAGATATTTCTAAGTCGCAATGTGACCTAAATTGAAACAGTACACGAGCATAAACCCAAAACACAAGTATGCCGATATTAGTTATTACGCTAACAAAAATTCACAGAAAAACAACTCAAGGGTTTGGAAATTAATTTTAAAAATTCAAATCACAAATCCAAGATGCAACCGAATCAAGATCTCAGTAAATCACTAAAGCAGTTTAGTACCAGAACTCAAACCCACAATGAAATACTGGAAAGTTTGTTGGTTAATTTACTCTTGCTATAAATATATATGGGGTACTGGGGGAAAGGGGTAATATTTAATATGTTGTAATATTGGATAATGATTAACCCCCCAGTGGCTCAGCGGTATGTCTGCGGATTTACACGCTAAAATCCGGGTTTCGATACCCGTGGTGGGCAGAGCACAGATAGCCCATTGTGTGGCTTTGTGCTTAATTCAAAATAACAACAACAACAGGATAATGATTATAGATGGGGCTAAATACAATGGAAAACTTTGTAACATGTTTATAGATGTTTTACGAAGTTCAAAATTCCTTGCCCTTTTCTGATACATCTGGAAAATGTTACATACGAACCTGTCCCTGGTGACATGTTCCAACATCCTCAGTAGTCCAACAACACAGGATGTATAAAGTCCATAAAGGAACAAGAAACGAATTTCCTTGCTGTTTTTGTATGTTAATTTATTTTTATGAATCTAAGGAAGATCGTATGACCTTATAATATTCACAGAATTAACCTGACCATAAAATTGGAGATACCCACGGTTTACAATCTGTTTCTTGTCTCGTGGCGAAGCCTCACAGACTAATATCAGTTTTTTGTGTGTGGAAAATGAACCAAAGTTCGATAACTCAATACGTACAGAGAAAGTAGTTATGTCACCGTATAGTCTCGTTTGTCGCCGAATATAGTCATTACCTCATGACTATCCCTAAAATTTACAGCTTGTATTCATGTATTTGAGGCTCTCTAATCGGTACTGTTTCCCTATCATAGTACTTACTTCTGTTACGAACTTCATATTCAATTGTTAACAAATGAACGGTTCTTACAGTTTAGGTAATCTGGTCACCAGAGACTAACTTGAGCCGTTTTCTTACTTGTCCGTATTTTCATCTCAAGTGTACATATTGATGAACTGTAAGATTTCAAATGCTACACTCTCACATATCCAATAGCAGTATGACTTATATTATATTGGTTTGGTTTGAATTTCGTGCTAAACTATGTTAGCGCTGTAACAGCTAACCCTCTTTAATATAGCAGTCCAAATTTTGGACTACTCTTTATAACAACGAATAGTGAGATTGAATGTGACACTATAATGCTCTACAAATGATAGCATGTTTGATGACAGGGATTTGAAATCTGAGGAGTAAGAGGTTGTCTCCCCTTCTAAGATCCTTAAATTGTTCCACATAATTTTCTAAGTAAAGATCTGTAAGCTATTGTTATTTTTTGTTATTTTTTTCCGTCTGAAGATCATAAATAAATCTTTATTTTGAATTCAAATGTACACTTTCTAGTATCCTAAGAATGATGTACTTCACACTCGAAAATAAATAACCACTAACTTAAATTTACGTGTGACCTACACGTGACGAAAAGTAGTTCGAATTCAAATTGTGTCCGTTGGTCATTGCCTTGTCAAGCACTCTGTCCTCATGTCCCAGTTTATTGAGCAAGGACTTTTATCTGTCCAAATAATTATTTCCGGTCCATAAGCTCAATGTTGAATTCCTTGCTAGAAAGATATGTTGGGACAACAAGTGGCTACACTTTATAAGTATAGCCATCATGTTTGTACACATTTTTATTGTATTATAAAGAAACTCAAGTGGTTGATGTAATAAATTTGTGTTGCTTTTTGGTTCTTCATGGCACCAACAGAACCACAGACTGATACATCATATTAAAGACATCTTTAACAAGTAACTACAGAACCAGAGACTGATACATCATGTTAAAGACATCTTTAACAAGTAACTACATAATCAGGGACAGATACATCGTATTAAAGACATCTTTAACAAGTAACTACAGAACCAGAGACTTGTACTTCGTGTTAAAGACATATTTAACAAGTAACTACAGAACCAGAGACTTGTACTTCGTGTTAAAGACATCTTTAACAAGTAACTAAATAATCAGAGACTGGTACATCGTGTCAAAGACATCTTTAACAAGTAACTACATAATCAGAGACTGGTACATCGTGTTAAAGACATCTTTAACAAGTAACTACATAATCAGAGACTGGTACATCGTGTTAAAGACATCTTTAACAAGTAACTAAATAATCAGAGACTGGTACATCGTGTCAAAGACATCTTTAACAAGTAACTACATAATCAGAGACTGGTACATCGTGTTAAAGACATCTTTAACAAGTAACTACAGAACCAGATACTAGTACGTTGTGTTTAAGACATCTTCAACAAGTAACTACAGAATTAGAGACTGGTACATCTTGTTAAAGACATTTTAACAAGTAATTACAGAACCAGTGACTGGTACATGATGTTAAATTATTTTGTAATAAGTAACCACAGAAACAGACACTGGTACATCATGTTAGACTATTCTATAACAAGTAACCACAAAACTCGCCACTGGTACATGGTGTTAAGCTGATATATAATTGGTAGCTTCATGGCTAGAGATTAATAACACATTTTTTATACAAATGAATTATTAGTTAAAAAGCTAAATTTACAAAAGTTGAATAAAAATTGTCATATATAAATATATATATGTGTATCTAAAAATTAAATAAATACGTTTGACCGGATGTAATAGATAAAGCTGATTTCAAATGTAGTCGCTATGAATTTTTCATCTATTGCATCTGCGAGATACTGGTAAAAAAACAAAACAAGAAGTCACGAGATGTTATATTATAAATCTTTTAAAAGTGAACTTTATGTTAGGTAAGAAACAACTATAAATGTGAACAAGATACTGAATCAGAGTCCCTTAAAACATTAGGCCTAATAAAAAAAAACCCGCGTGCTGAACCATAAACACAGCTGTTCATGTTAGTTTAGCAGCTATGATTGTCTGAGAACATGGCGATTACATTAAGGATTAGATTACTTGTTTCTGTCGGGTCCAATCTTTGTCTTTTTCCGAAGAAACGAAAATTGAGGTCAAGCGGAAACATTTTACTTTCACACAACGATGTTCAATCCTTAGGAAAAAGAGATGAGGGTAAAAGTAATGTTTGTAATAACTAAGCCTTTTTTGTGAGTAAATAAATAATATTTATATTTGTTGTGTCTACGGGAACAAAAACACAAAACTAACGATAAAGAAAAAAAACCCTTAAAACAAAGTTCATGGAGTCCACGCGTCACCATGAGTAAGCAAATACATCTCATACACGCTACCCACTATATGAACTGATATCTGCTACCTTCTATGTCATTTTATAACCACCACCTGCTCTGTCAATTAATATTCCGACACCTGTATAGTGACATATAGTAGCTGCTTTGTCATCTAATATCCGCTACCTCCTTTGTTATTTGTTGTCTACTACCTGATCTGTCTAGTATGTCATCTAATATTCGGTAGATGCTACTGAATAAAGTTTATTTTGTCAGTTATAAAATGTTTATTTTGTCAGTTATCTTGCGTTCATTTTCTCAGTTATCTAACGTTCATTTTGTCAGTTATCTAACGTTTATTTTGTCAGTTATCTTACGTTCATTTTGTCAGTTATCTTGCGTTCATTTTCTCAGTTATCTTACGTTCATTTTGTCAGTTATCTTGCGTTCATTTTCTCAGTTATCTAACGTTTATTTTGTCAGTTATCTTACGTTCATTTTGTCAGTTATCTAACGTTCATTTTGTCAGTTATCTAACGTTTATTTTGTCAGTTATCTTACGTTCATTTTGTCAGTTATCTTGCGTTCATTTTCTCAGTTATCTAACGTTTATTTTGTCAGTTGTCTTACGTTCATTTTGTCAGTTATCTTACGTTCATTTTGTCAGTTATCTTGCGTTCATTTTTTCAGTTATCTTACGTTCATTTTGTCAGTTATCTTGCGTTCATTTTCTCAGTTGTCTTACGTTCATTTTGTCAGTTATCTTACGTTCATTTTGTCAGTTATCTTGCGTTCATTTTTTCAGTTATCTTACGTTCATTTTGTCAGTTATCTTGCGTTCATTTTCTCAGTTGTCTTACGTTCATTTTGTCAGTTATCTTACGTTTACAAAACTACAGACCAGAAATGAAACTATTTTTTTTCCTTCTTCCACAGATGAAACAAAACCATAAACTATGCTGTTGTGCAGCAGAGTTGAGTGACCGAGAACTAGCTTGTTAATTCGAATCAACAGGCGTCCTTTGGGCATTTCTAATGGACCATCATATTGTTTGCGTGACCACAGGAAGAGTGTTTTGATGAGATTTGTGAACACAAGCTCACATCAAGTTTACGCGGAGAATCATAATATCATTTGAGATGCAACGTTTGTTTTGATTGGACAGATTAAGAATTTACTCAAATAATCAAGTTTAAGTGTTTTTCCAGAAACTTTGGCGGTTCAAAGTCACAAGAAACGCATTAGTAACCTTATTCATTATAGCCAGACATTTTTATGACGTCACGCTTACTGCTGGCCAATAGGTGTGTAGACAGATGAAACCATTAATTTGTTTACAAATTGTTTAATAGGTTTTTACGTGACATGATTTCCATGGAAAGTTTGTTGTTCGAAGACAGCCAATGTTCACGTTTATTAGTCACTGTTCAAGTGAAGTTAACACGAAAATCCACTGACACCGGTATACTTTGAAGCAAAACTCTCTGTCCCTTTATTTGACTGTTTGTTTGTCAAACTGAAACATGAAAGAACTGTCTAATGGTCAAACAAAACAGTGAATTGAGCCACGTTACTTCCAATGGCTACTTAACGAAAGTAATGTCCACGTTACTTGACTGTTGAACTCTCAACCACAATAAATACATCTGTCTGCTGTACTGGTGGTCCATGTTACCCTGATCTAAGTAGTTTTAACCACTTCAGTTTACGGTGTTCTCTTATTGTACGACACAGACTACCCCAGGGGTCGTTAACCCAAATAACAAAAAGATCACTTTTCTTTTCAAGTTGGCAAAAACGCAAGATACCTAAAGTCATAATGCATTTGACCCCTATTTTTTAACACAGGACAGAAGAGAGTTACAGAGTAGCGGGTTATCGCCCCCGAACTAGCCAGTTACAGTGGGATGCGTTATCCTATGTAGGCCCCTTTAAGGGGTGGTGTTCTTTTAACCTAAATAAAGGGTTATAATTAATTGTTTGGCATTTCTCTCCCTCAGATAAGTATTTTGTAACTGTAAGTGTCCTGAAGTGTCTTTACTGAAATGGCTAAAAGTTCTTAAATATTTAACTACTTGATAATAGGTGTAAGTTTCTATGTTCATGTATGTAATACAACCTTATTCATTCTTTCTCCAACGTTATATCAATATTCGTTCCGAGAATAAAAAAATCAGCAAAGTTCAAGTTAACAGAAATAGAAATTATTATTATTATTATTTTACGTTTATATAAACTTTGGACAATAGTCTTTAAAACATAGCAATAATCTACTTAAACTTATGAAGAAACGTAAGATAGCGCCTGAGTTGTCTATTGTTCGGTTTGTTTTGAATTTTGCGCAAAGCTACACGAGGGCTATCTGTGCTAGCCGTCCCTAATTTAGCAGTGTGAACCTTTAGGGAAGGCAGCTAGTCATCACCACCCACCGCCAACTCTTGGACTACTCTTTTACTAAGGAATAGTGGGATTGACCGTAACATTATAACGCCCCCCACGCCTGAAGGGGAGAGCGTGTTCGGTGTGACTGGGAGTAGTCTGTAGTAAGGTACTGAACGAAGAGGTAATACAACGTTCGTTGTATATCAAGAATACTTTATTAATGTATCATATTTTTAGTTGTTAAAGGGTTGGAACTGGAGAGATTTGAGTGTGTGAAGAAGGCCCGACAGTTACCGTTCATATCCTTTACGAAGACATTTCCACTTCTTTAGCAGAGTTTTTCATATTTCTTTCTCTGCTTTAAAAACATTTATGAATATCATTCTTCAACTCGTTTGTATATTTTTTCAGGTTAGTTTCGGTATGACTCATCCATCTGACGAGACTTTAGAGTTTTATCTGTTCATCCTTTAGTTCAAGAGCAGATGAAACAGAGACAGAAAGGAGCAACGTTCGTTCACGTGAGCACGTGGGAAAAAGACCAGTGAGAAGCTCGTTCCGGAAACGGGTCGCGTTCAACTTCACACGCGTAACACGGGTGGGCCTACCATTTTTTGAGGATCCACGCTCTAGACTCATCACCCAGCGACTTTATAAACTTCTGTCGGTGGACGGCCTCCACTCTTGAGACATCCAACATGTCTTTTCAAGGGCAGGTTTCCGGTTATGAGCTGCATATCGGTATCATCTCGTAATGTGATGGTAACACCATAACACGTTCTTTATTCATTCTTTCCCAGTTTCCACATTATCGCCAACGGCGGCGCTTTCGATCAGCATTTTTTTAATTTTTTTTTTTTTTACAATATCCGGTTGTGATTTTTATCAGCATCAAAATGTTCAAACGCGATGAAAATTAAGCCTTATTTACGCACACACACATGTAACAATACTCACATTTAGTCCTAGCTAGTGAGATTATACAACTGTGTTACCGGTCATGTTATGTCTAATGATTCACCAAATGGATTTTCTTTTTACCGATCACGTCCGTCAAATGACTTTCAAACCTTGAATGACACCAGACAACAAAGAAGGCCGAAAACTTGAAAACATAAAAGTTTCTTTGTAATCCAAACATCCACATTATTTACACTTAAATACTCGATATTGTTGTTTAATCTCCGGAAAACATTGTTGACACTTGTCTCTATTCTTGTCGACATTGTTGTTTAATCTCCGGAAAACATTGTTGACACTCGTCTCTATTCTTGTCGACATTGTTGTTTAATCTCTGGAAAACATTGCTGGCACTCGTTTCTACTCTTATCGATGTTGCTAATGGAATTCCTTAGGTTTTTATTGTTCTGAACAAACAGTGATGTCGAGAAACCCACTTGTTGAGAATTTTATATGCAAAAACGGCTCGTTTTGGGTTCAGAAAATATTTTAAATAGAAGGTCGAAACGTTGTTCGCTCTTCTATTTAAAATATTTTCTGAACCCAAAACGAGCCGTTTTTGCATATAAAATGTTCTGAACAAACTTGTTTCTGAGTATTTGTTTCTTGTTATTTATATATTAACAAATAAATCATTTTATCTTGCCTGTGGACAACTATTCTTTTTGTTCTTTCATCTACTGATTGTGACAATTAAATTTAAGAATTCAAACCTTGTTTTCCGACAGTTGTATATTGTACAGAATCTCGAGATTAAGGGCTAAACAACTCCGTTACTTTAACATTTGTGTCATACTTTTATTTTGAGGTCAGAAGTCAGTATATTAGTTTAAGGGCACTTGTTCCTACCTTACTGTGAGCATGTGTTTTGTATTTGTTTGTTAATGGTCTTTAGTGGTAAAATATGTAATGTTATTTAAAATAGTTTTATATGGGTCTTTTACGAATTAACCAATAATACTCTATGTAATGGCAAAATGAAAAAGCAAACGGCACTTGTCATAAGTAGTTTTCTATGTATATTTTCATAAGTCAGTTGTAGTAACGGGAAACTTTTCTGGGTGACAAACCAACCGTGGAATATTTTTCAATGTATATTTTCACATGTCAATTGCAGTAACAGAAATCTCAACTGGGTGACAAATCAACTGTGCAATATTTTTCAATGTGTATTTTTATAAGTCAGTTGTAGTAACGGAAATCTTTGCTGGGTGACAAACCAACTGTGCAATATTTTTCAATGTGTATTTTCATATGTCAGTTGCAATAATATAATATTTTATGAGTGACATAAGATTGTTTAATATTTTCCAATGTATATTTTCATATGTCAGTTGTAGTAATGGGAATCTTTTCTGCGTGACAAACCAACCATGCAATATTTTTCAATGTATATTTTCGTATGTCAGTTACAGTAACGGAAATCTTTGCTGGGTGACAAACCAACCGTGCAATATTTTTCAATGTATATTTTCATAAGTCAGTTGTAGTAACGGAAATCTTTCCTGGGTGACAGACCAACGGTGCAATATTTTCCACTTTATATTTAAATATGCGAGTTACAGTAGTGATAATGTTTCGTGAGTGACAATCAAACTGTGCAATATTTTTCTGACAAGAATGAGTTGCACGGGTTAATCTATTTGAAATGTTTTTGAGTTGCGTTTGTTTAAACAAAATTAACTTGGCATTTTATCGCACACGGAATAAAACGTTATTACTGAAATAAATGGTAAGTAATACTTGAAACAGAATAAGTCAGAACAGTGATTTAAAGTTGTTTTCACACATTCGTTTACTGTACTGATTTAGGTTAGAATTAAATTATTTTAATTTCTTTAATACAAACTAATAAATGTAATGACCTAGGACGGTTGATTGTTCAACTTGGGCACCCTCATCACACGTGGTTTAGGGAACAGAAGTTAGCAGAACAATGTTTAGACAAACCTTTATCAATTCTTATAACAGTCGTTGTTCTTGAAATTGATGATCAATATGTAACACGTGGATTACTTTTGGATCGCTGCCTGCTTAGTGAACTCTGGTATTATACAAAAGGCCTTACTAGCACTAAATATTACAGATGAACTGTGGTTGACATATTATATAACATGTTGTTCTGTACTTTTACTGTTGGGTTCTTAAAATATAGAGATATACCAATATTTAACATATTAAGGGATTTTTTTACCATTATGAATGAAGTAAGATGAAAAATAGTTCACAGTGTGTTATGTGTCTCACATTATATTGATTTATGTTGGTATTTACATGGATTTTGACGATATATTTTAAAATATCAAAACTGTTCTATGACTAAATTCAGATATATATTTTCACAAAAGGCTCGTTCGTGAATTAACTCAGTTTAATCTAAATCATATGTTTACAATGTGATGACGACATTCGTTGAATATTTTTATCGAGTCTGTATGTAAAGGAGTGAGTTTTGTGTTTGCGCATGTTCCGTAAGTGTTCGTTTTAAAACTGTATTGAATAACATGAAATGGAAGAGTATTACAGAAATAAAGTGTTTTCCTTGAATGGTGTCTCAACTGTTGTACTAACAGTTGGAAGTTTCTGTTGTAAAGATATTACATATTCCGTGTACACAATGCACTCCCTACATATCATATTGTAACACAGAAATATTCCAAGTACAGTAAGATCTTTCAAGAATTCCTGGAAATTGTTACATTAAAATTATTGTAAGTGCTGTACGACACGTTTCAAATTGTCACATTAAAATTATTGTAAGTGCTATACGACACGTTTCAAATTGTCACATTAAAATTATTGTAAGTGCTGTACGACACTTTCCAAATTGTCACATTAAAATTATTGTAAGTGATGTACGACACGTTTCAAATTGTCACATTAAAATTATTGTAAGTGATGTACGACACGTTTCAAATTGTTACATTAAAATTATTGTAAGTGATGTACGACACGTTTCAAATTGTCACATTAAAATTATTGTAAGTGCTTTACGACACGTTTCAAATTGTCACATTAAAATTATTGTAAGTGCTTTACGACACGTTTCAAATTGTCACATTAAAATTATTGTAAGTGATGTACGACACGTTTCAAATAAATATTTCAGTAAATCGAAAATTCGACGAATCAAGTACAAGATATCAGGGAATTAAATAATAACGTTGTGTATTTACTTATAATACCACAGTTTGTTACGTATTATTTCAAAATAGTGTGTAACACTTAATAAGAACAATATTCAATTTCTTATAATGCTAATACGACATCTTGTAACGATGTTCTACTTATCATACTACAATAACAATTCTACAGATAAACCAGGTTACCGTTGGCGGGGTTCTCACCTGACCCGGAATGGTCAAGCGAGTTAAGGAGTTCGACTCCTAATCCGAGGGCCGCGCGTTCGAATCCCGGTTGCACCAAACATGCTCGTCCTTTCAGCCGTGGGACGTTATAATGTTACGGTCCATCCCACTATTCGTTGGTAAAAGAGTAGCCAAACAGTTGACGGTGGGCGGTGATGACTAGCTGCCTTCCCTCTAGTCTTACACTACTAAGTTAGGGACGGCTAGCGCAGATAGCACTCGAGTAGCTTTGCGCGAAATTCAGAAAAACAAACAAACAAGTTCTCAGCTTCAGCGTGTAGCTTTTGTTTTTTTTCCTAACGAATCTTATGTTAGAAGATAGCTAACTTTTTTATTATTTTTCTATTTCGTCGTTTCGGTAATTCGTTTTTCTGAGATTATTCCACTACTAAATAAGACCTATTTACGTTAAAACTAGTATCGCATCAGAAATACTATATGTATAGTTCTAAGAAAGGAGTTGAAAGCACGTGCATGGATTTGGTAATATTCAAATTACAAACAGAGAAAGTTTGTTTGAAAGTATATTCACTTTTTTTAGTATGAAACTCTTAACTCGTTATATAAGTATTTATATTAAAGTCTATATTATTATTATTTTGTATAAAATTTAGAACACTCGTGCAGCCATGTTTTCCTCCACAGTTTTACAGAAAGGTGTAATTCTTTTCACAAAAACTCGTTTTACGTCATCATTTTGGACTAGATATAATCAGTAATAAATTACTTTCCTCCTGTCACGTGGATCAAGAATTAGTTTAATTAGAAACGTGATTAAACGAGATTACGTACGCAAAGACGCTTCGCCATGAGTTCGCTTTGTTTTAAAACTTTCGAGTTATGGAATAAATTGAATATCGCTTGACTCCGTTTCTAATGTGTGGAGCCTTCCTCCGGCAGCGCCATGACAGATCTCTGCGGTGTTTAGAAACAACTTTTACTGGAGATACAAAGCAGGTGAGCGTCTGAATGGTCGTGTTTTAGTTTGTTGTTTTTCACAGTGGTTAACGTGTCTAAATTAGTGTTTTGGAATATTTACTATGGTTAATTTCTATATCATTCAATAACCTTACAATTAAAGCAGGCTGAAGGTTTTATATGTGGGTGTGTTGGTCCCAAGATAAGTAATGACGTAAGGTTACGGGGAAGAGACTACGCTCTGTCCAACGTTGGCCCGGCATGGCCAAACGTGTTAAGGCGTACAACTCGTAATCTAAGGGTCGCGGGTTCGCATCCCGGTCGCGCCAAATATGCTTTCCCTTTCAGTCGTGGGGGCGTTATAATGGTACAGTCAATCCCACTATTCGTTGGTAAAAGAGTAGCTCAAGAGTTGGCGGTGGGTGGTGATGACTAGCTGCCTTCCCTCTAGTCTTACACTGCTAAATTAGGGACGGCTAGCACAGATAACCCTCGAGTAGCTTTGTGCGAAATTCCAAGAAACAAACAAACTGTCCAACGTAAATGGTATTGTTTTTACATTGTATTTAAATATAAGCATATAAAACAATATTAACTCAAAAAAATGTTTAAGTTTTTTTTGTTTTCCTTGTGCGTACCTAGTAGTCTTAGAAAGATTCATCTGAACAACAGAAGCGACATCTTATAAGTAATATTTGAAATACAAGGTGAAGATTTGGATTTTTTTCGGTCCTAGAATCATCGTCTCAAGACATTAAATGTTTAGAGAGACGAATAAACAGTCCGAGTAAAAACTCCACAGACATTCATTGGTGGATAAAATAAGTATACTAGAAGTGAATGGATTCTTTTAACTGAGAAAACAGAAATATATAACACGAGCAATAGAATTCTTAGAGAGAGAAATGTTGTCACATTTATTTTTCTTGGTTATTATTCACGCCAGTACAGCGGTAAGTCCCAGGACTTACAACATTAAAATGAGGGGTTCGGCAGGTAACCCGATGTGGTTTTGCTATAAGAAAATACCCGCACACCCGCTAATTATTCTCAACAAAAAAAGCAAAAAATACAAGAATGTGAGTGATAATTCATGAACGAATAGTAACTTTGTTACGTTTTAAAATCCTACAGAAAAAAGACATTATCGCTGTGAAAAAATCAGTTAAATGACGTTAGGGTCAGACTAAACATGAGTTAACTGACGTCAGAATCTAACTAAAAATCAGTTATCTGACGCAAGAGTTTCACGAAAAATCATTTAAGTGACTTTAGGGTCTGTGTGTGTTTTTCTTATAACAAAGCCACATCAGGCTATCTGCTAAGCCCACTGAGGGGAATCGAACCCCTCATGTGAGCGTTCTAAATCCATAGACTTACCGCTCTGCTAGCAGGGGCATAAGAGTCTCACTAAAAATCACTTAAATGACATTAAGGGCTGTAAATGTTTTCTTATAACAAAGCCATATTGGGTTGTCTGCTGTGTTCCACGAGGAAAATCGAACATCTGATTTTAGCATTATAAATATGAAGACTTTCCGCTGTCTCATCAGAGGACGTTAAAATCTTACTAAAAATCAGTTAACTGACGCTAGAGTTCGACTAAAAATTAGTTAAGATAAACTAAGAGCTTGACTCTATTTGCTGTTTTAATAATTTACATTTATTACAAGCTAGTGTTGAACACGTCTCTGTTAATATTTAACGTCACTAGTTTTCAATGTGTTTTTTTTTTGGTAGCTCAGCTGTAAGTTCACTAGCTTACAACGTTAAAATACAGGGTTCGATTCACCGCAGTTGACCGAGCTCACATAAGCCATTGTTTTGTTCTGCGCTAAGATTCAATAAAAAAACAAACAAACAAACCTCGAACTGGTAAATTTAAAACAAAGAACCTTCGTCAACATCTGATAGGGAATTCTGTGACATTGTCTTCCACTCATAACCCTACCAGTGGTGTTAACCCTAACAGACATTTCACACAACGATCGTATCCCATAAAACTCTTGGATAAGTTGATTATTGAAAGAAATATTTCTAGCACGGCTATAAAGTATTAACTATTTAATACTTAATTTCAAGAAATCAATCAGAGATTAGTCAGGATTTGGGATTATTACCATTTAACGTATCAGTCAAACAGCTTAGAGAGCAAAACTATGAAGGATATGACATAATTATATTCATCTGATATTTCATAAGCAAGTGTTTTTTGGTGAGTATGAGGTTTTATAACTCTAAAAATAGTGTTCCGATCTCCGCAGTGGGCAGACTACAGGTCGCCCATTGTGTAGCCTTGAAGTTAGCAACAAACAAATAACAAAAACGAACACAAAATTATCACATACATTAAGACAGATGCTGTCGTTTCTCGATTACCCGCAGACGAACTAGTAAAGAATCCAGATTTTGATACGTTTAGCACATATTACTCGCAGAGCGGAAGCTGTCAGGCGACACCATTAGAATAATGACTTTTTAAATCGTGTTACTTGCGTATCATTTAAAGAACATTTATCATTCACGCAGACTGCTGATAATCGGTTTTATACTGCGCAACTTTTCCGTTCCCGCCGAGTTCATGCACATGCGCAATAGTACGTAAACAACAACAGTAATAACGGGGAAATAAACGTGGGTAAACTTCAGCTTGTGGCTAAACACCTACATTAGTTAGGGTTAATTACATTATTCAAAGAACAGCTAACACCTTCTCTAGATTTTAAAACAAACTCGATTATTTTTGCCGACAAGGTAGCTTGTAACATTTTTTAGCAACGAAGTAAATACTGATTTTTTTAATTCTCGAAATCTACAAGTACATTCCATCTGGCAAAAGTTCCCCCGTTGGTCAGGGGTAAGCTTACGGTTTAACAACGCTCAAGTCCAGGGTTAGATTCCTCTCGCTAAGCTATAAACCAACAACAGAGCATAAAATTTGAATTAGTAACAAAATTGGAACCCAAGATAAATATGTTCTGAGTCATATTTGAAAAGATGTGAACATAACCAAAAAAGTCCATCAGTCATCTGTAATAGTGTCCTGATTTTCGAAGCCTGTTCCCTTAAGAAGCTGAGACAGGAAATGACGACAAAATCATGGCTAATACATCATAACTTCGTCTTACATTTGACAGTCAAGAAAGACGAGCGTGCTATATGTGTCAGTGTTTTTAACATTTGTTTGTCTTCACCAGGAATTCTGGCCGAAGCTGTCTTTCATAACGACACGCAACAAGATTCCAAAGTTGCAACAGCGAAGCGAATGAATTCTTTGAATGGAACGCCAAGCCCATTTCAACCCCACTTAAGAAATAGCCTATTTTGAAAATGCGCATGCGCCACTAGAGCGTTTCTCTGCGCATGTTTGGATATTGGTGAAAGATGAAACGAAACTTTTTGTTGTCGCTGTTGTTAAGCGCTGCGAAGCCTAACAGTAAATTTGGTGTTATTATACTTGTGAGACCCTTGAACCAAATAAAAACCTTTGATCTGCATTTCTTATCCTATATGCGTTCTCAGTATTGCTTCTTGTGCAGTACCACTGATAATATATCGTTGGTTTGTTGGTTTATTTGTTTGAATTTTGCGCAAAGCTACACGAGGACTATCTGCGTTAGCCGTCCCTAATTTAGCAGTGTCACACTAAACATGCTCGCTCTTTCAGTCATGGGGGCATTATTAGGTGACGGTCATTACCACTATTCGTTGGTAAAAGAGTAGCTCAAGAGTTGGCGGTGGGTGGTGATGACGAGATGTCTTACTTCTCGTCTTACACTGTTAAATTGGGGATGGATATCACAGGTAGTCTTCGTATCGCTTTGCGGTAAACTCAAAAACAAAACAAACAATCATGACGTATAGTAACAAGTTAATTCAATTTATGTGATTTTGTAGAGTACTGGATTACGTCAATGAAATGAGAGTGTATGTTACCTAATGAGTTAAGGTTTGTTTGAGAAAATTGTTTCCCAAGGTGGTCAGGTGTTTTGGTGAGGTTGGTGATAAGATATTAATATCACCATATCTCCAAGGTGGTTAGATGTTTTTGTTGTTAGAAAGAGTCACTATTCATAAGCTTTTTAATGTCTTCAGTTCACAGAGTAATGAGTTTGAATGTCTTTAGTTAGCAGTCATGGGTTTGAGTGTCGCCAGTTAACATTAAGTACATTTGATACAAGTTCTTTTTAACTGTTTTGTCGTCAGTTTGTAAAACTCATATAAATTCATATAATATAAGTAAATAAAATAAATTTTTGGTTATTTAGAGTAACTTAAACTCATCTTGACTCAGCCACACAGAGACAACTTTGAAATTACTTCCAGCCTTGAACTATTCCACACAACATGGTCTTTCATACCTAGAATACTTTACACACAATCCGGCGCTTGTCGTTAGTAGCAAGCGTTTAGTTTTGTCATTTTTGGGGCAACGTGAATCGCGAAATGCTCATCTCCGCAACATCGGCTCCATTTTCGTCGTTGTCTCAACGGTCATCTGAATCGTAATTAATTGACCTGTAAAGAACAAGTGAAGCGGACACTCGTTTGAACCTGTTTTTCTGGTCTGTTGGCTGTTTATAGTTTGTTGCTTTGTTTTTATTTTTATGTTAGTTCACATTGTAAATGCTCTAAACTGACTCTGCCCTCTTCTGTGACCCCGTGATGGTAGACCATGCCTATGTTGTGGCCATCAGATCCTCTCTTCATTAGTTGGCATTTCTGAGATGGTAAACAGACGCCAGCAAGTCGACGACGTTTTCTCGCTCTCATAGCACGCGCCTAAACATTGACTGATTGGAGAACTTTTACAAAGTGTAAGCCCGACCCTTCGAGAACAGTGATGTAAAGAGTTCCCCACCCTCGACAAATCTATCTTATTCTTATCATGTAAGATAGATCAAGTGGATGGGTTAATTGCCCATAATAAAAAAAATATATATTGTTACAACTCCTTTTCGAGCCCTTAAACGAAAACTTTCACTCAAAAATTTAACTCAAGATAGGTCTTTTTAGTTCTGTAATACAAATCCTGTCCTGTCCTGTAAATCAAACATTTCAGTTACCGCTATCTGTTAGTAAAGAACAAAAACAATAAATTAACAAATAATTAGTTAAACAACGTTCAGTGGATCAGCGGTAAACGGCTTAAAAGGTTCGATTCCAGTGACAGATATGAGAGATAATTGTTCAGACGAAGTAAGGTCGTTCAGTGGTAACCTTTAGACCTTATGGTACTGGAATTAGAGGTTAGATCCCTGTGGTGGGTACGATGCAAGTAGTCCAATATGTGCTAACTCAACTTTTTTTTTAAATATTACTAATATAATAATGACAGTTTAAAATATTATTTGTGTAACAATAAAATATTTAAATGTTATTCTGTGTTATCAACAATTGTCATGAAGATGGTTCACTGGGAAGGTAGTAATGTACGGATTATGAAAGCCAAACAAAACTCACTTGAAATTAGAATTATCTAAATTATTGGGAAAAAATAAAGTGGGGTTTTTACTCTAGCAGCATACGTGTTGACATATTTCGCTGATACGTATGTTGACGTATTCCACACTCGATATGGTCGTGTAGCACGTGTATTCACGTATCCCAGCAACACGTGGTGATATACGCCAGATATAAACTCAGACTTACTCAGTGCTTATAATACAATATTTCTTACAGAAACAAAGTACAATTACATAACCATAATGGCTTATAGAAAGACAAAATAAATTAACCATCTGAACTGTTTTCCATCAAACACTTACATTCCACATCGCCCCCCAGTGGCTCAGCGGTATGTCTGCGGATTTACATGCTAAAATCCGGGTTTCGATACCCGTGGTGGGCAGAGCACAGATACCCCATTGTGTAGATTTGTGCTTAATTCAAAAAACAAATAAACATTCCACATCAGCTAAACTAATGGAATAACACAAACATGAGTTGCAGCAATTTCGCATCCAACGAAATTCTAAGCCAGACCTGGGGTACACTACTGGACAGCTTGTGGTCAGCAGCAACGGAAAGGCAATCAGCTCAAGAGGTTCCGCAGTGGAATAAGCTCAGATCATTACCTTTCAAGAGGAACAGTCAATAGATGTATCTCAGAACAGCTGGTATGTACATTAACACTTTTATTGATAAGAAAACAACGTTTCGACCCTCCTAAGTAAGTTTAAGGTTAACAAATAGATGTTAAGTTATTAATTAGTAAAGATATAAAGGTGCTCCTTTATATTGATTTAATTTTGATTTTAGTTCCTGCATAAGTAAGGCTTCTTTGATTTTGTGTTTGTTTTTACTTGTTTCCTTTCTTAACATCTGGGTGTTTTCTATGGTTACGTTGTGTTTATTTGATTTGCAGAGTTCAAAAACGTGTGAAGTTGGCTGTTTTTGTTGTTCTTCTTTGAATCTGGTTTCCATTTTTCTGCTCGTTTCTCCAATATAGAAGTCGTGACAGTTGTTGCATTGTATTTGGGAAATAACACTTTCTGGCTAGGAACAAGAAAAAGTAAAAATTTTGTCGCGTGGTGTTATGTTGCTCTGTGTTTGTCAGTGTAGTTTTCACATAATATGGACTTCAGTTTTGTACCCGATTTTTAAATAAATTTGGTGTTTACTGGAATGTTGTGTTTTGTTACAAGTTTTTTTTTCCAAATTTGGTTATTTTTTCACTGATATTGGGAACATATGGCATACAGTAGTATAAGGTTCTGTAGTTTGTTGTATCTTGGGATTTATTGTTATTTGTTCGTTGTTGGTCTAGATGTGTGCATATAATTTTTTCTATAATTTTAGAGGAAATTTGTTGATGTTCATGAAGTGTTTTATTTTGTTGATTTCATTGTTAATTTTATCAGGTGAACACAGTGTTGTGGTTGTGTTTATTTGATTTCTTAATATGTTGAGTTTTTGTTTTGTTTCATGTGCTGAATCCCAGGGAATGTATAGTCTGATATGAATGATTTTTTCTGTGTATTTCTGTTTTGAATTGTGTATCAGTTCTAATGAAATTTAGGTTAAGAAATGATGTTTAGTTAGATTATTTTTTCTCCTTTTCACAGGTGAACTTAATGTTGGGGTGTATCGAGGTAACGTGATTGAAAAAACTAAGTGTATGTTCTGTAGATGTGAATCCAACAATTGTATCATCAACATACCTGTACCAGTATAGTGGTGGGTGTGAGGCTGAATTTATCGTTTGAAATTCAATCTGTGTCATAAAAATTTTGGCTATAACTGGTGACTCGGGATTCCCCATACTTACGTCATATATAGTTACAACAGAGAGTGTTCGTACCCCTGCGTCCAGGGTAGTTATTTCCTCATAACTTAAAATGTATTAAGATAAGGATAATGAAAGTATATTATATTATAAATATTATACTAACAAACATCTACATAAATATTTATATAGATTTAACGACAAATAAACTGTTTATAAACAATAACCAAACATAGGAGGAGCAGAAAGTGGTCGTACATCTACTTTAATGGTCAGTTGTATAGCCATTCAGGTGAATTACTTGGTGCAATCTCTCCTCATAGCCCTCCATGATCGTTTGACAGTACTAGACTGGTATTTTCTTCCATTCTTCTCTACAGAAGGCTTCCAACTCTTGAACGTTTTTCAGATGACACTGATGAACCCTGGTCTTCAACTCATGTCAAACGTTTTCAATTGGGTTGAGATCGGGTGACTGCGATGACCACTCCAGAACGCTTATGTGGTTCCTCTGCAACCAGGATTGCACACATTCGATGTGTGCTTAGGGTCATTGTTGGAAGATCCAACGACCCCCAAACCGTAAGTTCCGAGCATTATTCTTGATATAAGTGCCTAATATATCAACGTACTCTTCTTTTTTCATGATTCCGTTGACGCGGTGAAGGCTGCTTGCACAAGAAGAGCTAAATGAACCCCATAGCATGATCGAGCCACCTCCGTGTTTAACTGTATGGACGGTGTTCTATGGAAGATTTCGTTCCCCCTTCTTACGGAAAATATAACGAATTTCATTGTGGCCGAAAAGCTCGATTTTAGTCTCGTCTGACCAACGAATACTCTTCCAATAGGTAAAGGGTTTATCTACATGCTTTCTTGCATGCCTTAATCGTGCTTCTAAATGAACAGACTTTAAATATGGTGTTCTTCGAGGACGGCATGCTTTGAACCCAGAAGAGCATAACATATTCGTAACTGTAGAGGTGCTTACTTCAACCCCAGTTTCTGTATGTCATTACGTGTTAAACGGTGGTTTCTTATAACCTCTCTGAGAACTTTTCTCTTGGTTCTCTCTGGAATTTTGGTGGGGCATCCGGAACGAGGGAGGTTAGCAGTTGATCCTGTAAGCTTAAACTTGGAAATTATGCTTTGAACAGTGGATTTAGGCACAATAAGTTGTGTAGCAATACCGGAAAGAGAACACGGGACTTGTATTTTGCAATAATTTGTTTTTTTTAAATCACTGGACAACTGTTTCCTGTTCGTCATGATGACCAAGCAGATAATGACGGAGACGGCGCTAAATTGCTGGAGGTACATTTTTTGCTGGCTAAATTCCAATAGTTATGAACCCAGTGTCCAGTTCTGGAATGATATAATATAATTTATTCGTCAAACTAAAAATTTTTTACAGGAATATAAGTTTTTTTCACACGTTCTAAACTGTACGAACACTTTCTGTTCCTCTTATGTTTGGGTATTTGTTTATAAACAGTTTATTTGTCGTTCAATTTACATACACATTTCTGTACATACGTGTTAGAATAATATTTATAATATACTATACTTTCATTATCCTACTCTAGATACTTTTTAAGTACGAAATTAAAATTGAAGTACGAAGTTCGTACATCGGTACGAACACTTTCTGTCGTAACTGTATTTGTAAGTAGTTTTTGTTATTGAACGTAAAGTTGGTTTTGGTGGTAGTGAATTCTATAAGGGTTGCCAATTGGTTGCTGGGGATGTGTATCAATGGATTGGGGTTTTGGATATAAAGATCTAAAGCTATATTGCAGGTTTCAGTTGTTGGGACTTCTGTGAATAGATTACATCAAGAGTGGTCATAAATGCTTTATGATTTAGTTGATAAATAATACGTTTAAAGTTAAAAGAGTCTTTGAAAAATGAGCCGGCTGATGTTACATGTTTAGAAAATTCTCATATTTACGGAGATTGTAGTTAAATGAATCATAGGTCGACATTGTGGGTCGTAGTGGAGAATTGGGTTTGTGAAGTTTGGGGTTGCTGCATGGTTATGGTGTGCGTGAGTCGATCTTTCGTGGGTGAGAATAAATATTTTCTGACATTGTGCTGTTGTTGTTTTTATTCGTTTAACTGGTATTTTGTTTAACTAGTTTTCATGCGTTTTTGTTGGATTTGTGTTCAGTAATTTAAATTTGTTTGTATCTGATGAGATGTTGTTCATTTTTAGGTTACTGAGACTGCTGGCTCTCGAAGTGACTTTACAAGAGAAGTAATTCTCTTATCTGTCAGAGGTGTGTCGATAGTCCAGTTTTTGTTTAATACTCCATGTAAACACACTTCCATAATAAAATGGCGCCTCATCCGAAACAGAAAACATCTTTTTTATCAGTTTTGTTAATAGAGGTTGGTGTTCTATGCTGTATATACTAATCATGCCAAATAATCAACTTTGACGACAAGTATCCCGATGTGGCTCAGCAATACGTAAAGATCGGGTTTTGATATCTGCGATGGGCGAAAACTTTGTAGCCTGTCCTATAGCTTTGTGCCTATTAACAAAACAAACAAAATTTTTGTCCCTCTGTCACCAGTAGATTTATACACTAAAATCCATGGTTTGATAACCAGCGATGGAAAGAGTGGAAAAGCTCACTGTTTAGCTTTCCACTAAATCCCCGTAGCACCAAAAGTGCTCTCCCTTTCAGCTATGGGGCATTATAATGTTACGGTCCATCCTACTATTCGTTGGTAAAAGAGTAGCCCAAGAGTCGGCGGTGGATGGTGATGACTAGTCTTCCCTCTTGTCTTACACTGCTATATTGGGGACGGCTAGCGCAGATAGTTCTCGAGTAGCTTTGCGTGAAATTCAAAAACAAAACAAGCCTTGCACGACAACGAAAGAAGAGTTTGATTTATTCAGAAATTAAAATGAGGAGTATCACAAAATACCAGAATGTATACAAATATAACGCATACTAGCATAGAACGTTCACTACGCTGTTAAGTTATTAAAGAATTTTTAAAATCACGAGAAGAAAGAACACATGTTTGTATGTATGTATGCGCATGCTCAACCTGCAGGTATACTATCTGCTGGCGTAAAATTTTCCAGAACTCTACTCCTGCACGTAGCTACAACATAAAAATTCCTAGTGTGTTTATATCCGAGGTCAAACACAAACACAAAACTCTTATAACGACAAATATGTGACTTAAGAAAATGCGCGGAAAAAGCTTCGAATGCCTGCAACATTCTAGCGCGCCCTCTGCGCATGTTTTTTCCGCCAATCATAGATTTCATTGAGGCCTATTTCAACATGGAGAAGAAGAAACGACAACCAGTTCGTGTGCAAAAAAAAAACAAAAAAAAACTGGCATCGGTCTCAACTTATTTAGTGGTCCATGAAGGCTTGACAGTTTTTTTTAATGTCTAAATACTGAATAGCTGTTTCCTTTAGACGCTCCCCACTCAATTTCACCCCGGAAAAGAAAGTAGGTATATGGTTGTTATTTAAATATCGTTCATAAGCCTATATCCTTGTGAATAGGCAAATTTAAATAATTCGTAAGTTCTAAATTCTCAACGATAAAAATAGTTGTTTTTTTTTTTTAAAACGAGATCTCACATTACATTTATGTTCCCCCTGATGCCCTATCAACTTGAGAGCGACAAAGTTAAGATGTAGGGCTTGATTACCCGCTGTAGACGTAACTCATATAGCTGGTAGTTTAGTTTTGCCGTTACTAACAAAAAAGGTAAAAGTCTTTAGTTTTCTTTACGTGATATTGTGTGTGTACTTATAATACAGTCCTCGTGTAGTTTAAAATTTGTCTAAGAGTGACTGAGGTTATATGATAAAAAATATTAGAGTCCACAACCTGATAATAATTTAACCATCAAATTAGGAATTCGTCTCTATACCGTTCACTACCAGTGGGATCTACATGTTGAGTCATTTTATGTTTCTATCTCTTGCAACTATGGGTGTAAAAAATAACCAAAAGAATTAGTTACAATCACTCGTTCTATATGTGAGATGTATTGGAAGCTCCAACAGTCAAATACAGTGAGGTTAAATGTACAAATTATGATTATGTTTCAGTTTTAATTTTAGTTATACAAGACACTAACACATTTTAGTGGATAAATAGTTCAAAAATGCGTTTAAAAAGCTGACGAGATCCATACTAGGATTAAAGAAGGGTTATGATTATCATTCTAGGGTGAAAGTAGGGTGATTATTGTCATCTTATGGTTACAAAACGGTGATTATTGTCAATTTAGTGCCACTTAAGAGTGATTATTATCTTAGGGTTAACGAAGGGTGATTATTATCATCTTAAGATTAAAGAAGGTGATTATTATCATCTTAAGGTTAAAGAAGGGCGGTTATGATCATCTTAGGGGTAAAGAAGGACGATTATTATCATGGTAGGGTTAAAGAAGGGTGATTATTGTCATCCTAGGATTAAAAATGGTGATTATTATATTTATACTTCTGTAACAAGACTTATAGATGTAGCATTTACTGGAGATACAGAACAGAAGAGAAGTGATTGTTCAAGAAACGTGTTTTCTAAAAACTTAAATATTTGCAGATCAGAACGGACATTATACATCATAAAGAAATACATAATATTTTTGTAATAACGATTTCTGATATTTCGCATCGTTCACTCTCAAATCACAGCTTGATTTCTAATCTATCATGCTGCCGGGTAGATGGCTTAGAAAAAACCTTTAAGCAAAAAGCTGTTGAGGTCGTCGGTAACTCTTTTATTGAAAGTTCTAAACCTTATGCTATCCAAAAAGTCCTTTGCTTTATTATTATGTTAAAATCTCACGATACGTTACCACTTTTAATAGATTGATATTCCCGTTATAGTTAATTTAAACAAAATCATTTAGAACAGAAAAATCGGTAATGAATCACACCAGAAACAAAATATTTACAATAGCGACAACAAACTATCGAAGCTCACAAATAATAGTTTGTTCACGCGTTTTTCATGAGTGACCTGATTCACGTGTCTCTGGGAAACAGTCTGTGACACGATTGTATTTACACCGTACTCGTTGGGTCTTATCTCCTGATGTCCTCTTTTAGTGTAATCTTCAGTTGGATCTTTACTTCCTTTGTAGTGTAATCTTCAGTTGAGTCATTACTTTCTTTTTAGTGTAATCTTCAATTAGGTCTTTATTTCCCTTTTAGTGTAATCTCCAGTTGAGTCTTAACTTTCTTTTTTAGTGTAATCTTCAATTAGGTCTTTATTTCCTTTTTAGTGTAATCTTCAGTTGAGTCTTTATTACCCTTTTAGTATAATCATCAGTTGGGCCTTTTTTCCCTTTTAATATAATCTTCATTTGGGTCTTTATTCTCTCTTTTAGTGTAATCTTCAGTTGAGGCTTTACTTCTTCTTAGTGTAATCTTCAGTTAGGTCTTTATTTCCCCTTGAGTGTAATCTTCAGTTTGGTCGTTACTTCCTCTTTTAGTGTAATCTTCAGTTGGATCTTTACTTCCTTTTTTAGTGTAATCTTCAGTTGAGTCTTTTTTTCTCTTTTAGTGTGATCTTCAGTTGGGTTTTCACTTCCCCTTTTAGTATAATCTTCATTTGGGTCTTTAATTCCCTTTTAGTGTAATCGTCATTTGGGTCTTTATTTCCCTTTTAGTGTAAACTTCAGTTGGGTCTTTACTTTCTCTTTTATTGTAATCTTCAGTTGGATCTTTATTTCTCTTTAGTGTAATCTTCACTTAGGTCTTTATTTCCCTTTTAGTTTAATCTTCAGTTAGGTCTTTATTTCCTTTTTAGTGTAAGCGTCAGTTGGGTCTTTACTTCCCTTTTAGTGTAATCTTCAGTTGGGGCTTTACTTTCTCTTTTATTGTAATCTTTAGTTGGATCTTTACTTTTTCTTTTAGTGTTATCTCAGTTGAGTCTTTACTTCCTTTTAGTATAATCTTCATTTGGGTCTTTACTTCCCTTTTAGTGTAATCGTCAGTTGGGTCTTTATATCCCTTTTAGTGTAATCTTCAATTTGGTCTTTACTTTCTCTTTTATTGTAATCTTCAGTTGGGCCTTTACTTTTTCTTTTAGTATTTTCTCAGTTGAGTCTTTAGTTCCTTTTAGTTTAATCTTCAGTTGGGTCTTTATTTTTCTTCTAGTGTAATCTTTAGTTGGGTCTTTATTTCCCTTTTAATGTAATCTTCAGTTGGATCTTTATTTCCCTTTTAGTGTAATCTTCAGTTGAGTCTTTATTTCTCTTTTAGTGTAATCATCAGTTGGGTGGTTATTTCCCTTTTAGTGTAATTTTCAGTTGAATTTTTATTCTGCTTTAAGTACAATCATCAGTTAAGTCTTTACTTCCTCTTAGTGTAATCTTCTGTGAGGTCTTTACTTTCTCTTTTATTGTAATCTTCAGTTGAATCTTTACTTCCTCTTGGTGTAATCTTCAGTTGAACTTTTACTTCCTTTTAATGTAATCTTCAGTTGGGTTTTCACTTCCTTTTTTAGTGTAATCTTCAGTTGGATCTTTACTTCCTTTTTTTAGTGTCATCTTCAGTTAGTTCGTCAATTCACGTGTCACCTTCTAAAGGAGGAGAAAACAGTGAACTGTTAATTTTTACATTAGTTGTATAATTTCACAACTTAATGAATTGTGTAAGATAAATGTAGCAAGAAACAAAAGTTAGATGTGGGTGTAGTTCCAGAGTAAATACAAAGTAATTCTGTGATAGAACCAGGAGCCTCTTTATAACATGTTGCTGATCCTAAGATGGAGCATGAGAGAGTGCTCTAAAAGGTGGACATCTTGAAGTGTAACTTGAGAAATTCTGTGAATGTTTGATGGACAGAGGTGTTTTTATAAGAGTATCAAGATGCTCTTTCTTGAGCTTGACGAATAGAAGAATCACATCAGATGGTCCATTATGTTTTTTATCTCAGTTTATATTATGTTTGTATTTATTTCAATTTTAAAACAAGTTTCAGATAAAACATATTTATTCCCATGAAGTTTGTATTAGAAAAACATGAATTCCCTTTGAAGAGCCCCCGCTAGTACATATATTTTTTCCATCTTTATTAACACCCTAAGAAGTGTCACGTGGTCAGTTATTTAAGTTATTCTTATTTATCTAAACTCCGACTATTTCGACATTTTCTTCGCCCTCTGCTAGACAGACAACTGATTTACAATGCTAAAATCGGGGGTTCGATTCCCCTCGGTGGGCTCAGCAGATAGCCCGATGTGGCTTTGCTATAAGAAAACACACACCACACCCTTTGAAGACTTATTCAAGTTAGGCGCTACACAGACACTATGTTGCGCGAACAGTGCGTGCTGATATGGGCTAGTGATGTAACCTTCTTACTTAGAAACGACACTTTGTTTCTTTTTGAATGTTCGCACAAAGCTACTAGAAGAAAGACAGCTAGTCGACGGAACCCACCGTCATGTGAATAACTAACATTAACTTATAATCTGAGAAAGCCACCTACATAGAAAGAAACTAAAATCAACCTTGTGACTATTACAGCTAATCAAGTATACTGTTCTTAAGTTCTTATATATTAAGATTATAATTAACTGTTACGTCAGTTCGATACTTTCGCTGCTAATAACATTTTCGGCCATAAACCCAATAATAACTTACAAGGTTCGGCCGGCTGAGAAAATTTACGTTAGTCTTACGTAAGTACACACGTAATAATAATGCAAAACATTTTCTAAAATAAAACTACGTAATGAAAAGTAAAATGACTACAATAAAGTTAAATATATCAAAGATTCTAACTAATGCTACTGATGAAAGACACAGTAAATAGTAAATAAGCTTACCAAACAGACAGATACTAGCTGTTGGCTTCCGGTTCCGTCGAATAACTAAAAATTATATTGCACATAACTGACAAAGAATATAAACACAGACTTAAATTAATCGAATAGCATTAAAGTTATTTTCATACTCGATTATAAAAGGTTTGGTTGAAGATTAGCAACACTATCTTATTACGTTTCATATAAGTATAACAGTATTGTCTGTAATGTAAATACTTCGCAGGGTGTGGATAGATCTGCGCCAAAATTAATATGTAGGTTCATGAGGTCCATGCAAAGATACAGACAGGTTTTCAGGTTTGCATTGTTTTTTAGGTAAGAGTTTGTTTTGGTTTTTATACCAACACCTCATTTCCTTTGGATGAATCTTCATTAAATTTGGTAGAGAAGTTCAGTGGACTCATGGAGAAAGATACACAAACTTGCGATTTCACATTTCATGTTTTGAATTTTTATGAGCATTTTTACAACTAAATATAGGGGAAAAAACTTTACATCTTCTAAGATAACCTTTCATTAATCATACATTTACAAAACTTCCGTCCAGGAGAGGAGTCCTCCATCTGGAATGTAATAAAGTTTTAAGTTAAAACACCCCTTCTGTCATTAATTGTTTGTTTATTTTGCACAAAGCTACACAAGGGTTATCTGCGCTAGACCTCCATAATTCAGCAGTGTATTACGAGTCGAGAGTCCTAACCACCTGGCCATGCCGTGCCCTAGTTAATATCCTTTACAATCTGAGCAGAATCTTCAAATATCATTTGGTTATATATTTCCAGTATCTTTTAACACATAAGAAAAGTATCTTAAATGATATAGTAAACAAAATAAATAGTTTCACACATCAGCAAGAACAAAACGAAAGTGATAAATACAGCGACATGAATTTCAGTCTGAACTGTCCCTGGTTTAACACGTTTTCTCTACTTCAGGTATTCTGTCGGCACCATATGTCTAACATCAGATTCACGAAGCAGATTAATATGCTGTAAACAGAGTTAATCCACCCAATCATTATACGCTGTAAATACAACCTAACGACTTTTTTGTATTTGCCCTGCTGCAATTTACCGATTTGTAAGGTGGACTTTTGTATTTGAACTGGTCTCTTAGTCCGTTTAGGTGCGGCATGGCCAGCCAGGTGGTTAAAGGTACTCGACTCGTAATCTGAAGGTCGCGGGTTCGAATCCCTGTCACATAAAACATGCTCGCCCTTTCAGCCGTGCGAGCGTTATAAAGGTACGGTCAATCCCACTATTCATTGGTAAAAGTGTAGTCCAAGAGTTGGCGGTGGGTGGTGATGACTAGCTGCCTTTCTTCTAGTCTTACACTGCAAAATTAGGGACGGGTAGTGCAGATAGCCCTCGTGTAGCTTTGTACGAAATTCAAAGCAAGTCAAATTTACTACGTTTAGAACACATGGAGCGAAAACTCCCCTAAGCAACAATATTATATTTGTTTAAATCGGTGTAAGTGTGAGACACATGTTGAAAAGTAGCTCAAAATGGATGTATCGACTAAATAGGTCAAAAGGTGGGAAGTTACCTAAAGTACATATGCTTGAATGTTTCTAATTTTAAACTGCTAATCTACAAGGAAGACAGCTATTTATTTAATAGCGTGGACGTAATGGTTTGCATAAGCTATATTTTAAAATGTTTGATTATAATAATAAGTGTTTCGTATTTTTATCCTTCAAGGTTAGAAACCCTAAATTCATGTGTAACCATTTACAACTCAGAACTGCGAACCAGGGGGAAGGGGAACCAATCAATTGCACATGTCGCCTATATGGCTACTCTTAACTAAGTAGCAAAATTGTCTTAATTATAATGTCGACATACCTACAAGTGCGAGTTTGTTCATTTGCACGTGGCCTCTCGAATTTTGGACCATTCAACACGCAGCTATGCGCGCTAACAACTAAGCCACACCCGGTCTGTTAACAATAAAAAGTGGATATAAACGATGCTAATAAAAGTAGTGAAAACATTTTTTTTTTAAGTTATTATATTATGGGAAATTCCTATGGTTTTAAATTTTCTCTTCGTATCTACGTCAGTTTTCTTACCCACAAGTAACATCACTTTTAGTGCAACTACAAACGTATTCTCGGAACAATTAAAACTTGCGATTTGTAGATTGGCCTAGTGGCGTAAAATGTAAAGTGAAAATTTTTCATAAATAATTATTTGATATATTGAAACGTTTCAGTTCTTATTTAGCCTTAAAAAAACAAACTCGACCAAGGGTAATGAGCCAGCCTCCTGCTTCGTGAACAACAACTTAACTAAGCAACCAGCTAATGAGTTTAGAAATAACATACTTTTTGTAAGAAAATACCTGGCTATTTTTAAGTAAGATCGTGCAACTCGTCCTATGATAAAACAAATAAAAAACTGTTAAAATTGATAAAGCTTTATATTCTTTGTAATATATTAATATCATTTTGACTCATAAGCTACCCTAAATATATAAAATATGACTCATTTATTTCTTAAACCAAAAACGCGGTTCATTGTTTTCTGGGAAAGGTGGGATCTACCCTAGCCGTCCCTAATTCAGCAGTAATAAACTAGGAGAATTGTTTGTTTGTTTTTTGAAAGTTCGCACAAAGCTACTCGAGGGCTATCTGTGCTAGCCGTCCCTAATTTAGCAGTGTAAGACTAGAGGGAAGGCAGCTAGTCATCACTACCCACCGCCCAGTCTTGGGCTACTCTTTTACCAACGAATAGTGGGATTGACCGTCACATTATAACGCACCCACGGCTGAAAGGGCGAGCATGTTTGGCGCGACCGGGATGCGAACCCGCGACCTTCAGATTACGAGTCTTAACACGCTTTGCCATGCCGGCTCCTAAACTAGGAGAAAGGAAAGCAGCCAATAAACTACCCGCCTCCAACTCTTGAATTACTCCTTACCAGTGGATAGTGGGATTGACAGTAACATTATAATACCCAACCACTGAAAGAGAGAGCACGTTCATGGATGAGATTCGAACCTACGACCCTTAAATTGCGTGTCGAATAGAAATAAGGCCGTTAAGTTAGTAACAGATAGTTACGTAACCGTTTGGTGATTCTGTTTCAAACATGTGGCTACTATTTTCAGAAGAATGGAAATCTCGAAACCGGATTTCATGTTCAATTCATTTTACATTAAATATACTTTAATAGAACATTATATAAACATTAAAAGTTTATCTTTCCTTGAAGTGGAGAGCGTCCTTTCTCGAGAAATTCGTGTGTGTGTGTGTGTGTGTGTGTTTTGAAGTAATATGATATTTCTAAGTTTAGTATTTGTTGCAGTTGAGCATGTTTGCTTTAAGGTGTCACCGTTTCATATAGAATGAAGATTTTATTTGTACAATTATAATACCGAGTGGCACGGAAGCGGTCTTACAACACCAGAAACCGGCTTTCGATACCCGTGGTGGGCAGAACACAAATAGCCCACCGTATAGCTTTGTGTTTAATTTTAAACCAGATAATACTGAGCACATAACTAGTATTAAGAACACCAAAGTCCACAAACATATTGTTTCCTAGTTACGCGCACATTTTCGTGAAATAATTATTTTAAGATTTAGGCTTAGCTGTGTCCTTGATAAAGTTTACACTTGCATAGTTTATTTTAATGTTTAATTCTATATTTAAGAAATAAATGTTTAATATATGTCGTATTTTGCTTTCTTTAAAAACTTTTATTTGTAATAATAATTTTAAATAAAAATCAGAGAACTTAGATATTAACATTATCACACGTTATATAAATATATTATGGAGTTTTAAGTGCCAAACGATTAAACTCGATGCTTTAAAAAAGTAAGGATTAACTGAATGACGCAATTAACTTAACGAGATTGTGTGGGTTAAGGCCATTAAAAATATATTTTTTTAAAACTCGTTTCCATTATTTTTACTCGTCTGGCAGTAGCTAATTTGTTTGTTTTTGTTTTTTTCGTCCTGAACATTAACTTTTCGCAAGCACTTCTGACCGAACGCTGCGATTCGTCAACCTGACCCTCAACGATTTCGGCTGACAACTGACAAGTGGCGCGAAAACTAGCGAGATGAATTTTCCTGATTAGGCAACTCAAGCTTAGAATGTCTCCCAGCACGCGTTAAGATGGCGAAGAAAGAAAAAAAATATATATATGTAAGAGATTTATCGTTATTTCTGATGAAATGAACAAGAAAGTCAACATTCTTAACATTAAAAAATAATAAAAATTAGTTATTTAATATATTTATTATTTGTTTGTTTTCAATTTCGGTAAAGCTACACGAGGGCTATCTGTATCAGCAGTCCGTAGTTTAGCTAGTTGGGTCACTCTTTTACCAACGAATAATGGAATTAGCCGTGACGTATAACGCCCCCACAGTTGAAAAAACGAGCATCTTTGGTGTTACGGTGATTCGAGCACGCGCCCCTCAAATTATGAGTTGAACCCCCTAATCACCTGGCCATGCCAGGCTAATTTTATATACACATATATCCAAAGGTGAAGTAAGCTAGTAGCAGAGGGTGTTATTCCCCTATATATATATTCATATTTGACCGGATTCATATTTGTTAATAATGTTAAGGCTGACAAAGTTTCTGTGTTTTATTTACCTTGAGTGTTTTACGAAGTATTTCATTTGGAACATGTCAATGCTGCTCTCTTCACCATAAATTTACTATATGCAGAGGCGGTGCGAGGCGCTGGCACACGGGTCCCGTGTTCCCTGCAAGTGTCTTGAAAAATAATAGGAAAACCGTGATGAATGTCAAAGAAAATTCTCTTGCTTATGGACCCGAATGTCGAATTTTTTAAGCACTTGGCGACATCTGATTGTTCTTACTAAAACTTTTTTATCTGAGAAAATAAACTAAACGTGTCTTGAAATTTCGACTAGGATATTTTTTTTTTTTTTTAGTTTAATGTACATTAATATTTGTTGTGCTTTGTAATGGTATGGCCAGGTTACGTCCCTCAACTTTCAATCTATAAGTCGCGGGTTCGGATTCCCGCCACACAAAAACATGTTCTCCATTTCAGTCGTGGAGGCATTATAATGACACAGTCAATCCCGCTATTCGTTTGTAAAAGAGTTGCCCAAGAGTTGTCGGTTAGTGGTGATGACTAGCTGCCTTCCCTCTAGTCTTACACTGTTAAATTAGGGACGGCTAGCGCAGATAACACTCGTATTGTTTTGCGCAAAATTCAAAACAAACAATAACTGAAATTTCTTATTCTTTGTGATTCAGGTCGTCTAAGTTCGTTGAGAAAGAAACCACAGAGACCAATTGTTTATTACTGTTCTATGTACATGTCAACATTACCTAGACTGCAGCTAATTAAAGTTCTTCATTTTGATATCAAATAAGTCTCGTATTGTGCTAATACATAAAGAAAATCACACAGTTTTAATTATCATGGTGTAATTTAAGTCATTACAAGATACGAATTAAAAGCTGTAACACAACCCTGTCGTTTAGTAAAACTGACGGTTAACTTCTCGGCATCATAAAACTGTGTGAGAGAGCGATATTGACGGTCATGTTTACCGATTCGTTCTCAACCCAGCAATAACCTAAATCTGTAATATAACGTACTTCAATGTGGATAACCGTCTCTGTTTCAGGCCGTACTCGTAGGTTTATTAAGCCAAAGAACTACCGTAGTCTCACTGAGAATCAATATCACTCACAATATACTTAGAATATCAATTTATATAAATATTTATGTAAAGTATTGATAGACATACAACTGATTTAAAAAAAAATCACTTTAAATACTCTTTTTTTCATATTCCTATTAACTTATAAACTGCGCAAACAAATACATCTGAAATTATTAGAAAATTTAGGCCTAGTAGCTTTAACTGCACAATAACATATAACACTGCATAAAAAATAGCGTTTTAAATAATTTTGTCTCTCTTTGTGCAACCGGACTTGCCCTGGCATGGCCTAGCGCGTAAGGCATGCAACTCGTAATCCGAGGGTTGCGGGTTGTGCCCGCGTCGCGCAAAACATGCTCGCCCTCCCAGCCGTGGGGACGTTATAATGTGACGGTCAATCCCACTATTCGTTGGTAAAAGAGTAGCCCAAGAGTTGGCGGTGGGTGGTGATGACTAGCTGCCTTCCCGCTAGTCTTACACTGCAAAATTAGAGACGGCTAGCACAGATAGCCCTCGAGTAGCTTTGTGCGAAATTCCAAAAAACAAACAAAACAAGCAACCCAACTGACAAGTTCTGGTATCACGCGAAAGGCCTCTAAGAGTTAAATTTGTGGAAGACAAAAGATAGACCTGAAATGTTACTTTTGTACACCTCTTATTTCGAATACGCAATGTGTAAACCAAGGAGAATGTGGGGAAAAACATGATTCTTATGATATATTTTAGGACTCGCTATCTTTCAGTTTTATACCGTAATATTTAAACAAATATAAGATGTTATTACTGAGAAACATCGTCACCTACCGGCATTTAACAAAGTTTCGAATTTTATTTGATAGTCAACATAGTTTCAATAAAGGAAAACGTTCCCTCACAAACATGTTAACATTCTTTGAAAAGGTTACTGCTCGTGTAGATATGGGTAAGAGTGTAGATTTTCAGAAAGCATTCGACAAAATGCCTCACGAAGGGTTTGTTCAAAATGTTATCTCCACTGATGTGGGGGAAAATAAGCAAATTAGAAGGGTGACTGGATGGAAGAGAGATGTTATAGAGTTCACTCATACTGGAGTAATGCCACAACCTCAGAACGTTTGCTCATTTTGATGTACATCGATAACACAGATGAAAAGATGGTTAATCAGTTACTTAACTTTGTTAATTATATTAAGGTGTTGGTGGCTGTGAAGATACTGCTGCTGATTTACAAATGGATTTAGATCATGTAGTGAGTTCGATAAATAAATGGTAGATGAGGTTATTATTATTATAACCTACACACATTATCTTACATTTATTATTAAAATTATAGATACAACCTAAAATCCTATTTGCCCCACCACTAGCAATAGCATACTGCTTATATCTACTGAATTTTGAATACAAGTTTAAAGAAGTTACAATTTCACTGTGTAGGTCACTGGTTAGGCCACATTTGGAGCATTGTGTTCAGTCTATGGCTCATTATCATAGTAAAGACATTGAATTGTCAGAAATAGTTCAGATAAGGGTTACTATAATGGACAAAAGGATTGTCATACCAGAAGTTGAAACTTCTCATTTTGTTTTGTTTTGAAAAAATGAAGAATTGAAGATGTATCTGATTGAGATGTCTAATAATTACATAGGGAATTGATAGTTGTTGATTTATCACAGTTTTCACATTTAACAGTAGGACCAAAGGGTAGAAATATAAATGTTAGTAGAATAGGAGTCATCTTCAGCTAAGACAAGTTGATTTTTCTAACAGGGTGGTTGGCATTATATACTTGTTAAGGGCTAACTCTGAATTTTTTCAAAATTACTTTAATTTGTTTAATAGGATGGCACA
Source organism: Carcinoscorpius rotundicauda (assembly GCA_011833715.1). Lineage (NCBI taxonomy): Eukaryota > Metazoa > Arthropoda > Merostomata > Xiphosura > Limulidae > Carcinoscorpius > Carcinoscorpius rotundicauda. The sequence goes on along the minus strand of CM022406.1, from coordinate 44,906,669 downwards.
GCCGAGATGGACTAATAAACCTCATATTCCTACAAAACGTTGTGTTATATGTCATAGTAAAAAGTTTGTAACGAGCGCCATTATTAAATTTTGTGAATTTCTTCTTATGATGAGCTCGCCGTAACACATCAACATCTGGCCTTTCACGTTTATAAAGAAGAAAGGTCGCCACTAACTACTGAAGTCTTGTGGTGAACCCTTTTTTGTGAGAAATGTGTCATTGGCAAAGGATATGACGAATATGTGGTTGTTAAAAGTCGACTTGTTTTGTTGTTGTTTTTTTCTGAACGAAAGGACCTAATACATAACGTGGAGCTCAAAAACATATTAGGCTTAATACTGCTGTCTTTTGACAAGAGTAGATAGGACATACCGTTAATGATTAGAATTTCACTGAATGCAAATATTGAACGATTTGAAATAATCACAATGCCCGTATCTTGTTATTCCAATAATGATAATCCACAGAACAAAGTTAAAATACGAGGATGCTATAACATCGAGGTTTCAATCCAATGTGCATTACATAACCGTTTTCTCTTATTAACTGACAGCTTCTATGGATAATAAAAATTCACCACAAAAATCACGAATTTTTAGAATTGCTAATAAATCCCAAAAGTGTTCCCAAAATTACCACACCGTTTCAACAAAATTAACGCATTCCGAAAATTATACTTCATTGGACAGGAATAATTGTTAGGCTTAACTCTCCAAAACCAGGTTTTGTATCGTTTGTAATACAACCCTGAATTTAATATCACCGTTAGAAATCAGAAAATAAAAGTAAAGTAAAAAATGATGGTAACGTTTTTATCTGTCTTCATCAAGAAGATGAAATTTTATGTCACGATATGTATATATACACGTCACTATTTGCTAATATAACATGACTAAAACCTAACTCACAGATTAAATACAAACGTCTGTTTAGAAGAAACGCGTCGGTACCAAGATTACTGCATCCTTTCTAAAAGCATGCACACTGACGTCACTAGGCGAACATTAAAGTAAAACTACTGTGTGTAATATATCTTTATGTTAGGATTGTCACACTTGTCACGACAGTATTGAGTCAAGGAATAAATTTTCAATACAAAATTCTGAGCTCTTTACATAATGTTAGAAGCCAGAAGTGGGAGAGGGAATTAAATGTGTTATATTCCCCACAAGAACACATCCCTTATCTCAGTACGTATTTTGATGTTTATTCCGGCTGGTAGGTAATTTAGTCTATTCAAAAAATAATCTATTGCTATTCTAATAATAGTGGGCAGACATCCCCTATGTAATTTACGCTTAAATGGCTATAACGTTACGTCTTCAGCTCAGAGGTACGGTGGTTAAACTCTTGAATAACCTCTAGAGGGCATTACTTGTTTTGATTTGTGATTTATACTGGGCAGTGTCTCTTTGCTATATATGAATAATAGCCATATGAAAATTCTAGAACGAAACAATTTTCAGCAAAATAAAAATACGGTCAAGTATGTTGTAAGGAAATGAAATAAAAACACGTATATATTACATTAAATGACCTCATTTGCCCCTTTTAAAGTTATAAAAAATTCTGCCACTTATTAATGGTTATACCTGCATTCATTTTATTAAATTACAATTTTCGTTTGCGTAAAACTTTAGCAAAGAAAGCACTACTGTTAGTTTTATCTTTTTATTTATGACCAAGTAAATATTCTACAAACAATAAGGCGTTAGTAATTGAAACTATATAAATTGTATGTTTTATCCTTTCAAGTTATTAATTTAAGACACTGAATGCTAATACAAGTTTCTCAAACGAGAGGACAGTGATTTGAAATAACGACACAACATCTGAACCGTTTCACCACAGTTAACTACTAACTTAAGATTTTATAGCCAGTACTTAAGTATCACGTCCAAACTGCCTCATAAGGTAGTTATGGAAAATACCTACACCATATAATTCCAAAACTTTTAAGACACCACTGGTTACAGAGGTGAAACATCCATTGAAAAAAGAATGTGAAATTTGTTCTATTCCGTTAGATATGAAGAGGTTAACATTTTCTGATATGTGAAACAAAGTTAGTTTTATGTAAACACCTGAATAACATTTAAATATGTGCTCCTTCAAAAATACTTTATTCAAATCTTATGTCTGTGCAACTGGAGTTCTTCAAATAGTTATCAAATATCATCAGTTCTTAAGTCTCTCTCATTCCAATAACTGTAACGGCTGACTATTTTGTAAAAGTGTTATACATTTAAATATTTATTATTGTAGTGTGAAATCTTAAGCTTGTACGTAAAAGATTTATTACAACTAAAAAAATATAGAAAACCATGCTTGCCTACAATGGTTTTATCAAATTTCATTAAGAGAACTGTTGATTTCGGACCAAAAGTATAGAAATCTTTTTATCTGTCACAAACAACTGCTGGAGAGACCTTTTGTTTAATACTAAAACTTATCAGCTGGGCTGGAAGAAGCAGCACAAGAAACTTGGTATGATGTGGGAAAAACGTGCGGCTGACGTGATACATAGTTGATTGAAATGTTTATTGAATGAACAATCAAAACAAATGGAAATGGAGAGCTGACTCTGTCAAAATTGGAAAAACAAAACAAAAGGAATCACACAAACACAAAAACAACAGCTTTGATATAATTTTATCTCAATATTTTTACACTTATATATTTCATTTTGAACCTTGTACATAAGAAACTGGTTTATGTTCTAATAAATACTTATGGATTCATAGAAGCTGGGTATCATATGCTGAACTTATTCCATAGGCTCATCTTCTGTCACCACCTGTGGAAAAGTTTAAAAACTAAATAATTTTATATTCAAATACAAATTATCTACCTCCAAATTAAGCTGTCTATAATTTATCACTGCACCTATCCAACATTTTATTATATGTATATATTAATTGTTACTCATTGACTAATGTTTTCTAAGCCATGCAGCACAAACTTTGTGACAGGTTTGTTGATGTACGATGATACATGACAGCAAATGTTTTGCTTACAACTGAATTTCTTAATTATTAATAGCTTTTCAACAAATATGTTCACATTAACACCAGCTAATATTGGAATCAATTAAGACATTAATTAATAAATATGTTCTGGTAGTTGCAATTCATTTTCTGCAAATAATTACTGAAGAATAATATGTATATGTAATAAGAATTTTTAAAAAAGTTATAGTATTGTATATTTAATGCTATTTATCATACATATAATACTAGTTATGAGACTTGAAGCTAAAAATCATAAGTTGATTATTCTTGATGTTTCTAAGCTGTTTGACAACAGTCCTACTAATATCCTGTCGTGTTTAGATATAGTTTAAGGTTTAGATTTTATGAAATCATTAGTTGGTTATTTTTTATATTTCTAAACAGGCTACAATTCCACTAATATCCTGTTATGTTTAGACACAGTTTTAGTTTAGATTTTATGAAATCATTAGTTGCTTATTCTTGATGTTTCTAAACTGTTTAGTTACAATTCCACTGATATTTTTTTGGCTTAGAGAGATTTTAATGTTAGGCCTAAATTCACAAAGTAAGCCAAAAACGAAAATTAATATTTATAAAATTAATCCTAGCTGAAAGGACACAAAAAGATATGTAGGTATAAAAAAGTGTACAATATTTTAACAATTATTTAATGAATATACTAAGATAATAAATTGTAGGAATCGGTTATTATTTACACAGACATAAATATGCTAACTTGTCCAATTACTATATGTACATATTATATTCAGTAAAACCTGATTAAGCCAGAAACTGCATAGGGCAGAAACTTGTATAAGCTGGAAATATCAAAATTTTCAATGTTATCTTAAATATTTCTCTTATGTTGGAATGCAGACAGAAAATTATCTTTCACCTACCTCACATATCAACAAGTAGGATTAGAACCCGAGTTAGGCAGGAAAAATGTTTCTGAATAAATATTAATATTCTTACTTAATTTATAATTTCTTTAAATATTTATAACTTCTTGTTTAATCAATAATTTGTTTAAACATTAATAAATTCTCAGACATTTTATTACAGTAAGTATTGGTTAAATATTCTGTTCTTTTTCTGCCATCATTATTTTTGCAGTTAAATTAGGTTCATGATTTGTAGAAATACGTCTTAAGTGCAATATTCTACTCTTCAAGTAATTATCATGAAAAAAGTAAATTCCTATATTCCCTAATTTCAAAATTTAGGTAAAATTCATCATGGATCACAGGTAAGTGAAAATCCACGTGGTTTCAAAACTACAAGAATCAATTTCTGTGAAATGGAGAGCGAATAATAAAGCATGGATGACAAGTGTCATATTTGAGGAATTTTTAAACAAATTAAACAAAAGAACAGAACAAGAAAATAGGAATATTCTACTTTTCCCAGATAATGTAACTTGTCACCCAAAAGTTCAACTTTCAAATGTTCCTTTAGTTTTCCTACCTCCATGTACAACATCAGTTCTACAGCCACTAGATAATGTAATTATACAGTGTATAAAACTGAAATACAGATAACTGATGCTTCAGTATATTATTGTGAACACGGACAACTGTAAGAGAGCATCTGAAATGACCATGAAAATTGACGTGTTAGACACAATTGTATTTTTAAGTTATTTAATCAAATACATAATAAAGTGCTTTCAAAACTGTGGATTTATTCTTGATAATGGTGGAGATTGTGTAGAAGTTGTTTGTTATGATGATTCCAGTGAAATCCAAACTCTGACTGAGAATATTGATGTAGATGATTCTGTGAACATTGACAAGAATGTTTTAACAGAAACTTATCAAACTGATTTAAAATCTATAATAGAATCTCAAGATGGTAACAGTGTGGGAGATTCAGAAGATGAAAATGGAAAAATAATGAGGAAATAGAAATTCCTACTTCATCGCAAGTGTTAAGTTATATTAATATTATCAAATTTTATGCAAAATTGAAGGGGGAAAGTGAACTTCAAGAAAAGGCTGTAGAATTGGCGTTATCTTTTAACCACGTGAGATAGCCAATTAAAAACACAAAACAGCTGAAATTGGATACTTTTTCAAAATAAATTTAAGATTTTGTGTACGTATGTGTATTTTGGATATCTATTTTTGTTCTTATTCTAATAAATATAACATAAACAGCATAATAATGTTATTCACAAACGTCTTACTTCCCTCGAGTCGAGCAAGTATAATATTCCGCTCAAAAAGTAAATATAATTAAGGAAATCCATGTTTACCTGATTAAGCCGGAAATTTTACTCAGTCTCGTGCGATTTCGCCTAAGACAGGTTTTACTCTATAATACATTCAAAAAGTACATAATACTTACTAGATACTGGACTTTCATTGTCACTGACATATTTAGTGACATAGTAGTCATTCATAACACCAATGAAAAATGTGTAATCATAAATGAAGGTAATTTGCAAAACAAGAAATCTGATTATTCAAGTACTTTTGCAATGTAGACTTTACTCCTTGAAGGATAAATTTGAAATTTCTGAAGTGAAACATAAACTCTTAAAAGAATTATTTATTCTTGTACAAGGTCAAGCTTTCAAAAATCAGTGAAGTACTTTTTAAGCCTAATTATTCATAAGTATTTCTATTTTATACAAGTTTAATTTTTACTTTAGTAATAAAAAATTTAAGGCAGGGAGCTGAGGATATTCAATCATACAAGAGAACTGTCCCAACTTGTAGCCAAGTGAATACACTATTACAAGAGAACTGTCCCAACTGGTAGCCAAGTGAATACACTCTTACAAGAGAACTGTCCTAACTTGTAGCCAAGTGAATACACTCTTACAAGAGAACTGTTCCAGCTTGTGAAATGGGTATTTATACTATTCCTTTCCACAATGTATTAGTTATCACATGTAGCAACAGCAGATGTATCTGCAACTGAGACTGCTGCAAAGTATTGATAAATCATCACTCTGTTACACTATAGAGATCAAGGAATGGAAGATGGAATATTATAGCCTTGTGGTAGAGCTATATTTATCAGAGAATCACCAGTGGTGGAATGAAACACTATGGTGGATGTCCAAATTAGGTTTAAAATAATATACTAAACTGCTGTAAATATTAAACACAGAATAAGAGAATCTTTATAATCAAATGAGAAATCCCAAAACTAAGTTCTATTTTGCACAGCTGATAAAGTTTCCATAAGTAATTAGAAGAATGTTTACAATACATCCTGTGTAAACATCATGAATGAAACAATAGTGAATTAGCAAATTTTACTCTTGCAAGACGAAGTGTAACGAGTTTATTTATGACAATGCAGCAAACTTGTAACAAATTCTTCATATTTTAGCTATAAACATGTCAGTACTAATGAGCCTAAAAAGGAACAAAAAGTCTAGAAAGACACAATTACAGCTACATATTCTATCCAGTAACACAACCACAAAAGTTTCAATCTGCATATTACCTCTGTTTTCACTGTTGATTCATCATAGTTATCTTCTTTCTCCTCTTTTATCATATCAAACTTCAAAACTGTTTGTAAAGATCTTTCTTCCACATAATCAGCTTTTCCTGTAAGTAAAAATATAAACAATGGAGATTTCTCCACAACAAGACACAATGTAATTCATGCACCACAAACCACAATCAAAATCAGTACAGTGTATTTAGTTGAGCAAGTCTCTTCTATAGCTTTGTCCTTAATTTTCTAATGCATAAAGAAAATTAACTTTTAGCACAGGGCAAGTTCTAAAAATATACCTGTGCTGAGATGCACATTTTTAGTTGTATAATCCAAAACAGTAGCTGAACATTCCAATGACCAAAGTATTTTACTGTATCTAATATCAAAAAGTTTCCTGTGGAGAACAAATGAAATACAGGTAAAGAGTACTTCTGGAGTTGAAATGCACAATAACCAAAACTGATGAGTCTAGCAGAAACACATCAAGAATAAATAAAAAAAGAATAAAAAAGTAAAAGAATCCCAAAATTAAGCACTATGTTGTAATCCTTCATGACTGCTACTCTAAGACAATCATTGAAGAAAAGACGTCATGTCTTTAATGTCTTGAAATGTAATGCTAAGGTGGAAAACCAACCAATAACCTTGACCTCCCCTCCAGGGGTATCACTTGCACATGAAATACCAGCACAGATAGTGTAGCATCTACAAGAATTCCAGAAATACATGTTTACCTCATTTATGGTTTGTTTTGAATTTCACATAAAGCTACTCAAGAACTATCTATGCCAGCCATCCCTAATTTAGCAGTGTAAAACTAGAGGGAAGACAGCTAGTCATCACCATCCACTGCCATCTCTTGGGTTACTCTTTGTGACACTGCAGCAACCTTTTAGTAAATTTCTTCAGATTGTAGCTATAAACAATTACTTCCAATCAGCTTCAAAAAATATCTAGAAAGACACAATTACAGCTATATATTTTATCCAGTAACAGAACCACAAAAGTTTTAATTGTATATTACCTCAGTTTTTGCTGTTGATTCATTATAATTATCTTTTTTCTCATCTTTTATCATATCGCACTTCAAAACTGTTTGTAGAGATCTTTCTTCCATATAATCAGCTTTTACTGATGCTAGAAGTGTAAATAATGTAGATTTCCCTGTTACAGGACACAATTTAATTTATGCACCATATAACATAATTAAAATAAATACAATTTAACTAGCTTAATAAGTCTCTTTCATATCTCCTTCCTTAATATACTGGCACATAATAAAATTGTGGCACACACAAAAAATTAGCTTTCAGCACAAGGCAGGTTCAGAATATATACATGCACATCATTAGTTGTAAAGTCCACAATAGCAGCAAAACATTCTGGAGTGAAAGAGCAAAATATCTATATCTGGTATCAGCAAGTTTCCAATGAAGAGAAATAATTACAAACTAAAAAAAAAAAAATTGGATTTGAAATGCAGACCAACCAAAACTGACAAGTCCTGCAAACTAATGCAAACAGAAATACATGAGGAAGCAAACAGAAGCAGGTTGTAAAAGTATGTTAAATTATGCAGATTGTGAATGATGCCTCACTTAAAGAAGGATAAAATTCTAAGATAACTAATGCATTACATGGAAAATTGTTAAACATGATACAAATTTATCTAGGAGATTCAGAATTTTGAGACACATTATCCTAAATGACTAACAAAAAGATGCAATTCAGAGGTAATTATGTAGATTGAAGTTACCGGTAGATAACAAGAAATAATGATATATTTTAGCAAATAAAATCACATATATACTCTTTACTAAAAGCACATGGTGCATTAATCCTCCATCTCAGTTAGTGGAACCCTCACTTCACACTTCAAATGTCTCAGGTTTAACCCCACGTACAAGAGATGATACAGAATACAAATGAGAAAGTGTCAATAGATTGTAGTTCATGAAATCAAAGACTAAAATAACCAGGAAAATGAAAGTATCAAACATAACTTTACTAATGTAATCCCTGGGAGAGGATATAAAATCATACATTGAAAACAGTTATCAATAAATAGGGAAATACTGACACAATGCTAAATTTATGCAAGTAAATTGACACAATTTACATCAGGAAGAACATGAAAGATGTTCTCTATACACACATACTTACTACTAGATATTGTGAAACTTTCATCGTCATTCTTCTCCAATTTGACATCCAAATCTTCTTGTTTCTCATCATGAAATGGTTCAACCTTCATATTTAATACTTCCATGATCACACAAAATCTTCACCTTTACATTCTTATCAAAACTTGGTGTTATACTACAGAGAGATAAATTAAGACTTAAATGTTGCTTCCTTCAAAAATATTACAAAGTTTAATATTTATGAACATCAAAGTATTTTGTAATTTTCATAACTAATTCTAAGCATAATTTTTCTCACATCTCTATGTGAAAATGGTGACAAAAGTAACAAACTGTTGCAGATGAAGTTCAGAACGTGAGATGTAACTAAATGGTCAGAACGTACAAAAACCACACAAAGAAATGCACAGTTCTGCAATCATACACTAAGATACTGGTGTTCCCTTTAACATCAGGTTTCTCAACAATTCTGGTATATTTACTTTATTACAAGTGACAAAAAACAAATGTTTTTTTTACTAATTCTACTTTAAATAATAAGCCATTTTAAATATTTTTTTCCATATTGGCATAGATTATGTTCAACATTTGTATAATAATTTGAATGAGCAAATTTTTGTCACTATTTGTGTATCACGCTCACAGAACAAAATACAGCTATGTATTGTTTCATAGTATTTTCAACATGCATTTCATATTTTAAAGTATGTTGTGGATTGAACAATGCCAATGCATCAATATAACAAATGTTTTGTTGAAAAGTGTTCTGCTGTTAAAATATTGATAACTTTGTTATAGTAGGTTAAAAATGCTTTTTAAGAATTACATATTCTATCCTATATAAATCTCATTTACATCGAAGTAGTTTCCAAACTTATGATATGAGACAAATGTCCAAATAATATGCTTATAAGTTCTGTTTGACAACTCACAAAATATGTTTGTGAAATAAGACTGATTCATTTATAGGTATACAATATACTACAAAATGGTCCAGTGCACAAGCATTCCAAATACCATCTATTATATAATTTGTCTTATGATACTAGCTCCCTCTGGTTTAGGAAGATATTAATTTAATACTAATATTGTTTGTTTTTGTATTTCATTGAAAGCTACATGAAGGCTATCTGCATTAGCCATCCCTAATTTAGAAGTGTAAGACTAGATGAAATGCAGCTAGTCATCACCATCCACCAACTCTCAGGCTACTCTTTCACAAACAAATACTGTGATTGACCACTACATTATTATGCCCTCGCAGTTGAAAGGCAAACGTGCATGGTGTGACAGGGATTCAAACCCACAACACTCAGATTAGAAATCACACTCCTTAACCACCTGGCCACGTCAGGCCTAATACAAATATAATGACGCTTTTGATGTTTTATTACTGTTATTTTAATTTGTCAATTCTTAATGCTTCCAGGTCTTTCTTTAGTATAGTAAGAAACATATGGTCTAAACATTTTGTTTTTTTTACATGATATCATTGCCACGTTTTCCTTTTATATAACTTTTTGTATAAAACATCAATTACAGATGCTACTTTAGGTGCAATTTTATCTTATTTGTGTTTTTCCTAAAGTAATTTTCAGTACAAGTAGTTGTTTCAAATCTCTAAAGTATTTGTAAATTAGATTACCTTTCAAAATTACTATTTTTACTTGGAAAGTACTCGAAACTTTTATGACACAAGCAATTACTAACTGAAAAGGCAAATTTTTCTAGTAAAATATCCAATAAGTCGTTTCGATAATTAATCAAAAATACAAGTAAAAACTATATTGTGGAAACAGCAAACTACACTTGAGATCTATGTTTATTTCGATTACTTAGCCATTTGTTCCTCCCATAACAACACATGGTATGTCTGCAGACTTAAAACGCCAGAAAAGAAGCCCACTGGGAAGTTTTTGTTTATCTACAAACGAAGAAACAAAACTTAACGATTCAGAAAGCTGGTGGGGCGACATATGGATTACCTTCGATAAACACAGCAAATAACTCAACGATACTTTGTTATAACAAATCGCACACTTAATCATGCTACCGAAATAATCTGACTTCCCAAAAGCACTTCTATACCACCCGACCTTTGAAATATCACCTAGTCTTTTCACGACAAAACAAGATAAATGAGTATATTTGCAAAAAATTAAACGTACAATATTAATTTTAAAGTTTTCTTTGTTGGTAGATTAGAAATATAAACTAATGACATATTCCATATTAAGATTAATTGATAACCATAAAATCCTCTGGTGACTGTTGTCAACTCTCAGTGACCTCATCATGTTTAACTTAATCGCATTACAACTAGCAATACGCCCTCTGGCACTTTAAAACTGAATGCGTTTTCCAAATTTCTCTTATCCCAGTTTTCAAGTTGTATAACATTCTTATTTGTGAATTAACTGTGGCATTTATTTAGAATTTTTTTATTGTAATTAAGCGTATCGGCACACAATACGCTGTCTGTGCTCTGTGCACCACAAGTATCGAAACTACGTTTCCAGCGTTGTAAGTCCTCAAACATACCGCTGTATCATTAGAGGGGCATTTATCAAGGAATATTTACCTTGAAGCACCTACAAGTATTACTTGTTCATTTGGTTTTGAATTTCGCACAAAGCTACTCGAGGGCTATCTAAACAACATATAAGTGTGAAAATATACAAGTATGCATTTAAAAGCATATTCGGGAATTACCAATCCGTAAACTATTTTTGTATAAACGATAAAAAGCGTTCAAAATAACAATTATCAGCAAACTCGTGACGACGGGAAATCCACTTGAAGTAAAAATGTATCTCAAGACGGTTGAGACGGGAAGTAAAACTTTTATTAAAATAAAGTAGGGAACAACGTTTCGACCTACTTGGGTCATCTTCAGGTAAAAAAAGATAATTTACAATTGACCTTTGCTGGGACAAATGTAAAACCGGTACATGATTATTGGGGTTGTTGCGGTTAGATATTAGGTTATTAATTGATACAGGTATAAAGGTGTTCGTTTATATTGGTTTTAGCTGTTGTATGAGTAGGGCTTCTTTGATTTCATGTTTATTTATATATAATTCCTTACTTCGTATCTGGGTGTTTTATATGGTTGTGTTGTGTTTATTTATTTGCAGTGTTTAAAAAAATTGTGATGTTTTTTCTTTTCAATCTGATTTCCACTTTTCTGCTCGTTTCTCCAATAAAGAAGTAGCAACTGTTGTTTTGTATTTTATAAGTAATGTCGGTGTTGTGTTTATCAGAGTAATTTTTATGTTCTACGGACTTTAGTTTTGTACCTGGTTTTCGAATAAATTTGGTGTTTACTGAATTACTGTGTTTCAAGTTATTTTCAAATGCTGGTTATTTTTCGCTGATGTACGTAATATATGGTACGCAGCATTGTAAGATTTATTGTTTGTTTGTTGTTAACCCAGGTGTGTGCGTATTATTTGGTTAACAGTGTCTGGAGGAAATTTCTTCATGAAATGGTTTTATTTTCTTGATTTCATCGTTAATTTTATTGGGTGAGAACAATTTTGTGACTGTGCTTATTTCGTTTCTTAACTAAGTTGTTATGCTGTTAGTGAAGGATCGCCTTACAATTAACTGTGATGAATCACAATGAATACCTAAAAAGATTCAAGTATCTACAAATTTGAGAAATTTTGTTTTGAATCTCGCGCAAATCTACACGAGGGCTATCTGCGCTAGTCGTCCCTAATTTAGCAGTGTAACACTAGAGGGAAGGCACGTAGTCATCACCACCGCCAACTCTTGGGCTACTCTTCTACCAACGAATAGTGGGATTGACCGTTATATTATAACGCCCCCACGGCTGAAAGGATGAGCATGTTTGATACGACTGGGATTTGAACCCATGACCCTCGAATTACGAGTCAAACGCCTAAACACACTTAGCCACGTTGGGCCAAAATTTGAGGAACGCATACATTGACTTTTCTTTTGTTTTGCATTCAATATTCGTGATCCTCAGACGGAAACCTATACATTAGGTCATCCCAGAAGTAAAGTCCGAAAATTTAATACAGAAAGTGTATCATCATTTCTGTCTTCGTAGAAGGCTTTAATGACTACAATGTGTAGTAGGGCGTGTTTAAAAATGTTCACGCAAATTAAATAAATTAACCCACCTCCACTTTTAAATACAATTAATCAAACAAACTCTTATAAAGATATGTGTCTGAAGAGCACATTAGGCATATAATGCTTTACGAGATTCAAAAAGGCAATATTGCAGCAGAAACTTCACGAAATATTCAAGGTGTTTACGATGTGGAGTCTCTCAATGAAATAAAGAGTCAAAGGTGGTTTCAGAAGTTCAGATCAGATGACTACAACTAAAGTAATACGCCACGTGCAGGTCGTCCTGTTGACTTTAGCGATAACTTGCTGCTGACTGCACTTGATGAAGATTGTGCTGTAACAGTTGAAGAACTAGCACAGAAGTTAATTCAACTCATTCGACAGTTCACCGTCATTTCCAATAACTTGGAAAGTTGTCAAAACTAGGAAAGTAGGAACCAATGATTTGACAGAAGCCATCTTTAGAGCAAGATTTGTTTGTTTGTTTTGGAATTTCGCACAAAGCTACTCGAGGGCTATCTGTGCTAGCCGTCCCTAATTTTGCAGTGTAAGACTAGAGGGAAGACAGCTAGTCATCACCACCCACCGCCAACTCTTGGGCTACTCTTTTACAAACGAATAGTGGGATTGACCGTCACATTATACACCCCCACGGCTGGGAGGGCGAGCATGTTTAGCGCGACGCGGGCGCGAACCCGCGACCCTCGGATTACGAGCGCACGCCTTAACGCGCTCGGCCATGCCAGGCCCTTAGAGCAAGAGTAGACATTTGCACTTCTCTGCGTTCTCATGAACGCAACTCACCTATTTTGGACAGGTTAGTGAGTGTAGATGAAAAAAATATATTTTATAAAACGTTAAGCGCTGTAGACAATGCATGTAAACTGGCTAAAGCGGAGCTCAAAATGGAACTCCACCCTAAAAAGTCTTGTCAAGCGTTTTGTGTGATCCACTTTGAGATGCTGCAACTCAATGTAACGATTACATCAGACTTCTAATGTCAATAGTTAGAGCACTTGAGTGTTGCATTGAAAGAAAAGAGGCCTCCTTTGATCAATCGTAAAGGTGTTGTTGTTATGTAAATGTTTTGTAAACCACAACATGTCGTGTTCTGTTTGGATTTCCATATTTATATTATTTTTTCGAAGTTCAAAACAATAAAATATGTTGTTATTCATTTAAAATAACATTTAGAAATTTCTAGAATTAGGTAGATCAATCATATGTTTATAAATAATTTGTATGGCGGCTTGGTGTCTGGACGTCGAGTCTCATGCAAAAACAGACATGAGCGGATTGCTCTGGAATTCTGTGGAAGTTACGCGATTGTTCGAGAAAACAGGAGGCCTACTGGTATATAAACAGATGGCGATGCAAGAAGAAGAGAAGAGTTAGTCATTCATTTGAGAAATTTTCAACGTTTGCTGTGTGTTTATTCATCTTGGATTTGTGACTGAAGTTAGATCGATAGAAGCTGTGATTTTATTTCGTCAATCTTTTCGATTCATTCGAATTACTGGTTATACTGAAAGTCAACACGAACAGGACTGTTTAGGGGAGACCGGAGCGGAAAACGACAAGTTGAAACATTCATCGAAAACACCGTAAAATGAACTTCGTCATTCTCCATTCAAACTTCGAATTTTTTCGTGGGACCAAATTCACACCCTAGACTGGAATTTTTTATTTCTAATCTGGACTTTCATTCTAGATCGTATTATTAGATACATGCCAATACCATTTTGTATTGTAATTAATTTTGAAGGTTTAAACTGAATATTTGTCATTGTTGTTATGTAATTTATGTTATATCTGTTACATATACAATAGTTTAGTGTAATAAATTATACAAGCTGTTATCTGTGTCTTTCTGTTGCGTTCAGTCTACAGTCAACATACAGAAAAAACGTAACAGTTGTGTTGCACCAGGATAATGCACAGTCCCATAAGCAAGGATCACATCTGCAAAGATTGAAGAGCTGGACTGGGAAATCTTCGTATCCTTCAGTTCTTGCCCCATCTCATTATCACCTATACCCTTTCCACATTCTGAAAACTCCAAACCCCGAGAATTTTATAGAAATGGCATTCAGAAGCTTGTGAATCGTTGGCACAATATAATTAATATTTATGAAACATGCATTATGAATTATATAACATTAAATGTGCTTGAAATCCTTCCTCTTTTTCTGAACGTAAAATCGGATATTACTTTAGGGATGACCCTTAGGTTTAACTTGAGTAAATATCTGTCAGTTACTGTCAAAGTTTTGTCAAAATGTAAAAACATCAATTTTAACTTTTACCATAAAACTAGTCAAACATTACTGTTTACATAAAGTTTTATATAATCCTTTAAAACAAAACTAGTTATTTAGAATAACTTACAAAGGGTGAATATGAAAAGTGTAAAAATATCGTATTCAATGTATTGATTATAGGAACGAACAAGTGAATTAGCAACGTTAATTAGTGTATGTCACAAATATAACGTCAGAAAATGCAAAATATGTGTACTAATTAAATACCTGTATCGATTGGCTGTGGATAAATAATGTAAATACCGTGTTTCTCCGAAAATAAGACAGGGCTTATATTAATTTTCACACCAAAATATGACACTAGGGCTTATCTTCGGGGGATGTCTTATTTTGATATATTAAAAAAAATATATTCTATTTAATGTTGCAAACTATTGAACTAACCATTTCAAATAAACTATTACTAAACTAACTGATTAATACTTAAACAAACTAATTAATATTTTTTTTATTATTATTTCTTTCCTCTTCCTGCCACTCTTAACTAGGGCTTATATTAAAACTATCCTAAAAATCACCCTTGGTCTAATAATCGGAGAAACACGGTATATCGTTCACTAAAAATATTTATAAAAACGAAACTTCAGATCAGTATAAAATATAGAGCTAATGAATTAGTCATACAAATGTTTTGTAAAAAGAACAACGAATTATGCAATGGCATTTGGCTCATTCGAATAAGTGATTTATCTATAAATCAAGATACTAAGTGTGGTACAAACTAGTTTCTGAAAATATAATTTCCATCTGCTTTATAATGATCGTCTCGTTAATGCTTTCTGGACAAATTATTACTTCGAAAACATAATGCCAGGTTCTCTGAATATCCACTGCCTAATAACACGTGATTAATAATTCGTAATTAGCCAAACAGAATAAACCACTGTAAACGAAACATAACGTTGATTACCCAATGTGATACGTTCTAACAGAATCATCAGATGTTTCTTCTTTCAGAAACTTTGTAAAAGATCATGCACATAATTTCCATTATTAAATTCGTCAAAGAAATTTATGATAGATCTTTCAGACATATCGGTACAATTATTCTATTGCTTAAAATTGTGTAGCAGAATGTTATCAGGTAAACAATTACAAATTAAATTGTGAGTGAAAAGTAATATCATGCTATATGTTAATCATTGTCTGTACTGTTATATGAATATTCTATCAATACCAAACTGATAAAAGTTTCAAGTTTTATCACATGAAGAATGATAGAATTTGTGTGAATAGAGTTGAGGTCAATATACTTATTTAAATATCACAATTCATGATGAAAAGTAACTGAATGATCTGAGTAAACCAATACATAATGTTTAGTATACTCTGTTTATTAACGAACTTTATATATTGCATTCGAATATTTGGAATTATTTTTTTGTACGAACAACTCATAATCCATGAAATTCGGTTCCATAAGTCAGATGTATCAACTACTTTGTTCGATACAATCAATACTAAATTAGAGCTTCTACAAAATTAATCAAATATATCCAAACTTTGTATAAATCAAATAATTACAGTGAAAAAATGTTTTAAGAAGCATTTTACCCCCTCTGAATTAATGTATTTCATCCAGAAAAGTAGAATAACATTAGTATGTTTTTCTTAACAACACCCAAGTTCTGTTGAAGATAAATATCAAGCCTCTTTACATGTTAAAATAAGTATCTTCATTAGATTTTTAAATTATCATATCTTAGTAATTTACAGGTTATTGTTTAATGTCACAAAATGGAAAAGCCTAAGTCACTTTTAAAATCTTTTCATTTAACGATATTAATATAAAAAGAGAGTAGATGAAATCAGTATTCACCTTCACACATTTGATAATTGCAAATATTTTAAACTTTCAGTTGCACAGTTACACAAATATTTTTTTTTGTAATTAAGCACAAAACAACACTAGGAGTCACCTGTCAACTAGTATTAAAATTTTGATTCTAGCGTTTAAGTCCAATGACACACCACTGTACTACTAGAGGGCTCCAAAAATACAAAAGTCCATAAAGGTTGAAATGTATATAGCTTTATCACTGTTTCTAATTGCATGTATAATAAACAGAATCACTATAACATAAACTGAAAAATCTTAAAACAACAACACTTTTGCTGTTAAAACACAACAGTTTCATCACTTTATGTTTTTATGACAGTGGTCTATTTTTCTTTTCAGGAAGTAGCAATTATAATGTTATCAGTTGTAATCAACCTGCATTAAAAACCTTCCAACTGTAAAATTAATTATGGGTAGATTGAACAAAGATAATTGTATACATTTCTTAATCTTGAATACAAGTTTAACACACATAATAAAATTAATTTTTAATGTACTAAATTAATTCTTTTCACCAATGGTATTTTTCATCTCAAAGTAATTTTGTAAATTATATATGAAAAACATTAACTACAGTACCAAACTGTTAATCACTTAACATTTGAGCTCTTCAAAAGATTAAGTAAAGCATTTTTATTTCCTTTAGTTATAAAACTTTTATTTTCTTCAGAAAAGCTTTTGTAAAATTAGAAAAGCTTTAATATAACCAAAAATTACAGACATTTTAAAAGTAGGGTAATGACAAGAAAAGAGAGCACATTTTTACTTCTGAATTCCGTTTTGATTCATGGTTTTCTTAATTAGAAACAACCATTAATTGTATAAGGCAATAACTTTTAGGTTGAGGTTTTAGCTTATACTTATAGTTTGACATAATTACCAAAAAGTTAATAAATACAATAATATTCATCCATATCTATTGAATTTCTACCTAAACTTAAATGTTTCTGAGTGAAGAACAAATCAAGTATTTCTGACCATGTTTGTTACAAATATAGAAGATTACAAACAATTCAATAGTAAGGTTTGCCACTAATGCTTATTATTATTCTGGGAACTGCACATCTAATGAGACTTAAGTGCAAAAAGGTTTAGCTTGGAAGTAAAACTAGTACTTCTGTTTGTATTACTGGGGGAAGGAGACTGAACAGTTTCTAGGTTCAACTGACTCCTTCACTTTTTACCTAAGCATATTTTTGTGAATTAATCACTCGGTGAGAAAATGGAATTTTAAGATTACCATACGAGTTACCAAAGAAGATGTAATTTATAATCAGTGAACCCTCTGATGGTAATATAAAAGTTCAACTAATTGTTTAATAATTTTTGCTTACTTTCTTACACAATGTTTGAAGTCGGATTAATGTAATGATAGAAACGTAATGTCAGGATACAAGTTTATTAGGTTACAATTGTACCCTATTCTGGCCTTCTATTTGCTTGTTTTGAATTAAGCCCAAAGTTATACAATGGGCTATCTGTGCTTTGTCCACCACAGGTATTGAATTCCAATTTCTAGTGGTGCGAGTCCTCAGACATATTGCTGTACTAAAAAAGGGAGCATTCTCGTTTTTAATAACACTGTCTTGCATTCACATTTTTCAATCTCGTAGTTTTTCAGTCAGAATAAATATAAAAATCTCTTGTGAATGAAAAGGTTCACATGATTTTTAATTCAAGTTTCTTTCTCAACCCACTAAAAAGTCACACTTTCTCCTGCTATTCAGTCCTTTTTCGGTGATTTTGCTCATTTTAATACTTAGATACTGAGTAATCAATTCATTTTTTTTAATGAGAACTAACAATTTTGTAAATGCTATTATTTCAGAAATTCTAACACTTCTACTTTAACAAAGGTTTGAAGTCATTCATTTTCAGTCACTTGGAATACAGTTCTTCTCGAGGTGTGAGTCAAATACTTTAATACTTCTGAAAATAGTTAGGTTGGAATAACTTTTCCAAAACGTAGGTCCCTTATCATTAAATAGTAAGATATATAGTAAATTATATGACATGTTTCTGAAATGCACAATAGGCAATATGTGCTGTGTAAACCACTGGAATGAAAAACCCATGTTTTCATGTTGCAAACCCTCAGGAATGGAAATTACAAATATGTAACTTTTTTCCCAGTGTCAACTCTGATATATTTTAACGTACAGTTATTTACAGACTGTTTTTAAAAACTTCACAACTGAACTTCTTTTCCTGAATGTATCTTATGATGTTCCTTTAAGCTATAACTCCTTACAAAGTGTTTTCACACACTGTACAGCTGTCAGGTTCCTCCCCAGTGTGTGTGTTCTCTTGGATGTTGTTTTAATTCACCCTTTGATCCAAGGTGTTTTCCATAACCTCACAATTGTAAGATTTCTTCACGGTACATAATATTTGATGTTTTTCTAAAGCACCTTTTGTTCCAAACTGTTTTCCACAAATTGTACAATTGTAAGGCTTCTCTCCAGTATGTATTCTTTGATGTACAGTTAATCCGCTGTTTGTTCTAAATTGTTTACCACAAACAGTACAGATGTAAGGCTTTTCCCCAGTGTGTATACTTTGATGTATTTTTACAACACTATTTGTCCTAAATTGTTTACCACAAACTGTACAACTGTAAGGCTTTTCCCCAGTGTGTATACTTTGATGTATAGTTAATGCCCTGTTTGTTCTAAATTGTTTCCCACACACTGTACAACTGTAAGGTTTTTCAAAAGTATGCATTCTTTGATGATTTTTTAAAGCACATTTTGTTATAAACTGTTTTTCACAAGCTGTACAACTGTAAGGCTTCTCTCCAGTATGTATTCTTTGATGTATAATTAAGCCTCTGTTTGTCCTAAATTGTTTCCCACACACTGTACAACTGTAAGGTTTTTTAAAAGTATGCATTCTTTGATGATTTTTTAAAGCACTTTTTGTTGTAAACTGTTTTTCACAAGCTGTACAACTGTAAAGCTTCTCTCCAGTATGTATTCTTTGATGTATAATTAAGCCACTGTTTGTCCTAAATTGTTTCCCACAAACTGTACAACTGTAATGTACAGAGTGAATTCTTTGATGTATTCTTTGATGTATTCTTTGATGTATTGTTAACTTACTTTTTGTTGCAAATTGTTTCTCACACAGAGTACAACTGTAAGGTTTCACCCCAGTGTGTAGCTGTTGATGACATTTTAATTGATTTTTTGTCATAAATTTTTTTTTACACACTGTACAACTGTAAGGTTTTATCCCAGTGTGTAGCTGTTGATGATATTTTAAATGATTTTTTGTCATAAATTGTTTTTCACATTCTGTACAACTGTAAGGTTTCTCCCCAGTGTGTATTCTCTGATGTATTTTTAGTGTACGGTTTGCTGTAAATTGTTTTCCACACACTGTACAACTGTATGATTTCTCCCCACAACGTGTTCTTTGATGTCTAGTTAATTTACTCTTTGTTCTAAATTCTTTTTCACACACAGTGCAAGTGTGATGTTCCTCAGAAGTGCGTGTTCTTTGGGGCATTATTATCATGACGCTCAGATAATGAGTTGAGTGCCTTAACCAACTGGCCATGCTGGGCCCTATAAGAAAGAAAATCCACTGTACCATTTTGTTTATTATAGAGGCTAAAACAATCTACACTCAGTTTTGTTTTTTACATAGGCTAAGTGACAGTATGATTAGAGGCCATCCTTTCCAAAATAAATGCATGAAATAAGCTGAATATCACTGACTCTGATGTTAAGACAAACTGATGATACACTCATATGCAATAATCAAGGTGATGTAAATGTAATTTAGTTACAGTCTATTAAAGGAAGCATAAAGTATCATTTATTTTGAACCAGCTACACTATAATGTCTCCAAACAGGGTGTTTATGTGCCTTGTGTATATTACGAGTAGCTGAGTTCTGGCTGAAAACTTTCAACATTCTTAACCCTGATACTAGAATTTAATAGTTCACTGGAACATGTACATATACAATAATTTATTGCTATCCTAGATCTATGCTCTTTTGAGCTTATGTAAATACACCATAGTGTGTCAATGATGATCTTTTTGCAAGATCTATTCAGGAAAATAAGTTGTTTTTTTCTTGTACTGTGAAAAATAATTTAAGTTGACATGCTTGTCAAGTGACAAGTTGTAATGTGCAACTAAAAGTTATTTTATCTCAGTAAAAAAAACATCTATTATTTGAGTCTACAACTCTGTTAACATAAATATACTTTTTGTTAAAATGTTCTAAATCATGGATAACTATATATATATATATATATATTGATAAATATCACGATTTAGACTACAATATTTAATGATATATCTTATTCTTTTATGAAATTTAGAAACCATCACTCTGATTAGAAATTGTTTGGTTTCTATATTCACCATGTAAAGTAATGGATGGGAGATGTGAGGTGATTAAAGCCCATGGCTGCAAAGGGCTGGTAGTGTTCAATAAATCATATTTAAAGAAATACATTCTCTGTATGTGTTGAAACATTAATCCACAGATACAGATTTAAATTACTAATTAAAAATTTTATCTATAAAGAACCAGGAAGATAAACACTAGTCAGTTAAAAGTTTCTTTGTTTTATTTTACGGAAAAAAAATTTTAGTTTTCTCCATTCATTATCAGGTAAACTTTATTTCACAACTATTTCTAATGTTTGTCATTTTATCACTCTACAACCTATCACATAAAAACCCCGAGTACAACTAAAAAATAAAAACACAACAAATACAGATCTACACACTTCATATTTTTTTCTTTGATTTAAATACCAATGTGAAATAACTTGAGTTGTAGAAAATACATGTACTTACCACATGGAATTTCTGTCACAGATTCTGTTTCTTCTTTAAACTCAGTTTTGGTTTTTACATTCATATAATTACAGTTTGAACTATCCAGATCATCATCATTACTGTCACTGAACTTTGAAATAATACCATCTTCTGACAGATCACCAGACTGCTCTGTTTTCTCCTGGACAAATACAGTATGATATTAAACAGCTAGTGTAATCATCACACATAGTCTCTACAGTTTACTAGTTCGAAATAATATAATTAATCAACCTAATGCTTGGAACGAATGTGTAAACAGCACTAAACCCATCTAAATATTTACCTTTTTCTGAAATTTTAGGACTTTAAATATGAAGAAATCTTTTAATCTAATATTTTACTTTCACATAGCTTGCTGAAACTGCAATATGTATATTCTAAAATATTCAACAAATATATGTTTGTAACCATTTGAAGTGTCAACTTTTTGTTGTTGCCATTATAATGTTTCTCATTAAACTTCCATTCACATCTAACTAAAATGTAAACTTCAGATACATTACACACCCCTCTACACCATTAACAGCTGGGAGTCTCCTAGTAGAGCAGCAACCAGTGAAAGACTGCATCTTTCTGAAGAAGGGAATACCTTATGGGTTTTTAATGTTAGCTTAATGTAATAACAGACCAAAAGTCATGAAGGTAGTTACATTTTGTCAAAGTGGGTGAAATTTTATAATGTACAGCATGAATAAGGCTTCGACATATTTTACTTTAGTCGTACATATCAGGTCAATACTATAATAGTAGACAAAAGTAACCCTCACGTGCATTCCAAGATAAAAATCAATCTTGTGCAGCTGGGAACTATTCAACAGATATTATGAATTGTTGTAATATACTACACTTATATCTCAAATCGTGAGTGTGCCCAATTTATTGCTCATTGCACCAAAACCACCACTTGCAGAAAAATCCCATTTCCATTTCAACAGCAGTTTGAGACTGAAGAAGTCATAATCCTTTTGGATTCCATTACCAGAAGGAAGAGAAAGTCATATATGTTAAAAGATAAGTGTGCACGAACTAACGTCATCAGGCCCCATCATCCGGAAATGGGTCATCACAAAAAGACATTGTAATGGGTTTCCACTACTAAAAGCAACAAAGTAAGAGTGAATAATTATATTTATTTCTGTCCAATTTCTTTTTTCTTGTGCAGAATGTTAAAATGGTCAAGTCAGTTATATATACATGTTCTCAAAATGGAACATCATCTCAACAGTGGACACCAAGCAAGAGTGGATTAATTAAGATACCTGTATTTCCCTGCTTGACACAAAATTTGAATAAACAATTCCCATGAGATAAGTATAACCATTCAGTGAGATCTGATGACACCAGATAGAGGAATAACAATAATGAAGGAAGAAATAGGATAAAAACAACTAGATCCAGGAAGCCAATATATTTTGAAAATGGAGGGGTTACGGAAAAATTAATCACGCTTTATACATGGATGAAGAAATGTGGCAGTAAATAAACAAATCCAACTGATCAAAGTAACTAGAAAACCAAAAAGAACTGAAAAAAACAAGTCTGAAAATTGGGAATATCATGGAAAACCAAACATATGATCACACACTAAAACACACAAGGAATACTGCCCATGGAGGATGTTTCACCCTCCTATTGGTGAAGGGATATTGCAATATGATAATTATGACGTCGACCAGCTAAACGACTGTAGACACACAAACATGGAAGTTTAAGTCTTTTAGCAGGTGCATGAAATTCCATGGTAGTCATATAAGAGGTTGTAGGTCAGAGGTAAGTAACATTTCTGAGATTAAATTTACTTTATGCACAACTTTTAACATATTTTAGAAATGAGATTTTAAAAGAATATAAGCATATTTTCAAATAGGAAGTACCCATGCAAATTATCTGATAAAACTTACGATGCATATTATACACAAAACGTAGGTCCCTTATCATTAAATAGTAAGATATATAGTAAATTATATGACATGTTTCTGAAATGCACAATAGGCAATATGTGCTGTGTAAACCACTGGAATGAAAAACCCATGTTTTCATGTTGCAAACCCTCAGGAATGGAAATTACAAATATGTAACTTTTTTCCCAGTGTCAACTCTGATATATTTTAACGTACAGTTATTTACAGACTGTTTTTAAAAACTTCACAACTGAACTTCTTTTCCTGAATGTATCTTATGATGTTCCTTTAAGCTATAACTCCTTACAAAGTGTTTTCACACACTGTACAGCTGTCAGGTTCCTCCCCAGTGTGTGTGTTCTCTTGGATGTTGTTTTAATTCACCCTTTGATCCAAGGTGTTTTCCATAACCTCACAATTGTAAGATTTCTTCACGGTACATAATATTTGATGTTTTTCTAAAGCACCTTTTGTTCCAAACTGTTTTCCACAAATTGTACAATTGTAAGGCTTCTCTCCAGTATGTATTCTTTGATGTACAGTTAATCCGCTGTTTGTTCTAAATTGTTTACCACAAACAGTACAGATGTAAGGCTTTTCCCCAGTGTGTATACTTTGATGTATTTTTACAACACTATTTGTCCTAAATTGTTTACCACAAACTGTACAACTGTAAGGCTTTTCCCCAGTGTGTATACTTTGATGTATAGTTAATGCCCTGTTTGTTCTAAATTGTTTCCCACACACTGTACAACTGTAAGGTTTTTCAAAAGTATGCATTCTTTGATGATTTTTTAAAGCACATTTTGTTATAAACTGTTTTTCACAAGCTGTACAACTGTAAGGCTTCTCTCCAGTATGTATTCTTTGATGTATAATTAAGCCTCTGTTTGTCCTAAATTGTTTCCCACACACTGTACAACTGTAAGGTTTTTTAAAAGTATGCATTCTTTGATGATTTTTTAAAGCACTTTTTGTTGTAAACTGTTTTTCACAAGCTGTACAACTGTAAAGCTTCTCTCCAGTATGTATTCTTTGATGTATAATTAAGCCACTGTTTGTCCTAAATTGTTTCCCACAAACTGTACAACTGTAATGTACAGAGTGAATTCTTTGATGTATTCTTTGATGTATTGTTAACTTACTTTTTGTTGCAAATTGTTTCTCACACAGAGTACAACTGTAAGGTTTCACCCCAGTGTGTAGCTGTTGATGACATTTTAATTGATTTTTTGTCATAAATTTTTTTTTACACACTGTACAACTGTAAGGTTTTATCCCAGTGTGTAGCTGTTGATGATATTTTAAATGATTTTTTGTCATAAATTGTTTTTCACATTCTGTACAACTGTAAGGTTTCTCCCCAGTGTGTATTCTCTGATGTATTTTTAGTGTACGGTTTGCTGTAAATTGTTTTCCACACACTGTACAACTGTATGATTTCTCCCCACAACGTGTTCTTTGATGTCTAGTTAATTTACTCTTTGTTCTAAATTCTTTTTCACACACAGTGCAAGTGTGATGTTCCTCAGAAGTGCGTGTTCTTTGGGGCATTATTATCATGACGCTCAGATAATGAGTTGAGTGCCTTAACCAACTGGCCATGCTGGGCCCTATAAGAAAGAAAATCCACTGTACCATTTTGTTTATTATAGAGGCTAAAACAATCTACACTCAGTTTTGTTTTTTACATAGGCTAAGTGACAGTATGATTAGAGGCCATCCTTTCCAATATAAATGCATGAAATAAGCTGAATATCACTGACTCTGATGTTTAGACAAACTGATGATACACTCATATGCAATAATCAAGGTGATGTAAATGTAATTTAGTTACAGTCTATTAAAGGAAGCATAAAGTATCATTTATTTTGAACCAGCTACACTATAATGTCTCCAAACAGGGTGTTTATGTGCCTTGTGTATATTACGAGTAGCTGAGTTCTGTTACACTGTAGAGATCAAGGAATGCAGGACGGAATATTATGGCCTTGTGGTAGAGCTATATTTATCAGAGAATCAACAGTGGTGGAATGAAACACTATGGTGGATGTCCAAATTAGGTTTAAAATAATATACTAAACTGCTGTAAATATTAAACACAGAATAAGAGAATCTTTATAATCAAATGAGAAATCCCAAAACTAAGTTCTATTTTGCACTGCTGATAAAGTTTCCATAAGTAATTAGCAGAATGTTTACAATACATCCTGTGCAAACATCATGAATGAAACAATAGTGAATTAGCAAATTTTACTCTTGCAAGACGAAGTGTAACGAGTTTATTTATGATAATGCAGCAAACTTGTAACAAATTCTTCATATTTTAGCTATAAACATGTCAGTACTAATGAGCCTAAAAAGGAACAAAAAGTCTAGAAAGACACAATTACAGCTACATATTCTATCCAGTAACACAACCACAAAAGTTTCAGTCTGCATATTACCTCTGTTTTCACTGTTGATTCATCATAGTTATCTTCTTTCTCCTCTTTTATCATATCAAACTTCAAAACTGTTTGTAAAGATCTTTCTTCCACATCATCAGCTTTTCCTGTAAGTAAAAATATAAACAATGGAGATTTCTCCACAACAAGACACAATGTAATTCATGCACCACAAACCAAAATCAAAATCAGTACAGTGTATTTAGTTGAGCAAGTCTCTTCTATAGCTTTGTCCTTAATATACTAATGCATAAAGAAAATTAACTTTCAGCATAGGGCAGGTTCTAAAAATATACCTGTGCTGAGATGCACATTTTTAGTTGTATAATCCAAAACAGTAGCTGAACATTCCAATGACCAAAGTACTTTACTGTATCTAATATCAAAAAGTTTCCTGTGCAGAACAAAAGAAATAAAGGTAAAGAGTACTTCTGGAGTTGAAATGCACAATAACCAAAACCGACAAGTCCTGCAAACTAATGCAAGCTGAAATACATGAGAAAGCAAACAGAAGCAGGTTGTAAAAGTATGTTAAATTATGCAGATTGTGAATGATGCCTCACTGAAAGAAGGATAAAATTCTAAGATAACTAATGCAGTACATGGAAACTTGTTAAACATGATACAAATTTATCTAGGAGATTCAGAATTTTGAGACACATTATCCTAAATGACTAACAAAAAGATGCAATTCAGAGGTAATTATGTAGCTTCAAATTACCGGAAGATAACAAGAAATAATGATATATTTTAGCAAATAAAATCACATATATACTCTTTACTAAAACCACATGGTGCATTAATCCTCCATCTCAGTTAGTGGAACCTTCACTTCACACTTCAAATGTCTCAGGTTTAACCCCACGTAAAAGAGATGATACAGAATACAAATGAGAAAGTGTCAATAGATTGTAGTTCATGAAATCAAAGACTAAAATAACCAGGAAAATGAAAGTATCAAACATAACTTTACTAATGTAATCCCTGGGAGAGGATATAAAATCATACATTGAAAACAGTTATCAATAAATAGGGAAATACTGACACAATGCTAAATTTATGCAAGTAAATTGACACAATTTACATCAGGAAGAACATGAAAGATGTTCTCTATACACACATACTTACTACTAGATATTGTGAAACTTTCATCGTCATTCTTCTCCAATTTGACATCCAAATCTTCAAGTTTCTCATCACGAAATGGTTCAACCTTCATATTTAATACTTCCATGATAACACAAAATCTTCACCTTTACATTCTTATCAAAACTTGGTGTTATACTACAGAGAGATAAATTAAGACTTAAATGTTGCTTCCTTCAAAAATATTACAAAGTTTAATATTTATGAACCACAAATTATTTTGTAATTTTCATAACTAATTCTAAGCATAATTTTTCTCACATCTCTATGTGAAAATGGTGACAAAAGTAACAAACTGTTGCAGATGAAGTACAGAACATGAGATGAAACTAAATGGTCAGAACGTACAAAAACCACACAAAGAAATGCACAGTTCTGCAATCATACACTAAGATACTGGTGTTCCCTTTAACATCAGGTTTCTCAACAATTCTGGTATATTTACTTTATTAAAAGTGACAAAAAACAAATGTTTGTTTCACTAATTCTACCTTAAATAATAAGCCATTTTAAATATTTTTTTTTCCATATTGGCATAGATAATGTTCAACATTTGTATAATAATTTGAATGAGCAAATTTTTGTCACTATTTGTGTATCACGCTCAGAGAACAAAATACAGCTATGTATTGTTTCATAGTATTTTCAACATGCATTTCATATTTTAAAGTATGTTGTGGATTGAACAATGCCAATGCATCAATATAAAAAATGTTTTGTTGAAAAGTGTTCTGCTGTTAAAATATTGATCACTTTGTTATAGTAGGTTAAAAATGCTTTTTAAGAATTACATATTATATCCTATATAAATTTCATTTACATCGAAGTAGTGTGCAAACTTATGATATGAGACAAATGTCCAAATAATATGCTTATAAGTTCTGTTTGACAACTCACAAAATATGTTTGTGAAATAAGACTGATTCATTTATAGGTATATAATATACTACAAAATGTTCCAGTGCACAAGCATTCCAAATACCATCTATTATATAATTTGTCTTATGATACTAGCTTCCTCTGGTTTAGGAAGATATTAATTTAATACTAATATTGTATGTTTTTGTATTTCATTGAAAGCTACATGAAGGCTATCTGCATTAGCCATCCCTAATTTAGAGGTGTAAGACTAGATGAAATGCAGCTAGTCATCACCATCCACCAACTCTCAGGCTACTCTTTCACAAACAAATAGTGTGATTGACCACTACATTATTATGCCCTCGCAGTTAAAGGGCAAACATGTATGGTGTGACAGGGATTCAAACCCACAACACTCAGATTACAAATCGCACTCCTTAACCACCTGGCCACACCAGGCCTAATACAAATATAATGACGCTTTTGATGTTTTATCACTGTTATTTTAATTTGTCAATTCTTAATGCTTCCAGGTCTTTCTTTAGTATAGTAAGAAACATATAGTCTAAACATTGTTTTTTATACATGATATTATTGCCACGTTTTCCTTTTATATACCTTTTTGTATAAAACATCAATTACAGATGCTACTTTAGGTGCAATTTTCTTATTTGTGTTTTTGCTTCAGTAATTTTCAGCACAAATAGTTGTTTCAAATCTCTAAAGTATTTGTAAATTAGATTACCTTTCAAAATTACTATTTTTACTTGGAAAGTACTCGAAACTTTTATGACACAAGCAATTACTAACTGAAAAAGGCAAATTTTTCTAGTAAAATATCCAATAAGTCGTTTCGATAATTAAACAAAAATACAAGTAAAAACTATATTGTGGAAACAGCAAACTACAGTCGAGATCTATATTTATTTCGATTACTTAGCCATTTGTTCCTCCCATAACAACACATGGTATGTCTGCAGACTTAAAACGCCAGAAAAGAAGCCCACTGGGAAGTTTTTGTTTATCTGCAAACGAAGAAACAAAACTTGACGATTCAGAAAGCTGGTGGGGCGACAGATGGATTACCTTCGATAAACACAGCAAATAACTCGACGATACTTTGTTATAACAAATCGCACACTTAATCATGCTACCGAAATAATCTGACTTCCCAAAAGCACTTCTATACCACCCTACCTTTGAAATATCACCTAGTCTTTTCACGACAAAACAAGATAAATGAGTATATTTGCAAAAAATTAAACGTACAATATTAATTTTAAAGTTTTCTTTGTTGGTAGATTAGAAATATAAACTAATGACATATTCCATATTAAGATTAATTGATAACCATAAAATCCTCTGGTGACTGTTGTCAACTCTCAGCGACCTCATCATGTTTAACTTAAACGCATTACAACTAGCAATACGCCCTCTGGCACTTTAAAACTAAAAGCGAATTCCAAATTTCTCTTATCCCAGTTTTCAAGTTGTATAACATTCTCATTTGTGAATTAACTGTGGCATTTATTTAGAATTTTTTTTATTGTAATTAAGCGTATCGGCACACAATACGCTATCTGTGCTCTGTGCATCACAAGTATCGAAACTACGTTTCCAGCGTTGTCAGTCCTCAAACATAACGCTGTATCATTAGAGGGGCATTTATCAAGGAATATTTACCTTGGAGCACGTTCAAGTATTACTTTTTCATTTGGTTTTGAATTTCGCACAAAGCTACTCGAGGGCTATCTGTGCTAGCCGTCCCTAATTTAGCAGTGTAAGACTAGAAGGAAGGCAGCTAGTCATCACCGCCAACTTTTGGGCTGCTATTTTACCTACGAAAAGTAGGATTGACCGTGACGTTATCACACCTTCACTGCTGGGAGGTTGAGCATTTTTACGAGTCTCACGCCTTGACATGCTTGGCCATGCCGGACCTATTTTACTTAAAAACGTGTTTCTAAAATGTTATTTGTGTCTCGGTAAAAGCTTTTATAAATGACATATCCACTCTAAACAACATATAAGTGTGAAAATATACAAGTATGCATTTAAAAGCATATTCGGGAATTACCAATCCGTAAACTATTTTTGTATAAACGATAAAAAGCGTTCAAAATAACAATTATCAGCAAACTCGTGACGACGGGAAATCCACTTGAAGTAAAAATGTATCTCAAGACGGTTGAGACGGGAAGTAAAACTTTTATTAAAATAAAGTAGGGAACAACGTTTCGACCTACTTGGGTCATCTTCAGGTAAAAAAAAATAATTTACAATTCACCTTTCCTGGGACAAAAGTAAAACCGGTACAGGATTATTGGGGATGTTGCGGTTAGATATTAGGTTATTAATTAATACAGGTATAAAGGTGTTCGTTTATGTTGGTTTTAGCTGTTGTATGAGTAGGGCTTCTTTGATTTCATGTTTATTTATATATATATAATTCCTTACTTCGTATCTGGGTGTTTTATATGGTTATGTTGTGTTTATTTATTTGCAGTGTTTAAAAAATTTGAATGTTTTTTTTAATCTGATTTCCACTTTTCTGCTCGTTTCTCCAATAAAGAAGTAGCAACTGTTGTTTTGTATTTTATAAGTAATGTCGGTGTTGTGTTTATCAGAGTAATTTTTATGTTCTACGGACTTTAGTTTTGTACCTGGTTTTCGAATAAATTTGGTGTTTACTGAATTACTGTGTTTCAAGTTATTTTCAAATGCTGGTTATTTTTCGCTGATGTACGTAATATATGGTACGCAGCATTGTAAGATTTATTGTTTGTTTGTTGTTAACCAAGGTGTGTGCGTATTATTTGGTGAACAGTGTCTGGAGGAAATTTCTTCATGAAATGGTTTTATTTTCTTGATTTCATCGTTAATTTTATTGGGTGAGAACAATTTTGTGACTGTGCTTATTTCGTTTCTTAACTAAGTTGTTATGCTGTTAGTGAAGGATCGCCTTACAATTAACTGTGATGAATCACAATGAATACCTAAAAAGATTCAAGTATCTACAAATTTGAGAAATTTTGTTTTGAATCTCGCGCAAATCTACACGAGGGCTATCTGCGCTAGTCGTCCCTAATTTAGCAGTGTAACACTAGAGGGAAGGCACGTAGTCATCACCACCGCCAACTCTTGGGCTACTCTTCTACCAACGAATAGTGGGATTGACCGTTATATTATAACGCCCCCACGGCTGAAAGGATGAGCATGTTTGATACGACTGGGATTTGAACCCATGACCCTCGAATTACGAGTCAAACGCCTAAACACACTTAGCCACGTTGGGCCAAAATTTGAGGAACGCATACATTGACTTTTCTTTTGTTTTGCATTCAATATTCGTGATCCTCAGACGGAAACCTATACATTAGGTCATCCCAGAAGTAAAGTCCGAAAATTTAATACAGAAAGTGTATCATCATTTCTGTCTTCGTAGAAGGCTTTAATGACTACAATGTGTAGTAGGGCGTGTTTAAAAATGTTCACGCAAATTAAATAAATTAACCCACCTCCACTTTTAAATACAATTAATCAAACAAACTCTTATAAAGATATGTGTCTGAAGAGCACATTAGGCATATAATGCTTTACGAGATTCAAAAAGGCAATATTGCAGCAGAAACTTCACGAAATATTCAAGGTGTTTACGATGTGGAGTCTCTCAATGAAATAAAGTGTCAAAGGTGGTTTCAGAAGTTCAGATCAGATGACTACAACTAAAGTAATACGCCACGTGCAGGTCGTCCTGTTGACTTTAGCGATAACTTGCTGCTGACTGCACTTGATGAAGATTGTGCTGTAACAGTTGAAGAACTAGCACAGAAGTTAATTCAACTCATTCGACAGTTCACCGTCATTTCCAATAACTTGGAAAGTTGTCAAAACTAGGAAAGTAGGAACCAATAATTTGACAGAAGCCAACTTTAGAGCAAGATTTGTTTGTTTGTTTTGGAATTTCGCACATAGCTACTCGAGGGCTATCTGTGCTAGCCGTCCTTAATTTTGCAGTGTAAGACTAGAGGGAAGACAGCTAGTCATCACCACCCACCGCCAACTCTTGGGCTACTCTTTTACAAACGAATAGTGGGATTGACCGTCACATTATACACCCCCACGGCTGGGAGGGCGAGCATGTTTAGCGCGACGCGGGCGCGAACCCGCGACCCTCGGATTACGAGCGCACGCCTTAACGCGCTCGGCCATGTCAGGCCCTTAGAGCAAGAGTAGACATTTGCACTTCTCTGCGTTCTCATGAACGCAACTCACCTATTTTGGACAGGTTAGTGAGTGTAGATGAAAAAAATATATTTTATAAAACGTTAAGCGCTGTAGACAATGCATGTAAACTGGCTAAAGCGGAGCTCAAAATGGAACTCCACCCTAAAAAGTCTTGTCAAGCGTTTTGTGTGATCCACTTTGAGATGCTGCAACTCAATGTAACGATTACATCAGACTTCTAATGTCAATAGTTAGAGCACTTGAGTGTTGCATTGAAAGAAAAGAGGCCTCCTTTGATCAATCGTAAAGGTGTTGTTGTTATGTAAATGTTTTGTAAACCACAACATGTCGTGTTCTGTTTGGATTTCCATATTTATATTATTTTTTCGAAGTTCAAAACAATAAAATATGTTGTTATTCATTTAAAATAACATTTAGAAATTTCTAGAATTAGGTAGATCAATCATATGTTTATAAATAATTTGTATGGCGGCTTGGTGTCTGGACGTCGAGTCTCATGCAAAAACAGACATGAGCGGATTGCTCTGGAATTCTGTGGAAGTTACGCGATTGTTCGAGAAAACAGGAGGCCTACTGGTATATAAACAGATGGCGATGCAAGAAGAAGAGAAGAGTTAGTCATTCATTTGAGAAATTTTCAACGTTTGCTGTGTGTTTATTC
Source organism: Carcinoscorpius rotundicauda (assembly GCA_011833715.1). Lineage (NCBI taxonomy): Eukaryota > Metazoa > Arthropoda > Merostomata > Xiphosura > Limulidae > Carcinoscorpius > Carcinoscorpius rotundicauda. Next base: position 44,873,693 of record CM022406.1, on the reverse strand, counting down.
ATCTTGGATTTGTGACTGAAGTTAGATCGATAGAAGCTGTGATTTTATTTCGTCAATCTTTTCGATTCATTCGAATTACTGGTTATACTGAAAGTCAACACGAACAGGACTGTTTAGGGGAGACCGGAGCGGAAAACGACAAGTTGAAACATTCATCGAAAACACCGTAAAATGAACTTCGTCATTCTCCATTCAAACTTCGAATTTTTTCGTGGGACCAAATTCACACCCTAGACTGGAATTTTTTATTTCTAATCTGGACTTTCATTCTAGATCGTATTATTAGATACATGCCAATACCATTTTGTATTGTAATTAATTTTGAAGGTTTAAACTGAATATTTGTCATTGTTGTTATGTAATTTATGTTATATCTGTTACATATACAATAGTTTAGTGTAATAAATTATACAAGCTGTTATCTGTGTCTTTCTGTTGCGTTCAGTCTACAGTCAACATACAGAAAAAACGTAACAGTTGTGTTGCACCAGGATAATGCACAGTCCCATAAGCAAGGATCACATCTGCAAAGATTGAAGAGCTGGACTGGGAAATCTTCGTATCCTTCAGTTCTTGCCCCATCTCATTATCACCTATACACTCTCCACATTCTGAAAACTCCAACCACCGAGAATTTTATAGAAATGGCATTCAGAAGCTTGTGAATCGTTGGCACAATATAATTAATATTTATGAAACATGCATTATGAATTATATAACATTAAATGTGCTTGAAATCCTTCCTCTTTTTCTAAACCTAAAATCGGATATTACTTTAGGGATGACCCTTAGGTTTAACTTGAGTAAATATCTGTCAGTTACTGTCAAAGTTTTGTCAAAATGTAAAAACATCAATTTTAACTTTTACCATAAAACTAGTCAAACATTACTGTTTACATAGAGTTTTATATAATCCTTTAAAACAAAACTAGTTATTTAGAATAACTTACAAAGGGTGAATATGAAAAGTGTAAAAATATCGTATTCAATGTATTGATTATAGGAATGAACAAGTGAATTAGCAACGTTAATTAGTGTATGTCACAAATATAACGTCAGAAAATGCAAAATATGTGTACTAATTAAATACCTGTATCGATTGGCTGTGGATAAATAATGTAAATACCGTGTTTCTCCGAAAATAAGACAGGGCTTATATTAATTTTCACACCAAAATATGACACTAGGGCTTATCTTCGGGGGATGTCTTATTTTGATATATTAAAAAAATATATTCTATTTAATGTTGCAAACTATTAAACTAATCATTTAAAATAAACTATTACTAAACTAACTGATTAATACTTATACAAACTAATTAATATTTTTTTTATTATTATTTCTTTCCTCTTCCTGCCACTCTTAACTAGGGCTAATATTAAAACTATCCTAAAAATCACTCTTGGTCTAATAATCGGAGAAACACGGTATATCGTTCACTAAAAATATTTATAAAAACGAAACTTCAGATCAGTATAAAATATAGAGCTAATGAATTAGTCATACAAATGTTTTGTAAAAAGAACAACGAATTATGCAATGGCATTTGGCTCATTCGAATAAGTGATTTATCTATAAATCAAGATACTAAGTGTGGTACAAACTAGTTTCTGAAAATATAATTTTCATCTGCTTTATAATGATCGTCTCGTTAATGCTGACGTTTGTTGTAAACATAAGTTTTGAAACTTTTTTATCAGTAGAGGTGATACGTGCAATCTTTTGTTGTTTTTTGGATAAATTATTACTTCGAAAACATAATGCCAGGTTCTCTGAATATCCACTGCCTAATAACACGTGATTAATAATTCGTAATTAGCCAAACAGAATAAACCACTGTAAACGAAACATAACGCTGATTACCCAAAGTGATACGTTCTAACAGAATCATGAGATGTTTCTTCTTTCAGAAACTTTGTAAAAGATCATGCACATAATTTCCATTATTAAATTCGTCAAAGAAATTTATGATAGATCTTTCAGACATATCGGTACAATTATTCTATTGCTTAAAATTGTGTAGCAGAATGTTATCAGGTAAACAATTACAAATTAAATTGTGAGTGAAAAGTAATATCATGCTATATGTTAATCATTGTCTGTACTGTTATATGAATATTCTATCAATACCAAACTGATAAAAGTTTCAAGTTTTATCACATGAAGAATGATAGAATTTGTGTGTATAGAGTTGTGGTCAATATACTTATTTAAATATCACAATTCATGATGAAAAGTAACTGAATGATCTGAGTAAACCAATACATAATGTTTAGTATACTCTGTTTATTAACGAACTTTATATATTGCATTCGAATATTTGGAATTATTTTTATTTTTTTGTACGAACAAGTCATAATCCATGAAATTCTGTTCCATAAGTCAGATGTATCAACTACTTTGTTCGATACAATCAATACTAAATTAGAGCTTCTACAAAATTAATCAAATATATCCAAACTTTGTATAAATCAAATAATTACAGTGAAAAAATGTTTTAAGAAGCATTTTACCCACTCTGTATTTATGTATTTCATCCAAAAAAGTAGAATAACATTAGTAAGTTTTTCTAAAACACAACAGTTTCATTACTTTATGTTTTTATAACAGTGGTCTATTTTTCTTTTCAGGAGGTAGCAATTATAATGTTATCAGTTGTAATCAACCTGCATTAAAAACCTTCCAACTGTAAAATTAATTATGGGTAGATTGAACAAAGATAATTGCATACATTTCTTAATCTTGAATACAAGTTTAACACACATAATAAAATTAATTTTTAATGTACTAAATTAATTCTTTTCACCAATGGTATTTTTCATCTCTAGGTAATTTTGTAAATTATATATGAAAAACATTAACTACAGTTCCAAACTGTTAATCACTTAACATTTGAGCACTTCAAATGTGATTTCAGCAATTCAAAATATTAAGTAAAGCATTTTTATTTCCTTTAACTATAAAACTTTTATTTTCTTCAGAAAAGCTTTTGTAAAATTAGAAAAGCTTTAATATAACCAAAAATTACAGACATTTTAAAAGTAGGGTAATGACAAGAAACCCTCAGGAATGGAAATTACAAATATGCAACTTTTTTTCCCAGTGTCAGCTCTGATATATTTTAACGTACAATTATTTACAGACTGTTTTTAAAAACTTCACAACTAAACTTCTTTTCCTGAATGTATCTTATGATGTTCCTTTAAGCTATAACTCCTTACAAAGTGTTTTCCACACACTGTACAGCTGTCAGGTTCCGCCCCAGTGTGTGTGTTCTCTTGGATGTTGTTTTAATTCACCCTTTGATCCAAGGTGTTTGCCATAACCTCACAATTGTGAGATTTCTTCACGGTACATAATATTTGATGTTTTGCTGAAGCACCTTTTGTTCCAAACTGTTTTCCACAAATTGTACAATTGTAAGGCTTCTCTCCAGTATGTATTCTTTGATGTACAGTTAATCCGCTGTTTGTCCTAAATTGTTTACCACAAACAGTACAGATGAAAGGCTTTTCCCCAGTGTGTATACTTTGATGTATTTTTAGAACACTATTTGTCCTAAATTGTTTCCCACAAACAGTACAGATGTAAGGCTTTTCCCCAGTGTGTATACTTTGATGTACAGTTAATACACTGTTTGTTCTAAATTGTTTCCCACACACTGTACAACTGTAAGGTTTTTCAAAAGTATGCATTCTTTGATGAATTTTTAAAGCACATTTTGTTCTAAACTGTTTTTCACAAGCTGTACAACTGTAAGGCTTCTCTCCAGTATGTATTCTTTGATGTATAATTAGGCCACTGTTTGTCCTAAGTTGTTTCCCACAAACTGTACAGCTGTAAGGCTTTTCCCCAGTGTGTATACTTTGATGTATTGTTAATGCACTGTTTGTTCTAAATTGTTTCCCACACACTGTACAACTGTAAGGTTTTTCAAAAGTATGCATTCTTTGATGATTTTGTAAAGCACTTTTTCTTGTAAACTGTTTTTCACAAGCTGTACAACTGTAAGGCTTCTCTCCAGTATGAATTCTTTGATGTATAATTAAGCCACTGTTTGTCCTAAATTGTTTCCCACACACTGTACAACTGTAAGGTTTTTCAAAAGTATGCATTCTTTGATGTTTTTTTAAAGCACATTTTGTTGTATACTGTTTTTCACAAGCTGTACAACTGTAAGGCTTCTCTCCAGTATGTATTCTTTGATGTATTATTAAGCCCCTGTTTGTCCTAAATTGTTTCCCACAAACTGTACAACTGTAAGGTTTCTCCCCAGAGTGTATTCTTTGATGTGTTGTTAACCTACCTTTTGTTGCAAATTGTTTCTCACACAGAGTACAACTGTAAGGTTTCACCCCAGTTTCTAGCTGTTGATGACATTTTAATTGACTTTTTGTCATAAATTTTTTTTTACACACTGTACAACTGTAAGGTTTTATCCCAGTGTGTAGCTGTCGATGATATTTTAATTGATTTTTTGTCATAAATTGTTTTTCACATACTCTACAACGGAAAGGTTTCTCCCCAGTGTGTATTCTCTGATGTATTTTTAGTGTACTGTTTGCTGTAAATTGTTTTCCACACACTGTACAACTGCATGATTTCTCCCCACAACGTGTTCTTTGATGTCTAGTTAATTTACTCTTTGTTCTAAATTCTTTTTCACACACAGTGGAAGTGTGATGTTCCTCAGAAGTGTGTGTTCTTTGGGGCATTATTACCATGATGCTCAGATAATGAGTTGGGTGCCATAACCACCTGGCCATGCTGGGCCCTATAAGAAAGAAAATCCACTGTACCATTTTGTTTATTATAGAGGCTAAAACAATCTACACTCAGTTTTGTTTTTTACATAGGCTAAGTAACAGCATGATTAGAGGCCATCCTTTCCAATATAAATACATGAAATAAGCTGAATATCACTGACTCTGATGTTAAGACAAACTGATGATACACTCGTATGCAATAATCAAGGTGATGTAAATGTAATTTAGTTACAGTCTATTTAAGGAAGCATAAAGTATAATTTATTATGAACCAGCTACACTATAATATCTCCAAACAGGGTGTTTATGTGCCTTGTGTATATTACGAGTAGCTGAGTTCTGGCTGAAAACTTTCAACATTCTTAACCCTGATACTAGAATTTAATAGTTCACTGGAACATGTACATATACAATAATTTATTGCTATCCTAGATCTGTGCTCTTTTAAGCTTATGTAAATACACCATAGTGTGTCAATGATGATCTTTTTGCAAGGTCTATTCAGAAAAATAAGTTGTTTTTTTCTTGTACTGTGAAAAATAATTTAAGTTGACATGCTAGTCAAGTGACAAGTTGTAATGGGCAACTAAAAGTTGTGTTATCTCAGTAAAAAAAACAACTATTATTTGAGACTACAACTCTGTTAACATAAATATACTTTCTGTAAAAATGTTCTAAATCAAGGATAACTATATATACATATATATATATATTGATAAATATCACGACTACATTATTTAATGATATATCTTATTCTTTTTTGAAATTTAGGAACCATCACTCTGATTAGAAATTGTTTGGTTTCTATATTCACCATGTAAAGTAATGGATGGGAGATGTGAGGTGATTAAAGCCCATGGCTGCAAAGGGCTGGTAGTGTTCAATAAATCATATTTAAAGAAATACATTCTCTGTATGTGTTGAAACATTAATCCACAGATACAGATTTAAATTACTAATTAAAAATTTTATCTATAAAGAACCAGGAAGATAAACACTCGTCAGTTAAAAGTTTCTTTGTTTTATTTTACGGAAAAAAAATTTTAGTTTTCTCCATTCATTATCAGGTAAACTTTATTTCACAACTATTTCTAATGTTTATCATTTTATCACTCTATAATCTATCACATAAAAACCCCCAGTACAACTGAAAAATAAAAACACAACAAATACAGATCTACACACTTCATATTTTTTTCTTTGATTTAAATACCAATGTGAAATAACTTGAGTTGTAGAAAATACATGTACTTACCACATGGAATTTCTGTCACAGATTCTGTTTCTTTTTTAAACTCAGTTTTTGTTTTTACATTCATATAATTACAGTTTGAACTATCCAGATCATCATCATTACTGTCACTCAACTTTGAAATAATACCATCTTCTGACAGATCACCAGGCTGCTCTGTTTTCTCCTGGACAAATACAGTATAATATTAAACAGCTAGTGTTATCGTCACACACAGTCTCTACAGTTTACTAGTTCGAAATAATATAATTAATCAACCTAATGCTTGGAACTAATGTGTAAACAGCACTAAACCCATCTAAATACTTACCTTTTTCTGAAATTTGAGGACTTTAAATATGAAGAAATCTTTTAATCTGATATTTCACTTTCACATAGCTTGCTGAAACTGCAATATGTATATTATAAAATATTCAAGAAATATATGTTTGTAACCATTTGAAGTGTCAACTTTTTGTTGTTGCCATTATAATGTTTCTCATTAAACTTCCATTCACATCCAACTAAAATGTAAACTTCAGATACATTACACACCCCTCTACACCATTAACAGCCGGGAGTCTCCTAGTAGAGCAGCAACCAGTGAAAGACTGCATCTTTCTGAAGAAGGGAATACCTTATAAGTTTTTAATGTTAGCTTAATGTGATAACAGACCAAAAGTCATGAAGGTAGTTACATTTTGTCAAAGTGGGTGAAATTTTATAATGTACAGCATGAATAAGACTTCGACATATTTTACTTCAGTCGTACATATAAGGTCAATACTATAATAGTAGACAAAAGTAACCCTAACGTGCATTCCAAGATAAATCCCAATCTTGTCCAGCTGGGAACAACTCAACAGATATTATGAATTGTTGTAATATACTACACTTATATCTCAAATCGTGAGTGTGCCCAATTTATTGCTCATTGCACAAAAACCACCACTTGCAGAAAAATTCCATTTCCATTTCAACAGCAGTTTGAGACTGAAGAAGTCATAATCCTTTTGGATTCCATTACCAGAAGGAAGAGAAAGTCATATATGTTAAAATATAAGTGTGCACGAACTAACGTCATCAGGCCCCATCATCCGGAAATGGGTCATCACCAAAAGACATTGTAATGGGTTACCACTACTAAAAGCAACAAAGTAAGAGTGAATAATTATATTTATTTCTGTCCAATTTCTTTTTTCTTGTGCAGAATGTTAAAATGGTCAAGTCAGTTATGTACACATGTTCTCAAAATGGAACATCATCTCAACAGTGGACACCAAGCAAGAGTGGATTAATTAAGATGTCTGTATTTCCCTGCTTGACACAAAATTTGAATAAACAATTCCCATGAGATAAGTATAACCATTCAGTGAGATCTGATGACACCAGATAGAAGAATAACAATAATGAAGGAAGAAATAGGATAAAAACAACTAGATCCAGGAAGCCAATATATTTTGAAATTGGAGGGGTTACGGAAAAATTAATCAGGCTTTATACATGGATGAAGAAATGTGGCAGTAAATAAACAAATCCAACTGATCAAAGTAACTAGAAAACCAAAAAGAACTGAAAAAAACAAGTCTGAAAATTGGGAATATCATGGAAAACCAAACATATGATCACACACTAAAACACACAAGGAATACTGCCCATGGAGGATGTTTCACCCTCCTATTGGTGAAGGGATATTGCATTATGATAATTATGACGTCGACCAGCTAAACGACTGTAGACACACAAACATGGAAGTTTAAGTCTTTTAGCAGGTGCATGAAATTCCATGGTAGTCATATAAGAGGTTGTAGGTCAGAGGTAAGTAACATTTCTGAGATTAAATTTACTTTATGCACAACTTTTAACATATTTTAGAAATGAGATTTTAAAAGAATATAAGCATATTTTCAAATAGGAAGTACCCATGCAAATTATCTGATAAAACTTACGATGCATATTATACACACACACACACACGAACACACTTAAATAACCAAAAAATCAAATTACTTCATTAGTACCACAGAATTTCATTATAATTCCTCAAGTTTATTTGCTAAGCTGTATTTGTGTCTAATAAAAAATATGAAATCTTGAACACACTGAACACCCAACTTATAAGCTCTAAGGTTTTCTTGAAAGAAAAAGGATGTCATTATATTTGGAAATGGCTGAGTTGATCACTAAGGAGATATTCTGAGCTTTTGTATGGCTATTCACATGCCATATACAAAAGTATGTGTATATGACAAACCATTTTCAAAAATGGAAAGCAGTAACTAGGTGAGATGAGGAAGGTGCCAAATTTGATTCACTAAATACAGTGATAGCTTAGCAAATATAAAAAAGGTTTCATTTTATATTATAACTTTCCAACTTGGTAACGGTAACTTGAATTCTTAATTTGTATAAATCTATGAACGTTGTATTTTGATATGACAAACATCTCTTTTGAACCACTGAATTTAATATACCACATGACACACAAAATTCAATGTTTGGCTGTATTTAATATTTACTTTCAATTAAATAAACTATGAACTGGAGAAATGCAGAAAGCTTTTGGGCAGAGCCACAAAGCCCACAGATGATGAAAGGTGTCCAGCATTTTTATGTCTGAGGTCCTTGTAGACCCACAGTCCAGTTTAGAATGAAAGATGGCATAACAGATCTTGAGCACACAACATCATTCTGCTCCACAAGATGTATAAGATAGGATACGGAGGATTTTCACTGCTTTATACACGTGACTTGTAGCTGTCTGATGTGAAGAATGAAAGCAAGCTTACAGTCATAAATAAACCAAGAACTTTGCTTCAGAGACCAGGGGAAGAACATCATTACCATTTGCTGTGGTCCACTGCAACAAACAATTGAGGACAGTCTGAATATGCCACTTAATAAATTTCATGTTTGACGACCAACAATAAATGTGAAAGTTGTCCACAAAGAACCAGTTTGCAACAGTAGCAGGAAGTTGTGTAGTGATAGCATTAATCTTAATACCAAAAAGTATGAAACTGATGACACAGCTCTGAGGGACTTCACGTTCTTGTGGAAAAGGACATGAAAGTGTCAAGCCCACACAGACTTCTGAATAAAACTGGAAAACAGCTGTGCAATCCTTAGTAGTCTCCTAAGCCTTCTCAAGGTGAAAGAACACAGAAATCGGATATTCGCTCTTCAGGAAGGGTTCCTTGATACACATTTCAAACCATATGTCAGATTGTCTGCTGTTTAATGCTGTAAACAAGGCCAACAATGTGTGGGAGAGAGAGGTTGTTTGAATTGAGGAGAAAAACAAGGTAAGCATTAAACATCTTCTCTAAGACCTTATAAAGACAGCAAATGAAAGCAATCAGACAATAATTAGAAGGAATCTTTGGATTCTTTCCAGTCTTAAATTAAAAAAAAGTAAACAATAGCCTGGTGCCAAGCATCAGAGAAAACATTTTCCTTCCAGATACAATTAAAAACAACTTAAAGAATATGAAGAGAAGCAGTAGAAAGATGGCACATCTCATAGTGAACATCATCAGGTCTGACCAATGTTAAGCTAGACTGATGAGGAACAAGTCTGAATTCCAGTGGTGTAAGGAGGTGATTATAGTTGTAGAGACAATCAGCTTGAAAGGAAAGAGACAACTGCTCAGCCTCAGACTTGATGACTAAGAAAGCACGGTAAGAAACAGAAGCAGTGGATGCACAAGAAAAACTCTCACCACTCTCACCAAGTGTCAAATAATATTTTGTAAACCATCATCTTCGTGGCCATTAGAGAGCAAAATGGAAATGAGATGGAAAGCATACATCATGACAAATGTCATGACTAATCCCACTATTTGTTGGTAAAAGAGTATCCCAAGAGTTGAAGATGGGTGGTGATGACTAGCTGCCTTCCCTCTAGTCTTACACTGCCAAATTAGGGATGGTTTATGCAGATAACCCTTGTGTAGCTTTGTGTGATATTAAAAAAAACAAGGTTTCAGTGCCTCCAGGCAGGCAGAACTCCATCAAAGATAAGGATGCCTTGATAAACATAACTAGATCTTCTTAGGAATATGGTAAGCACCTGTCTGAACAAATGTCAGCCACTTCAAACAGAGAGGACTGCATCCATTGATCTTCCAGAACACACAGGAATAAAATCCTAAAAGAACTTCAATAACTCTCTCCACTGTTCCCTTTACCAACATACCTCTGTTAACCATGAATCAAAGTTCTGAAATCCAATGATCTGTAGGAGATGGAAACACTATCTGTTTGAGGGAGGGATACTTGTAGCAGAGATGTGAACTGAATGACTAGTCTTCATACAAGAGTGTGTGGTATCCATGAATCAATGGTAAAGGTTTTCTACAGATCCAGAAATTCTTGAAGCCAAGGCCCCATAGATCTGCAAGATAGAATTAAAACTGAGCAAATGAACCTCATGGATATAGACAAAATCTGTTCTTGGTACCAATGGTTCAAGGGGCTGATGTAGGGGATGGAACTATGACCTCACGTTAAAAGGAAAGTTAAAAGCCAACAATAACAGGGATAAATACAGAAAGTTTGCAATCTGTCCACTACAAATATTAAATATGAAACACTAGTGAATTAGCAATATTATTGTTGCAAGAAGACCTGAAATGAGTTTATTCATGGCAATATGGCAAACTTGTGAATTTCTTCACCTTGTAACTATAAATGTATTGTTATCAATTATAAAAAGTCCAGAAAGACACAATTACAATTATATATTATCTTCAATACCACAATGTAAAAGTTTTAATCTACAAATTACCTCAGTTTTCACTGTTTCTCCATCACAGTTATCTTCTTCCTCCTGTTTTATCATATCAAATTTGAAAATGGGATGTAGAGATCTTTCTTCTATGTAATCAGCTGGACCTGTAGCTAGGAATACAAACACTGTAGATTTCTCTATGACAAGATGCAATATTATTTATCATAATCAAAATCAATACAATATATTTAGCTAGACAAGCCTCTTCTATAGTCCCTTTCTTGATGTACTAGTGTATAAGAAAAAAAAAAAACTTTCAGAAAACAGACTAGCATGCAGTCTGTTTCAATCCAGAATGTAGTTGGTTGAACATTCTTGAGTCAAGGAACAATGTATCTATACCCAGTACTTGAAATTTTTGAATGAAGAAATATAGTAATTAAGTGAAGAGTACTTCTGGAGTTGAAATGCACACCAACCAAAATTGATAAGTCTAGCAAACTGATGCAAGCAGTCAATTCAACAGGTACACATGAAAAATCAAAAAGAAGAATAAAGTAAAACAGTAAAAAACTTAACACAATGTTGCATCCCTTCATCCCTCATGACTGGAATTACAAGTCAATCACTAAAGAATAGATGTTATGTTTCTAATGTCTTGAAATGCTATGCTGAGGTGGAAAACCAACCAATAACCTCTGCCAGAGGGTATCACTCTCTAACGGAATACCAGCACAGATAGTATAGCTTCTACAACAGTTTTATAAGTACATTTACCTCATATATGGATGAAGCTGCCTAAATAAACACAGTTTCATGCTTCAAGAAAAGACATACAGATTTCATTTTACACAGAATTTAAGTGGCCTTAAGTGCTTGGCTTAAAGAATAAAAAAAAAGGGATGTATGATTTGGAAATTCTTAAATACAACCTGTATGTTGAAATTTCATTATGTATCACTAAATAATTTGTTAATAGCATCACTGTAACACAATAAAGTACCATAATATTGATAATTGACAAAGTACATTCTGAAGGGGTTTGTTAGTTTTAAGAAAACCATGATGAATCACAGAAATAGCCAAGTCTTTTGTAAAAGTATTCATCATGCCTAAAATATCCGAGTTGTTTTTAGAAGTAACCATTGCCATAACAAGGGATTCTGGCAGAGTTGGTGAAACAGAATGTTGCTACCAATATGAGAGTAATTCTAAGATTGTTACCCATAGCATCAATTAACTCATTTTGTAACTTTTAAGATTTTCAAACAATTTCCAAGTTTTAGTTATTAACTGTATCAATATAGACATTATACTTGCTATATAATTCTGTATGTTATAAATGTTATTAAACTAACCTCATCGAAATATTTTAAAAGCTATAGAACTTGCTGTTTTTAATGTTGAGCTAAACTGATTCTCCTGGTTTCAGTGATGCAAACTGTACTTTCAATGTCTTTGTTGTATTACCAGATAGTATATTCAAAGAAAATTAGTTGAAGAACAAGAAAGCTTGAAGCATTCATTTCAGAATCAGATGGCAGTTGTAGACAAAATTATTATTCTATTTAAGATTCAGGGAGAGACATTGATGATCTGTGAATTCAACAAAACTAGTCTGCTGAAGAAAAAGTGGTGACGAATAACAAAACAGACCTCTATATCATTTTTCTTTCACTAAAATTTATTTTTCAGGGTGAAAGAAATTTACAAGTAAAACATTTGATTGATGTTAAGCACAAAACTATGTTATGGATTATCTGTGCTGTGTCCAGATTTATAAGATTCATTTGTCAAAGAGATGCTTTTAGTGCAAATTGTTTCTAATTTCAATATTATAAACAAGTTTTTATCTAAAGTTGTGAAAATGCATTTGAATAATCTCTAAAACCTCTTAAATTAATGATTTTTTTCCTGAAAAACTTAAAATTTCATTCTTTCTTTTCTCAATCTAACTCTAAGGTCAACTTGACCAACCTCTTAGCCATAATAAAATACATGAAATTAAACTAAACTACCCTTTGTATAATGACTGCAAATTGACACGAGATACCAAAGCTGTGTATGCTATATAGCATAAATATTTGTAACAATAGATATCAGTTTACACTTTTTACTACCCTTTGTAGTATCTGTCCAATGGATAGTATACTATCCAGTAGTGTCTAATGGATAATCCTGCCACATCATGAGTAAATCACACAACATGTATCACCATTACTGAATCAAATTATGTAATACAAAAGTTCATTGTGAGAATATCCCATGAAGAATCTTTTACTGCTATTCTTATCATTTTTCATTATCTTATCTCATCTAACTTAGGCTCCTAATTTTTAATTCTAATACTTTTATAATAATAAAGAAAGAATAGATATGTAGAATCAAAATTACAGTACTTCCATGGGCCTTCTAGTTTTTTTCAGTCTTGTATTGACAAAAATTAAGCATTCTTTCTATACAAACGGTACTAGGACACTAAATTTTAATTTTATTAAATAATGCACCTAGATAAACAGAGTAATAATGCATCAAGAAGATAATGCTCTATAATGATAATTTTTCTAGCCTCTAACTACAAGATAAAGGACTATGAAAATAATGTCTTCTAATATATTAAAAATTCTTACTGTATTAAATATACATTATAAATACTGTAGTGCAAAATATTACAGTGAACTATTTGCAATCTGTGAAGATGATATGGCAGATGTGTCCCATTTCTTTATAAAATTCAGATCTTACATAATATTTGATTTAATACCAATGTTTTAATGCCAAATTTATTCACAAATAAAATAAATAATATTTTGGATGAAACTAAAATGATGTGATATGCACAATTTGACCAGCCATGGCAAGAGGGTTTACTTATGACTGATTTCTTGTAAGAAAAAGTCTGTATTGGGATAAACATGTTAGTAACATAAAAATCTCTCTACTGCCACAAAAGAAAACAACATAAGAACAACTGCTGAAATAAATCTTTTGAAGTTTACCTAAAAACATAATGACTTATGAATTGATATGGTACACAATAAGAAATAATAAAGTGTAAGTAAATTATAGTTTATGTTATAAAACTCTAAAATAACCACAAAAATCAAACTACTAAACCTAACTTTATGAACAAGCATCCTTCATACAGGATATAAAACCATCCATAAAAGAAAAAAAAATAACAATGAAAAACTCTGCTAAATTTGAACAGGCAAATTGACAGTTAATATTAAGAACCTGAAAGATGTTCTCTATACACACATACTTACTACTTGTTATTGTGAAACTTTCATCTTCATTCTTCTCCAATTTAATATCCAAATCTTCTGGCTTCTCATCATAAAATAGTTCAACCTTCATATTTAATACTTCCATGATTACACAGAAACTTTAGCCTAACATTCTTGTCGAAACTTGGTGTTTCATGGAAGAGATAAATTAGACTTAAATGTTACTTCATTCAAAAACGTTAGAAATATAAATATATATATATATATATGAACCTCAAAATTCAAATTATTTCACTAACTTCCATAACTAACTTTCAGCAAAATTTTCCTTCTACCTCAAAAGAAAAATGGTGACAACAAAATTACCAGACGAAGTATAGAATATAACGTGCAACTAAACGGTTAGAAGCAACCAGAAACACAAGAAAAACACGAAGTTTAACAACGATACACTTAGTGATGTCGAAAATATTTTAAATAGAAGAGCGAACAACGTTTCGACCTTCTTCCGTCATCGTCAGGTTCACAAAGAAAGAGGTAGCTGACCGGAAGCTGACCACATGTTTGGAAGGGGTTGTGTAACTGAGTGTCGCAATGTAGAGAGCGGGGTTAGATGTTTGAATATATAATTTTATCTATAATATTAATATAGGTATAATGGCGTTCCTTTATATTGGTTTATTTTGGGTTTAAGTTGTTGTATAAGTAAGGCTTCTTTAATTTTGCGTTTGTTTATGTTTCTTTCTTTATTTAGTATTTTCTATGGTTATGTTGTGTTTATTTGACTTACAGTGTTCGAAAACGTGTGAAGGTGACTTTTTATGTTCTTTGAATCTGGTTTCCATTTTTCTACTTGTTTCTCCAATTTTAAGAAGTCGTGGCAGTTATCACATTGTATTTTATAAATAATGTTGGTGTGGTGTTTGTCAGTGTAGTTCTTACATCGTATAGACCTCAGTTTTGTGCCTGGTTTTTGAATAAATTTAGTATTAACTGGAATGTCATATTTTGTTACTAGTTTGTGGAGGAAACTTATTGATGTTGATGAAGTATTGTTTAAGTTTGTCTAATTCATCGTTAATTTTATCTGGTGAGCGTAGTTTTATGGCTGTGTTTATCTGGTTTCTTAGTATGTTGAGTTTTTGTTTTGTTTCATGTGCTGAGTCCCAAAGAATGTATAGTCCAGTATGGGTGATTTTTCGGTGGATTTCTGTTTTGAATTGTGTGTCGGTTCTTATAATTTTGAGGTTAAGAAATGATATTTGATTGCTTTCTTCCTGTTCACATATGAAGTTAATGTTGGGATGTATGGAGTTAATGTGATTGAAAAAATTAAGTATGTGTTATGTAGATTTAAATCCTGCAACCGTGTCATTTACATATCTGTACCAGTATAGTAGTGGATGCAATGCTGTATTAATTGCTTGTGTTTCAATTTGTGTCATAAAAATATTGGCTGGAACTGGTGATACTGGGTTGCCCATGCTTAGGCCATTTGTTTGTATATAGTTTTGGTTATTGTGGTGAATTCTACGAGGGTTGCTAACTGGTTACTGGGAATATCTATCGTTGGGTTAGGGTCTCGGATATAGAGTTCTAAGGCTATCTTGCAGGCTTCTGTTATTGGAACTTCTGTAAAGAGGGATATAACATCGAAACTGGTCATTAAGGCTTTATGATTAAGTTGATTTAGATTAGACTTGAAATTAAAAGAGTCTTTGATGAATGAGTTGGCTGATGTTACATATTTGGAAAATGCCCATGCTATGTATTTACCAAGATTGTAATTAAACAATTCATATGTTGACAATATTGGTCGTAATGGACAATCTGGTTTATGAGGTTTGGGGATGCCGTATATTTGCGGTGTGCGTGAGTCGGTATTACGTAGGTAGGAATAAAGTGTTTGTGAAATTGTGCTGGCTTTTAACTTACCTGTTACCATTATGTCTGAACAAGCATACAGTACACCACTATTAACAGTACACGATCGTTAAGATACTAAGAAATTTAAACCAACGAATTATTAACAGAAGAAATGACATCAATTTTATTCAACAATGTAGAAAGGAACAACTAACCCCTAATTTTGTAAAGGTAAAACTTTCAAAAATTTTTAATAAATACACAAACATTATCCGAAATTTACAGAGAGAAACTACTTAAAGCCATGTTTAACACAAAATACAAAGAACTACATGACTTACAAAAACAAAAAATGAGCTTAGACCATCAACAAGAATGCTGTATTAAACCAGAGATTTACGGACTTATACAACGAAACATAAACCAAATAAATACTAAGAACGTTTGTTTGTTTGTTTTTTTGGAAATTCGCACAAAGTTACTCGAGGGCTATCTGTGCTAGCCGTCCCTAATTTAGCAGTGTAAGACTAGAGGGAAGGCAGCTAGTCATCACCACCCACCGCCAACTCTTGGGCTACTCTTTTAACAACGAATAGTGGGATTGACCGTCACATTATACATCCCCACGGCTGGGAGGGCGAGCATGTTTAGCGCGACGCGGGCGCGAACCCGCGACCCTCGGATTACGAGTGCACGCCTTAACGCGCTCGGCCATGCCAGGCCTCTACTAAGAACGACAGAGACAAAAAGATTTGCCACAACAAAAAACTAAGATGTAAACAACAGAAAAGACACCAAAACGACAAACCGTTGACTAACCTCATAATTAAAAGATCCGACCGACAATTAAACACAGACGAGATACATCTACTTAACAAAGGACTCAACTAGGCAATAGCACCTCGGTACATTCCAACCATAGAAATCAAAACATGTTTAGAAGACCTAGCCAGGAGACTAGTGATACTTTCTACAAAAAACAAAAACACAGAGAAAAACCAAAAACAACCAACAGAAAGAAGACAACTTAGACAATTTTATTGACATCCAACAGTCAAACATCCCAGGTAAAATTACAAATTTATATTTTCCAGAAACACCTAAAAACAACATCTTAAACGATTTTTTCAAAGAATTTTCTCACAAAACCATCAACATAATTTCACAAAACAGAAAACTGAAAAACAACCTTACAAAAATAGACATTAATTCCATTAAAAACCTAAAACAAGACAGAAACATAAAAATTCTAAAAGCAGATAAAGGTAACGCTATAGTAATAATGAACACGAATGAATACATACAAAAAATGAATAACATCCTATCAGACACGAACAAATTTAAACCAATACACACAAATCCAACAAAGACACACGAGGCGCAACTGAACAATTTACTACTACAAATGATAAAAGCTATCTTAGCGAGATGAATTTTCCTGATTAGGCGACTCAAGCTCAGAATGTCTCCCAGCACGCGTTAAGATGGCGAAGAAAGAAAAAATACATATATATGTAAGAGATTTATCGTTATTTCTGATGAAATGAACAAGAAAGTCAACATTCTTAACATTAAAAAATAATAACAATTAGTTATTTAATATATTTATTATTTGTTTGTTTTCAATTTCGGTATAGCTACACGAGGGCTATCTGCATCAGCAGTCCGTAGTTTAGCTAGTTGGGCCACTCTTTTACCAACGAGTAATGGAATTACCCGTGACGTATAACGCCCTCACAGTTGAAAAAGCGAGCATCTTTTGTGTTACGGTGATTCGAGCCCGCGTCCCTCAAATTATGAGTTGAACCCCCTAATTACCTGGCCATGCCAGGCTAATTTTATATACACATATATCCAAAGGTGAAGTAAGCTCGTCGCAGAGGGTGTTATTCCCCTATATATATATTCATATTTGACCGGATTTGTATTTGTTAATAATGTTAATGCTGACAAAGTTTCTGTGTTTTATTTACCTTGAGTGTTTTACGAAGTATTTCATTTGGAACATGTCAATGCTACTCTCTTTACCATAAATTTACTATATGCAGAGACGGCGCGAGGCGCTGTTATTTATTATTTTGAATTAAGCACAAAGCTACACAATGGGCTATCTGTGCTCTGCCCACCACGGGTATCGAAACCCGGATTTTAGCGTGTAAGTCCGCAGACATACCGCTGAGCCACTGGGGGGCGCGAGGCGCTGGCACACGGGTCTCGTGTTCCCGGCAAGTGTCTTGAAAAATGACAATAGAAAAACCGTAATGAATGTCAAAGAAAATTCTCTTGCTTATGGACCCCAACGTCGAATATTTTAAGCACTTGGCGACATCTGATTGTTCTTACTAAAACTTTTTTATCTGGGACAATGAACTAAACGTGTCTTGAAATTTCGACTAGGATTTTTTTTTTTTGGTTTAATGTACATTAATATTTGTTGTGCTTTGTAATTATCTCAACAACAGAAAGGCCCCGGTATGGCCAGGTTACGTCACTCAACTTTTAATCTATAAGTCGCGGGTTCGGATCCCCGCCACACAAAAACATGTTCTCCATTTCAGTCGTGGAGGCATTATAATGACACAGTCAATCCCGCTATTCGTTTGTAAAAGAGTTGTCGGTTAGTGGTGATGACTAGCTGCCTTCCCTCTAGTCTTACAATGTTAAATTAGGGACGGATAGCGCAGATAGCCCTAGAGTAGCTTTTTGCAAAAGGCCTGGCATGGTCGAGCGCGTTAAGGCGTTCACTCGTAATCCGAGGGTCGCGGGTTCGCGCCCGCGTCGCGCTAAACATGCTCGCCGTCCCAGCCGTGGGGGTGTATAATGTGACGGTCAATCCCACTATTCGTTGGTAAAAGAGTAGCCCAAGAGTTGGCGGTGGGTGGTGATGACTAGCTGCCTTCCCTCTAGTCTTACACTGCTAAATTAGGGACGGCTAGCACAGATAGCCCTCGAGTAGCTTTGTGCGAATTTCCAAAAAACAAACAAACAAACAAGCTTTTTGCGAAATTCCAAAAAACAAGCAACCAAACTGACGAGTTCTGGTATCACGCGAAAGGCCTCTAAGAGTTAAATTTACGGAAGACAAAAGATAGACCTGAAATGTTACTTTTGTACACCTCTTATTTCGAAAACGCAATGTGTAAAGAAAGGAGAATGTGGGAGAAAACATGATTTTTGTAATATATTTTAGGACTCGCTATCTTTCAGTTTTATACCGTAATATTTAAAAAATATAAGATGTTATCACTGAGAAACATCGTCACCTACCGGCATTTAACAGAATTTCGAATTTTATTTGACAGTCAACATAGTTTAAATGAAGGAAAACGTTCCCTCACAAGCATGTTAGCATTCTTTGAAAAGGTTACTGCTAGTGTAGATTTGGGTAAGAGTGTAGATTTGGCGTATATTTTCAGAAAGAATTCGACAAAATGTCACATGAAGGGTTTGTTTAAAATGTTATCTCCACTGATGTGGGGGAAAATAAGCAAATTAGAAGGGTGACTGGATGGAAGAGAGATGTTATAGAGTTCACTCATACTGGAGTAATGCCACAACCTCAGAACGTTTGCTCATTTTGATGTACATCGATAAGACAGATGAAAAGATGGTTAATCAGTTACTTAACTTTGTTAATTACATTAAGGTGTTGGTGGCTGTGAAGATACTGCTGCTGATTTACAAATGGATTTAGATCATGTAGTGAGTTCGGTAAATAACTGGTAGATGAGCTTATTATTATTTTCACCCACACACATTATCTTACATTTATTATTAAAATTATAGATACAACCTAAAATCCTATTTGCCCTACCACTAGCAACAGCATACTTCTTATATCTACTGAATTTTGAATACAAGTTTAAAGAAGTTACAATTTCACTGTGTAGGTCACTAGTTAGGCCACATTTGGAGCATTGTGTTCAGTCTTTGGCTCATTATCAAAGGAAAGACATTGAATTGTCAGAAATAGTTCAGATAAGGGTTACTATAATGGACAAAAGGACTGTCATACCAGAAGTTGAAACTTCTCATTTTTCTCCTGAAAAAATGAAGAATTGAAGATGTATCTGATTGAGATGTCTAATAATTACATAGGGAATTGATAGTTGTTGATTTATCACAGTTTTCACATTTAACAGTAGGACTAAAGGGTAGAAATATAAATGTTAGTAGAATAGGAGTCATCTTCAGCTAAGACAAGTTGATTTTTCTAACAGGGTGGTTGGCTTTATATACTTGTTAAGGGCTAACTCTGAATTTTTTCAAAATTACTTTAATTTGTTTAATAGGATGGCACAGCCGAGATGGACTAATAAACCTCATATTCCTCCAAACGTTGTGTTATATGTCATAGTAAAAAGTTTGTAACGAGCGCCATTATTAAATTTTGTGAATTTCTTCTTGGTGAACCCTTTTTTGTGAGAAATGTGTCATTGGCAAAGGATATGACGAATATGTGGTTGTTAAAAGCCGACTTGTTTTGTTTTTTTTTCTGAACGAAAGGACCTAATACACAACGTGGGGTTCAAAAACACATCAGGCTTAATACTGCTGTCTTTTGACAAGAGTACATAGGACATACCGTTAATGATTAGAATTTCACTGAATGCAAATATTGAACGATATGAAATAATCACAATGCCCGTATCTTATTATTCCAATAATGATAAACCACAGAACACAGTTAAAATACGGGAATGCTATAACATCGAGGTTTCAGTCCAATGTGCATTACATAACCGTTTTCTCTTATTAACTGACAGCTTCTATGGATAATAAAAATTCACCACAAAAATCATGAATTTTTAGAATTACTAAGCAATCCCAAAAGTGTTCCCAAAATTACCACACCGTTTCAAGAAAATTAACGCATTCCGAAAATTATACTTCATTGGACAGGAAAAATTGTTAGGCTTAACTCTCCCAAACCAGGTTTTGTATCGTTTGTAACACAACCCTGAATTTTACACCACCGTTAGAAATCAGAAAATAAAACTAAAGTAAACAATGATGGTACCGTTTTTATCTGTCTACATCAAGAAGATGAAATTTTATGTCACGATATGTATATATACACGTCACTATTAGCTAATAGAACATGACTAAAACCTAACTTACAGATTAAATATAAACGTCTGTTTAGAAGAAACGCGTAGGTACCAAGATTACTGCATCCTTTCTAAAAGCATGCACGTTGACGTCACTAGGCGAACATTAAAGTATAACTGCTGTGTGTAATATATCTGAGCTTTTTACACGATGTTAGAAGTCAGAAGTGGGAGAGGGAATTAATTGTGTTATATTCCCCACAAGAACACATCCCTTATCTCAGTACGTATTTTGATGTTTATTCCGGCTGGTAGGTAATTTAGTCTATTTAAAAAATAATCTATTGCTATTCTAATAATAGTGGGCAGACATCCCCTATGTAATTTACGCTTAAATGGCTATAACGTCTTCAGCTCAGAGGTACGGTGGTTAAACTCTTGAATAATCTCCAGAGGGCATTACTTGTTTTGATTTGTGATTTATACTGGGCAGTGTCTCTTTGCTATATACGAAAAATAGCCATATGAAAATTCTAGAACGAAACAATTTTCAGCAAAATAAAAATATGGTCATGTATGTTGTAAGGAAATGAAATAAAAACACGTATATATTACATTAAATGACCTCATTTGCCCTTTTTAAAGTTATAAAAAATACTGCCACTTATTAATGTTTGTCCCTGCATTCATTTTATTAAATTACAATTTTCGTTTGCGTAAAACTTTAGCAAAGAAAGCACTACTGTTAGTTTTATCTTTTTATTTATGACCAAGTAAATATTCTACAAACAATAAGGCCTTAGTAATTGAAACTATATAAATTGTATGTTTTACCCTTTCAAGTTATAAATTTAAGACACTGAATGCTAATACAAGTTTCTCAAACGAGAGGACAGTGATTTGAAATAACGACACAACATCTGAACCGTTTCATCACAGATAACTACAAACTTAAGATTTTATAGCCAGTACTTAAGTATCACGTCCAAACTGCCTCATAAGGTAGTTATGGAAAATACCTATACCATATAATTCCAGAATTTTTAAGACACCACTGGTTACAGAGGTGAAACATCCACTAAAAAAAGAATGTGAAATTTGTTCTATTCCGTTAGATATGAAGAGGTTAAATGACAGGTTAACATTTGATGATATGTGAAACAAAGTTAGTTTTATGTAAACACCTGAATAACATTTAAATATGTGCTCCTTCAAAAATACTTTATTCAAATCTTATGTCTGTGCAACTGGAGTTCTTCAAATAGTTATCAAATATCATCAGTTCTTAAGTCTCTCTCATTCCAATAACTGTAACGTCTGACTATTTTGTAAAAGTGTTATAAATTTAAATATTTATTATTGTAGTGTGAAATCTTAAGCTTGTACGTAAAAGATTTATTACAACTAAAAAAATATAGAAAACCATGCTTGCCAACAATGGTTTTATCAAATTTCATTAAGAAAATTGTTGATTTCGGACCAAAAGTATAGAAATCTTTTTATCTGTCACAAACAACTGCTGGAGAGACCTTTTGTTTAACACTAAAACTTATCAGCTGGGCTGGAAGAAGCAGCACAAGAAACTTGGTATGATGTGGGAAAAACGTGCAGCAGACGTGATACATAGTTGATTGAAATGTTTATTGAATGAACAATCAAAACAAATGGAAATGGAGTGCTGACTCTGTCAAAATTGGAAAAAAACAAAAGGAATCATACACACACAAAAACAACAGCTTTGATATAATTTTATCTCAATATTTTTACACTTATATATTTCATTTTGAACCTTGTACATAAGAAACAGTGGTTTATGTTCTAATAAATACTTATGGATTCATAGAAGCTGGGTATCATATGCTGAACTTATTCCATAGGCTCATCTTCTGTCACCACCTGCAGAAAAGTTTAAAAACTGAATAATTTTCTATTCGAATACAAATTATCTACCTCCAAATTAAGCTGTCTATAATTTATCACTGCACCTAACCAACATCTTATTATATGTATATATTAATTGTTACACATTGACTTATGTTTTCTAAGCCATGCAGCACAAACTTTGTGACAGGTTTGTTGATGTACGATGATACATGACAGCAAATGTTTTGCTTACAACTGAATTTCTTAATTATTAATAGCTTTTCCACAAATATGTTCACATTAACACCAGCTAATATTGGAATCAATTAAGACATTAATTAATAAATATGTTCTGGTAGTTGCAATTCATTTTCTGCAAATAATTACTGAAGAATAATATGTATATGTAATAAGAATTTAAAAAAAAGTTATAGTATTGTATATATAATGCTATTTATCATACATATAATACTAGTTATGAGACTTGAAGCTAAAAATCACAAGTTGATTATTCTTGATGTTTCTAAACTGTTTGACAACAGTCCTACTAATATCCTGTCGTGTTTAGATATAGTTTAAGGTTTAGATTTTATGAAATCATTAGTTGGTTATTTTTGATGTTTCTAAACTGGCTACAATTCCACTAATATCCTGTAATGTTTAGACACAGTTTAAGTTTAGATTTTATGAAATCATTAGTTGCTTATTCTTGATGTTTCTAAACTGTTTAGTTACAATTCCACTGATATTTTTTATGCTTAGAGAGATTTTAATGTTAGGCATAAATTCACAAAGTAAGCCAAAAACGAAAATTAATATTTATAAAATTAATCCTAGCTGAAAGGACACAAAAAGATATGTAGGTATAAAAAAGTGTACAATATTTTAACAATTATTTAATGAATACACTAAGATAATAAATTGTAGAAATTGGTTATTATTTACACAGACATAAATATGCTAACATGTCCATTAATTATATGTACACATTATATTCAATAAAATCTGACTAAGCCAGAAACTGCATAGGGCAGAAACCTGTATGAGCTGGAAATATCAAAATTTTCAATGTTATCTTAAATATTTCTCTTATGTTGGAATGCAGACAGAAAACTATCTTTCACCTACCTCACATATCAACAAGTAGGATTAGAACCCGAGTTAGGCAGGAAAAATGTTTTTAAATAAATATTAATATTCTTACTTAATTTATAATTTCTTTAAATATTTATAAATTCTTGTTTAATCCATAATTTGTTTAAACATTAATAAATTCTCAGACATTTTGTTACAGTAAGTATTGGTTAAATATTCTGTTCTTTTTCTGCCATCATTATTTTTGCAGTTAAATTAGGTTCATGATTTGTAGAAATACGTCTTAAGTGCAAAATTCTACTCTTCAAGTAATTATCATGAAAAAAGTAAATTCCTATATTCCCTAATTTCAAAATTTAGGTAAAATTCATCATGGATCACAGGTAAGTGAAAATCCACGTGGTTTCAAAACTACAAGAATCAATTTCTGTGAAATGGAGAGCGAATAATAAAGCATGGATGATAAGTGTCATATTTGAGGAATTTTTAAACAAATTAAACAAAAGAACAGAACAAGAAAATAGGAATATTCTACTTTTCCCAGATAATGTAACTTGTCACCCAAAAGTTCAACTTTCAAATGTTCCTTTAGTTTTCCTACCTCCATGTACAACATCAGTTCTACAGCCACTAGATAATGTAATTATACAGTGTATAAAACTGAAATACAGATAACTGATGCTTCAGTATATTATTGTAAGAGAGCATCTGAAATAACCATGAAAATTGACGTGTTAGACACAATTGTATTTTTAAGTTATTTAATCAAATACATAATAAAGTGCTTTCAAAACTGTGGATTTATTCTTGATAATGGTGGAGATTGTGTAGAAGTTGTTTGTTATGATGATTCCAGTGAAATCCAAACTCTGACTGAGAATATTGATGTAGATGATTCTGTGAACATTGACAAGAATGTTTTAACAGAAACTTATCAAACTGATTTAAAATCTATAATAGAATCTCAAGATGGTAACAGTGTGAGAGATACAGAAGATGAAAATGGAAAAATAATGAGGAAATAGAAATTCCTACTTCATCGCAAGTGTTAAGTTATATTAATATTATCAAATTTTATGCAAAATTGAAGGGGGAAAGTGAACTTCAAGAAAAGGCTGTAGAATTGGCGTTATCTTTTAACCACGTGAGATAGCCAATTAAAAACACGAAACAGCTGAAATTGGATACTTTTTCAAAATAAATTTAAGATTTTGTGTACGTATGTGTATTTTGGATATCTATTTTTGTTCTTATTCTAATAAATATAACATAAACAGCATAATAATGTTATTCACAAACGTCTTACTTCCCTCGAGTCGAGCAAGTATAATGTTCCGCTCAAAAAGTAAATATAATTAAGGAAATCCATGTTTACCTGATTAAGCCGGAAATTTTACTCAGTCTCGTGCGATTTTGCCTAAGACAGGTTTTACTCTATAATACATTCAAAAAGTACCTAATACTTACTAGATACTGGACTTTCATTGTCACTGACATATTTAGTGACATAGTAGTCATTCATAACACCAATGAAAAATGTGTAATCATAAATGAAGGTAATTTGCAAAACAAGAAATCTGATTATTCAAGTACTTTTGCAATGTAGACTTTACTCCTTGAAGGATAAATTTGAAATTTCTGAAGTGAAACATAAACTCTTAAAAGAATTATTTATTCTTGTACAAGGTCAAGCTTTCAAAAATCAGTGAAGTACTTTTTAAGCCTAATTATTCATAAGTATTTCTATTTTATACAAGTTTAATTTTTTTTTTACTTTAGTAATAAAAAATTTAAGGCAGGGAGCTGAGGATATTCAATCATACAAGAGAACTGTCCCAACTGGTAGCCAAGTGAATACACTCTTACAAGAGAACTGTCCTAACTTGTAGGCAAGTGAATACACTCTTACAAGAGAACTGTCCTAACTTGTAGCCAAGTGAAGACACTATTACAAGAGAACTGTCCCAACTTGTAGCCAAGTGAATACACTATTACAAGAGAACTGTTCCAGCTTGTGAAATGGGTATTTATACTATTCCTTTCCACAATGTATTAGTTATCACATGTAGCAACAGCAGATGTATCTGCAACTGAGACTGCTGCAAAGTATTGATAAATCATCACTCTGTTATACTATAGAGATCAAGGAATGGAAGATGGAATATTATAGCCTTGTGGTAGAGCTATATTTATCAGAGAATCACCAGTGGTGGAATGAAACACTATGGTGGATGTCCAAATTAGGTTTAAAATAATATACTAAACTGCTGTAAATATTAAACACAGAATAAGAGAATCTTTATAATCCCAAATGAGAAATCCCAAAACTAAGTTCTATTTTGCACAGCTGATAAAGTTTCCATAAGTAATTATCAGAATGTTTAGAATACATCCTGTGTAAATATCATGAATGAAACAATAGTGAATTAGCAAATTTTACTCTTCCAAGACGAAGTGTAACGAGTTTATTTATGACAATGCAGCAAACTTGTAACAAATTCTTCATATTTTAGCTATAAACATGTCAGTACTAATGAGCCTAAAAAGGAACAAAAAGTCTAGAAAGACACAATTACAACGACATATTCTATCCAGTAACACAACGACAAAAGTTTCAATCTGCATATTACCTCTGTTTTCACTGTTGATTCATCATAGTTATCTTCTTTCTCCTCTTTTATCATATCAAACTTCAAAACTGTTTGTAAAGATCTTTCTTCCACATAATCAGCTTTTCCTGTAAGTAAAAATATAAACAATGGAGATTTCTCCACAACAAGACACAATGTAATTCATGCACCACAAACCAAAATCAAAATCAGTACAGTGTATTTAGTTGAGCAAGTCTCTTCTATAGCTTTGTCCTTAATATACTAATGCATAAAGAAAATTAACTTGCAGCACAGGGCAAGTTCTGAAAATATACCTGTACTGACATGCACATTTTTAGTTGTATAATCCAAAACAGTAGCTGAACATTCCAATGACCAAAGTACTTTACTGTATCTAATATCAAAAAGTTTCCTGTGGAGAACAAATGAAATAAAGGTAAAGAGTACTTCTGGTGTTGAAATGCACACCAACCAAAACAGATGAGTCTAGCAGAAACACATCAAGAGTAAATAAAAAAAGAATAAAAAGGTAAAAGAATCCCAAAATTAAGCACTATGTTGTACCCCTTCATGACTGCTACTCTAAGAGAATCATTGAAAAAAAGACGTCATGTCTTTAATGTCTTGAAATGTAATGCTAAGGTGGGAAACCAACCAATAACCTTGACCTCCCCTCCAGGGGTATCACTTGCACATGAAATACCAGCACAGATAGTGTAGCATCTACAAGAATTACAGAAATACATGTTTACCTCATTTATGGTTTGTTTTGAATTCCACATAAAGCTACTCAAGAACTATCTATGCCAGCCATCCCTAATTTAGCAGTGTAAAACTAGAGGGAAGACAGCTAGTCATCACCATCCACTGCCATCTCTTGGGTTACTCTTTGTGACACTGCAGCAACCTTTTAGCAAATTTCTTCAGATTGTAGCTATAAACATTTACTTCCAATCAGCTTCAAAAAATATCTAGAAAGACACAATTACAGCTATAAATGTTATCCAGTAACACAACCACAAAACTTTTAATTGTATATTACCTCAGCGTTTGCTGTTGATTCATTACAGTTATCTTTATTCTCATCTTTTATCATATCGCACTTCAAAATGTTTGTAGAGATCTTTCTTCCATATAATCAGCTTTTACTGATGCTAGAAGTGTAAATAATGTAGATTTCCCTGTTATAGGACACAATTTAATTTATGCACCGTATAACATAATTAAAATAAATACAATTTAACTAGCTTAATAAGTCTCTTTCATATCTCCTTCCTTAATATACTGGCACATAATTAAATTGTGGCACACACAAAAAATTAACTTTCAGCACAGGGCAGGTTCAGAATATATACATGCACATCGTTAGTTGTAAAGTCCACAATAGTAACCAAACATTCTGGAGTGAAAGAGCAAAATATCTATATCTGGTATCAGAAAGTTTCCAATGAAGAGAAATAATTATAAACTAAAAAAAAAAAAGTTGAAGGAGTTGAAATGCACACCAACCAAAACTGACAAGTCCTGCAAACTAATGCAAGCAGAAATACATGAGGAAGCAAACAGAAGCAGGTTGTAAAAGTATGTTAAATTATGCAGATTGTGAATGATGCCTCACTTAAAGAAGGATAAAATTCTAAGATAACTAATGCATTACATGGAAACTTGTTAAACATTATACAAATTTATCTAGGAGATTCAGAATTTTGAGACACATTATGCTAAATGACTAACAAAAAGATGCAATTCACAGGTAATTATGTAGATTCAAATTACCGGTAGATAACAAGAAATAATGATATATTTTAGCAAATAAAATCACATATATACTCTTTACTAAAAGCACATGGTGCATTAATCCACCATCTCAGTTAGTGGAACCCTCACTTCACACTTCAAATGTCTCAGGTTTAACCCCACGTACAAGAGATGACACAGAATACAAATGAGAAAGTGTCAATAGATTGTAGTTCATGAAATCAAAGACTAAAATAACCAGGAAAATGAAAGTATCAAACATAACTTTACTAATGTAATCCCTGAGAGAGGATATAAAATCATACATTGAAAACAGTTATCAATAAATAGGGAAATACTGACACAATGCTAAATTTATGCAAGTAAATTGACACAATTTACATCAGGAAGAACATGAAAGATGTTCTCTATACACACATACTTACTACTAGATATTGTGAAACTTTCATCGTCATTCTTCTCCAATTTGACATCCAAATCTTCTTGTTTCTCATCATGAAATGGTTCAACCTTCATATTTAATACTTCCATGATCACACAAAATCTTCACCTTTACATTCTTATCAAAACTTGGTGTTATACTACAGAGAGATAAATTAAGACTTAAATGTTGCTTCCTTCAAAAATATTACAAAGTTTAATATTTATGAACATCAAAGTATTTTGTAATTTTCATAACTAATTCTAAGCATAATTTTTCTCACATCTCTATGTGAAAATGATGACAAAAGTAACAAACTGTTGCAGATGAAGTACAGAACGTCAGATGTAACTAAATGGTCAGAACGTACAAAAACCACACAAAGAAATGCACAGTTCTGCAATCATACACTAAGATACTGGTGTTCCCTTTAACATCAGGTTTCTCAACAATTCTGGTATATTTACTTTATTAAAAGTGACAAAAAACAAATGTTTGTTTCACTAATTCTAACTTAAATAATAAGCCATTTTAAATATTTTTTTTCCATATTGGCATAGATTATGTTCAACATTTGTATAATAATTTGAAAGAGCAAATTTTTGTCACTATTTGTGTATCACGCTCAGAGAACAAAATACAGCTATGTATTGTTTCATAGTATTTTCAACATGCATTTCATATTTTAAAGTATGTTGTGGATTGAACAATGCCAATGCATCAATATAAAAAATGTTTTGTTGAAAAGTGTTCTGCTGTTAAAATATTGATCACTTTGTTATAGTAGGTTAAAAATGCTTTTTAAGAATTACATATTATATCCTATATAAATTTCATTTACATCGAAGTAGTGTGCAAACTTATGATATGAGACAAATGTCCAAATAATATGCTTATAAGTTCTGTTTGACAACTCACAAAATATGTTTGTGAAATAAGACTGATTCATTTATAGGTATATAATATACTACAAAATGTTCCAGTGCACAAGCATTCCAAATACCATCTATTATATAATTTGTCTTATGATACTAGCTTCCTCTGGTTTAGGAAGATATTAATTTAATACTAATATTGTATGTTTTTGTATTTCATTGAAAGCTACATGAAGGCTATCTGCATTAGCCATCCCTAATTTAGAGGTGTAAGACTAGATGAAATGCAGCTAGTCATCACCATCCACCAACTCTCAGGCTACTCTTTCACAAACAAATAGTGTGATTGACCACGACATTATTATGCCCTCGCAGTTAAAGGGCAAACATGTATGGTGTGACAGGGATTCAAACCCACAACACTCAGATTACAAATCGCACTCCTTAACCACCTGGCCACACCAGGCCTAATACAAATATAATGACGCTTTTGATGTTTTATCACTGTTATTTTAATTTGTCAATTCTTAATGCTTCCAGGTCTTTCTTTAGTATAGTAAGAAACATATAGTCTAAACATTGTTTTTTATACATGATATTATTGCCACGTTTTCCTTTTATATACCTTTTTGTATAAAACATCAATTACAGATGCTACTTTAGGTGCAATTTTCTTATTTGTGTTTTTGCTTCAGTAATTTTCAGCACAAATAGTTGTTTCAAATCTCTAAAGTATTTGTAAATTAGATTACCTTTCAAAATTACTATTTTTACTTGGAAAGTACTCGAAACTTTTATGACACAAGCAATTACTAACTGAAAAAGGCAAATTTTTCTAGTAAAATATCCAATAAGTCGTTTCGATAATTAAACAAAAATACAAGTAAAAACTATATTGTGGAAACAGCAAACTACAGTCGAGATCTATATTTATTTCGATTACTTAGCCATTTGTTCCTCCCATAACAACACATGGTATGTCTGCAGACTTAAAACGCCAGAAAAGAAGCCCACTGGGAAGTTTTTGTTTATCTGCAAACGAAGAAACAAAACTTGACGATTCAGAAAGCTGGTGGGGCGACAGATGGATTACCTTCGATAAACACAGCAAATAACTCGACGATACTTTGTTATAACAAATCGCACACTTAATCATGCTACCGAAATAATCCGACTTCCCAAAAGCACTTCTATACCACCCTACCTTTGAAATATCACCTAGTCTTTTCACGACAAAACAAGATAAATGAGTATATTTGCAAAAAATTCAACGTACAATATTAATTTTAAAGTTTTCTTTGTTGGTAGATTAAAAATATAAACTAATGACATATTCCATATTAAAATTAATTGATAACCATAAAATCCTCTGGTGACTTTTGTCAACTCTCAGCGACCTCATCATGTTTAACTTAAACGCATTCCAACTAGCAATACGCCCTCTGGCACTTTAAAACTAAATGCGTTTTCCAAATTTCTCTTATCCCAGTTTTCAAGTTGTATAACATTCTTATTTGTGAATTAACTGTGGCATTTATTTAGAATTTTTTTATTGTAATTAAGCGTATCGGCACACAATACGCTGTCTGTGCTCTGTGCACCACAAGTATCGAAACTACGTTTCCAGCGTTGTAAGTCCTCAAACATACCGCTGTATCATTAGAGGGGCATTTATCAAGGAATATTTACTTTGGAGCACGTACAAGTATTACTTGTTCATTTGGTTTTGAATTTCGCACAAACTACTCGACGGCTATCTGTGCTAGCCGTCCCTAATTTAGCAGTTTAAGACTAGAAGGAAGGCAGCTAGTCATCACCACCAACTTTTGGGCTGCTTTTTTACCAACGAAAAGTACGATTGACCGTGACGTTATTACACCTTCACTGCTGGGAGGTTGAGCATTTTTACGAGTCTCACGCCTTGACATGCTTGGCCATGCCGGACCTATTTTACTTAAAAACGTGTTTCTAAAATGTTATTTGTGTCTCGGTAAAAGCTTTTATAAATGACATATCCACTCTAAACAACATATAAGTGTGAAAATATACAAGTATGCATTTAAAAGCATATTCGGGAATTACCAATCCGTAAACTATTTTTGTATAAACGATAAAAAGCGTTCAAAATAACAATTATCAGCAAACTCGTGACGACGGGAAATCCACTTGAATTAAAAATGTATCTCAAGACGGTTGAGACGGGAAGTAAAACTTTTATTAAAATAAAGTAGGGAACAACGTTTCGACCTACTTGGGTCATCTTCAGGTAAAAAAAGATAATTTACAATTGACCTTTGCTGGGACAAAAGTAAAACCGGTACATGAGTATTGGGGATGTTGCGGTTAGATATTAGGTTATTAATTGATACAGGTATAAAGGTGTTCGTTTATATTGGTTTTAGCTGTTGTATGAGTAGGGCTTCTTTGATTTCATGTTTATTTATATATAATTCCTTACTTCGTATCTGGGTGTTTTATATGGTTGTGTTGTGTTTATTTATTTGCAGTGTTTAAAAAAATTGTGATGTTTTTCTTTTTAATCTGATTTCCACTTTTCTGCACGTTTCTCCAATAAAGAAGTAGCAACTGTTGTTTTGTATTTTATAAGTAATGTCGGTGTTGTGTTTATCAGAGTAATTTTTATGTTCTACGGACTTTAGTTTTGTACCTGTTTTTTGAATAAATTTGGTGTTTACTGAATTACTGTGTTTCAAGCTATTTTCAAATGCTGGTTATTTTTCGCTGATGTAAGTAATATACGGTACGCAGCATTGTAAGATTTATTGTTTGTTTGTTGTTAACCTAGGTGTGTGCGTATAATTTTGTCAACAGTGTCTGGAGGAAATTTCTTCATGAAATGGTTTTATTTTCTTGATTTCATCGTTAATTTTATTGGGTGGGAACAGTTTTGTGACTGTGCTTATTTAGTTTCTTAACTAAGTTTTTATGCTGTTAGTAAAGGATCGCCTTACAATTAACTGTGATGAATCACAATGAATACCTAAAAAGATTCAAGTATCTACAAATTTGAGAAATTTTGTTTTGAATCTCGCGCAAATCTACACGAGGGCTATCTGCGCTAGTCGTCCCTAATTTAGCAGTGTAACACTAGAGGGAAGGCACGTAGTCATCACCACCGCCAACTCTTGGGCTACTCTTCTACCAACGAATAGTGGGATTGACCGTTATATTATAACGCCCCCACGGCTGAAAAGATGAGCATGTTTGATACGACTGGGATTTGAACCCATGACCCTCGAATTACGAGTCAAACGCCTAAACACACTTAGCCACGTTGGGCCAAAATTTGAGGAACGCATACATTGACTTTTCTTTTGTTTTGCATTCAATGTTCGTGATCCTCAGACGGAAACCTCTACATTAGGTCATCCCAGAAGTAAAGTCCGAAAATTTAATACAGAAAGTGTATCATCATTTCTGTCTTCGTAGAAGGCTTTAATGACTAAAATGTGTAGTAGGACGTGTATAAAAATGTTCACGCAAATTAAATAAATTAACCCACCTCCACTTTTAAATAAAATTAATCAAACAAACTCTTATAAAGATATGTGTCTGAAGAGCACATTAGGCATATAATGCTTTACGAGATTCAAAAAGGCAATATTGCAGCAGAAACTTCACGAAATATTCAAGGTGTTTACGATGTGGAGTCTCTCAATGAAATAAAGTGTCAAAGGTGGTTTCAGAAGTTCAGATCAGATGACTACAACTAAAGTAATACGCCACGTACAGGTCGTCCTGTTGACTTTAACGATAACTTGCTGCTGACTGCACTTGATGAAGATTGTGCTGTAACAGTTGAAGAACTAGCACAGAAGTTAATTCAACTCATTCGACAGTTCACCGTCATTTCCAATAACTTGGAAAGTTGTCAAAACTAGGAAAGTAGGAACCAATGATTTGACAGAAGCCATCTTTAGAGCAAGATTTGTTTGTTTGTTTTGGAATTTCGCACAAAGCTACTCGAGGGCTATCTGTGCTAGCCGTCCCTAATTTTGCAGTGTAAGACTAGAGGGAAGACAGCTAGTCATCACCACCCACCGCCAACTCTTTTACAAACCAATAGTGGGATTGACCGTCACATTATACACCCCCACGGCTGGGAGGGCGAGCATGTTTAGCGCGACGCGGGCGCGAACCCGCGACCCTCGGATTACGAGCGCACGCCTTAACGCGCTCGGCCATGCCAGGCCCTTAGAGCAAGAGTAGACATTTGCACTTCTCTGCGTTCTCATGAACGCAACTCACCTATTTTGGACAGGTTAGTGAGTGTAGATGAAAAAAATATATTTTATAAAACGTTAAGCGCTGTAGACAATGCATGTAAACTGGCTAAAGCTGAGCTCAAAATGGAACTCCACCCTAAAAAGTCTTGTCAAGCGTTTGGTGGGATATTGTTGGTGTGATCCACTTTGAGATGCTGCAACTCAATGTAACGATTACATCAGAATTCTAATGTCAATAGTTAGAGCACTTGAGTGTTGTATTGAAAGAAAAGAGGCCTCCTTTGATCAATCGTAAAGGTGTTGTTGTTATGTAAATGTTTTGTAAACCACAACATGTCGTGTTCTGTTTGGATTTCCATATTTATATTATTGTTTCGAAGTTCAAAACAATAAAATATGTTGTTATTCATTTAAAATAACATTTAGAAATTTCTAGAATTAGGTAGATCAATGATATGTTTATAAATAATTTGTATGGCGGCTTGGTGTCTGGACATCGAGTCTCGTGCAAAAACAGGCATGCGTGGATTGCTCTGGAATTCTGTGGAAGTTACGCGATTGTTCGAGAAAACAGGAGGCCTACTGGTATATAAACAGACGGCGATGCAAGAAGAAGAGAAGAGTTAGTCATTCGTTTGAGAAATTTTCAACGTTTGCTGTGTGTTTATTCATCTTGGATTTGTGACTGAAGTTAGATCTATAGAAGCTGTGATTTTATTTCGTCAATCTTTACGATTCATTCGAATTACTGGTTATACTGAAAGTCAACACGTACAGGACTGTTGAGGGGAGACCGGAGCGTAAAACGACAAGTTGAAACATTCATCGAAAACACCGTAAAAAGAACTTCGTCATTCTCCATTCAAACTTCGAATTTTTTCGTGGGGCCAAATTCACACCCTAGACTGGAATTTTTTATTTCTAATCTGGACTTTCATTCTAAATCGTATTATTAGATACAGGCCAGTACCATTTTGTATTGTAATTAATTTTGAAGGTTTAAACTGAATATTTGTCATTGTTGTTATGTAATTTATGTTATATCTGTTACATATACAATAGTTAAGTGTAATAAATTATACAAGCTGTTATCTGTGTCTTTCTGTTGCGTTCAGTCTACAGTCAACATACAGAAAAAACGTAACAGTTGTGTTGCACCAGGATAATGCACAGTCCCATAAGCAAGGATCACATCTGCAAAGATTGAAGAGCTGGACTGGGAAATCTTCGTATCCTTCAGTTCTTGCCCCATCTCATTATCACCTATACCCTCTCTACATTCTGAAAACTCCAAACCCCGAGAATTTTATAGAAATGGCATTCAGAAGCTTGTGAATCGTTGGCACAAAATAATTAATATTTATGAAACATACATTATGAATTATATAACATTAAATGTGCTTGAAATCCTTCCTCTTTTTCTAAACCTAAAATCGGATATTACTTTAGGGATGACCCTTAGGTTTAACTTGAGTAAATATCTGTCAGTTACTGTCAAAGTGTAAAAACATCAATTTTAACTTTTACCATAAAACTAGTCAAACATTACTGTTTACATAAAGTTTTATATAATCTTTTAAAACAAAACTAGTTATTTAGAATATCTTACAAAGGGTGAATAGGAATAGTGTATAAATATCGTATTCAATGTATTGATTATAGGAACGAACAAGTGAATCAGCAACGTTAATTAGTGTATGTCACAAATATAACGTCAGAAAATGCAAAATATGTGTACTAATTAAATACCTGTATCGATTGGCTATGGATCAATAATGTAAATACCGTGTTTCTCCGAAAATAAGACAGGGCTTATATTAATTTTCACTCCAAAATACGACACTAGGGCTTATTTTCGGGGGATGTCTTATTTTGATGTATTAAAAAAATTATATTCTATTTAATGTTGCAAATTACTAAACTAACTGATTAATACTTCAACAAACTAATTAATAAATTATTTTTTTTATTTCTTTCCTCTTCCTGCCACTCTTAACTGGGGCTTATATTAAAACTATCCCCAAAAATCACACTAGGTCTTATTATTGGAGAAACACGGTATATCGTTCACTTAAAATATTTATTTATAAAAACGAAACTTCAGATCAGTATAAAATATAGAACTAATGAATTAGTCATACAAATGTTTTGTAAAAAGAACAACGAATTATGCAATGGCATTTGGCTCATTCGAATAAGTGATTTATCTATAAATCAAGATACTAAGTGTGGTACAAACTAGTTTCAGACAATATAATTTTCATCTGCTTTATAATGATCGTCTCGTTAATGCTGACGTTTGTTGTAAACATAAGTTTTGAAACTTTTTTATCAGTAGAGGTGATATGTGCAATCTTTTGTTGTTTTCTGAATTCTGGATAAATTATTACTTCGAAAACATAATGCCAGGTTCTCTGAATATCCACTGCCTAATAACACGTGATTAATAATTCGTAATTAGGCAAACAGAATAAACCACTGCAAACGAAACATAACGTTGATTACCCAATGTGATACGTTCTAACAGAATCATGAGACGTTTC
The DNA here is from genome assembly GCA_011833715.1 of Carcinoscorpius rotundicauda. Classification (NCBI taxonomy): domain Eukaryota; kingdom Metazoa; phylum Arthropoda; class Merostomata; order Xiphosura; family Limulidae; genus Carcinoscorpius; species Carcinoscorpius rotundicauda. The sequence goes on along the minus strand of CM022406.1, from coordinate 44,837,403 downwards.
TTCTTTCAGAAACTTTGTAAAAGATCATGCACATAATTTCCATTATTAAATTCGTCAAAGAAATTTAAGATAGATGTTTCAGACATATCGGTACAATTATTCTATTGCTTAATATTGTGTAGCAGAATGGTGTCAGGTAAACAATTACAAATTAAATTGTGAGTGAAAAGTAATATAATGCTATATGTTAATCATTGTCTGTACTGTTATATTAATATTCTATCAATACCAAACTGATAAAAGTTTCAAGTTTTATCACATGAAGAATGATAGAATTTGTGTGTATAGAGTTGTGGTCTATATACTTATTTAAATATCACAATTCATGATGAAAAGTAACTGAATGATCTGAGTACACCAATACATAATGTTTAGTATACTCTGTTTATTAACGAACTTTATATATTGCATTCGAATATTTGGAATTATTTTTATTTTTTTGTACGAACAAGTCATAATCCATGAAATTCTGTTCCATAAGTCAGATGTATCAACTACTTTGTTCGATACAATCAATACTAAATTAAAGCTTCTACAAAATTAATCAAATATATCCAAACTTTGTATAAATCAAATAATTACAGTGAAAAAATGTTTTAAGAAGCATTTTACCCACTCTGTATTAATGTATTTCATCCAGAAAAGTAGAATACCATTAGTATGTTTTTCTTTACCACACACAAGTTCTGTTGAAGATAAATATCAAGCCTCTTTACATGTTAAAATAAGTATCTTCATTAGATTTTTAAATTATCATATCTTAGTAATTTACAGGTTATTGCTTAATGTCACAAAATGGGAAAGCCTAAGTCACTTTTAAAATCTTTTCATTTAACGATATTAATAAAAAAAGAGAAGTAGATGAAATCAGTATTCACCTTCACACATTTGATAATTGCAAATATTTTAAACTTTCAGTTGCACAGTTAAACAAATATTTTTTTTGTAATTAAGCACAAAACAACACTAGGAGTCACCTGTCAACTAGTATTAAAATTTTGATTCTAGCGTTTAAATCCAATGACACACCACTGTACTACTAGAGGGCTCCAAAAATACAAAAGTCCATAAAGGTTGAAATGTATATAGCTTTATCACTGTTTCTAATTGCATGTATAATAAACAGAATCACTATAACATAAACTGAAAAATCTTAAAACAATAACACTTTTGCTGTTAAAACACAACAGTTTCATTACTTTATGTTTTTAGAGTAATCTTGAATACAAGTTTAACACACATAATAAAATTAATTGTTAATGTACTAAATTAATTTTTTTCACCAATGGTATTTTTCATCTCTAGGTAATTTTGTAAATTATATATGAAAAACATTAACTACAGTACCAAACTGTTAATCACTTAACATTTGAGCACTTCAAATGTGATTTCAGCAATTCAAAATATTAAGTAAAGCATTTTTATTTCCTTTAACTATAAAACTTTTATTTTTTTCAGAAAAGCTTTTGTAAAATTAGAAAAGCTTTAATATAACCAAAAATTACAGACATTTTAAAAGTAGGGTAATGACAAGAAACCCTCGGGAATGGAAATTACAAATATGTAACTTTTTTTCCCCGTTTCAGCTCTGATATATTTTAACGTACAGTTATTTACAGACTGTTTTTAAAAACTTCACAACTAAACTTCTTTTCCTGAATGTATCTTATGATGTTCCTTTAAGCTATAACTCCTTACAAAGTGTTTTCCACACACTGTACAGCTGTCAGGTTCCTCCCCAGTGTGTGTGTTCTCTTGGATGTTGTTTTAATTCACCCTTTGATCCAAGGTGTTTGCCATAACCTCACAATTGTAAGATTTCTTCACGGTACATAATCTTTGATGTTTTTCTAAAGCACCTTTTGTTCCAAACTGTTTTCCACAAATTGTACAATTGTAAGGCTTCTCTCCAGTATGTATTCTTTGATGTATAGGTAATCCGCTGTTTGTTCTAAATTGTTTACCACAAACAGTACAGATGTAAGGCTTTTCCCCAGTGTGTATACTTTGATGTATAGTTAATGCACTGTTTGTTCTATATTGTTTCCCACACACTGTACAACTGTAAGGTTTTTCAAAAGTATGCATTCTTTGATGATTTTTTAAAGCACTTTTTGTTGTAAACTGTTTTTCACAAGCTGTACAACTGTAAGGCTTCTCTCCAGTATGTATTATTTGATGTATAATTAAGCCACTGTTTGTCCTAAATTGTTTCCCACACACTGTACAACTGTAAGGTTTTTCAAAAGTATGCATTCTTTGATGTTTTTTTAAAGCACTTTTTGTTGTGTACTGTTTTTCACAAGCTGTACAACTGTAAGACTTCTCTCCAGTATGTATTCTTTGATGTATAATTAAGCCACTGTTTGTCCTAAATTGTTTCCCACAAACTGTACAACTGTAATGTTTCTCCACAGAGTGTATTTTTTGATGTATTGTTAACTTACCTTTTGTTGCAAATTGTTTCTCGCACAGAGTACAACTGTAAGGTTTCACCCCAGTGTGTAGCTGTTGATGACATTTTAATTGATTTTTTGTCATAAATTGTTTTTCACACACTGCACAACTGTAAGGTTTTATCCCAGTGTGTAGCTGTTGATGATATTTTAATTGATTTTTTATCATAAATTGTTTTTCACATACTGTACAACTGTAAGGTTTCTCCCCAGTGTGTATTCTCTGATGTATTTTTAGTGTACTGTTTGCTGTAAATTGTTTTCCACACACTGTACAACTATAAGGTTTCTCACAACTATGTATTTTTTTATGATGATTTAATTTACCATGTGTTCTAAATTGTTTTCCACACACTGTACAACTGTATGGTTTCTCCCCACTATGTGTTCTTTGATGTCTAGTTAATTTACTCTTTGTTCTAAATTCTTGTTCACACACAGTGCAAGTGTGATGTTCCTCAGAAGTGTGTGTTCTTTGGGGCATTATTACCATGACGCTCAGATAATGAGTTGAGTGCCTTAACCACCTGGCCATGCTGGGCCCTATAAGAAAGAAAATCCACTGTACCATTTTGTTTCTTATAGAGGCTAAAACAATCTACACTCAGTTTTGTTTTTCACATAGGCTAAGTAACAGTATGATTAGAGGCCATCCTTTCCAAAATAAATACATGAAATAAGCTGAATATCACTGACTCTGATGTTAAGACAAACTGATGATACACTCATATGCAATAATCAAGGTGATGTAAATGTAATTTAGTTACAGTCTATTTAAGGAAGCATAAAGTATCATTTATTTTGAACCAGCTACACAAAAATGTCTCCAAACAGGGTGTTTATGTGCCTTGTGTATATTACGAGTAGCTGAGTTCTGGGTGAAAACTTTCAACATTCTTAACCCTGATACTAGAATTTAATAGTTCACTGGAACATGTACATATACAAAAATTTATTGCTATCCTAGATCTGTGCTCTTTTGAGCTTATGTAAATACACCATAGTGTGTCAATGATGATCTTTTTGCAAGGTCTATTCAAAAAAATAAGTTGTTTTTTTCTTGTACTGTGAAAAATAATTTAAGTTGACATGCTAGTCAAGTGACAAGTTGTAATGGGCAACTAAAAGTTATGTTATCTCAGTAAAAAAAACAACTATTATTTGAGTCTACAACTCTGTTAACATAAATATACTTTCTGTTAAAATGTTCTAAATCAAGGATAACTATATAGATATATATTGATAAATATCACGATTTAGACTATATTATTTAATGATATATCTTATTCTTTTATGAAATTTAGGAACCATCACTCTGATTAGAAATTGTTTGGTTTCTATATTCACCATGTAAAGTAATGGATGGGAGATGTGAGGTGATTAAAGCCCATGGCTGCAAAGGGCTGGTAGTGTTCAATAAATCATATTTAAAGAAATACATTCTCTGTATGTGTTGAAACATTAATCCACAGATACAGATTTAAATTACTAATTAAAAATTTTATCTATAAAGAACCAGGAAGATAAACACTAGTCAGTTAAAAGTTTCTTTGTTTTATTTTACGGAAAAAAAAATTTAGTTTTCTCCATTCATTATCAGGTAAACTTTATTTCACAACTATTTCTAATGTTTGTCATTTTATCACTCTATAATCTATCACATAAAAACCCCGAGTACAACTAAAAAATAAAAACACAACAAATACAGATCTACACACTTCATATTTTTTTCTTTGATTTAAATACCAATGAGAAATAACTTGAGTTGTAGAAAATACATGTACTTACCACATGGAATTTCTGTCACAGATTCTGTTTCTTTTTTAAACTCAGTTTTAGTTTTTACATTCATATAATTACAGTTTGAACTATCCAGATCATCATCATTACTGTCACTCAACTTTGAAATAATACCATCTTCTGACAGATCACCAGACTGCTCTGTTTTCTCCTGGACAAATACAGTATAATATTAAACAGCTAGTGTTATCGTCACACACAGTCTCTACAGTTTACTAGTTTGAAATAATATAATTAATCAACCTAATGCTCGGAACTAATGTGTAAACAGCACTAAACCCATCTAAATACTTACCTTTTTCTGAAATTTTAGGACTTTAAATATGAAGAAATCTTTTAATCTGATATTTTACTTTCACATAGCTTGCTGAAACTGCAATATGTATATTCTAAAATATTCAACAAATATATGTTTGTAACCATTTGAAGTGTCAACTTTTTGTTGTTGCCATTATAATGTTTCTCATTAAACTTCCATTCACATCTAACTAAAATGTAAACTTCAGATACATTACACACCCCTCTACACCATTAACAGCTGGGAGTCTCCTAGTAGAGCAGCAACCAGTGAAAGACTGCATCTTTCTGAAGAAGGGAATACCTTATGGGTTTTTAATGTTAGCTTAATGTGATAACAGACCAAAAGTCATGAAGGTAGTTACATTTTGTCAAAGTGGGTGAAATTTTATAATGTACAGCATGAATAAGGCTTCGACATATTTTACTTTAGTCGTACATATCAGGTCAATACTATAATAGTAGACAAAAGTAACCCTCACGTGCATTCCAAGATAAATCCCAATCTTGTCCAGCTGGGAACTACTCAACAGATATTAGGAATTGTTGTAATATACTACACTTATATCTCAAATCGTGAGTGTGCCCAATTTATTGCTCATTGCACAAAAACCACCACTTGCAGATAAATCCCATTTCCATTTCAACAGCAGTTTGAGACTGAAGAAGTCATAATCCTTTTGGATTCCATTACCAGAAGGAAGAGAAAGTCATATATGTTAAAATATAAGTGTGCACGAACTAACGTCATCAGGCCCCATCATCCGGAAATGGGTCATCACAAAAAGACATTGTAATGGGTTACCACTACTAAAAGCAACAAAGTAAGAGTGAATAATTATATTTATTTCTGTCCAATTTCTTTTTTCTTGTGCAGAATGTTAAAATGGTCAAGTCAGTTATGTACACATGTTCTCAAAATGGAACATCATCTCAACAGTGGACACCAAGCAAGAGTGGATTAATTAAGATACCTGTATTTCCCTGCTTGACACAAAATTTGAATAAACAATTCCCATGAGATAAGTATAACCATTCAGTGAGATCTGATGACACCAGATAGAGGAATAACAATAATGAAGGAAGAAATAGGATAAAAACAACTAGATCCAGGAAGCCAATATATTTTGAAAATGGAGGGGTTACGGAAAAATTAATCAGGCTTTATACATGGATGAAGAAATGTGGCAGTAAATAAACAAATCCAACTGATCAAAGTAACTAGAAAACCAAAAAGAACTGAAAAAAACAAGTCTGAAAATTGGGAATATCATGGAAAACCAAACATATGATCACACACTAAAACACACAAGGAATACTGCCCATGGAGGATGTTTCACCCTCCTATTGGTGAAGGGATATTGCATTATGATAATTATGACGTCGACCAGCTAAACGACTGTAGACACACAAACATGGAAGTTTAAGTCTTTGAGCAGGTGCATGAAATTCCAGAGGTTGTATAAGAGGTTGTAGGTCAGAGGTAAGTAACATTTCTGAGATTAAATTTACTTTATGCACAACTTTTAACATATTTTAGAAATGAGATTTTAAAAGAATATAAGCATATTTTCAAATAGGAAGTACCCATGCAAATTATCTGATAAAACTTACGATGCATATTATACACACACACACACACACACACGAACACACTTAAATAACCAAAAAATCAAATTACTTCATCAGTACCACAGAATTTCATTTTAATTCCTCATGTTTATTTGCTAAGCTGTATTTGTGTCTAATAAAAAATATGAAATCTTTAACACACTGAACACCCAACTTATAAGCTCTAAGGTTTTCTTGAAAGAAAAAGGATGTCATTATATTTGGAAATGGCTGAGTAGATCACTAAGGGGATATTCTGAGCTTTTGTATGGTTATTCACATGCCATATACAAAAGTATGTGTATATGACAAACCATTTTCAAAAATGGAAAGCAGTAACTAGGTGAGATGAGGAAAGTGCCAAATTTGATTCACTAAATACAGTGATAGCTTAGCAAATATAAAAAAGGTTTCATTTTATATTATAACTTTCCAACTTGGTAACGGTAACTTGAATTCTTAATTTGTATAAATCTATGAACGTTGTATTTTGATATGACGAACATCTCTTTTGAACCACTGAATTTAATGTACCACATGACACACAAAATTCAATGTTTGGCTGTATTTAATATTTACTTTCAATTAAATAAACTATGAACTGGAGAAATGCAGAAAGCTTTTGTGCAGAGCCACAAAGCCCACAGATGATGAAAGGTGTCCAGCATTTTTATGTCTGAGGTCCTTGTAGACCCATAGTCCAGTTTATAATGAAACATGGCATAACAGATCTTGAGCACAGAACATCATTCTGCTCCACAAGATTTATAAGATAGGATACGGAGGATTTTCACTGCTCTTATACACGTGACTTGTAGCTGTTTGATGTGAAGAATGAAAGCAAGCTCACAGTCATAAATAAACCAAGAACTTTGCTTCAGAGACCAGGGGAAGAACATCATTACCATTTGCTGTGGTCCACTGCAACAAACAATTGAGGACAGTCTGAATATGCCACTTAATAAATTTCATGTTTGACAACCAACAATAAATGTGGAAGTTGTCCACAAAGAACCAGTTTGCAACAGTAGCAGGAAGTTGTGTAGTGATAGCATTAATCTTAATACCAAAAAGTGTGAAACTGATGACACAGCTCTGAGGGACTCCAAGTTCTTGTGGAAAAGAACATGAAAGTGTCAAGCCCACACAGACTTCTGAATAAAACAGGAAAACAGTTGTGCAATCCTTAGTAGTCTCCTAAGCCTTATCAAGGTGAAAGAACACAGAAATAGGATATTCGCTCTTCAGGAAGGGTTCCTTGATACACATTTCAAACCATATGTCAGATTGTCTGCTGTTTAATGCTGTAAACAAGGCCAACAATGTGTGGGAGAGAGAGGTTGTTTGAATTGAGGAGAAAAACAAGGTAAGCATTAAACATCTTCTCTAAGACCTTATAAAGACAGCAAATGAAAGCAATCAGACAATAATTAGGAGGAATCTTTGGATTCTTTCCAGGCTTAAATTAAAAAAAAGTAAACAATAGCCTTTTGCCAAGCATCAGGGAAAACATTTTCCTTCCAGATACAATTAAAAACAACTTAAAGAATATCAAGAGAAGCAGTAGAAAGATGGCATATCTCATAGTGAACATCATCAGGTCTGACCAATGTTAAGCTAGACTGATGAGGAACAAGTCTGAATTCCAGTGGTGTAAGGAGGTGATTATAGTTGTAGAGACAATCAGCTTGAAAGGAAAGAGACAACTGCTCAGCCTCAGACTTGATGACTAAGAAAGCACGGTAAGAAACAGAAGCAGTGGATGCACAAGAAAAACTCTCACCACTCTCACCAAGTGTCAAATAATATTTTGTAAACCATCATCTTCGTGGCTATTAGAGAGCAAAATGGAAATGAGATGGAAAGCATACATCATGACAAATGTCATGACTAATCCCACTATTTGTTGGTAAAAGAGTATCCCAAGAGTTGAAGATGGGTGGTGATGACTAGCTGCCTTCCCTCTAGTCTTACACTGCCAAATTAGGGATGGCTTATGCAGATAACCCTTGTGTAGCTTTGTGTGATATTAAAAAAAACAAGGTTTCAGTGCCTCCAGGCAGGCAGAGCTCCATCATAGATAAGGATGCCTTGATAAACATAACTAGATCTTCTTAGGAATATGGTAAGCACCTGTCTCAACAAATGTCAGCCACTTCAAACAGAGAGGACTGCATCCATTGATCTTCCAGAACACACAGGAATAAAATCCTAAAAGAACTTCAATAACTCTCTCCACTGTTCCCTTTACCAACATACCTCTGTTAACCATGAATCAAAGTTCTGAAATCCAATGATCTGTAGGAGATGGAAACACTATCTGTTTGAGGGAGGGATACTTGTAGCAGAGATGTGAACTGAATGACTAGTCTTCATACAAGAGTGTGTGGTATCCATGAATCAATGGTAAAGGTTTTCTACAGATCCAGAAATTCTTGAAGCCAAGGCCCCATAGATCTGCAAGATAGAATTAAAACTGAGCAAATGAACCTCATGGATATAGACAAAATCTGTTCTTGGTACCAATGGTTCAAGGGGCTGATGTAGGGGATGGAACTATGACCTCACGTTAAAAGGAAAGTTAAAAACCAACAATAACAGGGATAAATACAGAAAGTTTGCAATCTGTCAACTACAAATATTAAATATGAAACACTAGTGAATTAGCAATATTATTGTTGCAAGAAGACCTGAAATGAGTTTATTCATGGCAATATGGCAAACTTGTGAATTTCTTCACCTTGTAACTATAAATGTATTGTTATCGATTATATAAACTGTACTTTCAAGACACAATTACAATTATATATTATCTTCAATACCACAATGTAAAAGTTTTAATCTACAAATTACCTCAGTTTTCACTGTTTCTCCATCACAGTTATCTTCTTCCTCCTGTTTTATCATATCAAATTTGAAAATGGGATGTAGAGATCTTTCTTCTATGTAATCAGCTGGACCTGTAGCTAGGAATACAAACACTGTAGATTTCTCTATAACAAGATGCAATATTATTTATCATAATCAAAATCAATACAATATATTTAGCTAGACAAGCCTCTTCTATAGTCCCTTTCTTGATGTACTAGTGTATAAGAAAAAAAAAAAAACTTTCAGAAAACAGACTAGCATGCAGTCTGTTTCAATCCAGAATGTAGTTGGTTGAACATTCTCAAGTCAAGGAACAATGTATCTATACCCAGTACTTGAAATTTTTGAATGAAGAAATATAGTAATTAAGTGAAGAGTACTTTTGGAGTTGAAATGCACATCAACCAAAATTGATAAGTCTAGCAAACTGATGCAAGCAGTCAATTCAACAGGTACACATGAAAAATCAAAAAGAAGAATAAAGTAAAACAGTAAAAAACTTAACACAATGTTGCATCCCTTCATCCCTCATGACTGGAATTACAAGTCAATCACTAAAGAATAGATGTTATGTTTCTAATGTCTTGAAATGCTATGCTGAGGTGGAAAACCAACCAATAACCTCTGCCAGAGGGTATCACTCTCTAACGGAATACCAGCACAGATAGTATAGCTTCTACAACAGTTTTATAAGTACATTTACCTCATATATGGATGAACTGCCTAAATAAACACAGTTTCATGCTTCAAGAAAAGACATACAGATTTCATTTTACACAGAATTTAAGTGGCCTTAAGTGCTTGGCTTAAAGAATTAAAAAAAAAAGGGATGTATGATTTGGAAATTCTTAAATACAACCTGTATGTTGAAATTTCATTATGTATCACTTAATAATTTGTTAATAGCATCACTGTAACACAATAAAGTACCATAATATTGATAATTGACAAAGTACATTCTGAAGGGGTTTGTTAGTTTTAAGAAAACCATGATGAATCACAGAAATAGCCAAGTCTTTTGTAAAAGTATTCATCATGCCTAAAATATCCGAGTTGTTTTAAGAAGTAACCATTGCCATAACAAGGGATTCTGGCAGAGTTGGTGAAACAGAATGTTGCTACCAATATGAGAGTAATTCTAAGATTGTTACCCATAGCATCAATTCACTCATTTTGTAACTTTTAAGATTTTCGAACAATTTCCAAGTTTTAGTTATTAACTGTATCAATATAGACATTATACTTGCTAATATAATTCAGTATGTTAAAAATGTTATTAAACTAACCTCATCGAAATATTTTAAAAGCTATAGAACTTGCTGTTTTTAATGTTGAGCTAAACTGATTCTCCTGGTTTCAGTGATGCAAACTGTACTTTCAATGTCTTTGTTGTATTACCAGATAGTATATTCAAAGAAAATTAGTTGAAGAACAAGAAAGCTTGAAGCATTCATTTCAGAATCTGATAGCAGTTGTAGACAAAATTATTATTCTATTTAAGATTCAGGGAGAGACATTGATGATCTGTGAATTCAACAAAACTAGTCTGCTGAAGAAAAAGTGGTGACGAATAACAAAACAGACCTCTATATCATTTTTCTTTCACTAAAATTTATTTTTCAGGGTGAAAGAAATTTACAAGTAAAACATTTGATTGATGTTAAGCACAAAACTATGTTATGGATTATCTGTGCTGTGTCCATATTTATAAGATTCATTTGTCAAAGAGATGCTTTTAGTGCAAATTGTTTCTAATTTCAATATTATAAACAAGTTTTTATCTAAAGTTGTGAAAATGCATTTGAATAATCTCTAAAACCTCTTAAATTAATGATTTTTTTTCCTGAAAAACTTCAAATTTCATTCTTTCTTTTCTCAATCTAACTCTAAGGTCAACTTGACCAACCTCTTAGCCATAATAAAATACATGAAATTAAACTAAACTACCCTTTGAATAATGACTGCAAATTGACACGAGATACCAAAGCTGTGTATGCTATATAGCATAAATATTTGTAACAATAGATATCAGTTTACACTTTTTACTACCCTTTGTAGTATCTGTCCAATGGATAGTATACTATCCAGTAGTGTCCAATGGATAATCCTGCCACATCATGAGTAAATCACACAACATGCATCTCCATTACTGAATCAAATTACGTAATACAAAAGTTCATTGTGAGAATATCCCATGAAGAATCTTTTACTGCTATTCTTATCATATTTCATTATCTTATCTCATCTAACTTAGGCTCCTAATTTTTAATTCTAATACTTTTATAATAATAAATAAAGAATAGATATGTAGAATCAAAATTACAGTACTTCCATGGGTCTTCTGGTTTTTTTTAGTCTTGTATTGACAAAAATTAAGCATTCTTTCTATACAAACGGTACTAGGACACTAAATTTTAATTTTATTAAATAATGCACCTAGATAAACAGAGTAATAATGCATCAAGAAGATAATGCTCTATAATGATTATCTTGTAGTTAGAGGCTAGAAAAATTAAGGACTATGAAAATAATGTCTTCTAATATATTAAAAATTCTTACTGTATTAAATATACATTATAAATACTGTAGTGCAAAATATTACAGTGAACTATTTGCAATCTGTGAAGATGATATGGCAGATGTGTCCCATTTCTTTATAAAATTCAGATCTTACATATTATTTGATTTAATACCAATGTTTTAATGCCAAATTTATTCACAAATAAAATAAATAATATTTTGGATGAAACTAAAATGATGTGATATGCACAATTTGATCAGCCATGGTAAGAAGGTTTACTTATCACTGATTTCTTGTAAGAAAAAGTCTGTATTGGGATAAACATGTTAGTAACATAAAAATCTCTCTACTGCCACAAAAGAAAACAACATAAGAACAACTGCTGAAATAAATCTTTTGAAGTTTACCTAAAAACATAATGACTTATGAATTGATATGGTACACAATAAGAAATAATAAAGTGTAAGTAAATTATAGTTTATGTTATAAAACTCTAAAATAACCACAAAAATCAAACTACTAAACCTAACTTTACGAACAAGCATCCTTCATACAGGATATAAAACCATCCATAAAAGAAAAAAAAATAACAATGAAGAACTCTGCTAAATTTGAACAGGCAAATTGACAGTTAATATTAAGAAACTGAAAGATGTTCTCTATACACACATACTTACTACTTGTTATTGTGAAACTTTCATCTTCATTCTTCTCCAATTTAATATCCAAATCTTCTGGCTTCTCATCATAAAATGGTTCAACCTTCATATTTAAGACTTCCATGATTACACAGAAACTTTAGCCTAACATTCTTGTCGAAACTTGGTGTTTCATGGAAGAGATAAATTAGACTTAAATGTTACTTCATTCAAAAATGTTAGAAATATAAATATATATGAACCTCAAAATTCAAATTATTTCACTAACTTCCATAACTAACTTTCAGCAAAATTTTCCTTCTACCTCAAAAGAAAAATGGTGACAACAAAATTACCAGACGAAGTATAGAATATAACGTGCAACTAAACGGTTAGAAGCAACCAGAAACACAAGAAAAACACGAAGTTTAACAACGATACACTTAGTGATGTCGAAAATATTTTAAATAGAAGAGCGAACAACGTTTCGACCTTCTTCCGTCATCGTCAGGTTCACAAAGAAAGAGGTAGCTGACCGGAAGCTGACCACATGTTTGGAAGGGGTTGTGTAACTGAGTGTCGCAATGTAGAGAGCGGGGTTAGATGTTTGAATATATAATTTTATCTATAATATTAATATAGGTATAATGGCGTTCCTTTATATTGGTTTATTTTGGGTTTAAGTTGTTGTATAAGTAAGGCTTCTTTAATTTTGCGTTTGTTTATGTTTCTTTCTTTATTTAGTATTTTCTATGGTTATGTTGTGTTTATTTGACTTACAGTGTTCGAAAACGTGTGAAGGTGACTTTTCATGTTCTTTGAATCTGGTTTCCATTTTTCTACTTGTTTCTCCAATATAAAGAAGTCGTGGCAGTTATCACATTGTATTTTATAAATAATGTTGGTGTGGTGTTTGTCAGTGTAGTTCTTCCATCGTATAGACCTCAGTTTTGTGCCTGGTCTTTGAATAAATTTAGTATTAACTGGAATGTCATATTTTGTTACTAGTTTGTGGAGGAAACTTATTGATGTTGATGAAGTATTGTTTTAGTTTGTCTAATTCATCGTTAATTTTATCTGGTGAGCGTAGTTTTATGGCTGTGTTTATCTGGTTTCTTAGTATGTTGAGTTTTTGTTTTGTTTCATGTGCTGAGTCCCAAAGAATGTATAGTCCAGTATGGGTGATTTTTCGGTGGATTTCTGTTTTGAATTGTGTGTCGGTTCTTATAATTTTGAGGTTAAGAAATGATATTTGATTGCTTTCTTCCTGTTCACATATGAAGTTAATGTTGGGATGTATGGAGTTAATGTGATTGAAAAAATTAAGTATGTGTTATGAAGATTTAAATCCCACAACCGTGTCATTTACATATCTGTACCAGTATAGTGGTGGATGCAATGCTGTATTAATTGCTTGTGTTTCAATTTGTGTCATAAAAATATTTGCTGGAACTGGTGATACTGGGTTGCCCATGCTTAGGCCATTTGTTTGTATATAGTTTTGGTTGTTGAACATGAAGTTTGTCTTTATTGTGGTGAATTCTACGAGGGTTGCTAACTGGTTACTGGGAATGTCTATCGTTGGGTTAGGGTCTCGGATATAGAGTTCTAAGGCTATCTTGCAGGCTTCTGTTATTGGAACTTCTGTAAAGAGGGATATAACATCGAAACTGGTCATTAAGGCTTTATGATTAAGTTGATTTAGATTAGACTTGAAATTAAAAGAGTCTTTGATGAATGAGTTGGCTGATGTTACATATTTGGAAAATGCCCATGCTATGTATTTACGAAGATTGTAATTAAACAATTCATATGTTGACAATATTGGTCGTAATGGACAATCTGGTTTATGAGGTTTGGGGATGCCGTATATTTGCGGTGTGCGTGAGTCGGTATTACGTAGGTAGGAATAAAGTGTTTGTGAAATTGTGCTGGCTTTTAACTTACCTGTTACCATTATGTCTGAACAAGCATACAGTACACCACTATTAACAGTACACGATCGTTAAGATACTAAGAAATTTAAACCAACGAATTATTAACAGAAGAAATGACATCAATTTTATTCAACAATGTAGAAAGGAACAACTAACCCCTAATTTTGTAAAGGTAAAACTTTCAAAAATTTTTAATAAATACACAAACATTATCCAAAATTTACAGAGAGAAACTACTTAAAGCCATGTTTAACACAAAATACAAAGAACTACATGACTTACAAAAACAAAAAATGAGCTTAGACCATCAACTAGAATGCTGTATTAAACCAGAGATTTACGGACTTATACAACGAAACATAAACCAAATAAATACTAAGAACGACAGAGACAAAAAGATCTGCCACAACAAAAAACTAAGATGTAAACAACAGAAAAGACACCAAAACGACAAACCGTTGACTAACCTCATAATTAAAAGATCCGACCGACAATTAAACACAGACGAGATACATCTACTTAACAAAGGACTCAACTAGGCAATAGCACCTCGGTACATTCCAACCATAGAAATCAAAACATGTTTAGAAGACCTAGCCAGGAGACTAGTGATACTTTCTACAAAAAACAAAAACACAGAGAAAAACCAAAAACAACCAACAGAAAGAAGACAACTTAGACAATTTTATTGACATCCAACAGTCAAACATCCCAGGTAAAATTACAAATTTATATTTTCCAGAAACACCTAAAAACAACACCTTAAACGATTTTTTCAAAGAATTTTCTCACAAAACCATCAACATAATTTCACAAAACAGAAAACTGAAAAACAACCTTACAAAAAGAGACATTAATTCCATTAAAAACCTAAAACAAGAGAGAAACATAAAAATTCTAAAAGCAGATAAAGGTAACGCTATAGTAATAATGAACACGAATGAATACATACAAAAAATGAATAACATCCTGTCAGACACGAACAAATTTAAACCAATACACACAAATCCAACAAAGACACACGAGGCGCAACTGATCAATTTACTACTACAAATGATAAAAGCCATCTTAGCGAGATGAATTTTCCTGATTAGGCGACTCAAGCTCAGAATGTCTCCCAGCACGCGTTAAGATGGCGAAGAAAGAAAAAATACATATATATGTAAGAGATTTATCGTTATTTCTGATGAAATGAACAAGAAAGTCAACATTCTTAACATTCAAAAATAATAACAATTAGTTATTTAATATATTTATTATTTGTTTGTTTTCAATTTCGGTAAAGCTACACGAGGGCTATCTGCATCAGCAGTCCGTAGTTTAGCTAGTTGGGCCACTCTTTTACCAACGAGTAATGGAATTACCCGTGACGTATAACGCCCTCACAGTTGAAAAAGCGAGCATCTTTTGTGTTACGGTGATTCGAGCCAGCGTCCCTCAAATTATGAGTTGAGCCCCCTAATTACCTGGCCATGCCAGGCTAATTTTATATACACATATATCCAAAGGTGAAGTAAGCTCGTCGCAGAGGGTGTTATTCCCCTATATATATATTCATATTTGACCGGATTTGTATTTGTTAATAATGTTAATGCTGACAAAGTTTCTGTGTTTTATTTACCTTGAGTGTTTTCCGAAGTATTTCATTTGGAACATGTCAATGCTACTCTCTTTACCATAAATTTACTATATGTAGAGGCGGCGCGAGGCGCTGTTATTTGTTATTTTGAATTAAGCACAAAGCTACACAATGGGCTATCTGTGCTCTGCCCACCACGGGTATCGAAACCCGGATTTTAGCGTGTAAGTCCGCAGACATACCGCTGAGCCACTGGGGGGCGCGAGGCGCTGGCACACGGGTCTCGTGTTCCCGGCAAGTGTCTTGAAAAATGATAATAGAAAAACCGTGATGAATGTCAAAGAAAATTCTCTTGCTTATGAACCCCAACGTCGAATATTTTAAGCACTTGGCGACATCTGATTGTTCTTACTAAAACTTTTTTATCTGGGACAATGAACTAAACGTGTCTTGAAATTTCGACTAGGATTTTTTTTTTTTGGTTTAATGTACATTAATATTTGTTGTGCTTTGTAATTATCTCAACAACAGAAAGGCCCCGGTATGGCCAGGTTACGTCACTCAACTTTTAATCTATAAGTCGCGGGTTCGGATCCCCGCCACACAAAAACATGTTCTCCATTTCAGTCGTGGAGGCATTATAATGACACAGTCAATCCCGCTATTCGTTTGTAAAAGAGTTGTCGGTTAGTGGTGATGACTAGCTGCCTTCCCTCTAGTCTTACACTGTTAAATTAGGGACGGATAGCGCAGATAGCCCTGGAGTAGCTTTTTGCGAAAGGCCTGGCATGGCCGAGCGCGTTAAGGCGTGCACTCGTAATCCGAGGGTCGCGGGTTCGCGCCCGCGTCGCGCTAAACATGCTCGCCCTCCCAGCCGTGGGGGTGTATAATGTGACGGTCAATCCCACTATTCGTTGGTAAAAGAGTAGCCCAAGAGTTGGCGGTGGGTGGTGATGACAAGCTGCCTTCTCTCTAGTCTTACACTGCTAAATTAGGGACGGCTAGCACAGATAGCCCTCGAGTAGCTTTGTGCGAATTTCCAAAAAACAAACAAACAAACAAGCTTTTTGCGAAATTCCAAAAAACAAGCAACCAAACTGACGAGTTCTGGTATCACGCGAAAGGCCTCTAAGAGTTAAATTTACGGAAGACAAAAGATAGACCTGAAATGTTACTTTTGTACACCTCTTATTTCGAAAACGCAATGTGTAAAGAAAGGAGAATGTGGGAGAAAACATGATTTTTGTAATATATTTTAGGACTCGCTATCTTTCAGTTTTATACCGTAATATTTAAAAAATATAAGATGTTATTACCGAGAAACATCGTCACCTACCGGCATTTAACAGAGTTTCGAATTTTATTTGATAGTCAACATAGTTTAAATAAAGGAAAACGTTCCCTCACAAGCATGTTAGCATTCTTTGAAAAGGTTACTGCTAGTGTAGATTTGGCGTATATTTTCAGAAAGAATTCGACAAAATGTCACATGAAGGGTTTGTTTAAAATGTTATCTCCACTGATGTGGGGGAAAATAAGCAAATTAGAAGGGTGACTGGATGGAAGAGAGATGTGAAACTGGATTAATGCCACAACCTCAGAACGTTTGCTCATTTTGATGTACATCGATAACACAGATGAAAAGATGGCTAATCAGTTACTTAACTTTGTTAATTATATTAAGGTGTTGGTGGCTGTGAAGATACTGCTGCTGATTTACAAATGGATTTAGATCATGTAGTGAGTTCGGTAAATAAATGGTAGATGAGCTTATTATCATTTTCACCCACACACATTATCTTACATTTATTATTAAAATTATAGATACAACCTAAAATCCTATTTGCCCTACCACTAGCAACAGCATACTGCTTATATCTACTGAATTTTGAATACAAGTTTAAAGAAGTTACAATTTCACTGTGTAGGTCACTGGTTAGGCCACATTTGGAGCATTGTGTTCAGTCTTTGGCTCATTATCAAAGGAAAGACATTGAATTGTCAGAAATAGTTCAGATAAGGGTTACTATAATGGACAAAAGGACTGTCATACCAGAAGTTGAAACTTCTCATTTTGTTTTCTCCTGAAAAAATGAAGAATTGAAGATGTATCTGATTGAGATGTCTAATAATTACATAGGGAATTGATAGTTGTTGATTTATCACAGTTTTCCCATTTAACAGTATGACTAAAGGGTAGAAATATAAATGTTAGTAGAATAGGAGTCATCTTCAGCTAAGACACGTTGATTTTTCTAACAGGGTGGTTGGCTTTATATACTTGTTAAGGGCTAACTCTGAATTTTTTCAAAATTACTTTAATTTGTTTAATAGGATGGCACAGCCGAGGTGGACTAATAAACCTCATATTCCTCCAAACGTTGTGTTATATGTCATAGTAAAAAGTTTGTAACGAGCGCCATTATTAAATTTTGTGAATTTCTTTTTGGTGAACCCTTTTTTGTGAGAAATGTGTCATTGGCAAAGGATATGACGAATATGTGGTTGTTAAAAGCCGACTTGTTTTTTGTTTTTTTTTCTGAACGAAAGGACCTAATACACAACGTGGGGTTCAAAAACACATCAGGCTTAATACTGCTGTCTTTTGACAAGAGTACATAGGACATACGGTTAATGATTAGAATTTCACTGAATGCAAATATTGAACGATATGAAATAATCACAATGCCCGTATCTTATTATTCCAATAATGATAAACCACAGAACACAGTTAAAATACGGGGATGCTATAACATCGAGGTTTCAGTCCAATGTGCATTACATAACCGTTTTCTCTTATTAACTGACAGCTTCTATGGACAATAAAAATTCACCACAAAAATCATGAATTTTTAGAATTACTAAGCAATCCCAAAATTACCACACCGTTTCAAGAAAATTAATGCATTCTGAAAATTATACTTCATTGGACAGGAAAAATTGTTAGGCTTAACTCTCCCAAACCAAGTTTTGTATCGTTTGTAACACAACCCTGAATTTTACACCACCGTTAGAAATCAGAAAATAAAACTAAAGTAAACAATGATGGTACCGTTTTTATCTGTCTACATCAAGAAGATGAAATTTTATGTCACAATATGTATATATATACACGTCACTATTAGCTAATAGAACATGACTAAAACCTAACTTACAGATTAAATATAAACGTCTGTTTAGAAGAAACGCGTAGGTACCAAGATTACTGCATCCTTTCTAAAAGCATGCACGTTGACGTCACTAGGCGAACAATAAAGTATAACTGCTGTGTGTAATATATCTGAGCTTTTTACACGATGTTAGAAGTGGGAGAGGGAATTAAATGTGTTATATTCCCCACAAGAACACATCCCTTATCTCAGTACGTATTTTGATGTTTATTCCGGCTGGTAGGTAATTTAGTCTATTTAAAAAAATAATCTATTGCTATTCTAATAACAGTGGGCAGACATCCCCTATGTAATTTACGCTTAAATGGCTATAACGTCTTCAGCTCAGAGGTACGGTGGTTAAACTCTTGAATAACCTCTAGAGGGCATTACTTGTTTTGATTTGTGATTTATACTGGGCAGTGTCTCTTTGCTATATACGAAAAATAGCCATATGAAAATTCTAGAACGAAACAATTTTCAGCAAAATAAAAATATGGTTATGTATGTTGTAAGGCAATGAAATAAAAACACGTATATATTACATTAAATGACCTCATTTGCCCTTTTTAATGTTATAAAAAATACTGCCACTTATTAATGTTTGTCCCTGCATTCATTTTATTAAATTACAATTTTCGTTTGCGTAAAACTTTAGCAAAGAAAGCACTACTGTTAGTTTTATCTTTTTATTTATGACCAAGTAAATATTCTACAAACAATAAGGCCTTAGTAATTGAAACTATATAAATTGTATGTTTTACCCTTTCAAGTTATAAATTTAAGACACTGAATGCTAATACAAGTTTCTCAAACGAGAGGACAGTGATTTGAAATAACGACACAACATCTGAACCGTTTCATCACAGATAACTACAAACTTAAGATTATATAGCCAGTACTTAAGTATCACGTCCAAACTGCCTCATAAGGTAGTTATGGAAAATACCTAGACCATATAATTCCAGAATTTTTAAGACACCACTGGTTACAGAGGTGAAACATCCACTAAAAAAAGTATATGTGAAATTCGTTCTATTCCGTTAGATATGAAGAGGTTAAATGACAAGTTAACATTTGCTGAAATGTGAAACAAAGTTAGTTTTATGTAAACACCTGAATAACATTTAAATATGTGCTCCTTCAAAAATACTTTATTCAAATCTTATGTCTGTGCAACTGGAGTTCTTCAAATAGTTATCAAATATCATCAGTTCTTAAGTCTCTCTCATTCCAATAACTGTAACGTCTGACTATTTTGTAAAAGTGTTATAAATTTAAATATTTATTATTGTAGTGTGAAATCTTAAGCTTGTACGTAAAAGATTTATGACGACTAAAAAATATAGAAAACCATGCTTGACTACAATGGTTTGATCAAATTTCATTAAGAAAATTGTTGATTTCGGACCAAAAGTATAGAAATCTTTTTATCTGTCACAAACAACTGCTGGAGAGGCCTTTTGTTTAATACTAAAACTTATCAGCTGGGCTGGAAGAAGCAGCACAAGAAACTTGGTATGATGTGGGAAAAACGTGCGGCAGACGTGATACATAGTTGATTGAAATGTTTATTGAATGAACAATCAAAACAAATGGAAATGGAGTGCTGACTCTGTCAAAATTGGAAAAAAACAAAAGGAATCATACACACACAAAAACAACAGCTTTGATATAATTTTATCTCAATATTTTTACACTTATATATTTCATTTTGAACCTTGTACATAAGAAACAGTGGTTTATGTTCTAATAAATACTTATGGATTCATAGAAGCTGTGTATCATATGCTGAACTTATTCCATAGGCTCATCTTCTGTCACCACCTGCAGAAAAGTTTAAAAACTGAATAATTTTCTATTCGAATACAAATTATCTACCTCCAAATTAAGCTGTCTATAATTTATCACTGCACCTAACCAACATCTTATTATTTGTATATATTAATTGTTACACATTGACTTATGTTTTCTAAGCCATGCAGCACAAACTTTGTGACAGGTTTGTTGATGTACGATGATACATGACAGCAAATGTTTTGCTTACAACTGAATTTCTTAATTATTAATAGCTTTTCCACAAATATGTTCACATTAACACCAGCTAATATTGGAATCAATTAAGACATTAATTAATAAATATGTTCTGGTAGTTGCAATTCATTTTCTGCAAATAATTACTGAAGAATAATATGTATATGTAATAAGAATTTTTAAAAAAGTTATAGTATTGTATATATAATGCTATTTATCATACATATAATACTAGTTATGAGACTTGAAGCTAAAAATCACAAGTTGATTATTCTTGATGTTTCTAAACTGTTTGACTACAGTCCTACTAATATCCTGTCGTGTTTAGATATAGTTTAAGGTTTAGATTTTATGAAATCATTAGTTGGTTATTTTTGATGTTTCTAAACTGGCTACAATTCCACTAATATCCTGTAATGTTTGGACACAGTTTAAGTTTAGATTTTATGAAATCATTAGTTGCTTATTCTTGATGTTTCTAAACTGTTTAGTTACAATTCCACTGATATTTTTTTGGCTTAGAGAGATTTTAATGTTAGGCCTAAATTCACAAAGTAAGCCAAAAACGAAAATTAATATTTATAAAATTAATCCTAGCTGAAAGGACACAAAAAGATATGTAGGTATAAAAAAGTGTACAATATTTTAACAATTATTTAATGAATACACTAAGATAATAAATTGTAGGAATCGGTTATTATTTACACAGACATAAATATGCTAACTTGTCCAATTACTATATGTACATATTATATTCAGTAAAACATGATTAAGCCAGAAACTGCATAGGGCAGAAACTTGTATAAGCTGGAAATATCAAAATTTTCAATGTTATCTTAAATATTTTCTTATGTTGGAATGCAGACAGAAAACTATCTTTCACCTACCTCACATATCAACAAGTAGGATTAGAACCCGAGTTAGGCAGGAAAAATGTTTCTGAATAAATATTAATATTCTTACTTAATTTATAATTTCTTCAAATATTTATAAATCCTTGGTTTATCAATAATTTGTTTAAACATTAATAAATTCTCAGACATTTTGTTACAGCAAGTATTAGTTAAATATTCTGTTCTTTTTCTGCCATCATTATTTTTGCAGTTAAATTAGGTTCATGATTTGTAGAAATACGTTTCTCTTAAGTGCAAAATTCTACTCTTCAATTAATTATCATGAAAAAAGTAAATTCCTATATTCCCGAACTTCAAAATTTAGGTAAAATTCACCATGGATAACAGGTAAGTGAAAATCCACGCTGTTTCAAAACTACAAGAATCAACTTCCTGTGAAATGGAAAGCGAATAATAAAGCATGGATAACAAGTGTTATATTCGAGGGAGTTTTGAACAAATTAAACAAAAGAATGGAATAAGAAAATAGGAATATTCTACTTTTCCCAGATAATGTAACTTGTCACCCAAAAGTTCAACTTTCAAATGTTCGTTTAGTCTTTCTACCTCCATGTACAACATCAGTTCTACAGCCACTAGATAATGTAATTATACAGTGTATAAAATTGAAATACAAATAACTGATGCTTCAGTATATTATTGTGAACACAGACGACTGTAAGAGAGCATCTGAAATGACCATGAAAATTGACGTGTTAGACACAATTGTATTTTTAAGTTATTTAATCAAATACATAATAAAGTGCTTTCAAAACTGTGGATTTATTCTTGATAATGGTGGAGATTGTGTGAAAGTTGTTTGTTATGACGATTCTAGTGAAATCCAAACTCTGACTGAGAAGATTGATGCAGATGATTCTGTGAACGTTGACAAGAATGTTTTAACAGAAACTGATCAAACTGATTTAAAATCTGTAATAGAATCTCAAGATGGTAACAATGTGAGAGATTCAGAAGATGAAAATGGAAAAAATAGTGAGGAAATAGAAATTCATACTTCATTGCAAGTGTTAAGTTATATTAACATTATCAAATTTTATGCAAAAATGAAGGGGGAAGTGAACTTCAAGAAAAGGCTGTAGAATTAGCGTTATCTTTTAGCCACGTGAGATAGCCAATTAAAAACACGAAACAGCTGAAATTGGATACTTTTTCAAAATAAATTTAAGATTTTGTGTATGTATGTGTATTTTGGATGTCTATTTTTGTTCTTATTCTAATAAATATAACAAAAACAGCATAATAATGTTATTCACAAACGTCTTACTTCCCTCAAGTCAAGCAAGTATAACGTTCCTCTCAAAAAGTAAATATAATTAAGTAAATGCATGTTTACCTGATTAAGCCGGAAATTTTACTGTCTCGTGCGATTTCACCTTAGACAGATTTTACTGTATAATACATTCAAAAAGTACCTTATACTTACTAGATACTGGACTTTCATTGTCACTGACATATTTAGTTACATAGTAGTCATTCATGACACCGAGGAAAAATGTGTCATCATAAATGAAGATAATTTGCAAAACAAGAAATCTGATTATTCAAGTACTTTTGGAATGCAGACTTTACTCCTTCAAGGATAAATTTGAAATTTCTGAAGTGAAACATAAACTCTCAAAAGAATTATTTATTCTTGTTTTAGGTCAAGCTTTCAAAAATCAGTGAAGTACTTTTTAAGCCTAATTATTCATAAGTATTTCTATTCATTTTATACCAGTTTAATTTTTTTTTTTTTTTACTTTAGTAATAAAAAATTTAAGGGAGGGAGCTGAGGATATTCATTCATACAAGAGAACTGTCCCAACTTGTAGCCAAGTGAATACACTCTTATGAGAATTGTTCCAACTTGTAGCCAAGTGAATACACTCTTACAAGAGAATTGTCTTTCTTCAGATTGAGGCAATATAATCTTGAAAGATAGTTCACTGATTAAACATTGCTGTAAAAGCAGAAGAACTTGGAATAAACATTTTATCTTATGACATTCCTTGTAAATTTGTTTTTCTAAATGGACAACCAGGTTTTATCAAATTGGAGATGCACGTGTTCCTTTCTCCTGTTACATTACATATGCTGTGTATGTTATTTTTATCTTTTCTCTCAAAACCAAGTAAAGGCAGACACAATGACTCGTGTTTATCACAGATAATAAGAATTGAAATGTCTGTCTCTCATTGGAAGCAGTCTGTTGTTAAACTTATTCTGGCTAACAAAGTAGTAATATGACAAGAACCACAAACTGGATTCACAGTGTTTTATGCTAATCACTAGGCCTATCATTTATACTACAGTTTAAAACTACTCCATTACTTTGAAATAAAAATAATGAAGTAATTTAATAATATTACCTTCCATATGCAATAAAAAATAAAAAGTAAGTATTCTTACTTCACTTTTGAATATTTTTACATGGCTATCTGCACCTCCACTGATCATGAGACTAGGAACTGACCAATCAACACACATGATTTTGTCTTCATGCCCTGTCATGTCATATAGAGGAGCTTTTGGACTGAAAAGGAAAGGACATACAAGTTAATTATAAAACATGTATGTAGTTAGATACAAATAACCACTTTATACCAAATATTTCCATACAGTTTCATATGAGCTATACAGATAGCAGTAAAGGTTAAACAATTAGTTTTCAAGCTGTTAATTGTTCAATCTATTTAAAATTATTTTCATTGGAATCTGTACTTCTTGTTTGGAAGACTACTGATCTTAATTTAAGGTACTCGTCCCACACTTTATATAAAAGTTAATTATAACATAAGATACTTATGTCCTGCAACTTACACAAAACTCAACTTTTAACACAAGATACTTATGTCCCAAACCTTATACAAAGTTTGATTTTAACATGAGATACTTATGTTCTGCACTTTATATGAAGGCCAACTTCAGATAAAAATGAATATTAGCTCAAAAGAACCTAGAAAGAAATCTTTCACTGTAGTCTAAAATTAATTTTATTAAATAAAGTGTTTGAAATATTAATAAAATACTACTTATATACTAACAGAAATGTACAGAAGCACTGCTAGAACAACCATATTTTGAACTTCATATTACCAAAATATTTCTGTGGGTAACATTTTACAGTACGTCTTTTTTTTTATCAGTTTTGTAAACGTTTAATGTACATATCTTCTTTTTGTTGTTTTATGTTGAGTTTCTTGGATTTTATTATTTATTTTGTTGTTTATACCTAGTGATATGCAAAATTTTGGATTTAACTTACAGAAATGTTTGATCAGTGCACAGATAAAAAAAATATTGTACCATGAAAATATTAAAATCACCTCAAAGAGCTTACCTTCTTATATCCCACAATTTCAAAAGCATATCATGTGATCCCGAGATAAAATGGTATTGGTTGACTGGTGACCAATCAAGTGCAGTCACCCAACCAACATGGGAGCTGAAGACGCATTTGACTACAGTGCCCTCTATGAGGATAATTAGAAAAAATAATTTTCAATTAACAATATTAACTTCTTAAACTATAGTTAATACAATGAGAAAGATAAAAAAAGATTATTTAATTCTTTTGATTTAAAAAAAAATTAACAGTTTAATAGCACAGAAAATGTCTGTACTTCAAAATATTCTACAAAGAGAAGTGTACAAGTCATACCAAACTTTAATAAAATTTATGCTTTAAAAACATCATCTGGAATAATGACTGTCAAAACGATTTATACAATCTGAAATAATCCAATCTTTATACTATTTATTAAATATGTGGATCAGTTTTATTTTGTGATACATTAATAAAAAAACAAGAACTTTATTTTTTTATATGAAAAACCTTCAATTTTAGAAGTTGTAGAAACATGTGTCACTTTAATTAAGGGTCTTTACTTTAATTGCATGAAATTCAGTTTGATAATCACTGGTTAAAGAAAATTCATGTAAAATTGAAATATGCAGTCACAATAAGATAAATCTGAAACATTAAATTTTGTTTGAACACTTTTTTGTCATTTTAAAGATAAAAACTGACTCTCTTATGCACTGAACAAGTTTGAAAATTATAAAACCTAATTCCACTGAAAATCTATGATATAAACAAACAATATCTCAGAAAAGGAACAGACCAATATTTTTGTAGTGTTGTGTCTCTTACGAGAAAATTACAATAATTCATGCATTATACATATTATCATTATGCCTTTTAAGAAAACAAAAGTCGATTACCTCAGATACAATAACAGTCTTATAAGTTTTTTCAAACCAATCAATAAAGTTAAAAATTTACCTTCTCTGAATAGCATATTGATCGTTTGAGGATGAGAAATTCACTTTTTAGAAAATACAGTTGGGGCAATTTGAGCAGGACACAAAAGAAACTATTACAAACGTTTGAAGTTTTAGCAAGTCCAATGATGAGGTTATCTGATGACAATACTTGTCATTGTGCAAATACTTAACATGTGAAAACATGCAGATGAACTCATGTATATTGTACCAAGCCTATTGCAAAAGGGTTAATAAACTATCAAAAAACACCATCAATTACATTTTAATACTTATAAATGTCAATTATATTCATATAATACAAACCTTTTGAACGTGGATCCCACAACCTAATATGTCTATCTGTAGATGCAGATAATAGGCTTCTATTCAATTTGGAGAAAGATATATCTAGAAATGCCTTTGAACCTGTCTGTAAGTAAATAACCAATTAAATGAACTGTTGATCAAATTCCATAAGAAGTACAAAACAAATTAGATGAATTTCTAATCAGCATATTTACAGGATTGATTGCTTCCTCAGCCAGAATGTAAATTTCAATCTTGCTTTTATCTTAAATTTTCTAATACAGAAAATAAAATCAAACAATCTCTTATTTGAAATTATTACAAAATCTTTTCCTACTGTTCAAAATTCGTTATTTGATATGAAAAGCATTCTACTTCATTTAGCAATTTCTCTGTGTAAAGAGTCCATTTCAATTGTGAAAAAAAATCGTTCAATGAACGATTAATTTGAAAAACAGGCCAGACATAAACAAAATTATTTCTGTTATTAATTTTTGTAGAAAGAAAATTTTGTTTCATGAAAAATCAACTTTTTTTCCTTTCCAAAATTTAATCTCAACATTCAAAACTTGATGCTAGATGTGGGTAAGTATTTTGAATAAAAACTATAACAGTATTCTCTACTGCCGTATGGAAAATATCAGTACTACAATATAAACAGTTAAAGAAACCTGATAACTTTGATGTTAAGCAAGTACGAAGAATCCTACAATATCCAGAAGAAAAGCTTTGTTTTCATTCCAGATTGGGTTGACCAGGGACTCAAGTTCCTAAATGCTGGACATTGTGTTTCTCTAAGTTTTTATTTATTTATTTATTTTGCATGTTTTAAGAAGGTATTAAAGTATGAATAAGCTGTAAATATTCTATGGTCAGAATTAGCTGCTTCTTACTGATACAGCAATTCTTCTCACAAACTTTCTCCATTTTGAAAAGAGATCACCTCAACAACTGGAATGTGAAAGTTAGTTTTCATTAGCCTGATGTTGAATTATATGCACTAATGGTTTTGGTGGAAAGAACAGTTATGTGGATTTATCTCTTAAAAAAAATATATAAATATTACTTTTGATCAAATCTTGAAAAATAAATATTGGATTTCAACATATAACCAATGAAATTGCTGATGCAAAAATCACGTAATTCTCACTGCATCTCAATCAATTTCTACTCCATGTTTCAGATCATTCTGTTATATCCTTATGTTATCTGTTAGATCATTGTTATATTCAGATATTCTCTGCACAAACAAAACATAACTGATCAGAGATGAACCCTAATACACAATAAGTAGTTAGACTTTTACACCCCTAAATATATATAAAGGTTAATGTTAATTTGAGTAGCCACCAAATGACGTGTAAATACCACAAGTAAGAATACCAAAATACAGAAGTTGTATAGGTGTACAAAAATCAAGACAAAGCAGCTCAGAAAAACATCTGAAACAAAAACAGAACTTAAACAAAAATGTAACTGCAGTCAAGCAGTGATAAATATAAACAAGTCTCATGTGAAACCAGCCTTACTAAAGAACAAACAAAAGTTGAACAGCTGTGTTTTTCCCATAAAAGATGAATAATAAAGTCAGGTTACACAAACACTGCTGGAAATAAAGCATTAAATGTCCATAAATAAAAGAATGTCTCTCTCAAGACAAGGAATCTAGTTTACGTTTATTTGAACACAAAACTATACAAACAGGCTGCCATGTAAGCCTTTTTGTCATGTGTGAAAACCTCTCTGAAATGGTAAAGCACGATTATAATTAGGTCTGTTACATTTTTTTCAACATTAAAGTTTTTATTCAGTCACTTATAATTTTTCAAGAAGAGTAATAATAATTGTATTTCAACTGCACTATGTCCCCTCCAATCCATTGCTAATGACAGAATTCATCAGATCAGCTAGAATATAACATTTTAAAAGCTATTTGTTAGAACAACTGTTACAGTGTGAATAACTTTTACCAACTGTAAATGTTAGACACAGTGTGGTTAAAATATTGTTATCCATGGAAATGTTGGGCATAGTACAAGTTTACATGTAATAACATCTGTTGTAACAAATGATTTATATAAATAGTGTTGCAATAATTGTTGCATAAAATGGATTATAAAAAGTGTTCCAATAGCTGTCATGATTTTGTATGAAATAGTTTATATGAATAGTGTTCCAATAGCTGTCATGATTTTGTATGAAATAGTTTATATGAATAGTGTTCCAATAGCTGTCATGTTTGTTGCATCAAAATGGATTATATAAATAATATTGCCACAAATGCTGTTGTATTCCAGCTGGCCTGAGCAGCTCTGGTTTGAGAGAAACATCATCGGTAATAGATATGACAAATGTATAGAGAAACATCATCGGTAATGGATATGACAAATGTATAGAGAAACGTCATCAGTAATGGATATGACAAATGTATAGAGAAACGTCATCAGTAATGGATATGACAAATGTATAGAAAAACGTCATCGGTAATGGATATGACAAATGTATAGAGAAACGTCATCGATAATGGATATGACAAATGTATAGAGAAACGTCATCGGTAATGGATATGACAAATGTATAGAGAAACGTCATCGGTAATGGATATGACAAATGTATAGAGAAACGTCATCGGTAATGGATATGACAAATGTATAGAGAAACGTCATCGGTAATGGATATGACAAATGTATAGAGAAACGTCATCGGTAATGGATATGACAAATGTATAGAGAAATGTCATCGGTAATGGATATGACAAATGTATAGAGAAACGTCATCGGTAACGGATATGACAAATGTATAGAGAAACGTCATCGGTAATGGATATGACAAATGTATCGTGATTCTAGAGAAGATATACAAGGGGCTAAATAACAAATGCAGTGTTAAAATTTTAACAGGTCTAAAATAAAGTCTTACAACTATGTGCTCTACCAGAATCAAATCTCAAATGTTTGCATTATAAGCTTTAAACCTGTTTACCTGATAAGAGTATTGAGAAGTAAGCATGAAGTGATGTGTGAAATAAAACAGGTTGGAACCCTGCCCTTCTAGACAGGCAACAAACAAGTTTCTGTAATAAAATATG
This sequence comes from Carcinoscorpius rotundicauda, assembly GCA_011833715.1. NCBI lineage: Eukaryota > Metazoa > Arthropoda > Merostomata > Xiphosura > Limulidae > Carcinoscorpius > Carcinoscorpius rotundicauda. Next base: position 44,807,954 of record CM022406.1, on the reverse strand, counting down.
GGTAAAGTCCAAGTGGTAGTAAACCAAAATATAGAATAAAAGAAGCAAAACAGATGTAGATAGAAAATAAATATTAGTAAACAATACAACAAAACAGATACATAACTTGAAGAATTATCACATGTTCAGCACTTACTAACTGAGATTTCAGACCTCCCAACTCAATGTCCCATAGTCGTATTGTGTTGTCCATAGATGCTGTACACACTTCCTCTAGGCTCGTCCATTCTAGTCCAGTTATTCCTTCATTATGGCCTGCTAATGTCATGATAGGTGTCTTAAAAATAAAAGTATTGGAAAGTCAGATATTTTTATAGTTGATTAAAAGAAAGAAATTTTACTTTTTTCAACCAAAACTCTAAATAAGTTTGTCTTAAAGCATAGAAATCCTCAATCAATTTGTCATAAAGCATACAAATCCTCGATCCATGTCTTAAAGAAAAGAAATCCTCGATCAATTTGTCTTGAAGCATAGAAATCCTTGATCCAAAAGGAGAGAAAGGAATCTCTGTAGTTTGAATGGAATGACAAAATTTTCATGCCTACTTTGTTTTATGATTTTAGAGCATAGCTAAGTAATGGGCTCTCAGCACCATGTTTACCATGTTGAACAAAGTCCCACATTTTAATGAAGCAAGTTTGTAAACTTATTGTTGACCATCAAACTCCACGCAATAAGTGATATAAAAATTTAGGAAGAATAACATTCCATAACTACAGTGTGCATGTAATACCTCATAACTAGACTTCTTATTATTTTGACACTGCTTAATAGACCAAACAAACAGTAAAGTACATTTCAAACTTTCATACACCCTAAGCTGATTTAACTACAATCTTGAGATGCGAGTTCATAGTTTCACAGTTACAGCATAATTAAACAATGATACAATTGTGATCACCATAAAAACACTGTGACTTACTCTATTCTTGTTTTTCCCGGCGTCATTTTTCAAGCGTTTCCGACTCCCCTCTCCTTCATTGGCTTCAAGGTCGCCATCTTCTTGGTCTCCTGAAAAATAAATATTTAAGTTAAAAAAAATTGCTGCTCAATCAACAATCAAAAAAACAAAAATTAAAATTAAAAAAGTTAGCAAATCTCAATGCCTCTTACTAGTGGCAAAAAATGTAATAGAACTTGTATCAAAATTTTACGAACCAAAATTGTTTAATACATAATTCTTTCGAAAAACTATGTAAACTAATGTTTAGATTTATAACAGAATTTAAAAAATGCACAACACCATGTAAAACTGAAAAGAATTTGCAGTCAAAAAATAAAATGATAACCACCAAACAATTGTTTGAAGTTAAGAGAGTTAAAATTTACTAACGGTTTTAACACTGAGGTTAAAGAAGCAAATAAAATTTGAAGATGAGGGTCAAACAATAAAATAAAAACAGTTTATTGATGTTGCAAAAAAAAGAAAGAAAATTAAGTTGTTGGAAAACAACCAAGGTAGCACTAATAAAATCTGTATCCATTAATTACGAGATAAATAAAAATGCTGTAGCTAACCCTAATAAACTTATCTAACTATAACAATGTAAAAAGCTCAAAGTTTTGAGTCCTAATATCTAAACAAAAGATGAAAATTAATCCTGTTTTATTATAGTCATTCTTTCACAGATACCAGTAACTAAAACCTAACAGAAATGAAGGAAAAAACAATCAGTTTTTCAGTTTTGATGTTACTCTTGCTTAGTTTTAGAAAAGTTCACTCTCATTTTAAACGGTTGTAACCAAAATGTTTAACATTATGTATGTCTTAAATATGTTGTAATTTACATTTTTATCCCTTATGGAATAATTGCTGAAGTAATGTTTATTTTTTTATTAAGACAAAGCTCCCTTACCTACACACCAAACCTTCAACATGTGGTCATAAGAACCTGTAGCAAACTAGAAAAAAAAAAGGAATGTTAAAATAAAAGCGTTAATACTTTAGAATGCCACAGTTTAACAACTACAATGTAAACTACTATAAGTTTAGTTCACCAACAATCTTGTTCATTACTAGGCTTAAATAACTTTAATAACCCTAACAGTTACAGTAACACTTACCTGTACAAGTTGTTTTATTTAGTTATGCAGTAAGATAAACATTTTTTATTACAGTATATTTCTAGAAAATTTTATAAAATTCCAATTAATAAAAATATAAAGTACATTCTCTTTATCAGTAATTACAAATACAGGATCGAATAAAAATAAATTTCTATAAATGTTAAATTCAATTCCAGCTTTCATGATAATCTTCAACTCTACCAGAGATTCTCAGCCAGTGAACCATCAGACGTGCAGTCATGAGCCACCTCAGGTCAGAACAACTGCCACTGCCCTAAGCTAATAGGTCATCAACTGCATATAGCCTTTTACTATTTCATTAACTAACTAACTGAACCATGAGGCACTACTCTACACTAAAATCAAGTTTCATTACTCTCTGTGATTTCATCTTCCAAATGTGACCAGTTTTGTAACTTTTTCAATAAAAGTCAGTCTTCAAAATTTAAAAATGATAATAAAATAACTGTGATGGCAAAACAGTTACCAAGGTTTATGTGGGTTCTTCCTTTGATTGAAAAATGTACATACACTTTAACCGACATGGCACAAGACAAATGTTAAATGAGATGGCATGGGACAAATGTTAACCAAGATGGATGTTAAATGAGAAAGCATGGAACAAATGTTAACAAAGATGGATGTTAAATGAGAAGAAATTGAACAAATGTTAACCAGATGGATGTTAAATGAGAAGGCATGGAACAAATGTTAACCAAGATGGATGGTAAATAATAAGGCATACAACAAATGTTAACCATGATGGCATGAGACAAACATTAAATGAGAAAACATGGAATAAATGTTAACCAAGATGCCATGGAGTGAACATTAACTAAGATAAATGTTCCATATGATACATTACTCTTTTCTCACTTGGACTCACCCATCTATCTATTACGCTTTCTGCAAAGAAATGATTAACTCAGTGAATAACTTTAATGCAACTTACTCTTCTTTGTGAGGGGTCCACCCCCACACAGTCGACACTTCGTGCGTGGCCTCGACATACGTTGACACATTCTATGGCATTTGTTTGTTGATTCCACTGCCAGATGACAGCTGTTTCGTCATGTGATGTACTAACAAAGGTACTTATTGGATCACCTGAAAGATTAGTTGATTGTGTACCTTATAAACAGAAAGCTATATCAGTAAAGAAATACAGGTTCACTGATAGGAAATTTTATATGCAAAAACGGCTCGTTTGGATTGAGAAAATATTTCAAATAGAAGAGCGAACGGAGTTTCGACCTTCTTTGGTCATCGTCAGGTTCACAGGTTCAGTAGCGAACCCACAGATGTTTCTTATCAAATAACTGGCTTTTATTTAGCTCTTTTAGAATCAGAAGCACCTAAGATAAGTCTTACCAAATACTGTTCACTTAATATCTTGTTGTAGGGACTTGTCTGTGAATAACCTCCGATGTCATAACCACACATTAATCTCTCTTCAGATTGTAGCTTTTACCAAATATATTTGTTCAAGGTTACAAAGAAATGTTTATTGCAAGCATCAACCCTAACTTTCCCTCATTTCCAGGAATTACAATATTACACAGGTAATTCTCACTTTACACTTGTGCAAAAAAAAAGAATGTTCTGAGTGACTTTCATCCAGATTATTATTCTTACTGAGATAATGGCCTAAAAAACAAACATAATACATTTTTTTAAACTACTACCTGTATGAAGACTCTAACACAAGTACCATATCACCCCTGCAAACTGAAAAAGAGGGGCGAGTCATAATTTTTCACGTGTGGTTTGTTGATTTCAATACTAAAAAGTGTGTATTTATTTTTCTTTTTTTTTTAAATCAAAATTACGTTAATAAAAGTGGATTACAGTATTACTATTGTTGTCACACAAGATAAGCTTTATAAAAATAACAGGGGGTAAGAGGGTAATTATGGGCAATATGGTAGTAATGTACTATAAAAATACTGGGGCAATGCAGTAGTAATGTATTATAAAATACCAGGAGGGTATTATGGCAGGCAGTAATGTGTTATAAAAATACCAGAGAGTACAATATGGTAGTAATGTATAATAAAAATACTGGAGGCAATACAGTAGTAATGTGTTATAAGATATGAGGGGTAATATGGTAGTAATGTATTATAAAAATACTAGGGAGTACAATATGGTAGTGATGTATTATGAAAGTACCTGGGGGGGGGGATAATACAGAAGTAATGTATTATAAAATACCAGGTGGTTATATGGTAGTAATGTATTGTAAAAATACTCGGGAGTACAATATAGTAGTAATGTACTTTAAAAATACTGGGGCAATGCAGTAGTAATGTATTAGAAAATACCAGGGAGGGTAATATGGTAGTAATGTATTATGAAAATGCCAGAGGGTGGTAATATGGTAGTAGTTTATTCAGGTACATAGAAATAAAGGCTTTCTTTTCCAAATTGTATCCACTCTCACAGAACAGATAAAACCCTCACCAACTTCTATCCAGGCCACAGCTCTTACAGGAGCAATGTGTCCAGGTATGGTTAACAGATGTTTCCCTTTGATGGTCCATAACTGAATCGTGTTGTCATAGCATCCTGTCAAAATCCTGCACAAAGAAAGTCTCATATTTAGTCACTGAAAACTTAATCCTGACTCTTCGTAAACTGTAAGGCACACACGGACATTCTTAATGACTGATACACCAACTAACATACAACTGAGTGTAACAACTATTGTACACCTATGTTCAAAGAATATATAGTGTAAAATTGGTCATTTGAACAAAACCTTGTCACTACATTCTAATAATTTTTGGATTTTTACCATGCATTTATAAAACATTCAATTCATTCAAAGCCTATTTGAGAAAATCCTGTTTTTAAGATTTCATATAATTCAAATTTTCATTTTATTTAACACAAAACAATCAGTAACTCATAATACTCGCAGCATTTCAGAGACTAACTGATTTTTAAATTTTAATACAATAAAATAACTATATTATTAAATCAAAGGTTGAAAAATCATTTGAAAAAGAATGCATCAAAGAAGTGTTATAATAAACATTGAATAATATTGATAACATAAAACAAGAACAAAAGAAAAACTTTCTAGGTTATGTTGTAATGAATACAGAGCTGGGAGCAAATATCAAAAATATTCCACCATTAAGATGTGGTGGGTGATGGGCAGCATTGTACTGCCCTGAAACAAAATATCTGAAAATCTTGCTTGAATAATGATATTTAAAAATTTAAATATTGGATTATTGTATAAAATGTATTATTAGTTACAACAGCAATATATAAAGACTGAACGGTAAAAATGAGCTGCTCATGGCATCTCAAAGCTTAACCATTTAGCTCCTGTGGCTCAGTAACCCTATTTTGTATCTCACTACATTTATAATTAAAATTATCTGTATATCATACAAGTGATATGTACAGATGCTTCAACCCTTATTTTGTTATTTTTACTGACTGCAATGTAAATCACATTCAAAGTGAAACATTTTGATAACTCACCAGTCTTTACAGGCTTGTACCCCACTAACCCAGTCGTCGTGAACAAGGCTATCTTGAGGTGTAGGTGCTGAGTAGCGTTCAAAATATTCTATTTCTACAATGGTTTCCTTTAAGAGTAAGATAAATTAAGATCAAACTGAAGTAATGCAGATTTATGTTTTACTTTATAAAGTTCTCAGTTACATCACTTTTCTGATGTATAATTATTGTAACAGATAGGGATATATATTTAGCTTTTAAAGTTAGAGTTCATGGGAAAACCTGGGTCACAATGCATAAATGATTCAAGATTAAAAACTATTTAAGTTTAAAATGAGACTCTTGGATAATTAATTCTTGTGAAACATGAAACGTAAGTTATAAAACTTTCCTGATACAAATCATGATAAAACAATGTCAGGCTAACTACACTTTGAAACACAGAACACTTAGTTGAACTATTACAATTTTATCACCAGAAACAAACAAATATAGATAAAAAACAAAACTTCTCCCTGTATCCTACTTCTAGATTTATAGAACACCTGGAATCAATTTGTAACTTTACAGAGAGTATAAAACTCAACTTGTAAATTTACAGAGAGAGTGGAGCCAACTTGTGATATTACAGAGAATCTGGAGTCAATTGTGACTTTACAGAGAGTACAAAACTCAACTTGCAACTTTACAGAGTGTGGAGCCAACTTGTGACCTTACAAAGAATCTAGAACTAACTTGGGACTTCACAGAGTGTGTGGAATCAACTTGTGACTTTACAGAGAGTATAAAACTCAAGTTGCAACTTTACAGAGAGTGTGGAGCCAACTTGTGACCTTACAGAGAATCTAGAACTAACTTGGGACTTTACAGACAGTCTGGAACCAGCTTTGACTTTATATAAAGTCTGAAACCAATCTTGACTTTCCAGAAAATTTCTTAAAATCAAACTTTATTCTTTCTTGTACCTACCTCATGAAAAGGTTTGTATTAAAGTAACTAAACATGTTTGTCTTTGCAGTAAAACAGTCTTTACCATGGAATAAAAAAAGGTATAACTTTTGTTGCTTTCAAAAGACACAAAGATGTTCTAAGTGTATATAAATTAGATGAAAGACAAAAAAAGAAAAGAAACAATCTCTAAAGGAAATAATCTTAAATAATAATATTAATCTGAAACGCTAGAATTCCTAATAACAATTCCTCGACTGTACACAAAACAAAAGTAACCTATGCAATACACATGAAAATAAGATGCACTCATTTTGATTATTCTTGTGATAGTAACTGATTGAATCATAATTTTTGATAATTGACATTTTATGTGACATTAATAAATTCTCAATGGTAATTGGTCTTATCAGTTAATCACTCAGAAAAAAAAACCAGATAAAACTATTCCATACTGGTTTAAATGTTCTGTTATTACTGTGATTCATGTTTAAGTACACAAGTGTCTTTACCACAAAGAGAGTGAAGTAAACCTCATGTTAACCTTTAATAGTTGTTTGTAACACTGCAACTGAATACTGTACAAAGACAATGAGGTATTGAACATTTCAAAATAACTGTACAAATATCTGTTAAATTATCCAGTAGCTAGTAGGTAATTAATCAAATCATTTTCCTATTTGACATTATTCAGAATGCTGGAATTATCATACACCCAATCTTATCTGCATTCTGAAACATTGTAAATTGCACCTGAAAAACACACCCCACAACTTATCAAGACTTAGACAGTTAGAAGAATAATTTAAACGTTGAAGAAAAAAATATTACTCATTTAAAAAAAATATTTTCTCACAGAAAAAAATAGCCCTAATTCATAATTTTAATAAAATGGTATTTTTGGGTGCTTTTTTGTATTTTAATAGGTTATAATACGATACAAAAAATATTAATTACACAAGAAATTTCTTTTTTATCCAAAAGTTCCTGCAGAGGTAATCTTAGCAGTTCCCCTCCAACAATGAAGTCAAATTCTATGGTCTTCCAGTCTTCTTCACTCCAGTCTGATATACCAGAAAACAAATTAAGAATTTTCTTGAATCGCATTAGAATATATAAAAACATCATGACACAAGAACTCATAAAGATATTTCCACTTAAGTTACACAAATAACACTTTAATATGTACAGCATACAAAACATTTGAACTTCTGACGATTATATTAAATATGCAGCAGCAGTCAAGATAAATCATCTGTGGTCAGTTTGGATGGGATAAGGTTGACTATGCAGCAGTGGTCATGAAAATAAATCATCTGTGGTCAGTTTGGATGGAATAACGTTAACTATGCAGCAGTGACAAAGATATTAAATCATGTGTAGTCAGTTTGGACAGGATAACGTTAACTATGCAGCAATGGCCATGATATTAAATCATCTGCAGTCAGTTTGAACAAGATGACATTAACTATGCAGCAGTGGTCAAATAATAATATACAGAAAGAGTTTTGCTGTTAAAGTATTTGTAAGAAAGTCAAATGACAAGAATCAACATTAAAATTTAAATAGTACAAGTAATACAGAAATGTTTGTCATTCTGAGAAACTTTGAGTTACATGACATGACCAACATAACAACATACGATCACACATGTACAATCTATTCGTATATATTTATCACACACAAGAAAGAACTTCAATTATGTAATATATTGGCTAACTATCCTATCCAATGCCCAGTGGTAAGCTGTACCTAATATCGTTGGTTAAGATGAGAAGAGATTGCACCAGAAAACCAATCAAAACCTGAAAACCACATATGACAAGAAATGTGTGAAAAGGAATGAAGAAACGTACTACAATCTTAAAACATTACAAACCAAAGCATGAGGGACAGTTAAAACTAACAAACAGACATGACATTACTGTCATAAAGTATGTAATAAACAATAACACATCAGCAATATGAATACCAATAGCATAAGGCCAACCTTCTACTGACCAAGAAATAAGCTAAATCAGTACAAATGTTGTCTTTTCCTCTGTACACAGTTCTCGCAAAAATGTAACTTAGTATAATATAACATTACCAGATCACACAATTCGTTCAATACACCTTTTCTTAAGTTTATAATTCTGGTTAAAAACAATTTTGTACAAAATTATGAATCAAAGTTTCTAAAGTTCCGAGTGTTTATTTTTATATTTAAGTTCCCATTTCATAACTTTAATATTACTCCAATCAATCTTTCTTTAGACTATCCAAGCCAGTAATAACTTGAAACACTAAGTTCATAGTTTATAAACTCGTGAGAAAATAAGACTAGGTCTTTAAGACTATCCTCTGCTACATTTCTTTTAAACTGTCATTTTAGTAGTCCATCTCTGCACTTTTCTGACATGTTAATATTATGCCTGGCATAAGAGAACCATACTGAACCCAATGCTCAAGGCTTCAACAGAGTACCTGTCAAGGAAGATTCTAATTAAGAAAATGGAGAAAGAGCTAAAAACATAAACAGAAAGATGTGAAACCCACCTCAACAAAGCAAATGGGTGTGGAGTTTGAGTCAACCAAAGCACCAACAATTTAAATATAACTGAAACAGATCACACAAAAAACACTGGAAGACCTGACAGAGAACCACATGTTTTAAGTAAAGAAAACATTTTGATGAAGTTTATTTAAACTTTAAATTCACACTTACCTTTCAAGAGTGTATTAATTAAATCATTGAGTTCTGATGAAGTAGCATTTCCAGGAACTGAAAATACACTATCAGGTAATGAATATCTGAAATAAAAAACAAACATGCATCTTAATATCAGTAAATTAATCTAATATTAATAACAATTTGAGACAAATTTTCTTTTAGGCATTTCAACATTGGTATAAAATACTTTAACAAATTATATTTTTCAAATAACAAAGATTTACTTTGTTATTTTAGATGATACAGTGGGGAACAGACTAACAATTACTCTCAGTTTCAGTAATGTCTGAAATTTTAACAGCTTCTAATCACACATTTGCAGGTTCTCTTACAAAATACTGGGAGATGACTCAGTCAAGAATTAACCAACCTATACTTTACAAGTAGCAAGCTAGCTTAGCACAAAAACCTTAACATTAGTGAGATATTTTCAATGATTCTCACCTTTTTCAGTAGGCCTAATTTAAAGTTCACAAATTAACAATGTTAACATTTTCTGAAAGACAACTGTTTGGAAGCATTAAAAGTAATATAAGATGTGGTTGCACTGATTTATGGAATAAAGAATTACAAGAAACATTCATGTACGTTATAACGATAAAAAAATACATATTTATCAATATGTACTAGTTTTTCATGTCAGTATACACAATTGTTTATATTTCTATTATCACACCTTTTTAGTTATATTAGGAGTATATTATAAAGCTACTTTCACAAGTGATGCCGTGAGACAGACATCACAGGTTTTATGTGAATCACTTAATAATTCTGTCATTTTAGAAGTTCATCTTTCCATTTTTCTGACATGTTAATATATTCTTCAAAAAAAGAAACTCAAAAGAGAAATATATGTAATAACGTTACAAGCTCAGTGTATGTGATGTTACATGTGTTAAAGCAAGACCAAAATGACAATAAAAGTTGTGCACTTTGAAAATGGAAGAAAACATTGGATTTTTTGCCAAAATGCATTCGTGTCCAATAAATTTGTTTGAGAGATCTGCATGTTCTGCAAGTGCAACATGTGCAAAATCCCCATAAAAATGATGGGTTCTCGGTTTCCATAGCTCAGTGTTAAGTCACCGATGTGCAATACAGTTTCGCTAAGACTGACTGAAGCACAACGCAACAATGCCATTGGTCGTTTGAAAGCAGGCGAATCTCCATCAGATGGTGCCAGAGCTGTGAATGTCCACCCAAGCACCATAACAAGGCTATGGAATCATCACCAACAACATGGATCAACTTGTGACCATACATGATTTGGCAGATCTTGTGTGACCATGCCCGCACAAGATCGTTACATCTGGTTACATCACCTTCAGGATAGGACCACTACTGCGACATTTACTGCCTCAACCATACCAGGGCTGTGTAAGATTTACGATCAGACAGTATGCATCTGTCGACGAGATTCTTAGGCTCCATGTGCAACCCATCATGGTGAACATCAATGACGTTTTTCAACATGACAACGCCCGTCCTCACCATTGTCTTCTTGAGACACTATAACATCAACGTTCTTCCCTTACCCTCCAGATCACCAAATTTAAGCCCCATCGAACATCATTGGGACGAGTCAGACCGACATCTGCGACAACCTCAACCGCAGACTCTACCTCAGCTTGCAGCAGCTTTGCAGGCTGAGTGGACAGCCATTCCACAGGATGTGATTCGTCATCTCATTGCTTCCATGGGCAGGAGATGCCAAGCAGTTATTAATGCTCATGGGGGGCATACTCATTATTGACGTTGAGTGATGTTAAACGTCAACTAGTGAGCGTGGACTTCACCTTTGAAGACTTCGGATGTTCAGCAGTAAATGTGCAAAGTTTCATACAGAACTACCCGGAAAAAAATTGTTAACAAAATGTCTCAAATTTTGCCTTTTGCATTTCTTTTTTCGAAAAGTATATTTTGCCTGTCATAAGAGAACCATACTGACAGATGCAAACAGACAACATTACTGTCATAAAGTTTGTAATAGTTATCAAAGACATTAAGCTGGTTGGTCAGGTAAGAACTTGTATCTAAGATAACCCTACAGTAAGCCCTCTGAAACATGAGCTTCACCAAGTTTAAAATAACCTTAGTCAAAATGTATTCTTTGTGTAAAACATGTGGTTCTTTGTCAGGTCTTCAAGTGTTTTTTGTGTGCACTATTTCAATTATATTTAAATTGTTGATGCTCTGGTCAACTCTATAAATTATATAGGTTTTTGTTTAATACAAAACTCATAGATATTAAAGGAAAGGTTGTCATACAAAGACAGCAAAAGATCTTAAAACAAAATAAAATAGGGATAGAGGGAATGTAAATAAGGTGGTTCAAACTGTTAAGGGAGTTGGGAAGTATTGATCTATCACAGTTTTTTGTACTTAATGGTTGTAATGACAGTACTAGAGTGCAAATATAAATTTTGGAAAAATAGGACTCACATTCAGTTTACTTTCTAACAGGATATCTTACCTATGTAATGGGTTGTTTTCTGGTGTGATAGAAGAAGTAAAGTTAAGAGAGTTAACCCTTTAACTATGGGTTGGATGGAATCCATCTAGCTTATAACCATGAAAGTATCCTTTTGAGTAATTAATAGTATGAATAATGTGAACAGATATTTACAAAATGTTGCAGGTTATTGGTAAACATTAGACAGCTTTCTTACACAAAGTATAAGGTTTTTGATTTAAATATTAAGATTTTTTCATAACAATTGTTCTTTCAAAATGTTGACTATCAAACATGCAAAGTAATTTTCATTTTAAGATTAAAAATACTTTCCTGCATCAAAAAGTTTCACATTTCTGATGTGAAATCTTTACTATCCCCAATTATCAATTTTTTTTTTCAGAAAAAACTTTATATTTTGTCATTTTTCCTGTTGAATCAGAATCTCTGTATGTGCTCAACAGATTTGACCAATCTCAGAGCCACCATAAAAAATTAGGCAAGACATAAATTATGCTTTTTTGTTTCTAAAACAACTACAAATCACACCTAAAAAAACAAATATTTAGTGCAAATAACTTGAATGTCATAACATTAAACATTTATATCTATTTATTATTTTTATTATTCTGACCTTTCAGCCATTGCTGGCTAACAACTCAAGTCATAATGACAAGGTACATGTGCACTCATGTTATTGTATCCAAGAATATACAAAAATGGATCTTTACAAAGTAACTTGCCATTGTTACATTTTAACATGCTAGTGTTTTGTAAAATAACAGTCACATTTTAGTTATAATACATTATATATGTATGTACATTGTTATTATTTAGAAATACATTTTAAACTTATTTTTCTGAAAACACAGAACAGTTAAGAAACAAGTAGATCAAATAATTATATATCCTAGTTGTTATGACCTTTTCACTCATTTACTGCTTTCTGTAAGTTGTCAAGCCTTTTAAAATCTTGCACATGGAGAATGTGAAACAAGATATTTTTTGTTTTAGATACACATTTGAAATTACCAAAAAAAACCAACATACATAACTATATCAATTCCACAGAATTCCACTATAATTTTTTAAGCTTAGTAGGTAAGATGTATTTGAGTCTAAAAGAAATATGAAATTTCAAACAGACTTTCTTGAAATCTTGTTTAAAAAGAAAATGATGTTATAACAATTAGAAATGGCTAAAAAAGCCACCAGGGAACATTCTGAGCTTTTGCCTAGTTATTCATGTGTCATAGACAGAAGTAAATGTACATAAAGGAACATTTCCAAAAATAAAGAAAAAAATTAGCAAAACTACTGTGTTTGAATCAGTACATGAACAATATCTCAGCAAACAGTAAAGAAAGATAATTATTTCATATACTAGCTTGCCAATATCAATAACTTTGATTTCATAATTTATATAAGAAACTACGTATTTGATGTTTTAACATAAAAAACATCTAGTTTGAACCAGTTATGCATTGAACATAGCACATGACATATAAAAATCGATATTTAGGTATTTTTTAACGTAATAAATTAACTAATATGCAATATTAAAATTTAAAATAATCTACAATTTGATACCAAATTTATAAACATACATTCATAAAATAGTCATTCAATTAAATTATGAATGCAAGTCAATGTAAGTGATAACAGCCTTTGACTCTGGCCAAGAGGTAGACTCATTTCAACAGGCTTAAAGGAAAAGCTTGATAAATATTTAAATAATAAAAAATATATTTTGAGGTTGTTTTTTTTACATATCCTGCTGATAGAAAACGGTAATGTGTTCTTACATTAATAGATCATACTGAAAGAAGCCCCAGCTAAATATATCTTTTCTTGCAAATGTTTTTGACATTTAAACAATCCATCACAATTTGACACAAACCAACTCATACAGTTAATATTTTTGGCAATGGATAAAGTTTAGTGATAAAAAATCATAACAGAGAATCTAAAGTCTGAATTTCAGGCCAAGATATATAACCAAATGATAAAATAAGGGCTCGCCTGTTAGACTTATGATATTTGTGTCTGTCTAATGCCAGAACATTAATACAAAATTAATAAATATCATATATTAGTATTCATGTAATCAAATTATTGTTTGTATAATAGCTTTGCTGTTATATCTTTTGTTCATCTTTATTAACCTGAAGACCAACTAAGAAGTTCCCAACGTTGTTCTGTACTTTATTTTAATTAAAGTTTTAATACCCACATCAACCGTCTTGAGAATATGTTTTTACTTCAAGCGGGTTTCTCGTCATCACAAGCTCAATTTAGTAATCGTGGAATCACATTCACTTGCTCTGTCAAAAATCATCAAATGTTAACGTTTACTCTATAAACTACTCACTTCCTACCAAATTAAGATAAACCTCTAAGCATTTTTACTGTTTTAGTAAATTTTATGTCAAACCTTTTCATTTACTCACTTTACTTGCTTGGTATAAAACTTAACTTGACATTCTGGAAACGAACTCATGCTTATGGACGCTGCCATATTATGACTTAAACGACACCTGTGTAGAAAATACATTGTTCTTGCAAATAAAAATAAAATAAAAAACATCAACAGTTTTCCAATAACACAAAAGATTGTTTGTTTGTTTTTGAATTTCTCTACCTACGCTGGCCGTGGTGAAGTAATTCTTGATGACAAGAAACCGACTTGAAATAAAAGTGTATCGCAGAACGGTATGTATGGGTATTAACATTTTTATTGATAAGGAGAGAACAACGTTTTAACCTTTCCAGGTCATCTTCATGTTATTTGACTAATCATTCATATATGCCATTGATGTAAATAATAAAATGGTCCAAAGATTTCGTCCTGAGGTACTTCACTTATGACATTAATCTTGTTTGTTCATTCCATCCAGCCGTTCTTCTGTTTGAAAATCCAGATACACAGAATCTACACCCTTAGCTATATTTAAATAAGCAGTAACCTTTTCAAAGAATGTTAAAGGATTTGAAGGCAATATTTTTCCTTTGTAAAGCCATGTTGACTATCCAAAACAATTATAAACTTTGTTAAATTACTTTAAAATGTAATTTTTAACAGCCTTTTCAAAACTTTCCCCACTACTAATGTAAGACTAATGGATCTATACTTAATGCAAGAAAAAATACTTCCGAATGGCACATTTGTATGTCTCTGGACTAAAACACTTTAAGCCACGTTTCAATATTTGTGATGGATAGAGCACATACGTATAGCCAATTTTATAGATTTGTGCTTAACTTCCAACAAACATACAGCGAAAATGTATATTATCTACCTTGAAAATAGGAGCAAGATTGTGATCTTGCTAACTTGTGATCCTTTAACTTTTCCCACTACTCAAAAACTTGCAAAAATAGCAGTTAGTGGCTCACATATCCAGTCCTTAACCTTTTTCAAAATCCGTGGGTATTATCTCGCTCAAGAGCTTTATTGTTAATCATGTTACAGCGTAATTTAAAGTTAATTTCTTTGTTATTATTATTTGTGCTTTTTACCATTCTTCATTTTATATTAAAATGCATCTAAAATAAATATTCTTTTGTCAGCGTCCTTAATTAACGAAGCAAGCTTTTATACCAAGCAAGTAAAGTGAGTAAATGAAAAGGTTTGACATAAATAACTTTTATGTATATTGTGGATATTAACAAATTTATTTTTATTACATCTTTATTGATCACGTCATAACAGTTTCATTGAATTTGAAAAATAAGTGATACTTAATAATTAGTATTAACTTCCGATCATTGTAAATTATGTACTTAGAACGAAACTAAAAGTCACCCAGCAATCGGTATGGCTAATATAATACATTTTTCTAATGTTTTTACTTGTAAAAATTAGAATGGTATTCTCACTGTTAATGTTGTGTTCGAATGTAATCCCAGTAGCATTCCACTAGGTTCGGCTTATAGTAGGTTTAGGCTAGTTTTAAATATCTTTAACAAAACAAAACAGTTTTTTTTATAATAAAAGAATAATAACAATAAAAATGATTGTGTTTGTGTTTCACTATAGCAAAGCCACATTGGGCTATTTGCTGAGTCCACCGAGGGGAATCGAACCCCAATTTTAGCGTTGTAAATCCGAAAAATGATATTAAAATGTACAAACAGCTCTGTTGATGACGGCTCGGCATTTGGGTTAAGACGTTTGACTCCTAATCTGAGGCTCGCGGGTTCGAATCCCGTCACACCAAACATGTTCGTCCTTTCAGCCGTGGGACCGTTATAATGTTACGTTTAATCTCAATATTTGTCGGTAAAAAAAGTAGCCCAAGAGTTGGCAGTGGGTGGTGATGACTAGCTGCTTTCCTTCTAGTCTTATACTGTTAAATTAGGGACGGCTAGCGCAGATAGCCCTTGAGTAGTTATGCGCGAAAAATCAGAATAGAATACTATGCCTTTTATACTTGATGAGTCTCAGGTGTTTTGGTGGTATTTAAGACCTGGAAAAGGTAGATGCAATGTTTTCCTCTTTCTTCCTCCTTGAAGATGAATGGCGTATTCAGATGGTAGGTAGAGCGGGCTCAGTCCCAGTGCCCATGGTCTTAATAGGATCCCATTAATAGTTTTATTCTATGTAAAACTACATGGGATGCAGAGTCCACACAAACTTGAATTCGCTATTGTTGACAATCGTTTGAAAAATCGTGATCTATATTACTCTTAATAGTTAAAAATTCCCAAGCCTATTGGCCCGCAAACCGATTTTTTTAAGCAGTCAGCGACACCTGTGAAATTAACAATACATAAATAATACACTATCACTTAAGGAGCACAGAAACACAAGCTGTTGACTTGAACTACTATAGTAGACGTAAATTCTGTGATAGATTATTTAAACAGTGTATTCATAATGAAATTTTATAGAATGGACGGCAACTGCTTGTTGTGGAGACACAAGTGTAGAGGACGATGTTTCGAAAGAGGTAAATGTTTTGCTGAATGTAACCTTTATATAATATATCAACATTTTCCAGTCACGTAGGACCGTAGTGGGATTGATCGACATATTATAACATCCCCACAGTTAAAAGGACGAACATATTTAGTGTGAAGGGGATTCGAACCCACCATTCGTATTGCTTTAACCACTTGGCTATTCTGGACCAACACTCAAACTGACCAATTACGTATAACTTTTACTTTACGTTTGTATAATCATATATTTAAAAAGTATCATTCATACAACTGCTGATAAATTTCAGTACTTATTACATCGTTTATTTTCTTTACGAAGATAAGACCGAATTCTTTTCTCCGTGTGTTTTTTTTTTTTTTTTCATTTAAATGCTTACGTAAAGTCAGTAAAGCGAAGCGTTTTTGAATAGTAAAACTAACATATCACTGTATTAAAAAAAGTTAGGGTAAAATTGAATTTATTACAATAAGTGCATGATGCTTGAAATTAACACATTAAAGTATAATTGAAATATTAATTTCGATTGTAATATATACTATGTTTTGGAAGTAAAGAAGAAAAAAATAAATTATTTAAGCCTTACTCAAATTGTTACAAGTATCTTGGCCTTTATTGTGGTAACCCGTACGTGCAGTTAGTTGTACAGTGAAGTGATTTGTGAAAACGTCATGGCATCGGCTGGAGATGGAAAGATTGTTCACAGAGGAAGCAAGTTCAAGAAAAAACATTTCAAGCCTAAATACCAGAAGACAAAAATATTTCGAGCTAATGAACCAATTTTAAGTGTTTTGATGTGGGGTGTTAACCATACTGTAAGTTATTGTTACCGTTTTAATTTTTATAGTTGTAGGCCTATCCCAAACTGACAAAGCAAATAGAGGCTACGCGGCTTTGCTACGGCATGTAAATAAACACGTTCTTTCGACAATTCTTTAGAAAGATTAGGAGTACGTGTTTATTGTATACTGTAATATTCTAATAAAAACTAATAACTGTTGTAGTTTTAATTTGGTAATCGCTTAAATAATGGATTTTGTTTTTGTTTGGTTTAATTTTTTTTTAAGTTAATTTGTAAAAAGAGTTATAAGAAACAGAACTTGGAATGTATTATTAACTTATAGTGATACAAAGTTATGATACTTGATTTTTTATAATGTGGAAAATATTATAATAAACAGAGTTGTTCAAAACATATTTTTATAAATCATACTTGAATAGGTATGTATGTTTTTAGATAATATTTTGGGCATGACAACAAATATTATCACTAGTGATAAATGTATAATATTAAAACCATAATCTCACTGAATATCTGTTGTTATTTCAGAGCTGCACTGTTGTGTTATAAGCTTTAATAAAGCTTGATTTTACACATTACTCGCAACGTTTTATAGCTGTAATTAGTAACACTACGAATTTTAGAACTGAACAAATGAAAATATTTGTTGTTTTATTTAAGATAATGTTATAATTTATGTATGAATGATCAAATATGAAAAATGTAATAACATTTTTTGAATTTCAATATATGATTTCTCTGAATATCCATGTACAAAAGCTAAGAAGAATATTTTAGTGAAATTAACAGTATTTGAGATATTAGATGTGTGTGTGTGTGTATTGGGCATGACAACAAATATTATCACTAGTGATAAATGTATAATATTAAAACCATAATCTCACTGAATATCTGTTGTTATTTCCAGAGCTGCACTGTTGAAGATCAAAGATGTTTCAACTTCCAATCTTTTTGAACAAATAGAAAACTTAATCTAGCCTAAATCATGCAAATATTTATCAACCCTTCTCTTAAACTTAAGTTCTTTATTAAGCTTCTTCACTGAACTTAAGATAAATACGTATTTTTGTTAAAATAAATCAAAATACAAGACATGTAAACATGTTTATATCAGAAAAGTATATTTTGTAGCCATTCTAATAAGAATAATAGGACATTTGATTCAGGTATTCAGAGCTACGTGGATAGGTAACATGATTTGAGTGTTGAAATGAAAATATTGTGAATAAAAAGCTTAGTATTAGGTTAATAGGTGCATAAGCTTCAGAAACCATTGTACAGACTTGTAAATTTGTGGAATGTCTTGCCTAATTGTGTGATGTGTACTGTGTTGGTTTTCTTAAAATTTTGTTTTATAGATACATGAACTGCTTCATATAACTTGGTAAATCGGGTACAGAAATAAACACTTATATTTTATGTTTTATAGTAAGAGCTTGATGTCATAAGTCTAAGATTTTGGTATGATGAAATTGATGCATTATATTATTTAGATTCTAGAGTTGAACCATGTCAGTATCCCTGTCATGTTAATGCCAGAAGACTTCAAGGCTTTCAGCAAAATCAAAGTGGATAATCACCATTATAACAAGTAAATTAATTATCTTTAACCACAGTTTTAAGAAATATCAACCAACTTAGTACGAATGTTGAACAATCATTATTATGTGTGAGTTTTAAATCTTTCAGTCCAGTTAGAGGAACATCCATCGTATTTGTTATCTTTACATATGATTTGTTAAAAAAGAGATTTTATACTTAACTTACCTTGTTCCTTGTTCAAATGTGCTCCACCACTTTCCAGTTTGATTATATTTTTGAACACATCTTAATATTTTATCAACTCTTCTTTAATTCTAGAGCTCCAATAAAATACGTGTCACATGTTTACAAAAAAATAACATCTAATATATTGAATAGTTTGCTAATTAAAAGTCAGATTGATCGTCCAGTTTCAGTTTTGATCGTAGAGATTTGTAGTCTAACTAATTTTTGTTGTAGTCTAGAACAGTTATGATTGTTTTACTGCCTGTGAGGTCTACCATCATCTATTTTTATATTTGTTAATGTTGTTTTTCTTGTTCTAGGGAATCTCTTCCTAGCCATTTTGTTGTAAAGGAATACTGTCCACTGGTGTTTAGGAATTTGAGAGAAAGATTTGGAATAAGTGATGAAGAATATATGGTATGTTTTGTAAGTTGTTGATTTTAAAAACCCTTTTTTATAACAGTGTGGTAAATTTTTAATACTGAAACAAATACTCTTTCAAACATATACTACGTATAGTTATTAAGTGAGTAGATCCAGTTGTGAAGCGGTCCCTGTCAACAGTAGTTACTAACAGTGACATTTGAACTTATCCTTTCCCAACCTGTGTTGTGTGACATTGTGAAGATCATAACACCTTACTGAGCCTCACCTGTTTCTAACATGATC
Source organism: Carcinoscorpius rotundicauda (assembly GCA_011833715.1). NCBI lineage: Eukaryota > Metazoa > Arthropoda > Merostomata > Xiphosura > Limulidae > Carcinoscorpius > Carcinoscorpius rotundicauda. The sequence goes on along the minus strand of CM022406.1, from coordinate 44,788,116 downwards.
TGGTGCTCAACTCACAGTCTGTGGGTTTGACACCCCATCACACCAAATGTCACCATGTGACATTCAATTTCACTATTAGTTATTAAAAGAATAGTCCACTAGTTGGTGGTGTTGACTAGCTGCCTTTCCTCTAATTTATAACTGCTAAGGTAGAATAGTGAGTGAAGATAACCATTGTGTAGCTTTGTATGGAATTTAAACCAAATCTATCTTTAATAGGCTTTTAAGTTTTGTGAAGGTTCCTAATCCAGGATAACATTATACTTTTCTTGATTTCCTTCAACACATAGTTTGTTTTGCACCTTCACTCATATCTTCTGCATGTGAAGCAGTAATTTCACTGAACAGTTGAAATGTTTAATTTCCAAAGATTGTTCTGTGGAAATGCTTTATTTAGAAGAAAATAATGTTATTTTCTATTGGGCTATTTGTGCTAACCATTTTGAATTTAGCAGCTATAGATTAGAAGGAAGGCAGCTAGTCAATATTTCATGCCACCAAATCTTGGGCTGCTCTTTTACCAACTAATAGTGAAATTGGCAGCCATATTATAATGTCCCAACAGCTGGAAATGTGAGCATGTTTGGTGTGACAGGTATTGAAACCAGTAATCCACAGATTGAGAGTTGAGTGCTATAATCACCAAGCTATGCTAGTCTCTTCAGCACCTGTGAAATAGAACTGCACAAGAAACACAGTTTCTCAAAACTACATCTACTAAGATGTAATGACAGAGACTGAAGTAATATTGTGTGGGACTTGTTTCTATTTGTTATATTTAGAAGCTGTTACTACCTGTCGTGTAATATTTTACAGAAGTCATTAATCAAGTCGCAACCTGTAGCAACAGAACCTCTTGCCCACAGCAAAGCTCGTTTGTACCAATCCCACAATAAGATGTTCATAATTGAAATACTAACAAGTGAATTGGCAGAACAATTACAGTTGTTCCTGAAACAGTATCACCCGGTAAGTACTAAACCGAGTGTATAATTCCAAAATTTTAAAGACGATCTTGTCTACGTGTTAACATTTTGTACTTTGTAACACTTAAGAGTGTTTGATTTCTTTACCTCAGTGAGTCACAAATGTTGTGTATCTGTAATTATCGTTATTGGTTAAGAAGAATTGATGAAGATATATTTGTGTTGAATTTAAGGTTTGATATGTGTCTGTGAGAGAGCTGACAGAGTAACCCAGTTAATGATTACCTGTGAGCATGAATTACATTAATTATTGTTGTGAAATAATTAACTGAGTTTATGATTATTTCAGCTATTTGTTAATCAAAATTACAATTAAATCAGTTAATGTTACATAAATAATGAACTAATTAGAAGTAGTTTCCAACTGTTCAGTGATTGAAATATTACCATTGGGATCTTTCATTATTATATTTGGCTAGATCATTAGAATTGATTAGTTGAATGTAATTGACTTAAGTGTCCAACGTTTAATCAGTTACCCTCTAAACTAATCATTCAGCTTTGATACAGGAATAGACAGATGATTATTCAGCCCCCCCTTCCATAATATTTTATAATTTTGTGTAAGAAGCCTCTGTATGTAATAAAAAAAATACATGTAGATAAGATTCTAAGATAAAGCTACGTATGAAATTTGAAGTGGAAAAAAAAAGAGACTTGCACCTATAAATAAAATTGAAGATAAAAAACATGCACATGGACTGCATGCAATTTCCAAATACAGATGACTCTTTGACCCATTACAAGGAAGTTAGTAAAATGTAGACATCAGCAGTAGGTCATGTTCAATTAATAGACCGTGTATAAACATCAGACAAGATACACACTGGTAGCTGGTAAGTTACATGTGGTTTGTATGTAAAGTACCGATGTTGTTTTGATAAATTAACAGCTTGTTGTTAACTAACCCTGAACAGGAAATGCACGTAATTAGCTGTCATAGTGACTTAAGGTTCCATTTATACACAGTTTCTGTATAAGCTAGTATATTGAACTGAGAAGATGTACATCCTCTTTTGGGTCAGCTTTAAGTTTGTAGACCAAAAATACTAAAGTCTGGGGTTTGTTTCCCCATGATAGACAGAGTAAAGATTGTGTATCTTTGCATGGAAACAAAACAGAAGTCAAACAGACGGTCAGTACGAGCAGGTGATGAGTGTAGTAATACTACATAACATTAGTGAGATAAAATACAAAAGAAAATAAATTGTAAAATTTGGTTAGACTATTGTTTCATGCAGAACGTTACACCTTGTTTACATGTTATGATATAGTTTATCAATATTCATTTGTGGGGTACTGTCCTGTAAGTTACTTCTCATGATACAGTAAGTTGTATAGTTACTTTTAGACTTTCTCACTTTATCTATAAGCCCACACCACCTCAGTAATGTTCATATCAGAACTCTGTACAAATCAAGTTTGTTGTTATTACTACATCAGTTTTTTCTTCACTTTTGCTCTGTGCTTGGTATCACTATATTGCTTGAAAGTGAATCTCTACAGTGGTTATATGTGGCAGTATTGTCTTGAAATGTAATTTATTATTTAAGAAAAGAAAACTATGCTGACATTTTATACAAAAGATAATCCGAGTTGTTGTTTCTTTTCAGTACATCGTCGAACGACACGGGAAGACTCTCCTGCCGCAGTTTGTAGGGATGTACAGGTTGACAGTTGAAGGAGCGGAGACCTATTTGGCAGTTATGAGGAATATCTTCAGTAGTTCCTTGAAGATTCATTACAAGTATGACTTGCAGGTAATATCAAGGTACAAGAAGACGATAACTGAAACAAAGTTTTCCTGAAGAGTGAATTAAAAATTTAATCGATTGAAATATAAGTAAAATATGTGCATCCCCATCTTTATATATAGATGTGTTATTAGGGTGAAACTCTTGTGGTTGTTTTCATGTGATGGCAGTTTATGAAATTTGAATTAATGAAACTTCTAGACCATGTATCGTCTATGTAATCAACAAGAGGTGTTGTGGTCCTCAGAGTATCTTGTATGTAATCAACAAGGGGTGTTGTGTTCATCAGAGTATTTTGTATGTAATCAACAAGGGGTGTTGTGTTCATCAGAGTATCTTGTATGTAATCAACAAGGGGTGTTGTGTTCATCAGAGTATCCTGTATGTAATCAACAAGGGGTGTTGTGTTCATCAGAGTATTTTGTATGTAATCAACAAGGGGTGTTGTGTTCATCAGAGTATTGTGTATGTAATCAACAAAGGGTGTTGTGTTCATCAGAGTAATGTGTATGTAATGAACAAAGGGTGTTGTGTTTATCAGAGTATTGTGTATGTAATCAACAAGGGGTGTTGTGTTTATCAGAGTATCTTGTATGTAATCAACAAGGGGTGTTGTGTTCATCAGAGTATCCTGTATGTAATCAACAAGGGGTGTTGTGTTCATCAGAGTATCCTGTATGTAATCAACAAGGGGTGTTGTGTTCATCAGAGTATCCTGTATGTAATCAACAAGGGGTGTTGTGTTCATCAGAGTATCCTGTATGTAATGAACAAGGGGTGTTGTGTTTATCAGAGTATCTTGTATGTAACCAACAAGGGGTGTTGTGTTTATCAGAGTATCTTGTATGTAATCAACAAGGGGTGTTGTGTTCATCAGAGTATCCTGTATGTAATCAACAAGGGGTGTTGTGTTCATCAGAGTATCCTGTATGTAATCAACAAGGGGTGTTGTGTTCATCAGAGTATCCTGTATGTAACCAACAAGGGGTGTTGTGTTTATCATAGCATCTTGTATGTAACCAACAAGGGGTGTTGTGTTCATCAGAGTATCCTGTATGTAATCAACAAGGGGTGTTGTGTTTATCAGAGTATTGTGTATGTAACCAACAAGGGGTGTTGTGTTCATCAGAGTATTGTGTATGTAACCAACTAGGGGTGTTGTGTTCATCAGAGTATCTTGTATGTAACCAACTAGGGGTGTTGTGTTCATCAGAGTATCTTGTATGTAACCAACTAGGGGTGTTGTGTTCATCAGAGTATCTTGTATGTAACCAACAAGGGGTGTTGTGTTCATCAGAGTAATTCAATAAAACTTTGATTGTTCTTTAGGAATGCAGTATTTATGCATAGAAAAAACAACATGAAATCAGTTTAGTATCACATGGAAAATGTGAAGAGAAAACTGTATCTTTAATATATATTTTTAAAATCAGTTTAATACGTTTATGAAAAAATAACTTATTATTTATAAGTTATAATTATTACAAGGGACTGAACCCATGCTAGTTACGAAAAGTTGATTCCAATTAATTGTACATTAATTACACAAGACCTTACATTACCTGTTGGTTCAGGAGCTAGACTCGTAATGTGCAGGGCACAGTGTCATATTCTATCACTTAACATGCTTGCAAATTTAGGTGTGAGGGTTTCTTAATGTGATGGTCAGTCTCACTGTTTGATTTGAGTAACTGAGGAGTTATCAGTGGGCAATGTTGATTACCACTTGCCCTCTAGTCTGTCATTTCTAAACAAGGGACAGAAAGCTGTCAAAAAACATTGCACTAAATTCAGTAAAGAAAGAAACTAGATACGTTACGTATTAGTGTGATTTTAAACCTATGTATCGTGGTAACATTTTAAAGTATAAATATTTTTGGATTTTAACAACTATATGGTACATTTAAGATGAACTGTTTATTTTGATCTCTCTGACACGATACAGAGAGATTTTAAAACATTACTAGCTGTAATCACTGGACTTTATGTTTAAAAATGTAAAGTTCTTTCAGGACAAAAAGGGCTCTTATGACAAGAATCTGTGATTGTGTTATTTTTATTTATTTATTTTTTATGTAGGTCTGTGTTTTCAAACTTTTTTTTGTCTGATAAATCAATTAGCTGTACATACGTGTCACTCTTGTACACATTTCTCATAGCTATACACTTACTGCTGGAATTTATTTTAAAAGGTTTAAGATAACTTGAAAATTTCTATTTTAAAGTGTAACATGAAAATTACTATGTTCACAGAGCAAACACTCTACTTTCCTGAAGGACAGTGACATTCTGAAAGATGGAAAAATCATCCACATTGGTCCAGAAGCCAAAGAAAGGTTCTTGGAAAGTCTTGGTGCTGACATTGAGGTTAGGGTAAATGGATGAAGTGCTTCTAGATAAATCACTGTCACATTTCAGATTTAAGATAACAGTGGTGTTATTATCACTTTATGTTACTGAAAAGTTTCTGTATGAGTTGTTTAGTAATGAAAACACCACTGGTTTATATTGGATTACTTTGCTCAATTGGACCTTAAATGCTTGCTTAATGTTCAGATAAGATCTAATTGTGATTGGCTTGCTTGTTTTTTGTTTTTCTTTCATGTTTCTTTAATATAGGTGAATTTAGTTGAATATTAAACTTTATATCACTAAAACAGTTTATATTTGGTTCTTTAACTCGTGTTTGTCTTTCTCATGCACTCACCTTGATAGTTTTAGCTGGATTGTTATGTTCACACTAGTTCCTGAAAAAGAATAATGTTACGGACTACTCACTCTGTTTGGGAATACATGACTGTAAACAATCAGAAGCCGAGGTTGGAGAACAAGAAACAATGGAAGCTGATGGAAGTGGTTTAGAAAATGGGGCTCTTCCTACAGATGATGATGAGGACTCTGCTGGAAGTGGTTTAGGGCAGGTTGTCCCTACCCCTCCGGATTCTCCCAGAGCAGGAGAGCTAAGAGAATTAAAGAATGGTAGTGGATTTATAACAAAGAGAGATGTCTACGCAATCAGCAGTTGTGAAAGTGAGTAGGAGCAAAGGAAATGTTTTAATTTAACAAGATACAGTGTAACAATACTGAAGGACAAGAGTTGTAAGAATGGAAAATAGTTGTGTGTGCATTCTCACGTTTACTGCTCCTACAAGTTTTGTGTGAGTGGAATAGAACCAGAAAATAGTTCTGTAGTTTATAGTGTTTATTTAGACTAGTTTACAACATAGTACAGGAAATAGTTCTGTAGTTTACAACACTACAGGAAATAGTTCTGTAGTTTACAGTGTTTGTTTAAACTGGTTTACAACACAGTACAGGAAATAGTTCTATAGTTTACAGTGTTTGTTTAAACTAGTTTACAACACAGTACAAGAAATAGTTCTATAGTTTACAGTGTTTGTTTAAACTAGTTTACAACACAGTACATGAAATAGTTCTGTACTTTACAGTGTTTGTTCAGACAAGTTTACAACTCAGTACAGGAAATAGTTCTATAGTTTACAGTGTTTGTTCAGATAAGTTTACAACTCAGTACAGGAAATAGTTCTATAGTTTACAGTGTTTGTTCAGATAAGTTTACAACTCAGTACAGGAAATAGTTCTATAGTTTACAGTGTTTGTTCAGATAAGTTTACAACACAGTACAGGAAATAGTTCTGTAGTTTACAGTGTTTGTTTAGACTAGTTTACAACATAGTACAGGAAATAGTTCTGCAGTTTACAGTGTTTGTTCAGACAAGTTTACAAAACAGTACAGGAAATAGTTCTGTAGTTTACAGTGTTTGTTCAGACAAGTTTACAACTCAGTACAGGAAATAGTTCTGTAGTTTACAGTGTTTGTTTAGACTAGTTTACAACATAGTACAGGAAATAGTTCTGTAGTTTACAGTGTTTGTTCAGACAAGTTTACAAAACAGTACAGGAAATAGTTCTGTAGTTTACAGTGTTTGTTCAGACAAGTTTACAAAACAGTACAGGAAATAGTTCTATAGTTTACAGTGTTTGTTTAAACTAGTTTACAACACAGTACAGGAAAAAGTTTACAGTGTTTGTTTAGACTAGTTTACTACACAGTACAGGAAATAGTTCTGTAGTTTGCATTGTTTGTTTAAACTAGTTTACAACACAGTACAGGAAAAAGTTTACAGTGTTTGTTTAGACTAGTTTACAACACAGTACAGGAAATAGTTTACAGTGTTTCTTTAAACCAGTTTACAACACAGTACAGGAAATAGTTCTATGGTTAAAATGTTTGTTTAGACTAGTTTACAACACAGTACAGGAAATAGTTTACAGTGTTTGTTTAGACTAGTTTACAACACAGAACAGGAAATAGTTCTATAGTTTACAGTGTTTGTTCAGATAAGTTTACAACTCAGTACAGGAAATAGTTCTATAGTTTACAGTGTTTGTTCAGATAAGTTTGCAACTCAGTACAGGAAATAGTTCTATAGTTTACAGTGTTTGTTCAGATAAGTTTACAACACAGTACAGGAAATAGTTCTGTAGTTTACAGTGTTTGTTCAGACAAGTTTACAAAACAGTACAGGGAATAGTTCTATAGTTTACAGTGTTTGTTCAGATAAGTTTACAACTCAGTACAGGAAATAGTTCTATAGTTTACAGTGTTTGTTCAGATAAGTTTGCAACTCAGTACAGGAAATAGTTCTATAGTTTACAGTGTTTGTTCAGATAAGTTTACTACACAGTACAGGAAATAGTTCTGTAGTTTACAGTGTTTGTTTAAACTAGTTTAAAAACAGTACAGGAAATAGTTCTGTAGTTTACAGTGTTTGTTCAGACAAGTTTACAAAACAGTACAGGAAATAGTTCTGTAGTTTACAGTGTTTGTTTAGACTAGTTTACAAAACAGTATAGGAAATAGTTTACAGTGTTTGTTTAGACTAGTTTACAACACAGTACAGGAAATACTTTTATAGTTTACAGTGTTTGTTTAAACTAGTTCACAACACAGTACAGGAAATAGTTCTGTAGTTTACAGTGTTTGTTCAGACAAGTTTACAAAACAGTACAGGAAATAGTTGTATAGTTTACAGTGTTTGTTTAGACTAGTTTACAAAACAGTACAGGAAATAGTTGTATAGTTTACAGTGTTTGTTTAGACTAGTTTACAAAACAGTATAGGAAATAGTTTACAGTGTTTGTTTAGACTAGTTTACAACACAGTACAGGAAATACTTTTATAGTTTACAGTGTTTGTTTAAACTAGTTCACAACACAGTACAGGAAATAGTTCTGTAGTTTACAGTGTTTGTTCAGACAAGTTTACAAAACAGTACAGGAAATAGTTGTATAGTTTACAGTGTTTGTTTAGACTAGTTTACAACACAGTACAGGAAATAGTTCTGTAGTTTGCATTGTTTGTTTAAACTAGTTTACAACACAGTACAGGAAATAGTTTGCATTGTTTGTTTAAACTAGTTTACAACACAGTACAGGAAATAGTTTACATTGTTTGTTTAAACCAGTTTACAACACAGTACAGGAAATAGTTCTGTAGTTTATTGTGTTTGTTTAGACTAGTTTACAACACAGTACAGGAAATAGTTTACAGTGTGTGTTTAAACTAGTTTACAACACAGTACAGGAAATAGTTAACAGTGTGTGTTTAAACTAGTTTACAACACAGTTCAGGAAATAGTTATGTATTTTATAGTGTATATTTCGACTAGTTTACAACACACTTTGGTTTTTGTACAATTAATCAGGAGAGGTTTCAGAAAACAAAACTGGGTAAGCAGGACTTAGGGAAACATGGCCCAGGTTAGAATAATAACAATCAAATTTCACTTTGTCGAAGTATAAAAACACACACAGACTATCTGTAAAAACTTTACTCAATTGATAAATTAAATATTCTGATTTGAATCAGTGACATTCCTAGGATAACTACCTGACCCCAAATCAGTAAACGAATGTCCAGGTAAGTTTTCACAGTTTTTAAGTCCTCTGAGGTTAAGTCCGTCTCACTTATTGAGTGGTTAAATAGTTTTTCATGATTACTGTTAAAAATGGTTTATAAATTTTATATTTCCTGTAAATACACAATAGAATAGATATTACTGTTGATAAAGTTCAGTACTGTTAAAAATGGTTTATAAATTTTATATTTCCTGTAAATACACAATAGAATAGATATTACTGTTGATAAAGTTCAGCGTCATTAGTTTAGTTTGTAAAGAATGAGCTTTGGGCACATTCACTTGGAACAGGATAAATTAGTGTGTATAATCACAGTCTCGTCAGCTTTTCGGACTAGGGGCTCCGGCCTGGTTCACTTCTCATGTGCTGTCTTTATCTCACTCGCCCATCATTTTTATGATGTCTTATCACATTTCATCACCTTAAACAAGTCAAAGTAAACTACAGGTAAATTCCCATACAAAGTTAAATTATATTTCATGTGAGGAGACAAAGAGGAACCACAACGTTCCTGACCACCCCTGTTGGGGAGAGAATTCTTGAGACTTCTCTCTCTCTGAACTAAACCCGTGCCAAGTTTGTTTGCAGTCTCCACGGGAGGTTAGTTTTCATATGCTCATTATGTATGCATTTATACAGTGAATTTTCTAACTGTTGAGCATCAGAACTGAAATAAAAATGTAGTGTGTTCGTCCTCTTTCCTTCTGTATTTATGTTTTTTTGGTCAGTGTTGGCTGTCATGCGTTTTGCTCATTTAATTTACAAAAGACACTTGGCAGTTACTATGAAGTACAGCTGAGATTCTAACTACTACCAATGGTAGGGATATTTATAAAATAAAATATATTTTAACTTTTTTTTAATAACTCAGTTGTGGTAAACAAATGAAATTTGATTGAACTGTGCGTGAGGTGATAGTGCTGGTAGATACGAATGATGCTTCAGAACCAATACTTGTTAATATCACATATATTTATTCTATCTTTAGAGGCACCAAACCCAGAGATATATTTCATGGGGCTTGTGGATGTCCTAACTCACTGTGGAGCCAAGAAGAAGTCAGCAAAGGGTGGAAAACATGGAGCTACTTCAGAAGTTTCTACCGTACAGCCAGAACAGTATGCTCAGGGTTTGATAGAAGTTTTAAACAGAATTCTGGATTAGTTTATTAAAGTCCTGTTGTAGCGTGAGTTGTTATTTTATTAATTTCAGTACGTTGGGTCACGTACGTGTGTTGGTGTAGGTGGCTGTATTTTAACTTCTGTCAGGACTTACATTACTCACAGTCACATTGTTGTTACTTTTCCATTGTACTTCAAATTTATTGTATAGTTACAGGGTGAGCATTAACCAACAATGCTCCCATGTAAAGTTTTATTCCAGAGCCCATAGTGGGCCCTGAAATTTCTTCAGTTTTTGCAGAGTGGTAGTTCCATGTGTTGCACCTATCTTTATAGTTATGTTTTCATGAAAAACACGTGTCGTTAGGTTTCTGTCCACACTTATAAGAAGGATTTGTAAATATGTCACTTTTAAATTGTTTAATGTGTTACACAAATATATGCATCTAGTTATTAATTCTTTCTTATGTTGATATAAACCTATTTGTGCATTAGTTCTTTAGTGTTGTCTAACCTCTAAGTTAACAGACTTTATATTGTAGAAAGATATACTAAAATCAGTATTACTTGTTCTAAACTATTTACATATGTTACTTTTTTCTTATATTGGGAAGTGTTTAGGTTAAGGGTGACTTATCAGTGTTTTGAAAGTATGTGTTATTAACAAGATATGCATTTTTATTGTAAACAATTGATATTCTAACCATGGTACAACTATTATCTACCAGCAAAAAAGTTAACAAACAGTAAATAATAACTAACAACTTGTTGCAGGTTATGTTGAATTAATGTTACAGATTTACTCTGTGAGATCTCAGATGTCCAGTGGCTGCATTTAAGGTTATATGTTTTTCTTAGTGTTAAGTCACATCTTGACCCTAAAGTAGCAGTTCTGGCTACAGCTTTTATCAAGTGTGTATGTGTTGTTGTTTTTGTGTTTTTTTTTTTGGAGGGGGGTGTCCAAGAAATATATAATGGAGTGAAATCTAAAGTTAGGTTATTGGTTGGCAAGGAGACATATAATGGGATAAAATCTAAAATTAGATCAATGGATGATATCAGTCTGTCATTCCTAGTGTTGACCCAACTTGATGGGTTTCCACGGTTACTTAACAAAAAATGATGTTAGTTTACACATTCACAAAAGGTTTTGTAATAATTATACAATAAAGTTATTGTTATATAATTATCACGGATAACAAAAATGTTTCAGAATTTCAATGAATAAATGGCTTCCAGCATTGTATCAGCTGTGATTAAGTAAATGGCTTCCAGTGTTGTATCAGCTGTGATTAAGTAAATAGCTTCCAGCATTATATCAGCTGTGATTAAGTAAATGGCTTCCAGCATTGTATCAGCTGTGATTAAGTAAATGGCTTCCAGTGTTGTATCAGCTGTGATTAAGTAAATGGCTTCCAGTGTTGTATCAGCTGTGATTAAGTAAATGGCTTCCAGTGTTGTATCAGCTGTGATTAAGTAAATGGCTTCCAGTGTTGTATCAGCTGTGATTAAGTAAATGGCTTCCAGCATTGTATCAGCTGTGATTAAGTAAATGGCTTCCAGTGTTGTATCAGCTGTGATTAAGTAAATGGCTTCCAGTGTTGTATCAGCTGTGATTAAGTAAATGGCTTCCAGCATTGTATCAGCTGTGATTAAGTAAATAGCTTCCAGCATTATATCAGCTGTGATTAAGTAAATGGCTTCCAGCATTGTATCAGCTGTGATTAAGTAAATAGCTTCCAGCATTATATCAGCTGTGATTAAGTAAATGGCTTCCAGCATTGTATCAGCTGTGATTAAGTAAATGGCTTCCAGTGTTGTATCAGCTGTGATTAAGTAAATGGCTTCCAGTGTTGTATCAGCTGTGATTAAGTAAATGGCTTCCAGCATTGTATCAGCTGTGATTAAGTAAATGGCTTCCAGTGTTGTATCAGCTGTGATTAAGTAAATGGCTTCCAGTGTTGTATCAATCAGCTGTCATTAAGTAAATGGCTTCCACTGTTGTATCAATCAGCTGTCATTAAGTAAATGGCTTCCAGTGTTGTATCAGCTGTCATTGAGTAAATGGCTTCCAGTGTTGTATTTTTTTCATACAGTTATTATGGATGCTATTTAAAAACATTTTTCTTCCTTGTTGATTAAAGTAATAGTTGAAACTTTGATAAGATAGTTTATAATATTATACATGTAGGACCTCGAGCATGGTGTCTATTAAACTGTTAATGGAAGTAAAAATGAGTGAATAAACAACACATTTTGATAATTACAATAAAAGTGTTGATTAAAGCATGCTGAAAAACAACATTGTGTTACTAGTTATTATTACACTAATCATTATAAATGTTACATCTTCATATTGTAAAATTATGATGTTACAAATGTAGTAAAATGATGCAACAATAACATAATTATATATTTAGAAATACATATTTTTGTATTGTATTGGTAAATAACAGTATTATAAAAATATATTGCATGACAATGTACTTATGGAAGGACATCGTGTTGGTGGTGGAGGCTTTTTCTCAAACCAGTCCTCTCTCAGCAAATAAAAACTTAAAATTTTCTGTGTGACAGTATGAGATAAAAGTATTATAAATATTCGTGCCACTGTAATATTTACATACATTCTTCTCAGCTTTATTGGAAAATATTAGAACTATAGTTTCCACCAGATGTCACTTTTACACAATGTTGTACTGGGCTAAGTAACGTTCATAAAGAAATGAATGATATGGAGAATATATTTTCTTGTAATACATGTACCGAATAATGCTTGCTTCCAGCCATTATTTGTGATAATTCACAGCTGTGCTAACGTTTTGTTTTCATTAATTTGAAAAACTGTAATAAAATGTGTCATTCCACATTAATTTTTGTTATTTTGTTTGACCAAGGTTTGTGTCACTGAATATTGGTGTTAGTAGAAAGGATTTGTGTCTGTGTATTGGTGATAGTAGAAAGGGTTTGTGTCACTGTGTATTGGTGTCAGTAGGAAGGGTTTGTGTCACTGTGTATTGGTGTCAGTAGGAAGGGTTTGTGTCACTGTGTATTGGTGTTAGTAGGAAGGGTTTGTGTCACTGTGTATTGGTGTCATTAAAAAGCTACATTTTGAATATTATGGAGGTGACCTGACAACAAGAACAATGGTTACATCCTAAAGGAAATAGATTACATGTTTATGGAATGAGCTACTAGATGTATACATATTGGTATATAAGATTGTTTTCAATGGTACATATAGTTCTATAACTATATGTACTCTTTCAACTGTTTTACAATGTTTCTTGTGTAAATGTTAGTATGAACTAACCAAATTGAACTTTGGAAATTAAATACTTCACCACAAATATTGGAGAACACCATAAGAATCTTGTCCAGGAGTAAAACAAATATAAGTGAAACACAGTTTGTGTCGACTTTACATTTTTCAGCTGTGTACCTACTTGTATGTTTCCTTGTAAAGGTTCCTGTATTTATGCACCATATGGTGGTAACTTTCTGTTTTATATGGTTATTCTTTCTGCTCATAAAACTGTGATTTTGGGTGACTTTTTTAATTTTTATAACTGTTAATTAATGTGTCTTTTAACATTCTTTTTGTAGTTCCAGTCAATGTCCTTGTATATTTTTATTTAAACAATCAAAATTTCTCTCAATAAACTTTGCCTTCAGTAGGTTTTGAACTGTATGCGTGTGGCTATTGTACTCTTCCACAAGAATATTGTAAAGTGAAATCACACAAATGTTTCACAGTTGTTACATGTTTTTGTTTTTTTTATGTGGACCAAACGCAACAGAAAGACAGATAACAGCTTGTATAATTTATTACAATAAACTATTATATATGTAACAGATATAACATAAATTATATAACAACAATGACAGATATTCAGTTTCAACCTTCAAAATTAATTACAATACAAAATGGTACTGGCCTGTGTCCGATATAATGATCTAGAATGAAAGTCCAAAAGTCCAGATCAGAAATCCAAAATTCCAGTCTAGGGTATGAATTTGGTCCCATGAAGAAATTCCGAAGTTTGAATGGAGGAGTCCAATAAATTTGACGACGTTCTTTTTATGATGTTTTTGATGAATGTCTCAATTTGTCGTTTTCCAAATTTTCCCGTTCTCCCTTAAACAGTCCTGTACATGTTGACTTTCAGTATAACTAGTAATTCGAATGAATCGTAAAGATTGACGAAATAAAATCACAGCTTTTGTAGATCTAGCTCCAGTCACAAATTTAAGTTGAATAAACACACAGCAAACGTTTAAATTTTCTCAAACGAAGAAACTATTTCTTGAATCAAATAAAAACGAATGACTGACTCTTCTTCCTTTCTCCTCGCGTCACCGTCTGTTTTTTATACTAGTAGGCTTACTGTGTCCTCGAACAATCGCGTAACTTCCACAGAGTTCCAGAGTAATCTGCGCACGTCTGTTTTTGCACGAGACTCGTCGTCTAGACACCAGGCCGACATACATTCCATTTATAAACATATGATTGATCTACCTAATTCTAGAAATTTCTAAATGATTAATTCCAAATGTTATTTTAAATGAATAACAACATATTTTATTGTTTTGAACTTCGAAACAATAATATAAATATGGAAATCCAAACACAATACGACATGGCTGTCGTTTACATAACATTTACATAACAACAGTAAACAGAGATGAACATTGTGTTATTTAATCCTTTTGCTAAGGGCTCAGTGTAATAAACATAGGTTCCTCTCCACACATGCACATGTTAAGTATTCACACTGTAGCCTTTGCTACAGCATGCATATCTTCATAAAATATGATAGCTTTTTAGTAAAGATTACAATTATTTTGCACACAAAAAAATCAAATTTCTTAATGAAATATCTTTACTAACAATTTCTTTGTGAAAATAGCAAGTCTGTTTTGTTAGTAGTCTGACTGCAAAGTGATTTCATGTTATCATTGAAAAAAAAAACTATTCTTTGTTCCAAAAATCTCATATGTTGTTTGTGTAATCTCTAAAATCTCCTAAATGTATTTCAGTTTGTTTTTTGTAAAACTATATAATTTGTTGTTTTCTATACTTTAGCTATATGGTGTTTGTCACTGGATTAACCTTATAAACATCACAAGTTATGAAATAAACATGAATTATGCTTTATTAGTGCTGGAATGACAACATGTTATAACATGGAAATACAGATGTTTAGTTTATGTAGCTTAAGTCTTGTAACACTATATATTTATTCTTCTTTATTATGTTGACCTTCCAATTGTTCCTGGCTAACATTACATAATGTGCACTCATGTTACATATCCAGTAATATAAAACTGATCGTTAGTCTTTACTGTCTTGGCAATGTTTTAGTGGACTAGTATTTTGTAATATACACTCGTGTCAATTGGTATACATAGGTATATGTATGTATTTACATAGATTATAACTATTTACGAATAAATTATTAAGCTTATTTTTCTTAAAATATAGAACAATAAATCATGAAGACGGAATTAGTTATCGCTTCTCGCTATGACCTTTGAACTCGGTTGCTACTGGATATAGGTTGCTAAGCCTTTTAGAATATCCCACATGGAGAATATCAAACCAAAATTGTTGTTTTTTTGTGGGGTATACATACAGTTAAATAACTCCATTAATACCACAGAATTCCACTGTAATTTATTAAATTTAGTAACTAACGTGTATTTAAGTTTTTTTTGTGGGGGTATACATACAGTTAAATAACCACAAAATCATAAATAACTACACTAATACCACAGAATTCCACTGTAACTTACGTTTAGTAACTAACGTGTATTTAGGTTTTAAAAAATATGAAACTTTGAGCAAACTAAAGACACAGCCTACCTCATTGAAATCTCGAATCAAAAGAATGTGGTAGCCTTTTCAAAGATTAAGTAAGCTGAAAAAAATCACTCTGGACACATTCTAAGTTATTGATTGGTTCTTCACATGTCATATATTGAAGTATACATGTATAAGGGACTTTCCAAAATGGAAAGAGGAGAATGGTGCCACTGTGTTTGATTCAGTACACAAGTCGTATCTCAGCAAAATAAAAAGATACGAGATTCTTGTTTTATATTATAGCTTGTCAATATTAGTAATTTGAGTTACTAATTTGTATGAAACTACAGACTAAGTATTTTCACATCACAAACATTTAATTTTACACAGCACTACATTTAACATACTATGTAATTCACCGAAATCTATATTTATATGTGTCATTTTAATATTTACTTATAAATCAGTACATATATAATATTAAAGTTTGAATTGTAATCTACAGTTTGATTCCAAACATAGACATTAATTTGTAAAATAGTAGTTCAATAAAATTTTGAATGGAAGTCAACAAATGTGATGACCTTTGACCCATTGTGAAAGGGATAATAAGTTGGTTTTAATTGTACAGCCATGAAATGCTTAACGTATTCAGCTGCAACATCTACTACTGTTATGTAATACTGAGAGACAAATGAGATGGAAAAACTCAGTTGATCACTTCATAACTACAAGTAAACTTTTTAAACTCAGTTGATCACTTCTTAACTACAAGTAAACTTTTTACTCTAATGATGAGAAAACCCACCTGTAGAGAAAAATGTACATGTAAAAATGGCTGGTTTGGGTTGAGAAACTTTTGTTTACGTAGAGGAGCGAACAACGAAGGTCGAAATGTGGTTCCCAAACAAACTGTTTTTACATATATAAGCATGCTCTTTGTTTGTATTAAACAAGATAAAATACATATGCAAAATCAAACAAGTTAGTGTTAATTTTGGAGCATCTAAGTGGCGTTTTTTGTTTTTACTACTTTCTTCAATTATTGTTCTAATTCTGGCTGGTCCATGATCTGAGTTCATCAGATTGTTTCTTTCCTTCATTATTCAGCGATAAACACCTTCATTACACGGTCTATAACAAAGTATTCTTGTAATTTGTGAGTTACCATTTCTGTGGTACAGATAATGTAAACATTCTCTTTAATAACATCTTGTAAGAAACCTGTAGAATTAATTGTATTGTAGAAACTTGTGTATAAAAGTATGAAATAATAGTTATGAAAGAAAGTGTACTGATTTGAACATTTTAACGGTCAACTGTTTATAATTTCATCATACATAAACGATACTGTGGACCTTGTATAAGTCACATAGATATTATATTACCCTTCTTCAATGTAACATTCACCTAAGTTGTTTTTGATGTGCATATATTGCAGAATTTATTACAGATATAACCTTCAGTTTTCTTTACAGCATGTAAAATTACATAAAAAATATTATAGTTCTTATGCTTACATGGAAAGAGATCTTTATAGGATTTCTTTGTTAAATGGTAATAAAAGGTTCTGTTTGTACTGGACAATCCAGTATCCTTACACCAGACAAGTATTCATATAAATGCTACCACTATGTTAACCCATGCCACTGAAGGTTATGTTTTCACCTATGTGTATGTGTGTGTTTGCCAGCAAGATTTCTTGAAAACTGGGGAATGAATTTGGATAAAACTTTGTTTTAAAGTGGATTTAGAAGTGTTTAGTTTTTGGAGGGTAAAGGTTATAAAAATAAAAAAATGCTATCTGTCAACATGGGGACTAAATTATTGCAGTATTTTTGCACAATAACACCAGTTATCGTAGTATGAAGTTACATTTTTAAATGTTTGTACCACTGTAAGTAACCTAGTGGTTTTCATTCTTATTGCTTAATAGGATATTCTGTTTAGAGAATACAATGAAAGATTTATAAAAGACACATCTAATGTTATGAACATGCAGAAAAAGATATTTATTTTATTTATTTGTAGATAAAAAAAACAACACATCATACATGTTAAACATCAACTAGTGAATGGCAACGTATTGGACTGAGAAAAACAAAACATGAAATATACATGATAAATATTTAACACAATTAAATTACTTTTCTAATTTCACATATATCACAGATAAAAGCAGTACAACAAATGAATAAAGAGATTACAATGATTTCATGTACGTTTTGGATACAACTCAAATATCTAGAAAACACGAAAGAGCAAAGTTCTATTTTGTTCTGGCATTCAGCATGTTTGTAGAAATTGTCCTGATAAAACAAAATGCACAGTAATTGCCAGGAATAGATTGTAACTTAAAAAAATTGTAACCATTTTCATCTAGGAAGACAGTTTTATTGTACATGTTTTGCTTAGAATTTATGTTGTGTATTTCTAGATTTCAAAAGACATAGTTGCAAGAAAGTATTTATTTTTGTTATTTATTTATTTTCATGCTAGAGGAATCAAATACTGGCCAAAACACACTTTCCTAACTTCAACTCTGTAGATTCAGAGTGCATTACAGGAAGAATTGTGAAAATTGTCCCAATTCACATATATATATATAATTTGTATCAAAAACAAAAACAAATTATATTACTTTACACCCAAGAGGTAAATAATCAGAATCTGAGAACTTCTGTGACGAGGTAAATACTGCCAATGGTCAATTTGTACCCCTAAATTGCAATGGGTCATTGTCATGGAGATTGATTTAGATATGTCAGTTTCTCTTCAAGAATATAGTTGGGTAGGAAGGTGGTATTTCTGTCCTTGTGTAAATTGACAAATAACTACTTGCAAAATTATAATGCATCAGAAAATAAAAGCTGTTTTTAACTGTTAACTATTGCACTGTGCTATTTCAACAAAGAACTTATAAATTGTATCAATCATAAGTTATAACAAATGTTTATAGCACTGCTCTGTAACAAACCACAAATGTTTAAGACAATCTTATACTTTCACTAAAGTCTATGTAGTCATTGAATTACAGGCAAAGCTGAGCCTAAGAAAACAATGGGTATTGGAATAAAGTTCGTGGCACTGGTTATTTGTTTACTTCTTATCATGTGAGTATAAATGATATGCTTGTTCTCAAGTAGCTTCCAACTTCTTTTTCTGATGAATGAAGAAATGGGTGAGCTTCGTTGGCAGATAGCCGAGATTGAGCTGATAAAACTCGACAAGCTGCAAGAGGTCGTAAAACTTTGTTTTCCCACCATCTAGAGTGTAACATAACTGGTTCTTCTCTTCCATCTTGTTCAAAAAAACCAAGGAAATTCTGCTCGTAATACATGAAGTTACTCATTTACAATAGGACTGTTATACCAGATAATACAAACTGCTCTCACACAGGATTCATTGATGTGTAGTTTGGAAAAACTATAGAAAAATGTAACTTGGAAAAAATATTTTGTGTAGTGGCAGTTCAGAAGATGAAAAGGCCATACCGGTTCACAAACATTTTGAACCAATATAATATTTCTTAATTTTATATTAAGACCTATACTACATTTGTGTATAAAAACCAGAAAGCTCAGAGAATCATGTACTTTATTGTATATATAAACTAATACACTAACCAGAAAAACTCGAATATTATGTACATTTTAATTACAAACACAGGAAACAAAGTGATCAAAATGCTTAATGTTAACTTACCGGAAGGATTTGGGTATGGTGCACTTTCCGATTATAAACATAAGACAGAACAAAGCAAGAAGGATTTCGATGACTTTCACGAACTAAAAATACTCTTGAAAAGAAAAAGAAAAAATTGTTAAATCTAACTTTAATCATCTATTGTGTACTTTAATTATTAATAACGCTAACTATTTTCATTAAAATCCTGAGAAATAATTCTAGAAATATTAAGGTTAATTGCACTCCACCAGTTACAGACTCAATAATAACTATTGCAACTTTCACTGGACTACATGGAAATCATTGTAGATTTTATAGCAACACTGTAGGAATCACTTCCACGTTTTTTTATAATCCATTTACAGGTTCAGAACAAAAAACAACATTGTATTTCATCCCAACAACTTAAATACAAATTACTGAACATCGAATTTAATGTTTACAGAATTGAGGGGGGGGGGGTAAAAAAAGACAACTGTACATTTCACAAAAAACTACATTTATTAACCACCTGTTTGCTTCTTTATTGGTAAAACAATGGTTGTTAATAAATGAAGTTTTTGAGAAACATATAGTTGCCTTTGTTGTTTTGATTGTGTAATTACAGAGTATCACCAAGCACCAATGGTTTAAAGTAATAATTATGTACGTTTATTAATGTATTGTTACATTAACTTTACTATCATAACTTTATGGAAGACAACGAAAAACAAGTTTGTACTTTTCTCTTAAATCTAGGCATGTTGAAGAGATGGTAAATGAATTTGTTCTACTGTGTTCGTTTCTGATACCAGTGAATTTGTGCAAAAATATTTATATTTATTTTAACAAGATGAATTATCAGTTTGACTTTTTCTCCTAAGCTAACATGGTATAAATTTTTTTGGAGGACAAAAAAAAAGTATAGTGAAATTGAATGGACGTGAAATAATTTAAATTTTTTTAGCACATGATTAATCACTAAGTTACTTCACCATTCTGTAGCAGTAGAGATTTGTTACAGAAATAGTCTTCATAATTACTTCACTATAAAACAAACATACTGTTGTGGTCATTTGAATTCTTTAAAGTTCCTTTCTAGCAACAGATGGTCAGTTAACCCTTTAGCTTAGCCGTAGAGCTCCAGTTCATAGTGTGAGCATTCCAATCTTCAAATCATGCTTGAAGGATAACTACAGAAAAACTAGCAATCATCTGACAACTGTGGGGTAAAACCCAAGGGCAGATTGCTTTTGTGAAAAGGAGAAAACACGAAATTTTGAGTTTTTATAAACTGCCTTATAAGTAACAGTTATTGAGTTAATCTTTTGGTCGATTATTCAGTTGTAGTGAACATGTTTCTTGATCTAAGCTCTGCTCAAAAAAGGTGCAAAGTGGTGTAAGTATATCTGTGCAACTGCTAATATCCCCACCCAAAATGAATAATTACAGAGGAAATAAACGTAGGAGATCCAGTTACTTTTTATGAAGGGGGGGGGCATATTTTGTCGTAATATTCATGGTATACTGACTCACCCATCCACAGTGCCATATTTTGTCGTAACATTCATGGTATACTGACTCACCCATCCACAGTGCCATATTTTGTCGTTACATTCAGGGTATACTGACTCACCCATCCACAGTGCCACACTTTGTCGTAACATTCATGGTATACTGACTCACCCATCAACAGTGCCACATTTTGTCGTTACATTCATGGTATACTGACTCACCCATTCACAGTGCCATAATTCGTCATTACATAAATTGTATACTGATTCACCCATCCACAGTGCCATATTTTGTCGTTACATTCATGGTATACTGACTCACCCAGCCCCAGTGCCATATTTTCTTGTTACATTCATCGTATACTGACTTACCCATCCACAGTGCCATATTTTACTGTTACATGATCATTCATTGTATACTGACTCACCCATTCACAGTGCCATAATTCGTCATTACATAAATTGTATACTGACTCACCCATCCACAGTGCCATATTTTGTTGTTACATAATAATTCATTGTATACTGACTCACCCATCCACAGTGCCATATTTTGTCGTTATATTCATGGTATACTCACTCACTCATCCACAGTGCCATATTTTATTGTTACATAATCATTCATTGTATACTGACTCACCTATCCACAGTGCCATATTTTGTCGTTACATAAGTGGTATACTGACTCACCCATCCATAGTGCCATATTTGTCGTTAAATTCATGGTATACTGACTCACACATCCACAGTGCCATATTCTGTCATTATATTCATGGTATACTCACTCACTCATCCACAGTGCCATATTTTATTGTTACATAATCATTCATTGTATACTGACTCACCCATTCACAGTGCCATAATTCGTCATTACATTCATGGTATACTGACTCACCCATCCACAGAGCCATATTTTGTCGTTACATTCATGGTATACTGACTCACCCATCCACAGTGCCACACTTTGTCATTAAATTCATGGTATACTGACTCACCCATCCACAGTGCCATATTTTGTTAAAAGCTGAGTTGACTCTTCTCGTGACATTCCAGTATAAAACCATGGTTGAACAGAATGAAGACCAAATTCAAAATATGAATCAGTTGAAGCCTGTGAGGTTTGGCTAGAAATAAGCTTTTTCTGGAAATGGAAAAAAAATAAGTCAAGCATTAATTTGGTTTTATTACAAATAAGGAACCTGGGATACAACATTAATCTGATAAAAACAAATTAACTGTAAAGAAAATGACTTTTACTTGAACTTACTGGTGCCAAGTTAAAGATTCATACATGCAAGCTGGGCTTTGTTAACATCTCTTAACCTTGGACCCATACACAAGTTCATTTTTAGCTTGAAATATGAGTGTTGATGTTCTGATAAACATTTCCCACGTTTCCAATTAGACTTAAAACTGAACTCTATTCCTCAGTTCATCATGCTTTAAGTTTCTATGACTTAATTTATTTGGAACCAAACCGACAACTCGAATAAACAGTCATCTACTTGTGTTTAATGCAATAATAGACATTTATTACACTGAAGGGTATACCTATGGAATCCAAATATTGTTATATATGCAGTACGTTAATGTACCATGCATTTCTATCTTCTCATGTTATTATAGTATTTAATCTGAATTTATGATTTATTCGACATATGTGTCAGTTTCACATAACACAAGATAATAATTACCATATTTGCCACAATATATACAAATTGTGGAAATTGTTTTTACTTGTAACTTTTATTCAGTTTATTGATAAAAGTTTATACGTGGTAATACACTTAGGTAAATCATTCATCATTGCTATAACTGATGCATTCACTTCCTTTGGATCTTTGCTTCATCCTCCTCTGATATATGATGTTGTGGGAATCATCCATGACGTTAAATATGTAACATGCTTTAAAACCTTTAATGATATTTTACAATTTTTTGGAGGTAGCTTGTTGTAAGTTTTATTAAACTGAAAGTACACTGTCTTTGGGAAGATATTTGTAGGACAAAAAGAACATTATATTTAACCAAACACAGTAAACTGATTTAATTCTAGCTGCCTTTGTACATAATATATTTTCTGCCAGTGAAGAATATAGCTGTAATACTACACACTCTCCAAGTATATTGACAGTAATGTTCATCTTCAGATTAGGGTACAACCTCTCTTCTGATCCCTAACAAAACAGCATTATCGAATCTCATACCTAAAAAATACTGTAATCTCTTGGTTAGCTCTCACAACTGTTAAGTTTAATACTCTCCTCCAGTTTAACATGTAACATTTTATAAATCTTATCAGATACCTTTAAGTTGTTAGAAAGGTTTAAGAGTTAACTATATAGTAAAGACTGTCTCCTTCATTCACTATACACATTATTTAAATACTTTTTTGGGGGGTATGAATATTGTTTCCTTGCATTTCTGTACACTTGTGTCCCGTGACCCTTTTTAAATTACTTTAAATTCATATTAAATATCCTGATGAGCTTCATGTTATTAAGCGGACCTATCCCATACCTCTAAGGTAAACTCAGTTTTCCTCGTATTTCACACACGTGACAATATACTGTGTAAAAAGTCACAACTGTATTGTGAACATCAGTTGCTCACTTCATAATAGTCCATTTGTTACCAAAGTACTTCCAGGTTGAATTAATATTTTGTTTAACTTTAAAAATCAGTTAGATATTCCAAACAGCAGACTTACAAGAAGATAAAAACACAAGGCAAGCTTGAAAACTGGACAGACTTTCAGCTCTTTGTGAAAGTTATAAAGAAGTACACCAAAGAAATGTCACCTAAGTAAACGTACATAAAATTCAACTACTTAGCATTCCTTATAACCTTGATGGGCCTATAGGGCCTCATTATAATGCCCCCACAGCTGAAAGGGCGAGCATGTTTGGTGTGACGGGAATGCAAACCCGTGACCCATAGATTACAAGTCGCACGCCTTGACACGCTTGGCCATGCCGTGCCTTTTCTGTAACTCCTTCTCAGAACTTTAATTTAAAGATGGACATCATACAGGTTTTGTGAGTGAATATGTGTAATTAAAATAAGGAAAGAATTTAGACTTTCAAAAATACTAAACACCCTCTGAAGAAAAAACATTGAAAAACAACTGAAAGTAATATAATTTTATATGCAAAAAACGGCTCTTTTGGGCTCAGAAAACACTTCAAATAGAAGAGCGAACAACGTTTCGACCTTCTTCGGTCATCGTCAGGTTCACAAAGAAAGAGGTAACTGGCCGGAAGCTGACCACATGTTTGGAAGGGGTTGTATAACTGAGTGTCGCAATGTAGAGGGCGCGGTTTGATGTTTGAATATATAATTTTATCTATAATATTAATATAGGTATAATGGTGTTCCTTTATATTGGTTTATTTTTGGTTTAAGTTGTTGTATAAGTAAGGCTTCTTTAATTTTTCGTTTGTTTATGTTTGTTTCTTTATTTAGTATTTTAGTGTTTTCTATGGTAATGTTGTGTCCATTTGACTTGCAGTGTTCGAAAACGTGTGAAGGTGACTTTTTATGTTCTTTGAATCTGGTTTCCATTTTTCTACTTGTTTCTCCTATATAGAAGTCGTGGCAGTTATCACATTGTATTTTATAAATAATGTTGGTGTGGTGTTTGTCAGTGTAGTTCTTACATAGTATAGACCTTAGTTTTGTGCCTTAGTTTTCGTTAAAATTAACGATGAATTAGATAAAATAAAACAATACTTCATCAACATCAATAAGTTTCCTCCACAAACCGTAGAAAACATTATACGCACACACCGAGACAGAAAGCAAAATCAACCAACAAAAGTAAATATATCTCACGAATCAAAAAATCACGAAACCATATACTGCTGTATACCATATATTCCTGACATCAGCAAACAAATAACCAACATTTGGCAAAAACTAGTAACAAAATATAACATTCCAGTTAACACTAAATTTATTCAAAAACCAGGCACAAAACTAAGGTCTATACTATGTAAGAACTACACTGACAAACACCACACCAACATTATTTATAAAATACAATGTGATAACTGCCACGACTTCTATATAGGAGAAACAAGTAGAAAAATGGAAACCAGATTCAAAGAACATAAAAAGTCACCTTCACACGTTTTCGAACACTGCAAGTCAAATGGACACAACATTACCATAGAAAACACTAAAATACTAAATAAAGAAACAAACATAAACAAACGAAAAATTAAAGAAGCCTTACTTATACAACAACTTAAACCAAAAATAAACCAATATAAAGGAACACCATTATACCTATATTAATATTATAGATAAAATTATATATTCAAACATCAAACCGCGCCCTCTACATTGCGACACTCAGTTATACAACCCCTTCCAAACATGTGGTCAGCTTCCGGCCAGTTACCTCTTTCTTTGTGAACCTGACGATGACCGAAGAAGGTCGAAACGTTGTTCGCTCTTCTATTTGAAGTGTTTTCTGAGCCCAAAAGAGCCGTTTTTTGCATATAAAATTCTCAACAAGTGGGTTTCTCAACATCACTGATTGAAAGTAATATATATTAGTTCAATTACTGGATGAATAAATGGCAGATGATTTTTATATAAAGTAATCCACTTGAGATATCACAATTTTAATATAATTTTTATGGGAATAACTTTAACAGCATTGTGGGAAAAAAAACCCATCTTGGAGTAATAGTCGATTAGTCTCTTATTCCATCCAATTAGCATGCTGTTATTAGTGACAGGGCAAATAGAATTTTAGGTTGCATCTACAGAAATACCAAATACAAGTATAGGGAAGTGATAATGTGACTGTATAGGTCATTGGTTAGACCACGTTTGGAGTACAGCATTTAGTCTTTGGTTCAATTAGACCATGTTTCGAGTACAGCATTCAGTCTTTAGTTCAGTTATACCACATTTCGAGTACAGCATTCAGTCTTTAGCTCAGTAACTTGGAAAGAGCATCAAACTGTTGAAAAGGGTTCAAAGGAAGACTAGTAGGATGATACATAGGATACAAAGATTGTCATACAAGAACAGATTAAAATGTCCAAACTATTCTCTTGAAGGAAAACAAGGTCAGAGGGAATCTGTTTGAGTTACATAACATTGTTAAGGGAATTGATAGTCTTGAGGAATCATCTTTCTTTGTATTTAATGGTCAATATGATAAAGCTAGGGACACAAATATAAGCATTTGCAGACTAGAAGCCATCTTTATTTTTACAAAAAAATTATTGTTGGCTTTGGGAATGGGTTGTCTTCAGGTGTGGTGAATGCAGTAAACTTAAAGAAAAATTAATAAACATTTGAATGATAATGCTGGCATAAAGTTTTACAGTGTTCAGTTTAGTAGATGGAACAGCCTAGATGGTTCAAACAGTCTTGTCCTTTAACATTATGTTAAATTCATCCCTTGAAACCAAGCCACACAAGCTGGGATAACGTAACCAAGCCACATCAGCTGGGATAACTTAACCAAGCCACATCAGCTGGGATAACGTAACCAAGCCACATCAGCTGAGATAACTTAACCAAGCCACATCAGCTGGGATTAACTTACCCAAGCCACATCAGCTGGGATAACTTACCCAAGCCACTTCAGCTGGGATAACTTACCCAAGCCACATCAGCTGAGATAACTTAACCAAGCCACATCAGCTGGAATAACTTACCCAAGCCACATCAGCTGAGATAATGTAACCAAGCCACATCAGCTGTGATAACTTAACCAAGTCACATCAGCTGTGATAACTTAACCAAGTCACATCAGCTGGGATAATGTAACCAAGCCACATCAGCTGGGATAACGTAACCAAACCACATCAGCTGGGATAACGTAACCAAGCCACATCAGCTGGGATAACTTAACCAAGCCACATCAGCTAGAATAATGTAACCAAGCCACATCAGCTGGGATAACTTAACCAAGCCACATCAGCTGGGATAACTTAACCAAGCCACATCAGCTGGGATAACTTAACCAAGCCACATCAGCTGGGATAACTTAACCAAGCCACATCAGCTGAGATAACTTAACCAAGCCACATCAGCTGGGATAACTTAACCAAGCCACATCAGCTGGGATAACTTACCCAAGCCACTTCAGCTGGGATAACTTAACCAAGCCACATCAGCTGGGATAACTTACCCAAGCCACATCAGCTGAGATAATGTAACCAAGCCACATCAGCTGAGATAATGTAACCAAGCCACATCAGCTGTGATAACTTAACCAAGCCACATCAGCTGGGATAATGTAACCAAGCCACATCAGCTGGGATAACGTAACCAAACCACATCAGCTGGGATAACGTAACCAAGCCACATCAGCTGGGATAACTTAACCAAGCCACATCAGCTAGAATAATGTAACCAAGCCACATCAGCTGGGATAACTTAACCAAGCCACATCAGCTGGGATAACTTAACCAAGCCACATCAGCTGGGATAACTTAACCAAGCCACATCAGCTAGGATAACTTAACCAAGCCATATCAAACAATTCCTGACTGTTTACACGTATAAAGAAGAAAACAAGTGCAATTTAAACTGTTGGAAAAATCATAAAAGTAAGAAATTATAGATTTTACAAAAGTTCTTACTGTACTAAAGAAAGGTGTAGAAAAACAGAACCAAATTACACATCAAACTGAAAAAATATGTAAACATAAACATGTCAAGTTCCCAGTGATGCCATAAGTGGCCAAACTAAATATCAGCACTACATAAACAGAGAGATTATTAGTGTAATAAATTCATTGATAGTTTCATGTAGAGATTAACTTCCAGTTATTAGAAATACGTTTCTATAACTCACCCAATGCTATTCTTATTTATAAAGTTATAAAATGACATTTGTTTGGGTTTCTAATAATCTTTCACAGCACTTTCAACCAAAATATAAATGCATCTAACTTGTCAAAACTTTTACTTACCTTCCACTTGTGAGCTTCAACTGCAGTTATTGCATCAACTTCTGCTGGATTTTGGACCACACAACCAAACTTTCCTGTGAAGTCCATTGCTACCTGAATTTTATCACAGAGGTAATCCTAAGAAACAAAACCAATGCTTCTTATACTGAGAACAACATATGATGCATCATACTGACTCAATTGATACATTATACCAACACATCCTACTGACTCAATCAACACATACCAACACAAGTGGCACATCCCACTGATACAACTGAATATTTTAACTTCATATAGTCACTAATTAACAATTAGTACTCAACTTTTAACCTATTAATACAACACCAGCTATTCTAGGGTGACCTGCTCATCATAAGACAAAGCAAGAGCAAAAGTGTCTGGGTGCAAAAGGCCTTTTTTTAAAAAAAATTACAAATTAAACAACTACATGCTTGTCTGAATAGTTAATTCAGAGTAATTACACTACACACGTTAAAGTAGCAGAAATAAAAATTATACATTTCATCCAGTATTTTAAGAGATACATTCACAGATCTAGCAAAATATTGGTATTACAACAGAACATTACAAACATCACTAAATTAAAATGTTGTACAACTGGGCTTATCAAAAAACATTTAATATGTTGTGCCTCTGTCAGAAAATATCACACAAAAGGGTAAAAATATATTTAAAAAGCAAACTATTACAACTTACAAACTTTATATCTCTATGTTTTTCTTGGGTTTTGCTTTGGTAGACAGAGGAGCTGTCAAGAAAGTTCCATCTTGACTTGACTTCTCTGTAATTATCAACCAACTTCTTACCAAACTAGGAGAAACAAAACTTTAGGTTGAAAAATGGATGCAAACTCATTAAACAAATTTAATGAAGAATCAGATAGAAATGTACTCTTGTGTATGTTTGAGAGCAACCATTTGTTTTTTGTATTTCTGTATTTGTGAATTACTATGAAGTAATAATTTTAACATTTAAAGTTGATATTAGTTTATTTCAAGTTAATTATATTTTTATCTGTGTATAAATTTGACTTTAAACAAGAGTAATTATATCTGTCTATAGATGTGTATCTCAAGAGAGCAAAACATTTATCTCTGTCAAGTCACCAAAACTTTTCATTCTAAAATGGAACAACAAATAAACAGTGTGGATATTATTTTCAATATTTTTGTACTACTATAAATAACAAAAGTAAAAAAGATCAAATATGTTGTTTTTATGTAGTTTATAAACTAGCATGCACATTAATAAACTGGAGAAAGATGATGATATTCTGGACGGACAAGGTAACAAATCAAGAAATTCTCAGTGTGGTGAATGTGAAAATATATGTTGTACCAGCCACCAGGAAGAGAAGAACAGCACATTTTGGCCACAAGATGAGACGAGACAACACCGTGATACAGGGTGAGACCAAGAGCATAGCGGATAACAAATACTACAGAGTGGACTGGGTAGGGAAAATATGAAGGGAGAAGTGGAGGGCTGTGACAGCCAACCTTCGTGATGGAGACAGCACACGATGATAATGATTGTATTAAAAACATGATCCATAACAATAATTTTATATTTGTTTACAAACACATACACTCGCAAAACAAATTACAAACGTCCGTGATATCCCATGTTTCAAATACGGCTCAAAGCTACACAATGTCTATTAGTATAGACAAACTTAATTTTGAACTGATATGTTAAACTAGAAGGAAGTCACTTAGCATTCATTAACAACTTCTTGGGCTACTTTATAGAACAGTGGGATTATACAAATATAGTTTCAACAGCCTCAACGAATGCAGCAACTGTTATTTGGAAGCAACGGAATAAAAACCATGTCCCTCAGATACATACTTTGGCACTAACCACAAGGTCATCCCAATCCTATTTATTATACAGCTTTAATTGCTGAAAATATTGATTAGAAATTTAATGTGACAATTTTAATTTGATTGTCTGATGTCATGTAATTGTTAAAAGTAGACACAAATTTATTAATGGCCCACAATCGTTCAAGACAACTTCATACAACTGTTTTCTAATTCTGTTGATTGATAACGATAACATTAATTCAAGTGACTTATTTAAACAAGTAGAATTTCAATAGTGTACAAAACCCAGAACAAGCCCATCATTAATGTACATCTAAAGAATGTACGAAAGTGATACGTTACCTTTGCTAATCGTAACGCAACCATCCAGCACTCTTGTACTTTCTCACTTGCACAACAAAACCATCTTAGCACAGTTGCAGATCTTCCAAGGTTTCTTTTAGGCTAAAACAGTGCAAAGGTTCAAATAGGTTTTTAATGTCCTAGTCACGGCTTCACTTATTATGAAATATATTATTTCCAAGTGTTTTATTTTCTAAAAGGAAAGTAATTATTATATATTCTATACTTTAAAATCAGTTAAAGTTAATAAATCAGAAACTAGTGTTTAAAAAACAAAATACTGACCTTCAAACAAAAACCGAACTTTGTTGGAGCTTTATTACACTTTCCTTCCATTGGTAAAAAGATATCACAGTTTTGTAGGTCTAACAAAGGATACATCTGTTTTGGTTTCTACAGAGAAGCAGATAAAATAGATAATTCAATCATTTTTAACCACATAAAATCTCACTGAATTTATTCACTAAATCTTAGGACTGATCTAAGTTCTCAAAAGTGATTAATTTTGGTATTCGTGAAAAACAATCACATGTTGCCATGACATGATAGAAATTAAGTTAAGGGCATTTGTCCAAATCACTAACCAGTTTCACAGACATAAATCTTAAATAAAAGGTGTATATGTTATAACCTTTCTATCATAAACAGGGGAGAACCTCAGCGTGTTATCTTCAAGCCTAAAGAAGTACTTTCTCCAAGAATTTTTGAGTGGTTCTTTAAACCATAGAAAACTTTGCACAGCTGGCATGTTCTTTCCTGAATGGAGCATATTCTGTAATAAAACAAAAACACAACTCCTAATTAGTGGTATTTTGATGAGAGTTATAATATGTTTAAAATTAACAGGCATTTCTAGTTCTAACGTACCAGGTAATTACAGTTAATTTAAATCACAAATCATAACAAATTTGATCATTGCTTTACATGTTTCATTCGGGAATCACAAGTGTCCCTAAACCGTTAATTAGCAAAAATGTACACATATTTTTGTGTTCATTAACAGATATATATTTTTTTTACATTATTTTTAATATTATTTGAAAAGATGAGTACAATCTAACTAAGATTTGGTAAGACAAAGCATATTAAAAGTCTTTCAAAGCAGTTTACATTTTTCTTGCATCTTTCCAAGGACAAATCCATGCTCACCATTAACAAAAGACAGCGTTATGTGTTTACTAGTTGTAATTTATGCAAACATTTGTTCTTACAAACAAATTACTGACTGCTGCTAACAGACTTCCTACTACTTTTCATCATTTGGAAATAAACAAACATTTCCTTACAAAACACAAATTACAAACCATCTTCAAAAAAATGTTGTCTATTTATTTTATTCCAGTTACTTTTATCAAAATCATTTAAACCAAAACTTCTCTCAGCCATTAACTTTTCAGTGAAATAATTCTGTTTCCCCCATTAAAATAGAGAGTACCAGCTAACACCTACAGTGGTTCTATGAATCTTGAAAGGTACAAATGGATACAAGGATAAAACAGTGAAAAATGTGGACATGTTTTAAACATACACCAAACATAGTCTCAGTGAGATAAGAGCTTTAAACCTATTTCTAACTGGAACACACTTATCAGTATTTAAATGAGAAAACAGATGTATAATAACATACAACAATGATCATCAGGCTTTAAGTAATCACATATTCTGCTTCTTTCAAAATGTTTAGTGGAATTATCCATCCAAATTTTTCACTGATACAAATAATATCTAAAGTACCTGGTAGTGAGGTCACGATACTTGTTCATGTCCATCCTTTTGTGAGGACTAACATTCGAAACCCGACCACCATTTGTTAGTTCAAAAGAAAACACTCCAGTACAAGAATACAGTTGTCTATAATTTTTTGTAATTATTTTTCAAACATAAAGTGTGGAAAATACTAAAAAGTATGGCTTGGGGTGGCACATATAGTGGTTAGTGTTTGCAGATGGTGAGCCTGAAGATTCATGGTTTGTATCCTGTTACCACAAATACATCCTCGGTGCTTTAGACCTATTGTTATACTAAAAGAATGACATTCTACCAGTTGTAACTGAAGAGTTGGAAATGGCAAATGGAAATATTATTACAAGTAAGCTTTTATTACAACAAAAAAGGACAAGAACAATTTTTATTATTATTATGAGATTTACAATTTGGTCATGGAAGAAAAGAATGAAAAGTTTGATGGAGAAAAAAGGAAAAATTGTAAAAAGGAAAACGTAGCAAAAGGAAACAAATATTTAATACACATTTAAGTCATTGGGGCCACACTACTGTACCATCAACCAGTCAGTCAGACATGGCATAAAATAAGGGTAGGATTTTACAATCTTTGATTAAGGTTATGGGAGTGGTCCAAATTTTGTTTGAAAGAATGTTCACCACTGGGTGGTCGATGGGTGTTGTTGACCAGTTTCATTTCCTTTAAACTATTATTTTAAAACTAGGGACAACCATGTGCACATAGAATTATGTAGCTTTCTCAAAAATTTGAAACAAATTGAATAGAGAAAATGTTTTCCCTGCAACAGAACCAGACAGTGAAGAGACATAGAAGACAGAGCAAACCTTTATGAAAATGCTAGTACTTGAAAAAAAAAATCCCTTCTACTCAATTCTTCGTTTCTCTGTTCTCCTAAAATGAAGCTTCCCAGCTTACAGTTTGAGAACACCTGTTCCAGTGGTCAAGACGTTAAACTGGGCTCTGACTTTTTGTACAAGTATTCAGAGAGCATCTGCTTCCATAAATTCTTTGTAAGTGGCCTAAGATGTTTACATACATCTTATATGCAGTACAGCCTTCAAGCTACCATAGTGTGTGTATAATAATATTCTGTAAAGAGTTTGATAACTTTTAATAAGATATTGATGTACTTACTTATTCTGAGACGACATAACTACATACCTGTACGGTAATCATCTTAGTGAGAACTGTTGATCCTCCTACACAATCCATCTGTGTGTCAAGATCCACAAGCTCCAATGGATAAAAATTCTGTTGTAATAAAACAGTGTTCTTATTAGTTCTTTCACACAGGATACGTCAGTAGTTTATTATCTCTACGTCTCCACCCATCTTGAAAATTTTGCCAATTAAGAAAAACAACAATTTGAAGATACTTGACAAGTACGAGGGCTGTTAAAAAAATACGCGGACTGACGTCATAAAACAAAATGTACTTTATTTAGAAGTTACAGGTCCGGGACCCCTTCAGAGTACCCCCCTCCACAACGCACACACTTATCCCAACAGTGTTTCCACTTGTTGAAACAGTCCTGGTACGCTTTTTTTGTAATGTCCTCCAGCTCTTTCGTCGCATTTGCCATAATCTCTGGAATCGTCTCAAATCTTCTTCCTTTCAAGGGTCTTTTGAGTTTGAGAACGAGAAAAAATTGCAAGGAGCAAGGCCAGGTGAGTAGGGTGAGTGGGAAAGAACAGTGATCGAGTGTTTGGTCAAAAACTGGCGAGTTCTGAGGCACAAATTTCGCAGCAACGCGGTGCATCTTCAATTTTTTCGGTCAAAATCTCGTAACAAGATCCAACTGATATCCCATACTCTTCAGCAAGCTCCCTGACAGTCAAACGTCGATTTGTCCGCACCAGGGTGTTGATTTTGTCGACGTGTGGGTCGTCAGTTGACGTGGAAGGACGTCCAGGACGCTCATCATCTTCAATGGACTGTCGACCATCCTTAAAACGTTCATGCCACTTGAAACATGCCGTACGCTTCATAGCAACATCACCATAAGCCGTGTTAAGCATAGCAAAAGTTTCAGTCGCAGATTTTCCAAGTTTAACACAAAATTTCACAGCAAGTCGTTGCTCCTTCAGGTCATTCATTCTGAAATCCGCCAAACAAACAAAAATCGCACTTCACTTAAAACCGCGTAGCTAATACACAAATGAAGATATCTGCAATCGGGAAATGGCGTCGTAACCAGCTGATCTGTGCGAACCTAGCGACACCAAGCGGATTCTCCTGGAACCAACTGGATCAGCGCAATTCAAACAGTCCGCGTATTTTTTTAACAGACCTCGTATGTGGAATATTATTCGTCACAAAACGTGTGCAAAAACAAATTATAGCATTATTTTAAGCATATTTGGTTTTAAAGCAACTGGTAGAAACAAAGAATACAGAATGTAAAAACGAGAAAACAAATTTCTTTCCCAGTTCGTTTTATTATACTTTTAATCATGCAACTTAATTATTACTTCAATAACGGTTAATTTATACCAATTATAGCCAATATCAACCCTGAAACAAGCTGTGCTTTTGTAGTATTTTCTTTGGTGATTAACAGAACAATATATTTTAACAATGAGTACTTAAGTTTATAGCCAAACAATAAAAATATTATTATTGTATTACAATACCTATTTAATAATTAATACACAAAGAAACGAACGTATAATGTAATCTCATTGCACAAAATACCTTTGAACAACAACAAAAACACGGTGTTTCCAATTTCCTACTCACTGCACGTTATTTCCAATAATTAGACAAGTTCATGTTTTAACACTTGGACATATGAACAGTTTCTGTGCAATAGCTGTGACAACAGTAATATAGAAAACAATGTGGTCGTTTCACCAGTGAAGTACAAACATCCTTCCTAACCAACATCTTAACAAAACTAATAATAATAGCAGGTTGGTGTCAAAAATTTCAAACGTAAAATCGCACAACTAGGAATTCTATTGTTAAGACTAATTATACTAATTATGCATGTTGTTAATAATAAATAATTAACTGTTCTCACACACCCTAATACAGTGATAGTAATACAGATGGTACTGTTATTAATCATTAATATAAATCAATAAATAGTATTTTTTTTCCACTACAAAATTGTTTCTATATCTTAAAAGGGCCCAATTATCGCCTATCTTCTTAACTTGTAATATCATTGAAAAAAATTAAGTTTTAGAATCGAAACAGTAATTAACAAA
The DNA here is from genome assembly GCA_011833715.1 of Carcinoscorpius rotundicauda. NCBI lineage: Eukaryota > Metazoa > Arthropoda > Merostomata > Xiphosura > Limulidae > Carcinoscorpius > Carcinoscorpius rotundicauda. The sequence goes on along the minus strand of CM022406.1, from coordinate 44,753,251 downwards.
TACAAAAAAATCGGAATAACACGTAAAAAAATGCATCCAGGCTCGTCCTCGTAATATTGTGCCATCTGTAAAATGTTTGTTTGTTTTGAAAATTCGCACAAAGCTACTCGAGGGCTATCTGTGCTAGCCGTCCCTAATTTTGCAGTGTAAGACTAGAGGGAAGGCAGCTAGTCATCACCACCCACCGCCAACTCTTGGGCTACTCTTTTACCAACGAATAGTGGGATTGACCGTCACATTATACACCCCCACGGCTGGGAGGGCGAGCATGTTTAGCGCGACGCGGGCGCGAACCCGCGACCCTCGGATTACGAGTGCACGCCTTAACCCGCTCGGCCATGCCAGGCCTGCCATCTGTAAAAAATAAAGCGACCAGCCCATGCAATATTGCTTCGCAAAAGTAAAACTAACAAATCGTAACAATTTCTTTATTGAATAAATAAAATCACAGGACAAAAATATCGACAATACTATCCAGTGAACAAATTTAGGAAACATTATTTTTGCAAAATCTCAAATGCTTCCTTGAAGCCAGAAAAAGAAGAGTCATGTTATTTCTAATATACACTTTTATAATTTTTTAAACAATAAAACTGCTTTTTATTTGTGGAAAATTGTCACTAAAATTAAAAAAATAAATCATTATAGTTTCTATGAGCCCTAATTGCTTCGAGGCTGTTCGGCCAGTCCTAAACAAAATTGTAGAATGTCTTTAGATGGTTAAAACTGAATTTAACCCTATTTATATTTTGAAAAGTGTGTCTGGTAATTACTCACAGTCTATTGAGTGAAACTCAAATAATCTTGTTTGTATAAGGATTTAGACAATGTTGAATTTTCTAGAGGAATTCAACTTTAAAGTATAAAAACTGTTGGATTGTTTCTCAAACAAACATTCATGGCCAATGAGATATAAAATGTTCAAAGGTGGGAACACATAAAATTATTTATTTGTTGGTAGATGGAAAACAAACTGTAAATGTTGTTTATGAAGAATCTTTATTACAACTTAAATTGTTTGAGATAAAGTTCAACTATTGTTAAACTTAGATTGTTGGTGATGGGAGACCAATTTGAAATAAATATGTATCTCAGAACGGCAGGTGTTGGTATTAACACTTTTATTGGTGAGCAGAGAAGGGTGCCACGGGGGGCCTGGCATCGCCTAGCGCGTTAAGGCGTGCACTTCGTAATCCGAGGGTCGCGGGTTCGCGCCCGAGTCGCGCCAAACATGCTCGCCCTCCCAACCGTTGGGGCGTTATAATGTGTCGGTCAATCCCACTATTCGTTGGTAAAAGAGTAGCCCAAGAGTTGGCGGCGGGTGGTGATGACTAGCTGCCTTCCTTCTAGTCTTACACTCCTAAATTAGGGACGGCTAGTACAGATAGCCCTCGAGTAGCTTTGTACGAAATTCCAAAAACAAACAAACAAACAAAATAAACGTCTGGAAACCAAACGTTTTCTTCTGCTATTGAATTGTTAAATGTTGCTATTTGATTAAGTAACTCACATGACTTATGTTCAGAAAGTGAGAGCCAATAACCGTTTGTTTAGTTATTTTACGGAAAATTAAAAATCATTTCTTTAAAATTTGTCGAATTCTTCAGTTCGTTGCAAACTCTCTCTTTGTTGACCTAGGGAGATCGAAACGTTGTTCTCTGCTTATCAATAAAAATGTTAATACCCATACCAGCCGTTTTGAAATAAAAACGTAAATTGTTTTAATTATGTTTAAATATTCCTCATTAGTAAACGGATATTTCAGCTTGTTTATTAATATATATAAAACAGTTCTTTTTTACAACGATAAATATCTTCTGTAATCAGTTTACAACATATATTTTTGAAAAGCGATACAACTTCAAACAACCATAATTTGTAATTTAAACTTAACAATGAAAAACACTAATGATAATACCTCAGGATTACGTAAAAACTGATATTTGTTCAAATTCTGCCTCATTATAAATTTCCTGTCAGAAGAACAAAGATTCCAGTCATCGGTATACATTTGAAAGACTTCTTCGTGGTCCTCAAGACTTCTCTCTGGAAAATTCACCAAAAGTTACTAGAAAATTGTTACATTGTCTTCAAGTTTAGGTGAAAAAATTATAACATTTTCTTCTGCTGTTGCTAGATTAAGCTCAACGCTACACACTGTGATTTGCCCACCACGGGTATCGATATCCGGTTTTTAAGAGTTATAAGCCCGCAGACAAGCTGCTGGGATACTGAGAGGTAAGTACTTTTTTTAATAACTCAAGTATTCCTAAAAGACTGATTAAAAAGCTTTAAACATTTAATAAATTCGTTTTTAAAGTGATAGAAGAACATAATCAAAAAGAGGAGAAAAAAAGGTGCACTTTTTTTGCGTGTCTACAAATTTTGTTCGCTTTGAATTTCCCGCAAAGCTACTCGACGGCTATCTGAGCTAGCCGTCCCTAATTTGGCAGTGTAAGACTAGAGGAAAGGCAGCTAATTATCACGACCCACCGCCAACTTTTGGGCTACTCTTTTACCAACGAATAGTGGGATTCACCTATATTATAACGCCCCCAGGGCTGAAAAGGCATGTTTGGTGTGACGGGGATTCGAACTCATGACCCTTGGATTACGAGTCAAGTGCCTTAACCACCTGGCCATGCTGGGCCTCATCTACACCTTTAATTGGGCTAAAATTTGACCCATCTAATTATTCTAGTTATGCTTTATTCTGTATTAAATCAAAAATAAATTATCACCTAAATCATGATGAAATAGAGGTATCTGTGTTTAAAAATTAAAATACACAAGATAAATCCTTTTATGACTTCATTTCTGTTTCGTTATTTTTCAATATTTGCAATCTGAAGTGTACACTTGCTTCTTCAGTGCAAGCTACAAACGTTATAACTTTTCTCTAAAATAAATTAGGTTTTTATTTTACCGATTCCTAGGTCGGAAAACTGTTCGAAAATCGTCCATGTAAAACAGCGAGTAAGGCAAAATTTTAAAGTTAATAAATTGCAGAGATCTGAAGCTCGTAACCCGTCCTCTACAACCGTCTCGTGATGTCTGCCATCTTCCAGATAAAACTCCAGCGTCACCTGGAAATAAAAACATTTTGATATACAAGTCCACAGAAGAAAAAATGTTTAAGTTTTCCTCAAGTGATTACTGTATAACCGTTTTAAGCCTAAAAATGTTTTAAAGTCGTGATGCTTAATACTTTAATGTGACAAAATAAAAACATAGCACCAATGGTAACAAGACACATTTAATATTTAACGGCTTAGATGTGGCTTGCTACCTGTGTAGTCATGTTCGATCGTAATTGGAAAATAAAATAAATGTGTGTGTGTGTGTTTCCTTACAGCAAAGCACATCGGACTATCTGCTGAGCCCACCGAGGGAAACCGAACCCCTGATTATAGCGTTGTAAATCCGTTGTCTGTCTAGCAAGGTGCGAAGAAAATGTCGAAATGGTCGGAGTTTAGATAAATAAGAACTTAAATAACTGACCACGTGACACTTCTTAGGGTGTTAATAAAGATGGAAAAAATATATGAATCATACAGAATTGCTTCACTCTCACAATGCAATGTAGCTGAAAATATTTTAATTGGACAATGAAAAAGTTTGTTGGACGACCTGCCCCCCACTAAAACAAGGTACAAAACATAACACTCAGAAATAATAGGGTGAAAAAAGATGAAATTTCAATCCTATCAACAAATGAAATGACCAAATTATTTCATAACACAAAACCTAGCATCTTAAATAGCTTGTCTGGCAACTCGCCAAGTCTACCAACAACCATTCTCTCTACCTGTATCCACATCAATGTTGCATGTAACTACTTCACAAAATGTGGATGGATTTTCACCCGATTTGGTGTACATGTTAATTAGGTCTATGCGGGAATACAAAGAAAATTTCAGTTCTTCATTTTGCGTTTTACGGTTTTTAAGGGCGTTTTCATCATTATCTCACCTCCTGTAGATGGATCTTCACCAAATTTCTTGTGGAGGTTAGTTGGGTCAATGCTGAGATATAAACAAGTCATGAGTTTTGCTTTTTCTTTCCCTACTATTGGGTTAAGGAATAATTCGTGAGCGCTTTTTCAAGTTAAAAAAATATATTCATAAATGAAACGCTTTCGCAAAATATTTCATGTCATTTGGTAGATATTTTTTTGCACTTATAGATGGTGTGTTTGATTTTCATATTTATTTAATTTTTGCTTTCATTTTCAGCTCATTAACTGGAATGTCAAGTGAATAAAATCGAGCATTTTCGACACCATCTGCTTTTCGCATTTAATCGAGGTGTTAACGCCGCCGAAGCTGCTCGTGAGATTTGTTCTGTGTATGGCAAAGGAGCAATGCCTTAAAGTACCGCCCGCCGTTGATTTTCGCGCTTTAAAAATGGGAATTTTGATCTGAAGGACGGGTCACACACTGGTCGACCAACTGTGTTGGATGAAGAGCGATTGAACCAGCTTCTTCACGAAAATTCAAGTCAAACGACTAGAGAATTAGCGGAGCAGATAGATTGTGATAAAAAAAACTGTGGTGAACCACCTTCATTCAATGGGCAAGGCTCAGAAACTCGACGCTTGAGTGCCACACTGTTTGAGCGAAAAGAATAGAAATCAGCGCTTCACAATTGCCGCCAGTTTGCTTGCTCGACATCGCTCAACATGAAATAAAGTATCATAATAAATTGTGTACTATTCTTTTATATTGTATTCATGTACAATGTTTCGGGTGTAATGTGTACATGCATTAAAGTATTGTATAGTCTTGCATGTAATGCATGAACGAAATTATTTAAAAACGTTCACGAATTATTCCTCAACCTAATGTTTCGCATCCTGTCAACGAATCTTCACCAAATTCGGTGTGGAGGTTTGTTAGGTCCATACACGAAAATCTGTGATTTCACTTTTTGTATTTTTGCTGTTTTATGGGCTTTTTTACAATTATACACAAAGACAGAAATTTTCACGTCCTAAAATAATATTTTATTATTCATGAATTTACATAACTTCCATCTAGAAGAGGCCTGGCATGGCCGAGCGCGTTAAGGCGTGCACTCGTAATCCGAGGGTCGCGGGTTCGCGCCCGCGTCGCGCTAAACATGCTCGCCCTCCCAGCCGTGGGGGTGTATAATGTGACGGTCAATCCCACTATTCGTTGGTAAAAGAGTAGCCCAAGAGTTGGCGGTGGGTGGTGATGACTAGCTGCCTTCCTCTAGTCTTACACTGCTAAATTAGGGACGGCTAGCACAGATAGCCCTCGAGTAGCTTTGTGCGAAATTTCAAAACAAACAAACAAACAAACCATCTAGAAGATGAATACTACAAATAGTAAGTTAATAGATGCTGTACTTTTAAGACGAATGATGATTTTGTTTTGTTTTTCTTTCCTTAAAGGACATACATTACTTAGCAAAGTAAACAATTTATTATTATTTAAAGTCATTTCAAATTTCATCGTGTTGGCATCCCATGTTTTATCACATTTCACATTTAACTGAGCAATAGACCTGCACACTTGAAAGAAACCATACATAGACCTCAGGTTACGTCACTGGTTTTCTTCTTGGTCAAAATTAAGGTTTCAGCTTTTAAAGACTGTTAATTCGAGTAAATACTAAAATGCTTATTAAATATAAGGTTTTAAAATGCTTACTTGTCTCACAGAGCACTGGTCTACTTTCTTGTTGGTAGTGGGAAATTTGAGACAGGGAAACCCTAAGTCCATTCCAGTAGCATGTCGTCGTATCTTTCCACCCAGAAGTTATTAACACTGAAAATATTATTTGTTTAATTTTAATCACTATCATAAGAGTATTTTTTAGTTTTGAATTTTGCAAAACAAATAAAAAATTATATTTTGTAAATTAGAACACAGTGGCGTAGCTAGAAGGGGCAAGGGGGTACAACTGTCCACGGGCGCAACATCGGGAGTAGGGGGGCAAATTGATGTTACATAATTAGGATTTATGGCTTACATTTTGTCACGAGGGAGCGCGAAAACCCTAGCTACGTCTCTATTAGAACATCAACAGATCCTTCGTGTGTCAATTTGTGGAAGTGTGAATGTTCACCCGAAAGGTATTTATTAGGCCTATCACTCACTTCAAATATAATGTTATTGCACATAGAATATAACTACATCATTGTGATTAGTTATTTGGCAAATTATTTTGGACCATACATTACTTTTTTAGTGAATTGTTCACCAAATATAGCTATTAAGTAACACAAAAACTACACTTCTCCAACTTTAAGTTGCACAATTAGCATAACTGAAGTTCAACGATAGGCTTAACTTCACAGACAACTCATGTTCAACTGCAACTCAACTTCTTGCTAATTTCGTATTTTTTGGTGCAGGTTAAACACGCACTCACTTATCACAGTACTGAACTAATTTAATGTTCATAACGTAATCTTGGTAAAACGTACATTATATAAGAGACGAACTTTGTTAGAAAGTACGAGGGCGGCAAAAAAATCAACGTCTTGTTTGTTTTTGAATTTCGCGCAAACCAACACGAGGGTTAACTGAGCTAGCCGTCCATAATTTAGCAGTGTAAGACTAGAGGGAAGGGAGCTAGTCATCACCACCCACCGCCAACTGTTAGACAACTCTTTTACCAACGAATAGTGGGATTGACCATCACTTTGTAATGTCCCCCCAGCTAAAAGGACGAGCATCTTTGATGCGACGGGAATTCGAACCCGCGACCCTCGAATTACGACTCGAAAGCCTTACCACACCTGGCCATGGCAGCCCGAAGATTTGTTAACAATAGTGTGTGTATACATATATATATATATATACGCTAGCTGATAAAAGTTGTAGGGGGAATCTGCTTTTTCTGTCCTTAATGTTAGGTACTTATGACGAATTTTATTTGTTAAATGACCAACAGAAACGACAATTTAATAATTCACTTCCAAACTTTAGCCTAGCTTAACTCGTTTATATAGATTAACTAGCAACCAAAGCGCCCCCGTTTGACCATGAAGAGAAAAGAACAATAAATGATTCAAATCAGTTATACTTGTGTTCATCAGTTTGGTACACAACACAGTGATTCTCAAACTGTAGTACGTAATGTTGGTGGTACACAACACAGTGATTCTCAAACTGTAGTACGTGATGTTGGTGGTACACAACACAATGATTCTCAAACTGTAGTACGTAATGTTAGTGGTACACAACACAGTGATTCTCAAAGTGTAGAACGTAATGTTGGTGGTACACAACACAGTGATTCTCAAACTGTAGTACGTGATGTTAGTGGTACACAACACAGTGATTCTCAAACTGTAGTACGTGATGTTAGTGGTACACAACACAGTGATTCTCAAAGTGTAGAACGTAATGTTGGTGGTACACTACACAGTGATTCTCAAACTGTAGTACGTAATGTTGGTGGTACACAACACAGTGATTCTCAAACTGTAGTACGTGATGTCAGTGGTACACAACACAGTGATTCTCAAACTGTAGTACGTAATGTTGGTGGTACACAACACAGTGATTCTCAAACTGTAGTACTTAATGTTGGTGGTACACAACACAGTGATTCTCAAAGTGTAGAACGTAACGTTGGTGGTACACAACAGTGATTCTCAAACTGTAGTACGTAATGTTAGTGGTACACAACACAGTGATTCTCAAACTGTAGTACGTAATGTTGGTGGTACACAACACAGTGATTCTGAAACTGTAGTACGTAATGTTGGTTATACACAACACAGTGATTCTCAAACTGTAGTACTTAATGTTGGTGGTACACAACACAGTGATTCTCAAAGTGTAGAACGTAACGTTGGTGGTACACAACAGTGATTCTCAAAGTGTAGAACATAATGTTGGTGGTACACAACACAGTGATTCTCAAACTGTAGTACGTAATGTTGGTGGTACACGACAGTGATTCTCAAACTGTATTACATAATATTAGTGGTACACAACACAGTGATTCTCAAACTAGAACGTAACGTTGGTGGTACACGACAGTGATTCTCAAACTGTATTACATAATATTAGTGGTACACAACACAGTGATTCTCAAACTGTATTACATAATATTAGTGGTACACTACACAGTGATTCTCAAACTGTACAACGTATTGTTGGTGGTACACAACACAGTGATTCTCAAACTGTAGTACGTGATGTCCGTGGTACACAACACAGTGATTCTCAAACTGTAGTACGTAATGTTAGTGGTACACAACACAGTGATTCTCAAACTGTAGTACGTAATGTTAGTGGTACACAACACAGTGATTCTCAAACTGTAGTGCGTAATGTTAGTGGTACACAACACAGTGATTCTCAAACTGTAGTGCGTAATGTTGGTGGTACATACACAGTGATTCTCAAAGTGTAGAACGTAATGTTGGTGGTACACAACACAGTGATTCTCAAAGTGTAGAACATAATGTTGGTGGTACACAACACAGTGATTCTCAAACTGTAGAACGTAACGTTGGTGGTACACAACAGTGATTCTCAAACTGTATTACTTAATGTTGGTGGTACACTACACAGTGATTCTCAAACTGTAGTACGTAATGTAGGTGGTACACAACACAGTGATTCTCAAACTGTAGTACGTAATGTTGGTGGTACACAACACAGTGATTCTCAAACTGTAGTATGTAATGTTAGTGGTACACAACACACTGATTCTCAAACTGCAGTACGTAATGTTAGTGGTACACAACACAGTGATTCTCAAAGTGTAGAACGTAATGTTGGTGGTACACAACACAGTGATTCTCAAACTGTAGTACGTAATGTTGGTGGTACACAACACAGTGGTTCTGAAACTGTAGTACGTAATGTTGGTTATACACAACACAGTGATTCTCAAACTGTAGTACTTAATGTTGGTGGTACACAACACAGTGATTCTCAAAGTGTAGAACGTAACGTTGGTGGTACACAACAGTGATTCTCAAACTGTATTACATAATATTAGTGGTACACAACACAGTGATTCTCAAACTGTAGTACGTAATGTTGGTGGTACACAACACAGTGATTCTCAAACTGTAGTACGTAATGTTAGTGGTACACAACACACTGATTCTCAAACTGTAGTACGTAATGTTAGTGGTACACAACACAGTGATTCTCAAAGTGTAGAACATAATGTTGGTGGTACACTACACAGTGATTCTCAAACTGTAGTACGTGTTGTTGGTGGTACACTACACAGTGATTCTCAAACTGTAGTACGTAATGTTGGTGGTACACAACACAGTGATTCTCAAACTGTAGTACGTGATGTCCGTGGTACACAACACAGTGATTCTCAAAGTGTAGTACGTGATGTTAGTGGTACACAACAGAGTGATTCTCAAACTGTAGTACGTAATGTTGGTGGTACACAACACAGTGATTCTCAAACTGTAGTACGTAATGTTGGTGGTACACAACACAGTGATTCTCAAACTGTAGTACGTAATGTTGGTGGTACACAACACAGTGATTCTCAAACTGTAGTACATAATGTTGGTGGTACACAACACAGTGATTCTCAAAGTGTAGAACGTAACGTTGGTGGTACACAACAGTGATTCTCAAACTGTATTACATAATATTAGTGGTACACAACACAGTGATTCTTAAACTGTAGTACGTAACGTTGGTGGTACACAACAGTGATTCTCAAACTGTATTACATAATATTAGTGGTACACAACACAGTAATTCTCAAACTGTAGAACGTAACGTTGGTGGTACACAACAGTGATTCTCAAACTGTATTACTTAATGTTGGTGGTACACTACACAGTGATTCTCAAACTGTAGTATGTAATGTTGGTGGTACACAACACACTGATTCTCAAACTGCAGTACGTAATGTTAGTGGTACACAACACAGTGATTCTCAAAGTGTAGAACGTAATGTTGGTGGTACAACACAGTGATTCTCAAACTGTAGTACGTAATGTTGGTGGTACACAACACAGTGATTCTCAAACTGTAGTACGTAATGTTGGTGGTACTCAACACAGTGATTCTCAAACTGCAGTACGTAATGTTAGTGGTACACAACACAGTGATTCTCAAAGTGTAGAACGTAATGTTGGTGGTACACAACACAGTGATTCTCAAACTGTAGTACGTAATGTTGGTGGTACACAACACAGTGATTCTCAAACTGTAGTACGTAATGTTGGTGGTACACAACACAGTGATTCTCAAACTGTAGTACGTGATGTCAGTGGTACACAACACAGTGATTCTCAAACTGTAGTACGTAATGTTAGTGGTACACAACACACTGATTCTCAAACTGCAGTACGTAATGTTAGTGGTACACAACACAGTGATTCTCAAAGTGTAGTACGTAATGTTGGTGGTACACAACACAGTGATTCTCAAACTGTAGTACGTAATGTTGGTGGTACACAACACAGTGATTCTCAAACTGTAGTACGTAATGTTGGTGGTACACAACGCAGTGATTCTCAAACTGCAGTACGTAATGTTAGTGGTACACAACACAGTGATTCTCAAAGTGTAGAACGTAATGTTGGTGGTACACAACACTGATTCTCAAAATGTAGTACGTAATGTTGGTGGTACACAACACAGTAATTCTCAAACTGTAGTACGTAATGTTGGTGGTACACAACACAGTGATTCTCAAACTGTAGTACGTAATGTTGGTGGTACACAACACAGTGATTCTCAAACTGCAGTACGTAATGTTAGTGGTACACAACACAGTGATTCTCAAAGTGTAGAACGTAATGTTGGTGGTACACAACACAGTGATTGTCAAACTGTAGTACGTAATGTTGGTGGTACACAACACAGTAATTCTCAAACTGTATCACGTAATGTTGGTGGTACACAACACAGTGATTCTGAAACTGTAGTACGTAATGTTGGTTATACACAACACAGTGATTCTCAAACTGTAGTACTTAATGTTGGTGGTACACAACACAGTGATTCTCAAAGTGTAGAACGTAACGTTGGTGGTACACAACAGTGATTCTCAAAGTGTAGTACGTAATGTTGGTGGTACACAACACAGTGATTCTCAAACTGTAGTACGTGTTGTTGGTGGTACACTACACAGTGATTCTCAAACTGTAGTACGTAATGTTGGTGGTACACAACACAGTGATTCTCAAACTGTAGTACGTGATGTCCGTGGTACACAACACAGTGATTCTCAAAGTGTAGTACGTGATGTTAGTGGTACACAACACAGTGATTCTCAAACTGTAGTACGTAATGTTGGTGGTACACAACACAGTGATTCTAAAACTGTGGTACGTAATGATAGTGGTACACAACACAGTGATTCTCAAAGTGTAGAACGTAATGTTGGTGGTACCCAACACAGTGATTCTCAAAGTGTAGTACGTGATGTCAGTGGTACACAACACAGTGATTCTCAAACTGTAGAACGTAACGTTGGTGGTACACAACAGTGATTCTCAAACTCTATTACTTAATGTTGATGGTACACTACACAGTGATTCTCAAACTGTAGTACGTAATGTTGGTGGTACACAACACAGTGATTCTCAAACTGTAGTACGTGATGTCAGTGGTACACAACACAGTGATTCTCAAAGTGTAGAACGTAATGTTGGTGGTACACTACACAGTGATTCTCAAACTGTAGTACGTAATGTTGGTGGTACACAACACAGTGATTCTCAAACTGCAGTACGTAATGTTAGTGGTACACAACACAGTGATTCTCAAAGTGTAGTACGTAATGTTGGTGGTACACTACACAGTGATTCTCAAACTGTAGTACGTAATGTTAGTGGTACACAACACAGTGATTCTCAAAGTGTAGTACGTAATGTTGGTGGTACACTACACAGTGATTCTCAAACTGTAGTACGTAATGTTGGTGGTACACAACACAGTGATTCTCAAACTGCAGTACGTAATGTTAGTGGTACACAACACAGTGATTCTCAAAGTGTAGTACGTAATGTTGGTGGTACACAACACAGTGATTCTCAAACTGTTGTACGTAATGTCGGTGGTACACAACACAGTGATTCTCAAACTGTAGTACGTAATGTCGGTGGTACACAACACAGTGATTCTCAAACTGTAGTACGTAATGTCGGTGGTACACAACACAGTGATTCTCAAACTGTAGTACGTAATATTAGTGGTACACAACACAGTGATTCTCAAACTGCCATACGTAATATTAGTGGTACACAACACGATTAATATTTTTTAAAAACTCATTAAATTAGTATTCCAGCTTTCCGTGTAGATACATAAACTGTTATCTTCATTCCCCTAATACATGCACGGACTGGACAGGATAAGAATGGTACCACATCCGTGATGACGAGAAATCCACTTGAAGTAAAAATATATCTAAGGACGGCTGGTATGGGTATTAACACTTTTACCAAAATAAAGTAGAGAACTACGTTTTGACCTTCTTGAGTCATCTTCAGGTTTACCTTTGTAAACGTTGTTTTCTTCTTTAGGTTAGTAAAAGTGTTAATCTCCACACCAGCCGTCCTGAGATACAATGTTATCACATTCCACCGTAGTGAGATTCAATACTACCACATATCAGCCGTCCTGAGACACAATACTACCACATACCAGCCGTTATGAGATACCATACTACCACGTACCAGCCGTCCTGAGATACAATACTACCACATACCAGCCGTCCTGAGATACAATACTACCACATACCAGCCGTTATGAGATACAATACTACTACATACCAGCCGTCCTGAGATACAATACTACTACATACCAGCCGTCCTGAGATACAATACTACCACATACCAGCCGTTCTGAGATACAATACTACCACATACAAGCCGTTATGAGATACCATGCTACCACGTACCAGCCGTCCTGAGATACAATACTACCACATACCAGCCGTCCTGAGATACCATACTACCACATACCAGCCGTTATGAGATACAATACTACTACATACCAGCCGTCCTGAGATACAATACTACCACATACCAGCCGTCATGAGATACAATACTACCACATACCAGCCGTTATGAAATACAATACTACTAAATACCAGCCGTCCTGATACAATACTACCACATACCAGCCGTTATGTGATACAATACTACCACATACCAGCCGTTATGTGATACAATACTACCACATACCAGCCGTTCTGAGATACAATACTACCACATACAAGCCGTCCTGAGATACAATACTACCACATACCAGCTGTCATGAGATACAATACTACCACATACCAGCCGTTATGAGATACAATACTACCACGTGTACTTCAATCGTGTGAAAAAAATAATCCCATTTTTCGTGTGAATTTGTGAGTTAAAAATATGAATTTTTATCATCTTTGTTGTTAAAATTAGATATGGGTTCGTAATTTTCAAATATTAAAGTTGAAGCCTAAAAAGCTTTCAGAATCATTTTGAAGTTCATAAAAAACACTGAAGGAGGGGAGAAGCGTGAGTAAACCCGGCCAACTCTTGGGCTCTTTTACCAACGAATAGTGGGATTTACCGCACATTATAACGGACCCTACGGCTGAAAGGAAGAGTATGTTTGATGAGACGGGGATTCGAACCCGAGTTGGTCAAGTTCAGTCAGACTTCTTCTTTCCTCCGACCTAGTTGGTGAGGTTTGGTTTTTGAATTTCGCGCAAAGCTACACGAGGGTTATCTGCGCAAGCCTTCCCTCTAGTTTCACACTGCTAAATTAGGTATGGCTTGCGCAGATAACCCTCGTGCAGCTTTGCACGATCTCAAAAAACAAACCAAAACTCATAAACTGCAATTTTAAACCTCAAATAACACCCGATACACGATAAAGTGACCATACGATCATTTTATAATTTTCAAGGAATTGATTCTGAGCTTTGAATGAATAACTGACTATAAGTGTCCAGCGGTATCACGTCTCGAGCCAAAAATCTTCACCCCGCTAGCCAAAGATTATGTCTGGTTCTCTATGCTCACCAAGTGGAGCCCCCCAGTGGCTCAGCGGTATGTCTGCGAACCTCCACGCTAAAATCCGGGTTTTGATACCCGTGGTGGACAGAGCACAGATAGCCCATTGTGTAGCTTTGTGCTTAATTCAAAACAACAACAACACAAAGTGGAACTTAAGTCAATTTTTTGTGTTTGATTAAGAATATATTTCTTCTAAGGGATTATATTAATACCTTTTTAAAATAAAGCTAATAAGAATGATTTACTAATGTCACTGTGAAATAAGTCGTAAAATCGTTGGCATGCCGCTGTGTCATTGGGGGACGTGGTAATCCGTTCGGAAGCGAGTTATTTTCCCGTTTAATTAATTACCTTATTTTAAGTATCTTTACGCGACTTACATCGTGCCTGAAACATATTAACAAACATAAACTTTAAACAGAGGTATGTTCATACATATCAAAAGAGGCACTGTATGAAACATATGAAACTGTTCGAATAACAGCAACAAAATACGTGTGCGACAAATTATTATAGCACTTTGTTTGCGGTATTCTAATTCAATAAAATTATAGCACGTTTTCGTGGCTAGCGCCATCTAGTTTAGCTTTGTGCATATTACCTTGGTGAAAAAAAACAACATCGAATTGATTGTTGTTACAATTCTTGTTTCCTTATTACGCACCACGCATATTATATTTAAGTCTGTTTAGAATGAGCAGTCTTTGAACATTTTATTGTGAACGTTTCTGTATATCACACATTCACTGAACAGCCAAGTCAAAGTCCTCTATAGTTCAAGCAGAATCCATAACTTATATATAACTGACCAGTCAGTATTATCTGCTGGCTGTTACAATTAAAGCGTCGCCATAGCAAAATATAACAAAGGTATGAGTGTTTAACAAGATGTCGAAGTTCGAGCCTATTTGATACGTTAGAAACATTAATTTTACAAAAGAAAAGCAGGTTAAGAATTTTGTTTTTTAGCTGCTGTAAGAGCAGATTATGAAGAAAAAACAACATGGTGAACATAGACAAGATTATAACTGTATTAAAAGTCGGAAACTAGAAACTAAACTAACGTGAATAATATATAATAATAGAATAATACATGATAATAGAGAAATTACGATCTCTATTCGACCAGAACTGCTCGATCGACGGCAAGTTCCAAGTTTTGTTGTTTGAGGTGATTGAAGGCGTGAGTAAAAAAACTTGTTAAAATAATTTATTTTCTCTGTTTTGTCTGTTTTTGAATTTGACTTAAACTGCAGGAGTCAACTCGAAACTTCTAATGTTACAAGTCCCAAATTTTAACGCTAGGAGAGGACTAGTTTGGTTTTGTTTGAATTTCGCGCAAAGCTACACGAGGGCTATCTGCGCAAGCCATCTCTAATATAGCAGTGTAAGACAAAAGGGAAGTCGTCACCACACACTGCCAACTCTTGGGCTATTCTTTTACCAACGAATATTGGGATTGACCGTTACATTACAATGCCCTCATGGATAAAAAGGCATGTTTGGTGTGACGGAGATTCGAACCCCATTTCTCAGATCACGAGTCAAGCGACCTAACCACCTGGCCATGTGGGGCCCAAATCAGTAAAAACAGTTTACTGACTATGTAACGTTTCTTTAAACGCACGTGACAAAGTGTAAAAACGTTTCAGTTCAGCGTTTCAGCACCTACAAATTACACTGCACAACAATTGTTTGGAAAAGTTTTGGTTCATGAAAAGCTTTCTGCTGATTGTGACAGGTACCTGGTGGGTATGTACAAACATAGTTTTGGTTTTGCTTCATTACGAAGGAACTCTTAGAAATAGACAGTTAACTGTTTACCGGCAATAACGTATTTAATTCCGATTATGTTTCTAATTACGCTATTAAGTTCAACATAATCAAAAGTGTTTTGCCCCTGATTTTCGTTTGTATTCAATGTCCGGTGTATCATGTTGCAGTGTCCAACAGTAGTCAGCAAGCATTGACGGATTCCAGTTGCCCTGATGTTGTTTTTTCCATTGTAGCAATGTCCTGGTGAAACCTTTCACCGTGTTCGTCATTAACAGCACCGAGGTTTGCGAGGAAGAAGTCCGAGTGTGAGTGGAGGAAATGAATCTTGAGTGACATGTTGCACTTCATTGTTTTGTATGCTTTGAGAAGTTTATCTACCAGCTGAATGTAATGTGGAGCTCTGTAATTGCCAAGAAAATTGTCAACAACGTCTTTGAAGGTTTTCCAGGCAATCTTTTCCGGCCCAACTAACAGATCTTCGAACCGCTTGTCACTCATAACATGTCTAATCTGAGGGCCAGTAAAAATGCCATCTTTGATCTTGGCCTCAGTTATTCTTGGGAACATCTGTTTTAAATAACGAAAACCTTTGCCTTCTTTGTTCATTGCTTTCACGAAATTCTTCATAAGTCCCAATTTTATGTGAAGAGGAGGCAAAAAAACTTTTGCCGGTGTAACGATTTCAAGTTACCCCCCAATAATATGAAATCGTTTCAGAGTACCGGGGGAGTAACATGAAATCGATTCTAAGTTATCCCCCTTGATTTCACATTACCCCTTCTTCTAACGTGACAAACATAATGATTGCTTTTAATATTTGTAGTGCGTGCCGAGTATCTAAGTACATCATAATAGGCAAAAGACCTATTATTTCTTTTACTGTTTGTTTTGGAATTTCGCACAAAGCTACTCGAGGGCTATCTGTGCTAGCCGTCCCTAATTTACCAGTGTAAGACTAGAGGGAAGGCAGCTAGTCATCACCACCCACCGCCAACTCTTGGGCTACTCTTTTACCAACAAAAAGTGGGATTGACCGTAACATTATACACCCCCACGGCTGGAAGGGCGAGCATGTTTAGCGCGAACCCGCGACCCTCTGATTACGAGTTGCACGCCTTACGCGCTCGGCCATGCCAGGCCATTTCTTTTATTAAAATTGATGATTTATGTAAGATGAAGGGTATTTTACGGGCTCCTCCTCGTTCAGACCACAAAGTCTACATACTGTCTTCATTCAACATATTGTAACTTATACATTTTTTTATATTTCTTTATTCGCACTGAAATAAAAATGAGTGACTGATAGCATGATATATATAGAACATGATAAATATTAGAATTTCTACATTAATATTAATGTATTAATATTCATTTACACATACTTAGTGCGATAAAAACGTCTAGCATCTTAACAAACCGTTAAAACGAGTCTATCTGGAAGGGGGTAGTTTGAAATAAAGGGAAGTAAGATGATATCGATTTCAGACTACCCTCGGGGGTAACCTGAAATAGGTTTTGCCCTACCCCCCCCCGGTAATATGAAAACGAATTAAAATTACCGGGGGATAACATTTACAGGGGGCAGTTTGAGATCGTTACACCGGGTCGACAAGCGGTTCATGCGCCACATTTTACGGAGTGACCAGAATAATGTCTAGAATAATGTGACTCTGGCATGACTGCCCCATTCACAGATGAAACAACAGTACTTTATACAGCCAAGTTGCAGTCCCAGTAACAGAGCAACGACTTTCAGATCTCCACAGATATTCCAGTTGTACTTTCTGTACTGGATGTGCTTCAGCAACATTTCCATGTTCTCAGGTTTCTTTCATGTGTGCTGCATAGCCAACAGGTATTGAAGGGTAAACGTTGTCATTGTGTAACAGAACAGCTTTGAGGCTTTACACTGATGAATCAATAAAGAGACGTCACTCTTGCGGGTCACGGTCACAACCTAAAACAAAGAACAATCCTTCGATGTCAACACAGAAACAGAGACTGTCAACTTGTGCAAAGAATTTGACTATATCATCTTGACGGCTTCGAAAAACATAAATTTTCGCACCTAGTGACAGCAAATACCATTCCTGCAGTCTCGAACCCAGCAATTTTGTTTTTGCTTTTGACAAACCCAAATCTCTGACCAGATCGTTAATCCTGACTGTGTTATGAGATGTGGATCTCCTGAGGAGCACGGTTCAAAATCTGGATCAATGTCACTGTCAGTTTCTTCATCTGGTTCGTCTGAATCCATTCCTCTGGTGGTTTCTGAATTGAAAGACCGTCGTCATGTGGCACGGGTCTCATTGCTGATGGCAGATTAGGATATTCAATTGACTTCTTGTTTTTCGGTAGAGAAACCGGACGCTTTAGTCAAACAGAAGTAACAGTCCATCATACGGTCATTCTGTTCTCGCCAAATCATCGTAACAGCAAACGGCATTGTATCTCGAGTGCCTCTGAGCCAAGTTCTCAAACAGACAACAAATGTGAGGCGCCCATTCCTGGTCTTGATCACCAGTTTTACAGCCGAAGTGCAGATGACATGCTTTCTTCACAAGAACAGTCATTGAGCGTCTCTGATGAACAAGTGTATACTCGCCACAAATATAGCAGAATGTATCGCGGCTGTTAGGACATTGACGAGACATATTAACCGATACCAGTCGTCGTGTAAAACGTCTGTAACTTGTTACAGTGCTACTGAGGCAATGCTATATTCTGAAACAATACGTACACATTATAAGGTTTATATTAATCCAATAAGCAGCATATGTGCACGCAAGCCACTTTTATAGCCTGCTGAGACAGTGTCAAGCTGACTCTGGCCTGCCTAGGTATGCTCGGGCTGCATACTTCCTCAGAACAGCTTTCAGCCTAGCCTGATTTCATGCCTGGACATGTCCAGACTCCATAAAACATTGTTCATAGGTCTCTTACAGAAACGAACATTTTTGGACGCAAATATAAGAAAAATACATGACAAAACTGAAGATTTCGATGAAACGGTTCGTGATGGGCAAATTTGGATGTGATTTTCGTGATCAACAGCCGAACATCTATAAGGAACACCAACAGTGTTCAAGAAGCAAAACCTTTGTTGTGCAGTGTTATGATATACAGTTCTGGATTACCCAACAAGCAGACTAAACCCATGCTTAGGGCATCAGGAAAGCAAGTACACCAAAAATATTTTTATTTCAAATAATTTGATATTTCAAAGAAAGAAAACAGTTTTCGAAATAATTTTCTTCTCTCCCCGTCACACCAAACATGCTCGTCCTTTCAGCCGTGGGGGGGGGTTTAATGTTCGATCAATTCCATTATTCGTTGGTAAAATAGTAGCCCAAGAGTTGACGGTGGGTGGTGATGACTAGCTGCCTTCCCA
This sequence comes from Carcinoscorpius rotundicauda, assembly GCA_011833715.1. Lineage (NCBI taxonomy): Eukaryota > Metazoa > Arthropoda > Merostomata > Xiphosura > Limulidae > Carcinoscorpius > Carcinoscorpius rotundicauda. The sequence goes on along the minus strand of CM022406.1, from coordinate 44,734,097 downwards.
CTGCTAAATTAGGGACGGCTAGCACAGATAGCCCTCGAGTAGCTTTGTGCGAAACTTCAAACCAAATGTAATTCTTTCATTCTCGTTAAAGATTTAAATACATATTGACGTTAATTATATCATGTTTCTGTCATTAGGCCTGTCAACAAGTGCTTTTAATAAGCCTTATCACTGTGTTGAACTGTATAAATGTAATTTAATTACATTATTAATAACTTGTTTACTGTCCTGCAACATTGCCCTAATCTTCTACACAAAAACAATAACATGCGTAAGTTTCTTCCGTTTGAGGACAGACTGGTGATTTCAAAGTATTACACTACCGGTATTACACGAAAGTTAGCACTGAATATGGCAAAAATCATGATGTTGACATCTTTGGTATTTTTATTTGCTTTCACTCACGAATTCTCTGAATTCTTGATAACGAGAAACTCATTTGAAATAAAAATGTATCTCAGAACGGCTTGTATTATTACTCATACCAGCCGTTTTCAGAAAGTTCTCTGAACTGTCTTGACGTTCCTATTAACCGGGAAATATGGTTAGCAATGTAGAGTTCATTTGAAATATCAGAGAAAATACTATAAGACACTCGTTTGTATTTCCTTGAAATATCCTTTGTAGTAATTAGTATCTCTTGCTAATCTTCAAACCTAAAAGTGTTTTTCATTCCACCATAGGCCTGGCATGGCCGAGCGCGTTAAGGCGTGCACTCGTAATCCGAGGGTCGCGGGTTCGCGCCCGCGTCGCGCTAAACATGCTCGCCCTCCCAGCCGTGGGGGCGTTATAATATTACGGTCAATCCCACTATTCGTTAGTAAAAGAGTAGCCCAAGAGTTGGCGGTGGGTGGTGATGACTAGCTGCCTTCCCTCTAGTCTTACACTGCAAAATTAGGGACGGCTAGCACAGATAGCCCTCGAGTAGCTTTGTGCGAAATTCCAAAAAAACAAACAAACAAACAAACATTCCACCATTAGACTGACGCACGCGGTTTTTTAACGCTGGTTTAAACTGGTAATGCCAAGTAGTTCGTCAGTTTGCATTCTCTGTTTATTTGAACTGTTTAATACGGTTATTGACTTGTTACACTTCTCTTATCTGGTGTTTGTTTTCAGAAATTGACGTTTCATCGGCGGTAAGTGTTACAAAGTGGCGCTACGTACGTGCTGTGGGCACAGCACAGATAGCCCTCAACTGTGTCGCTTTGTGCTTGAAAGGAAACTCGTGACAGTCAATTCATTATGTACAACGTACCACTTCTGTGATGATTAACCGCTGAAAATTATATGTCTGCTTAATTAATTGAAGTTTTACCTCTCATGGCTCAGCGGTTAGCCATGGACTTATAAGGACAATTGTCAGGTTTCAATACCCACGGTGGGTAGAGCACAGGTAACCTGAAGTGTAACTTTGCACTTCACAACAAACAAGTAATTATTGTTTCATCATTCATGTAATGCTGCTCTAAATTTTAAATTATTGTATTTCTAACATGTTAGCCATCACCCGCTAGTATAAACAACACTGAGAGTAAGATCACTACGACAGTCACTTACGACTATGACTGACACGCCACCTGCTGTTACAGCCAAGTACTACAGCAAGTAGGCAGGGATAAAATGGACACTGCTGTCAAATTAATAAAATGAATAAATTAAGATGTTTAAGAAACCCTCTGGGGTAAACTATGAATGATGGATGAATTAAGATGTTTAAGAAACCCCCTGGGGTAAACTATGAATGATGGATAAATTAAGATGTTTAAGAAACCCCCTGGGGTAAACTATGAATGATGGATAAATTAAGATGTTTAAGAAACCCCCTGGGGTAAACTATGAATGATAAATTAAAATGTTTAAGAAAACCCCTGGGTAAACTGTGAATGATGGATAAATTAAGATGTTTAAGAAACCCCCTGAGGTAAACTGTGAATCCTCTGAACGTTACACGATGGCCAGAGATCAGGAAGTTAGAAAACTTTCGTCACAGACACACATCTTGCAAATACACATACACTGCTGGACAAAATGTCAGTGGAAGATGTTCACAACGCTCATGTTTGAACACAAATGACTAAATTTCGTTACGTGTTTACCGATTAACGCTTCGTTTCAGTATGGTCTTAAACTTTTGACCAGTCAGTATTTAGACTAATTTCATAATGTTCACATTTTTCCTGTTAAATGCTAAAACGTGTTTTTATTTTTATTTTCGCTTTTCTTATTTTCATCTTTCGATGCTCTACTCAAATAAGTGGTTGAGTCTAACAACGCAAAATGCATACTTTTTCTTTATGTTCATTGGCCATAAGATTTTGACCAGCAGTGTATCTTTAGAATCGTGGTGTCTGTCTCCCATTTATAGCAGCCGCTTCCCTAAGTACGTTTGAAAAGCTGTGCACGCCGACAAAGCTCAACATTCATTTTTAAAATGACGGTATAACAGGTATTACTAATGTTGATGTTACATCGTAAGCAGGATATTCCATACTAAATTGTTAAGAGACAATGACACTATCATTCAGATTTCAAAATGTTAAATATGTTATTGTTGAGTGGTAGTTCTCAGCATGAACTGAAATGTTCAATGATTGTAGGAATCAATTCGAAACTTTTAGCGTTAAAAGTTCCAAATTTTAACGCAAGGAGTGGACTAGCTTGGTTCAGTTTGAATTCGCGCAAAGCTACACGAGAACTATCTGCTCTGATTGTCTCTAATTTAGCAGTGTTAAACTAAAGGGAAGGCAGCTGGCATCCCAACTCACCGCCAACTCTTGAGCTACTCTTTTACCAAACGAATAACGTGATTGACCATCACATATAACGCCCCCACAACTGAAAGAGCTCGCACGTTTGGTGTGACGGAATTCGAACCCAGTAGTAGACTAATAATGAATTAGAAGGAGAAACTGAAATTGCAGCATGTGTTGTACACACGTGTGAAGGAACTGGAAATTTCTAGTTTTGACCTAATAATAATGAAAGGCTGGAAATGACCTGACCTCTCTGTGTAGAGATGTAAAACCATCTATTGTTTGTTTATTGTAAACACAAATCTTCGCAATGGACTGTCTGTACTTTGCCAAATGTAGAAGTATCGAAACCCGATCTTTAGCGTTATAAATCCTCAGACTTCTCACGGGGGGCGCAACTAATGTCTTTTACTTGTGGAACTGTTTATTTGTTTGTTTTCTGAATTTCACGCAAAACTACACGAGGGCTATCTGCTAGAAGGAAGGCAGCTAGTCACCATAACCCACTGCCAACTCTTGGGCTACTCTTTTCCAACGAATAGTGGGAGTAAGCATCACATATAACGCCCCCACGGGTAAAATGTTTGGTGTGACGGGACGTCGAACCCTGCGACCATCGGATTGCGAGTCGAACGCCCTAACTACCTGGCCGTACTGAGCCGTTTTGTCTAGCATCAATACGCGACGCTACATACGTCACTTCTCACGTTCTAAGAGAAGTTGTCGAGAGCGGAAGCACACCTAATGAACAACGTGGGCCAGCTGTGTAAGTGTTTGATTATACAGCACATGTACTTTTTTGATAGCTACATTTAACTTTCGAATCAGTAAAATTCTATACAGTCCTTCACTTATGTAGTAAACTGTGAACGTGCTAAAAACTACGTGGTTACAAGGCTCCTAACAACACGAATCAACAACAAAAATTTAAAATGAGAACAACAATTCCATATGTAGTGCTCGCCTTAATTCCCTCTCTGGTTCGCCAAGTATTATTGATTAAAAATGAGTTCGTTCAGTGTTTGTGCTCAGTTATTTAAATCAATTATCGTGAAAAACATAAACATAAACGTGCTCGTTATAATGCAATATGTGGAACCAGCCTGTATATGAACAAGGTAGCTTTTTTTTGTTTTATAACTTCGCGCAAAACTACACGAGGGCTATCTGCGCTAGCCCTCCCTAATACAGCAGTGTAAGACTAGAGGGAAGGCAGCTGATCTTCACCACTAACCGCCAATTCTTGGGCTACTCTTTTACCAACGAATAGTGGGATCATAACCCATCCACGGCTGAAAGGACGAGCATATTTAGTGCGAAGGGGATTCGACCCCGTAACCTTTACATTACGAGTTGAACGCCTTAACCTACTTGGCCATGTTGTGCCAACAAGATTGTAATTAAAAATTGAAATATTTTAATTTCAAGCTGTACTGTATATTTTAATCCATAACACAGAATCGGTGTAAAGAAATGTATTACAAGAACTTGTATAAATAGTTAAAAATGATTTTGCTTTCTTTTTCTCTAGATTGTTATCCATTAAGGATAATTTTTTTTCACGACGTTCCTGGCTGTTGTCCAGTGGTGATAACATCGTTTTCTTCATTATGTTCTTCTCTGTTGTCCACTAGTTGTGATAGTGGTTTTTTTTCTGCGATGGTTTTTACTGTTTTCCACTGGTAGTGACATCTGCATATTTTTTCTTAAACTAACATCTAACCATAGTGTGTTCGATACCTTCTGGCGCTCGACTCATAATCCCCGTTACATCAAACATGCTCGCCCCTTTCAGCCTTGGGGCGCTATTATGTGGCAGTCAATCACACTATTCGGTGGTGAAAGAGTAACCCACCAGTGGACTGTGGGTGGTGATGACTATCTGCTTTCCCTCTAGTCTTTCAATGCGAAATAACGTAGATAGTCCTCGTGTAGCTTTGCAAGGAGTTCAAAAACGAACGAAGAAACAATGCTTCCCAAAATACAGACGGTAGCTGTGGGCCTCTTTGTTTTTCCAGTTTATCAAAACAACTTAGAATTATACTCAATGTTGTTTTTATGTGTTCTGATAAGAAAGAAGACGACTCATGGAAATAATTAATTCACAATATATACCATAACAGCGACTTCTAAAATGAGCAAATGCTGATTTCAACGATTACAAAGTCTCTGGATTAACATGACGTTATAATTACAATCGAAAGGTTATATATCTGCATATAATCGGATGATGGCTTCCGACTTTTGATCGAAACGTTGTAAACATAAATATTAAGATTTGATTACTCTAAACATTGCTGTTATTATATTTTTGTGAATTAATTACTTAGTAGGTTATTCGCTAAGCATTAGTCTCTGGCATACATTCAAGCATTAATTTGGATAATTATAAATTTATTTATGTGGAAGATTAGGCAGAGTAGACATCCATCGTGGGAAGGCCTCAGTTTTGAAGCCAAAACTTCATCTCTCTTTCTTTCCCTAAGCAGTTGCAGTCCTAAAAAGTACTTAAGCCTAAAAAGTTCTCCAGCCTATTAACTGTGTAATTTATTCGTTTTTAAAACTTCTTTCTTTTTTAAATAAAACTTTCTGAAAGGAATTCAATCTCTGGTTTTCGTGCTTTGTAAATATCAAAACAAATTTTTTACCAGCAAAAAACTAATTATATTAGCAAATTTAACATCTATCATAAAAACCCGTATAATTTAACGTGTTAATACATTTCTACGGAATCTTCAAAATATTAAATCGGCCACTGGCTCTTGGATTCTATATAAATGTACATGTGGTGATTGCAAGGCCTGGCTATATTTTTATATGCATATTCCTCTATAATAAACATTTAATGTGTTTTTGTTTGTTTGAACTTCTTTCATAGAAATATATTTTCCTGCCAGAATTTTTGGCCAGTATATTATTTCAAAAACACTATCAAGTTAATACTGGTTAAGGAGGAACACATGTGGAAACAAGTATGTTGAAACGACCCCTAGTTCCAAAACAAGCTATTTGAGAAAGCATTGGTTACAGATCTGATTTACGCAACTTCACTAAACAGCGTACCACTGCGTCTAACAAGGAAAGTGTATTTATTTGGAACTTTGTGTCATAACTTTCAATTCAGTTGAAATTGTATGTGTAACATCCACAATTATATATTATAATGCTAATAAATTAACACAATTAATACTGTAAAACTAAAATAAAGAACGTTCTCAAACTTCCTACCTTAACAAGAACACAGCATAAGTTGAAAGGCGGGATACAACAGTTTGGACAACTAGGTAATCTATAGTTTTACTTTCTCGCTACACTAGAACTATTTGTACATAGATGCTACAGATGTCGCTCTATCTTTATATCTGCTGTTCTCGCTAATCGATAACCAATATTTTGAGAAAATGAATTCCTATTAGTTTTACCCAAATATTACTTTTATCGTAAATATAATACAAACGTTTTTATTACCTGCATGATGCACACTAGTCCTAATTAAAATATCTGTTCTACACTAAGAACTTGAACTGTCCCACGTTCCTTTTCACAACTAACTGAAACAGCGCACAGGGCCTTAGGTGTTTACCGCACCGTGCGAGCGCCGTCAAACGAACTGACGTCATAAAAGGATGAGCATTTCGTCACAACTGTCGGTGACTCCAGAAAAAAATCGTTAAATTAAGCTTGGAGAAGATTAATGCTGAACTAAACATTTCTTGTTATAGTATTCCAACCTCAACCAGTTAGTTGGCTGAATCTCTCACACAAAAAGTATTCCAACCTCAACCAGTTAGTTGGCTGAATCTCTCACACAAAAAGTATTCCAACCTCAACCAGTTAGTTGGCTGAATCTCTCACACAAAAAGTATTCCAACCTGAACCAGTTAGTTGGCTGAATCTCTCACACAAAAAGTATTCCCACCTCAACCAGTTAGTTGGCTGAATCTCTCACACAAAAAGTATTCCAACCTGAACCAGTTAGTTGGCTGAATCTCTCACACAAAAAGTATTCCCACCTCAACCAGTTAGTTGGCTGAATCTCTCACACAAAAAGTATTCCAACCTCAACCAGTTAGTTGGCTGAATCTCTCACACAAAAAGTATTCCAACCTCAACCGGTTAGTTGGCTGAATCTCTCACACAAAAAGTATTCCAACCTCAACCGGTTAGTTGGCTGAATCTCTCACACAAAAAGTATTCCAACCTGAACCAGTTAGTTGGCTGAATCTCTCACACAAAAAGTATTCCCATCTCAACCAGTTAGTTGGCTGAATCTCTCACACAAAAAGTATTTCAACCTGAATCGGTGTTGGCTGAATCTCTCACACAAAAAGTATTCCCACCTCAACCGGTTAGTTGGCTGAATCTCTCACACAAAAAGTATTCCAACCTCAACCGGTTAGTTGGCTGAATCTCTCACACAAAAAGTATTCTAACCTGAACCGGTTAGTTGGCTGAATCTCTCACACAAAAAGTATTCCAACCTGAACCAGTTAGTTGGCTGAATCTCTCACACAAAAAGTATTCCCATCTCAACCAGTTAGTTGGCTGAATCTCTCACACAAAAAGTATTTCAACCTGAACCGGTGTTGGCTGAATCTCTCACACAAAAAGTATTCCCACCTCAACCAATTAGTTGGCTGAATCTCTCACACAAAAAGTATTTCAACCTGAACCGGTGTTGGCTGAATCTCTCACACAAAAAGTATTCCAACCTCAACCGGTTAGTTGGCTGAATCTCTCACACAAAAAGTATTCCAACTTCACCCAGTTAAGTTGGGTCAGTTATATTTCGTTCTTAACCTCGTAATTATCGTGACGAAATGACACGAGTCAACTACGATAGCTTGTTCGTGAACAACACACTTAGTCAACGAATAAATAACTGTTATTTATTAACACAGATGTATTTGAAAATCACCATTATCAACTCTCTTCTTGTGAGGCAGAGCGTGTTCGGTCTGTAAATCCAGGTGAACATTTCTGTTCGTGATTATTACCTCACCGTGCAGCCGTGGGTGCTCTGTAACAGTCAGATCTCGCCCCTCTATCAGACAACAATAATTCTAAAATTAGCGCCCGGTATACCGTGGAGTAGACGACTGCTTTCCTTCCCTCTAGTCATTGTTCAAAAGTGGGGACGCTGGTGCACATCCCCTCGAGCAGCTTTAGACAAGATTTAACAAACAAACAAACAAACCATCGAAGGAAACGTTGAAAGGTCACACAGATGTATTCAGACCAATAAACTTGTCAAGACAGAGCGTGAGAAAATAGCGTGACAGTGGCCAAGTATGTATGTAAGTTCTCAGAGTATTTGTGGAGAAAATAATATCTGAGAGAAAGCAGAAAGATAAAGTGTTTCTCGTTAAGTTCGAGAACTGATTCCGAATAAAACGTTAACCAAAGTTCGAAGAACTGGAGAATTTACTGGAAAGCTCGCGAGCCGAGGAAGTGTCACAAGATCGATGGAATACTGACTGACTTCCACGATGAAAATTTGTGAGTAATGAAAAACATGGTGATATATTATTATCGAATAACAGATAACTTCTGTTTATGACTCTCGTGTTGTTTATTTATATAGAATCATTTGTGCTCAATCATTGAGATGAACGCGAATCTATTAGATTTTTAACATGAAGAACCGATAAACCTGTTTCAAGAACATCGTCGAAGTTGGTTTAAAATCAAGGTCAGAGAGATGTCAATCACGTCAACAGGAAATCTGTTATCCATTAAGTGTTAATATCCCAATCCTCCATCAACAGCTAGGTAAAATTATCCTTCCCATATTTAGATCTTAGAGTCTAGACATTAACAGTTAACAAGACGGACATATGCTCTGGACAAGAGAAGTTCTGGTTAACAATAAAGACTTAATAGCGCGTGTGAAAGATATGTTCATTTTCAATAAGTCCACCCTTACCAAGTACGAGGCTATATCAAAGTAAAAGTGTGGTATGACGGAGACTCGAACCTGCGACCCTCAGATTACAAGTTGAGTGCCTTAACCACCTACCATGCTGCTATGTTTTTAACTTTTAGCTTGAAGGTAATTTTTTATCATGTTTACATGCATCATTTTACATTTGTTATTAGACACAAACTTACAAAATAAACTGTCTGTGTTCTGCCCTCTGTAGGTATCGAAAGCCTTCCTTAAGACTTTGTGCTGAGCCACCAGATGGAGGGAGGAGATTACAAAATAATTCGGTCTTAGAGTGCCTTCTGTTTATCAAACGTACAAATAAAAAGATGAAATACGGGGTGGCGCAAAATTATCTATCCTGTTTTAAAATTTAATTATTAGCTAACTGATAAAATACAATCATGCACTTTTTAACATCTTGTAGTTAGAGTTAAACAGTTTTATTGTCATGTCAGTAGACTTTTACATGTGCACCATCAGTGGTTAGTCAGCGTGTCTAGCAGATATTCGATTTTAGTCCACCTTCGCTGCAACTATCCACAGTTACAATGGCGACAGCGTCCGTTTGCTACAGGTGTGTATTACACGATATCCTTAAGATACCCCCATACTTCTTTTATGTATTGACATTTGTAATTATGCAGCCTCACAATAATTGGCTTGGTCTATAAAACGGAAACAATACATTTAGCGTGTTGTTTTTTTTGGAGGGGTAACATTTTAACGGGAAATTCTTCTCAGTGGAGTAAAAAACATAGCGATAAAAACTGCTTGGTTGTATTTCCTTAGTTCTTTAAAAAAAAAAATTGTCAGTAGTGATATACAGGTTGTTGTTTGTTATTAAACACAAAGCTAAATAAAGGGCTATATGTTCTTTATTTATCACAGATATTAAAGCCCGATATATGGCGGTATAAGTTCGCAGACTTACCACTCTGTCCCTGGGGGGAAATGCAGTCGTATAATTTAAATTTAAAATAGTCCAGTGTATTATAAAAACGTATATTTGGAAGTAATTAAGGACATTCTACATTTTATTTCATAGTATATAAATTTAATAACGAATGTTTATGTGCTTGTGAATAAGTTATACATATTTATTCTTTCTTTGGTGCCAATTTTATTAACGTCATTTGTTAAATTGTTATATATATGTGTGTGTGTGTATACATAATGTTTATTTTTAATTTATTTATTTTAATATTATTATTTTACTTCGAGAACCGTTTTGCATTATTAGTTTAAGATATGAATTTAGGATAAACGTAAATATCTTAACGCTGGTTAAATCTTGTGGGACATTACTGGGATTACGGTCGAAAGCTTCACTGACCATAATGTTACTTAATTGACGAATAAATACATTCTCGGCTTTGGAGGTACATTTTGTAATCTCACATTATAGTTTGTACACTGAGATCTTTTCAATTAGAGCATCATATTTTGTTTATTTTATCTTTGTTTCAGCTTATTTTTAAGTTACAACAGACTAATATACATAATTAATACATATATATAATCAACCCCTGGTGAGGGACCGGCATGGTCGGGTATTTAAGGCACTCGACTCGTAATCCGAGGGTCGTGGGTTCGAATCCCTATCACACCAAACATGCTCGCCCTTTTAGCCGTAGGGGCGTTACACTGTTACGGTCAATCCCACTATTCGTTGGTAAAAGAGTAGCCCAAGAGTTGGCGGTGGATGGTGATGATTAGCTGCTTTCCTTCTAGTCTTACGCTGCTAAATTAGGGACGGCCAAATGTACGAAAATAGTACATGGACATTGCCCTGAAAAGGGTCAGAGTAAACTTGGACTTCTCTGACCCTAAAATAGTAGCTTTTCCTAATCATAATGCATGACCATGAAGGTGAAGGAAGAGGGAAGATGTCAAAGCGAGAGAGAAAAAAACCACGATGAATTAATGGCAAGTTTACGAAGCTACAACTGGTCTTCAGAATTAATATAGAGTAGACAGCCCATTGCAAAGCGTTGCGTTGAAACAAAGAAACATGTTAATTAAAGTACGTGCTAATACATTTGTTTTATTTTACTTACTGATTAGGTATTATTTTATTTGAAGTTACAGCTTTTACAGTAAGATCTGTTTTTAAGACAGATACAACGTTTCGATCACTGGTTCGAGTATTATCAAGTACACGTTTCATTCACGTTACTGTTACAACTATAACTTATAGAAAATTAAAATGAATGTGTTTATTATTCATAATGTTTTTAAGCTCCACTGAGCTGTGGTTCTGAAATTCACACGAAGTTTAGTATAGTTCACGTGATAAATTCAAGACAAGGTGTCACTTTCTGTAACTTGATATATTTGTATATAAAACCATTAAACATTACAGTTAATCAAGTCCACGCCACAACAGATGTTGCTCGTGTACTTTGATAATATAAACCTCTTTTGTTATCACTTTTCCCAATAGATCAAAGTACTATTTATACAATAAAAGTCATTCTAATACCAGTTTATTTACCGTAAACGGCTGGGAACCAGTTGTTTGAAAACACTGATGATTCAGCGTCAGTTCGAGCGAATTTGTTATCGGGTGACGCCTATGTAGGCTTAGGCCCACGTCACGTACCAAGTGTTGTTTCTATATTTATTGCAAGATAAATTATTTTCTAACGCGGTTTTTTTTTATTCTGTGGCTTCCTCCTATGACGTTCCCCAGTCACAAAATGATATGTCTGCGCATTCATATCACTAGAAACTGGGTTTCGACACTCGTGATAGGCAGAGCACAGATATCCCATTGTGTAGCACTGTGCTTAATTACAAACAAACTTGCGATTTTTTGATTATGCGAATTAGATTTAATTGATTTGTTGTTTCTTTTAGCCCAAAGAAGCACAAGGGGAATCGAACCTAGAATTTTATTGTCTCAAGTCCATAAATTTACCTCTGACCCTGCGGGAGGAATACTGTGACTGAACATTAGAGCTACTATATAGCCGCAGTAAATGTCGCGCGCGTAACGTAGGCTTACAAAATCCTAACACGAACCAGACGCCTGTGTGGTACCGTCCACACGTTCAACAATATCTATAACTAAACCTTTGTGCTTTTAAACCGTTTATTTCCGAGGAACATAAGAAGGTGAGGGGTGCGATGCCCCCCCTAGTAACCAGTTTGTCAGCATGAATCCAGTTTTCTTTGTTCGACGTTGAATGCTGTTGCTCTTCGAACCATGAGTATGGAAACCCAGTTTCGAGCCTTGTAAGTTCATAGACACTCCGCTGTGTTACCGGGGAATCTTCTGTGCTAACCTTGTAAGTTCATAGACACTCAGCTGTGTTACCGGGGGATCTTGTGTGCTAACCTTGTAAGTTCATAGACACTCCGCTGTGTTACCGGGGGATCTTCTGTGCTAACCTTGTAAGTTCATAGACACTCCGCTGTGTTACCGGTGGATCTTCTGTGCTAACCTTGTAAGTTCATAGACACTCTGCTGTGTTACCGGGGGATCTTCTGTGCTAACCTTGTAAGTTCATAGACACTCCGCTGTGTTACCGGGGGATCTTCTGTGCTAACCTTGTAAGTTCATAGACACTCTGCTGTGTTACCGGGGGATCTTGTGTAGTACAAGCCTCATGTAGTACAACAATGAAACAATTTACAGTGAAACTTTAATACGTTATTACAATTTCCATCTGGTGCTCAACAATGACAAAATTATTTCGTAACGAACTGAAGAATTCGACAAATTTTAAAGAAATGATTTTTAATTTTCCGTAAAATAACTAAACAAACGGTTATTGGCTCTCACTTTCTGAACATAAGTCATGTGAGTTACTTAATCAAATAGCAACATTTAACAATTCAATAGCAAAAGAAAACGTTTGGTTTCCAGACGTTTATTTTGTTTGTTTGTTTGTTTTTGGAATTTCGTACAAAGCTACTCGAGGGCTATCTGTACTAGCCGTCCCTAATTTAGGAGTGTAAGACTAGAAGGAAGGCAGCTAGTCATCATCACCCACCGCCAACTCTTGGGCTACTCTTTTACCAACCAATAGTGGGATTGACCGTCACATTGTAACGCCCCCACGGCTGGGAAGGCGAGCATGTTTGGCGCGACCTTCAGATTACGAAGCGCACGCCTTAACGCGCTAGGCCATGCCAGGCCCATCCAGACGTTTATATTTTCATTACTAGTTGACCTCTGGTGTCTCAGCGACAAATCTGGGAGTTGATAATGATAAAAAATCAGGTTTCGATACCCGTGTTGTGCAGAGCAAAGACAGCCCACTGTGTGGCCTTGCACTTAAAAATAACTAATCAAATCATTACTGGTTGTAAGGGGAATATTTTATTAGTTCTTTTATATGCAAAAACGGCTCGTTTTGGGTTCAGAAAATATTTTAAATAGAAGAGCGAACAACGTTTCGACCTTCTTCGGTCATCGTCAGGTTCACAAAGAAAGAGGTAACTGACCGGAATCTGACCACATGTTTGGAAGGGGTTGTATAACTGAGTGTCGCAATGTAGAGGGCGCGGTTAGATGTTTGAATATATAATAATCTATAATATTAATATAGGTATAATGGCGTTCCTTTATATTGGTTTATTTTGGGTTTAAGTTGTTGTATAAGTAAGGCTTCTTTAATTTTTCGTTTGTTTATGTTTGTTTCTTTATTTAGTATTTTAGTGTTTTCTATGGTTATGTTGTGTCCATTTGACTTGCAGTGTTCGAAAACGTGTGAAGGTGACTTTTTATGTTCTTTGAATCTGGTTTCCATTTTTCTACTTGTTTCTCCTATATAGAAGTCGTGGCAGTTGTCACATTGTATTTTATAAATAATGTTGGTGTGGTGTTTGTCAATGTAGTTCTTACATAGTACAGACCTTAGTTTTGTGCCTGGTTTTTGAATAAATTTAGTATTAACTGGAATGTTATATTTTGTTACTAGTTTTTGCCAAATGTTGGTTATTTGTTTGCTGATGTCAGGAATATATGGTATACAGCAGTATATGGTTTCGTGATTTTTTTATTCGTGAGATATATTCACTTTTGTTGGTTGATTTTGCTTTTTGTCTAGGTGTGTGCGTTTAATGTTTTCTACGGTTTGTGGAGGAAACTTATTGATGTTGATGAAGTATTGTTTCCGGTCAGTTACCTCTTTCTTTGTGAACCTGACGATGACCGAAGAAGGTCGAAACGTTGTTCGCTCTTCTATTTAAAATATTTTCTGAACCCAAAACGAGCCGTTTTTGCATATAAAATTCTCAACAAGTGGGTTTCTCGACATCACTGATTGTTATTCATCACGGCGATTGTTCGAGAAGTGTAAGTTTTTGTGGGTTTTTTTTGTGTTTTTCTCAGTGTATTTGTACTTACCTGTTTCCATTATGTCTGAACAAGCATACAGTACACAACTATTAACAGTACACGCTCACACGATCGTTAAGAAACTAAGAAATTTAAACCAACGAATTATTAATAGAAGAAATGACATCAATTTTATTCAACAATGTAGAAAGGAACAACTAACCCCTAATTTTGTTAAGGTAAAACTTTCAAAAGATTTTAATAAATACACAAACATTATCCAAAATTTACAGAAAAAAACTACTTAAAGCCATGTTGAACACAAAATACAAAGAACTACATGACTTACAAAAACAAAAAATGAACCTGGACCATCAACTAGCATGCTGCATTAAACCAGAGATTTACGGACTTATACAACGAAATATAAACCAAATCAATACTAAGAACGACAGAGACAAAAGGATCTGCCACAACAAAAAACTTGAAAAACTAAGATGTAAGCAACAGAAAAGACATCAACATGACAAACCGTTGACCAACCTCATAATTAACAGATCTGACCGACAATTAAACACAGACGAGATACATCTACTTTACAAAGGACTCAACTTCGCAATAGCACCAAGGTACATTCCAACCATAGAAATCAAAACATGTTTAGAAGACCTAGCCAGGAGACTTGTGATACTTTCCACAGAAAACAAAAACAACAAACAGAAAGAAGACAACTTAGATAATTTTATTGACATCCAACAGCCAAACTTCCCAGGTAAAATTACAAATTTATATTTTCCAGAAACACCTAAAAACAACATCTTAAACGATTTTTTCAAAGAATTTTCTTACAAAACTATCAACATAATTTCACAAAACAGAAAACTAAAAAAACAACCTTACAAAAAGAGACATTAATTCCATTAAAAACCTAAAACAAGACAGAAACATAAAAATTCTAAAAGCAGATAAAGGTAACGCTATAGTAATAATGAACACGAATGAATACATACAAAAAATGAATAACATCCTATCAGACACGAACAAATTTAAACCAATACACAAAAATCCAACAAAGACACATGAGACGCAACTAAACAAATTACTACAACAAATGAAAAAAGCCAACACAATTTCACAAACACTTTATTCCTACCTACGTAAAACCGACTCACGCACACCGCAAATATACGGCATCCCCAAACCTCATAAACCAGATTGTCCATTACGACCAATAATGTCAACATATGAATCGTTTAATTACAATCTTGGTAAATACATAGCATGGGCATTCTCCAAATATGCAACATCAGCCAGCTCATTCATCAAAGACTCTTTTAATTTCAAGTCTAATCTAAATCAACTTAATCATAAAGCCTTAATGGCCAGTTTCGATGTTATATACCTCTTCACAGAAGTTCCAACAACAGAAGCCTGCAAGATAGCCTTAGAACTCTATATTCGAGACCCTAACCCAATTATAGACATTCCCAGTAACCAGTTAGCAACCCTCATAGAATTCACCACAATAAAGACAAACTTCATGTTCAACAACCAAAACTATATACAAACAAATGGCCTAAGCATGGGCAACCCAGTATCACCAGTTCTAGCCAATATTTTTATGACACAAATTGAAACACAAGCAATTAATACTGCATTAAATCCACCACTATACTGGTACTGATATGTAGATGACACGGTTGCAGGATTCAAATCTACAGAACACATACTTAATTTTTTCACTCACATTAACTCTATACATCCCAACATTACCTTCACATGTGAACAGGAAGAAAGCAATCAAATATCATTTCTTAACCTCAAAATTATTAGAACCGACACACAATTCAAAACAGAAATCCACCGAAAAATCACCCATACTGGACTATACATTCCTTGGGACTCAGCACATGAAACAAAACAAAAACTCAACATACTAAGAAACCAGATAAACACAGCCATAAAATTGTGCTCACCAGATAAAATTAACGATGAATTAGACAAAATAAAACAATACTTCATCAACATCAATAAGTTTCCTCCACAAACCGTAGAAAACATTATACGCACACACCTAGACAGAAAGCAAAATCAACCAACAAAAGTGAATATATCTCACGAATAAAAAAATCACGAAACCATATACTGCTGTATACCATATATTCCTGACATCAGCAAACAAATAACCAACATTTGGCAAAAACTAGTAACAAAATATAACATTCCAGTTAACACTAAATTTATTCAAAAACCAGGCACAAAACTAAGGTCTATACTATGTAAGAACTACACTGAAAAACACCACACCAACATTATTTATAAAATACAATGTGATAACTGCCACGACTTCTATATTGGAGAAACAAGTAGAAAAATGGAAACCAGATTCAAAGAACATAAAAAGTCACCTTCACACGTTTTCGAACACTGTAAGTCAAATAAACACAACATAACCATTGAAAATACTAAATAAAGAAACAAACATAAACAAACGCAAAATTAAAGAAGCCTTACTTATACAACAACTTAAACCCAAAATAAACCAATATAAAGGAACGTCATTATACCTATATTAATATTATAGATAAAATTATATGTTCAAACATCTAACCCCGCTCTCTACATTGCGACACTCAGTTACACAACCCCTTCCAGACATGTGGTCAGCTTCCGGTCAGCTACCTCTTTCTTTGTGAACCTGACGATGACCGAAGAAGGTCGAAACGTTGTTCGCTCTTCTATTTAAAATATTTTCTCGACCCAAACCCAGTAATGGCCATGTCTCGCGTACAAGAATTATTAAACAACGTCTCAACGTGGAGCAACAAGTGGAGAGTCGTGTTAAGCCCAACAAAACACAAGCAATTACCTTCTATAGGAAACTTAAGCAAAGAAAAAAATAAAATTATCACTTGGAAACACAACCATTAACATGAGCAAAAACATCACATTCCTTGGCGTCACTTTCGACACAAAACTAACATGTAAAAAACATATAAACAATATACACTCATCAATCAGAAAAAGGATTTCATATCTAAAGACCATAACTGGCAAACAATCGAAATGCGCACCGAACACCATTATACAAATATACAAGGCTTACATCCGTCCACTGATAGAGTACGGATGTTAAGTAACGTACAATATGTCAAATCACACACTCCAGAAAATCCAAGTGCAGCAAAACAGAATATTAAAATCCGCATTTAGCCTACCATCATTTACGCCAACAAACTATCTACACCAAATTAGTAATTTACCAACTATAAGAGATAGGATAACAGAACTTTCTCTCAAATATTATCTAAAAGCAGAAAATAGAAACAAACTAATGGCATCACTACACAAATTATCCAGTGCACCAACAAAATACATTTCACCTTACAACATATTTCAAGAATCACAATCTACTCAACAAAGAATCTAAATAAATAAAATCCATGTCATTAACACGAATTCCTTTTTTTTTTTTTTTTTCAGACACAGGGCACACGACAGGCAAAACTTTCGGCGCCTGTCCTGTGAAAGTGGGTTTTCTCGGGGCACTCCCGTTTCCCCCCACATCAAAATCTTCAGGCATTGGATTTATAGATCCCAGCCCAGGCAACTCTTTTGCCAGACCCTGAATCGTACCGTTTGAATTGTTTTGTTTTGATCTGGATTTGAATAATATTCATGTTCACATCTGCTCAACCTCTTCCTTTCGGGACAGGTCCCGGCCTTCCTTTCCGCTACTGCCTTTGACTCCACCCAAATAGTCAAGAATAATAACAATAATTAATTTATTTAAATAAAAAAACAAACAAAATACTTAATCTTAATAACAAACCACGAAAGGGGACGAAGAGGAACCACAAAGTTCCTGAAAATCACGAAACCATATATACCTGACATCAGCAAACAAATAACCAACATTTGGCAAAAACTAGTAACAAAATATAACATTCCAGTTAATACTAAATTTATTCAAAAACCAGGCACAAAACTAAGGTCTGTACTATGTAAGAACTACATTGACAAACACCACACCAACATTATTTATAAAATACAATGTGATAACTGCCACGACTTCTATATAGGAGAAACAAGTAGAAAAATGGAAACCAGATTCAAAGAACATAAAAAGTCACCTTCACACGTTTTCGAACACTGTAAGTCAAATAAACACAACATAACCATTGAAAATACTAAATAAAGAAACAAACATAAACAAACGCAAAATTAAAGAAGCCTTACTTATACAACAACTTAAACCCAAAATAAACCAATATAAAGGAACGTCATTATACCTATATTAATATTATAGATAAAATTATATGTTCAAACATCTAACCCCGCTCTCTACATTGCGACACTCAGTTACACAACCCCTTCCAAACATGTGGTCAGCTTCCGGTCAGCTACCTCTTTCTTTGTGAACCTGACGATGACCGAAGAAGGTCGAAACGTTGTTCGCTCTTCTATTTAAAATATTTTCTGAACCCAAAACGAGCCGTTTTTGCATATAAAATTCTCAACAAGTGGGTTTCTCGACATCACTGATTTTATAAGTTCTGAACTAACTTAAATTCAAAACTTTGTTTCTCCCCAGTGGAAATGAGTTTAATAGTGACGTTTCAAAAATTACAAAATGTTCTGGATCACCCGCCGAAATTATATGGCGCTCCCTCAAATGTTCTGCAATCCGTTTTACACTGAGAGATGAAATTTCGGCAAGGAATTAGGACAATTGAGAAATTATTGGTTTGATATGTGTATTGATGGAGAAGTGTATCCCGGCAGGAACTATTAGTAAAGGCCTGTGTTGTGAGGGATTATAACAAACCTAACAAAATAATTATTCTAACGAAATATATAAGTTTTATTGAATTCACGCAAATATGCTTGTGACGTCAGAAGGAACTGTTGTGTTGTGAAACTTTGTCTCTTTGTTGTTGTTTTAATTTCGCGCAAAGCTACTCGAAGTTATCTACGCTTGCCATCCATAATTTAGCAGTGAAATACTAAAAGGAAGGTAACTAATCAACACCATCCGCCTACAACTCTTGAGATTTTTCTTACCAATGAATAGTGGGACAGACTGTTACATCATAATGCTTTAATGACTGAAAAGACGAGAATGTTAAATGGGACGAGGACTCGAACCCGCAATCAGCAGAATGTGAGTGGAGCGTCCTAACCACCAGGCCATGCCAGGACCAAAGAACCCTCAGTATAGAAGCCAAAACGCTGTCTTCTTTTCTTTCACCAATCAATGTATGTCTTTGTATACCAAAGCCACATTGGGCTATCTGCTGAGCCCACCGAGTGTAATCGAACCCCTGATTTTAGAGTTGTAAGTCCGTAGACACACTCCTGTACTGGCAGGGGGCAGCACCAGTCAGTAGCAGTTTCTTACAGCTCTGAATGCTTCTACAACAACATAGACTGGTATTGGATGTGTACCAGTGACCGAGTCAGGTCAATAATCTATGGTTGAGATCCAACTGAATAGATCAATTACCAATCAGCAATTTGTCATCAGTAAAGAATTTCACTAATTTATTTTATTTTACTTTTTTAAGAATAGAAAGGCTGACATAGAGCAGTTCACATACTCAGATAACACCGACTTTCGGAAGGACCCCAAAGTTTCCTTGATTACATAAGATTCAAGTAATAAAATTGTCTCTGTGTTTTAGAAAAATTAAATAAGACAAATTTCAGTGTATTCTTCACTAGAAACTTGTCTTAACGGTACAAAACTTCAGTTTTATCATCACACGTATTTCGGTTATTTTATCAAATGTAAGTAGCAAAACACACATGTTCCCAAAATGTTTGATAGCTCGTAAGGCTAAAATCCAACGAACAAACACCGTTATGTCCATTCTGAAACCTCTCGATGTGAGGCATTTAAAATCTGAACGTTTACCCTTGATCTCTGTGTATATACACTACATGGCCAAATGTATGTGGACACCCCTTCTAATTAGTAGCTTCGGTTATTTCAGCCACAGCTATTGCTAACAGGTGCATAAAATCAAGCATGCAGTCATGCTGTAACAGTTTCCACAGTTACAAAACATTACCGAGTTCCAAACTACCTATGGAAACAAAGTCAACATCAGAACTGTTCGTCGAGATCTTCATGATGTGTGTTTCCATGGCCGAGCAGACGCACACAAGCTTAATATCACCATACGCAATGCCAAGTGTCGGCTGAAGTGATGTAAAGCACACCGTCCTTGGACTCTGGAGCAATGGAAGCGTGTTCTCTGCAGTGATGAATCACGCTTCACTATCTGGTAGTCTGAAGGATGAATTTCGGTTTGCCAGTTGCCAGGAGAGCGCTACCTGTCTGAATGCATAGTGGCAACTGTAAAGTTTTGTAGAGGAGGAATAATGGTCTGGAGCTGTTTTACTTGTTTAGGGTTAGGCTCTTTAGTTCCAGTGAAGGGAAATGTTAATGAGACAGCATACAATGACATTCTAGAGAATTGCATGCTTCCAACTTTGTGGCAACAGTTTGGGGAAGACCCTTTTTTTGTTTCAGCATGATAATGCCCTGTGCACAAAGTGAGGTCCAGAAAGACATGGTTTGCCAACGTTGGCGTGGAAGAACTTGACTGGCCTGCTCAGAGCCCTGACTTCACCCCATCACCTTTGGGATAAGCTGGAAGGCTGATTGCGAGCCAGGCCTTCTTGCCCAGTATCAGTGCTCGACCTCACTAATGCTAGTGTGGCTAAACAGGAGCGAATCCCTGCAGCCATGTTCCAAAGTCTAGTGATAAACCTTCCCAGAAGAGTGGAGGCTGTTATAGCAGAAAAGGTGACTAACTCCATATTGATCCCCATGGTTTTGGTATGAGGTGTTCAACAAGCAAATATGGGTGTGATGGTTGAGCGTCCACATACTTTTGGACATGTAGTGTATGTATAAATCTAAATGATAACGTGAGATACCTATATATATAAATTGAAACATTAACTTTATATTCCATGTACACTGCTGGCCAAAATCTTAAGGCCAATGAACATAAAGAAAAAATATGCATTTTGCGTTGTTAGACTCAACCACTTATTTAAGTAGAGCTTCGAAAGATGCAAATAATAAAAGAGAAAATAAAAATAAGAAACTTTTTTCAGTATTTAATAGGGAATATCTGAACACTATGAAATTAGCCTAAATACTAGCTGTAACGAAATTTAGTCATCTGTGTTTAAGCATTAGCGTTGTCAACATCTCACACTGAAATCTCCTTTGTTACATTAAGTAAAAAACATGGTGAAGGCTAAAAATTTGACAGAGTTTGAAGGTGGCAGAAATGTCGAGCTGCAAAAGCAAGGTCTCTCTCAATGTGCCATTGCTGGTGAGTTTGGGCGTAGTAAAACTGCTGTTGCAAATATCTTAAAAGACCCTGAGGGATACAGAACGAGAATTTCAAGTGGTAGGCTAAAAAAAATTTCGCCGGCGTTGAGCAGGGAGATTCGACGGGTTGTCCAGCAAGACAACAGCCGAACGTCGAACCAGAATGCAGCTCAATAACAAGAACACGGCATCTGCGAGAGAAAGGCTTTAAAAACCGTAAACGTCTTCAAAGGCCATGCCTCCTTTCTATGTCCCATGTTTGGTGTTTCTCAGCAAAGTGAACAAAGGTTTTGTTCTCTGATGAGAAAAAAATTAACCTGGATGGTCCAGATGGCTTCCAACGTTACTGGTACAATATGGATATTCCACCGGAGACATGTTCTACACGACACAGTGGAGGAGGTTCCATCATGATCTGGGGTGCTTTCTCCTTCCATGGAACAATGGAACTTCAGGTTATACAGAGGCATCAAACAGCAGCTGGCTACATTGGCATGTTGGAGAGAACATCCTTATTGACTGAAAGTCCTCGCTTGTGTGGAAATGGCTGGATCTTTCTGCAGGACAATGTTGCAATCCACAATGCCCACAGGACAAAGGACTCTTTCATAGCGAATAACATGATTCTTTTGGATCATCCAGCGTGTTCTTCCGAACTGAACTCCATTGAACGTCAATTCCAAACAGTGCATGATCTTCGTGAAGCCATCTTCACCACTTGGAATAACATTCCAACCAGCATTCTGCAAACGCTTATATCGATCATGCAAATGTTTGAAGTTATTTGCCATGACGGCCGTGCAACTCACTACTGAGACCTCTTGTTGGACATTTCCCACCCTGTTTATGACTTCTTTTTGGTGTGGTCTTAATCTTTTTACTAGCTAGTATTTAGGCTAATTTCATAGTGATCACACTTTTCCTATTAAATGCTCAAAAAAATATTATTATTTTCCCTTTTCTTATTTTCATTTTTTCGAAGCTCTACTCAAATAAGTGGTTGAGTCTAACAACGCAAAATGCATATTTGTTCTTTATGTTCATTGGCCTTAAGATTTTGGCCACCAGTGTATAAATTTAAACGTTCACACTGTGTCCCTATATAATGTTTCCCTTTTTTTTCCGAAATTCTGATTGCAGTAAACAAACTCCATGATCATTTTATTCAATCTGACTATTAAATCTTCATACATCTGTTAATACTAACAGATTTTAAAAAAAGAAATTGCTGGTGTTTTGAATATTTTATAATAGCGAAAGTACCCGGCTTTGCTCAGGTTATTAGGTTCATGTATATGACATAGTTGACCATGTCATTGTGTGTATCCTGAACCAATTTTAGTTCTTCTATATATTAGAAGTTGTTTTACAAGGAACTACTTTAATTCTATGTGTTCTTTCGCTAGTGTGTCCCAGTAAAAATATTCGCACGCGCATGCGGCACTCACCCACGTGCTTATCTGTCTCTTTGTGATTTCTATTTGTAACATAAGGAATCACATCTTTTCTTTGTGGTTTTCATTACCTTGCTTCATTAAAAATATGTGCACATGCACGCAGATAAGTAATACCCAGGTGTAAACCCTCAAGGTCAGCTTAGTATGAGTGCAAAAGTTCAGGTTTCTAAGTTATTTCACCTTGGAGATGTGGCGATCACATTTGTTTTCTGTGTGATTTTTTTTCAGATAAAAAGGTGCGCACATACACGTAGATAGCTAATAATAGTCAGTTGCACACCCTCAGTATGTGGTGCAAAATTTCGGTGTCGAGGTTCTTTTCCCCTCGGAACTATGGTGGTCACACTTCTTTTCTATACTGCTTTTCTCTAGCTTGCCTCTTTAAAAAAAGATGAGTCCATGTAAGTGGATAAGTAATAATACCCCATGGTCCACCAAGCATTGATACAAAATTTCAGGTTTCTTTCCTCTTGGAGATTTGACGGTCACACATACAGAGAGACCCACAGACACGCCCTTTTATTGTTATATATATTGTACAAAAAGGAGAAACAAACATAAATCGGACAACTGTGATTTTTATTATTCTTAAATACATAACATTAATCATGACCTGTAGGACAAATGGGCCGGGCATGGCCAAGCGCGTAAGGCATGCGACTCGTAATCCGAGGGTCACGGGTTCGCGCCCGCGTCGCGCCAAACATGCTCGCCCTCCCAGCCGTGGGGGGGGGTTATAATATGATGGTCAATTCCACTATTCGTTGGTAAAAGAGTAGCCCAAGAGTTGGCGGTGGGTGGTGATGACTAGCTGCCTTCCCTCTAGTCTTACACTGCTAAATTAGGGACGGCTCGGTGCAGTGGGTTAACAACCGACTAACTTAAATGCCTGTTGAAGAATCCGCAAGCGATTGCGTCCCTATGTTCCTTGATGGAATCTAATGGTGATAACTAACTAACTAACGATAGGACTAATATATGTTTTCTAAAATTTCGCTAAAATTTCAAATCATAATTTGTTTTTGGGTGCTTAACATCCAAACATTCTGTCAAATAATACAAAAACGTCAACTTTATTAACATGTTCTATGTAATATGTTAGGTTATACTGCTTGTCTCCAGCCATCACTTTCATGCAACATGCTATTTTTATATCCATTCCGTCTGGAGTCAATATAAAGCTTATTATGGTGATTATTGACGTCATATTAACTTCGACGAGCTAATCCTGGCGATTGGTGACGTCATTACTATTATTTTATCCACGTGGTTGAATCACTATATAACTCACGTCTGCAGTTCATATCTGACAGTTTATGAGTTTTACTGCGTTCGTGCTTGTGTAATATTTACAATATGTAACATGAACAATGACATAAATAACTGAAAATGTTTTATTGTGAACTACATTCTTCAAAGCAAAAACACCGTCAGTTCACAAGGAGAGCAAAAACAAAAACAACAACAAAAAAACGCCCAGTTCATTTCTTCGAGGAAAAAGGTTGCAAGTGCAGATGTAACGAAACTGTGATCACAAACAACTTTAACACACATCCAGAACTGTAACGACCCCACAGCAATTTCAGAGCGTGATGAACACAAACAAAGATTGCAGCTCATTGGGCCATTTCCGGAAACATCTGTCGATTGTGTAAGATCCCCTTGAAATATGTTTGTGGCGAAAAACAAATACATTTGGTATGTATACAAACTGTACGTTCGTCAATATTTGTGGATTATGTCACAAAGGAGTTCAAAACATTAATTTTCTATCTAACTTGTGACGTTCTAAACCTTTCATTTTAATTATCGCGTAATTGAAATAATGTTTAAACAGATAATACACCAAGGAATAATAGAATAATTTCATACGAATCTGGAGAACTGGCAAAATGCCAAGTCCGTTGCTTATTACGATCTTTCTAAAAAAAAAGAGGAGAGTTGTCGTGTTGTTTGCGACAAACACGGAAACCACATTCAAAAATAATTAATGAAAAATTAATTCTTCTGGGATATAGTAGGATGATAAAATGTAAACCACAGGAAACATGTTGTTGTCTCCCATTGGCACAGCGATGTGTCTGTAGGTTCACAACGCTACAATCAAGGTTTTGATACCCGTGGTGGACAGAGTACAGACTGCTCATTGTGTACACTTGTGTTTAATTGCAAAGAAACACTAGTGAAAGAGTTGTTGACTAAGACCCACATTAAGTTGGATTACAAAACGAACAAATGATATACAATAACACACTCTAGTGTTAAACAAACGATATACAATAACACACTCCAGTGTTGAACAAATGACATACAACAACACACTCCAGTGTTAATAAAAATGATCCAAGTCGCCATCTAAGACGTCTTCACTCTCGATATTCAGTCAAATATTTCCTAATGTTTGTTTTTAAATTTCGCGCAAAGTTATACGAGACGAGGGCTATCTGCGTTAGCCGTCCTTTATTAAGCAGTGTAAGACTAGAAGGATGGCAGCTAGTCATCACCCCTCACCGCCAACTCTTGAGCTACTATTTCACCAACGAGTAGTGGGATTGACTGTTGAATTATAACGCCCTCACGGTTGAAAGGGCAAGCATGTTTTGTGTGAGCAGGTTTCGAACCCGCGACCCTAAGATTACGAGTCGAACCCCTTAACCCACCTGGCCACGCCGGGTCATTTCGTAATGAAAAGTGTTTTTTCAACTACTATATTTAAATCAGAAATGTACAAATTAAGACAAAAGCGAAAAACAAAGTAACTCCTGTTTAAGTTGCAGGTAAAACTCTGAAACTGAAAGATGAGCGGAGTTTTACCTGTAACATTTATCAATCTAAATTTTTAGGGTTAGGTATTTTCCTGCCAATGAGATTGTTGAAGTTAAAAAATATTCAAGTCTGTAAGACACTAAGGAAGTTCAAAAACATTCACCTGAAAATAAGATTACAAACAGTTATACAAAATAACTTTACAGAACAAGTGTATGTACGTAACGCCATCTAAAATTTACTGAAGTTTAAAATGAAGAATATTTATGATATTATGTGGATTTAATAATTTAAATATAATAATTCTGTTAGCCTAAAAAAATGAATGAAAAACATGCAAATACACTAATTGCGATTCATGCGTGGTGTTCTCACCTCAGTGGGTCGGCAGTAAGTTTCCAAATCTATAATGTTAGACCAGCGTTTCATTGTATACGGCGAACAGACAATTAATGGTGCAGGTTTGCGCGATAATACAACCATTCATCGAATGCTAGTGACATCTCTTAGCAGCAATTGTAAACAAAGTTTGTTTGTTTGTTTTTGCAAAGTTTCGGCATGAACTATCTTCACTCAGTGCGACGCGAAGAATCAGACTTCGTATTTTAACATTGTAAGTACTGTCCAACCAAAGGTTCGTCCTTTGTGGTTCGACTTGATCGTTTGAATTTTAGTTTTTGAGTATCTAAACGGCCCGGCATGTCCATGTGTGTTAAAGTGTTCGACTCGTAATCCGAGGGTCGCGAGTTCGAATCCCCATCGCGCCAAACATGCTCGCTATTTCAGCCGTGGAGGCGTTACATTGTGACGGTCAATCCCACTATTCGTTGGTAAAAGAGTAGCCCAAGAGTTGACGGTGTGTGTTGATGACTAGCTGCCTTCCCTCTTGTCTTACATTGCTAAATTAGAGACGGCTAGCGTAGATAGCTCTCGAGTAGCTTTGCGCGAAACTCAAAAACAAACGGAATATCTAAAATTAATAAAAGCTCTTAAAAACACAAAATATGAAGTTATCAAATAAAAATACATACAGTGTTCCCTCGCCACTTCGCGGGCTCGGCCGACCCCCACATATATATATATATATATATACATACATGTATATATAAAATAATAAATATTAAATCTAAAATATAGCATTAAATACCATTAAAATATTAAAAATAAATATAATTAATAGTGTAAAGAAAAAAAACAGGTATATTTTGAGATATAAACATATATTTGAGTTTATAACAGCGTAAAAATGGAAACAGAACCAGCTGGAAAGACTATAGATGTACGCATTGTGCGTCTGCGAAGGCTACGCGAGATCAGCTTCATGGCGTAGCTATGTGCAAGACGGGCTATGATTGGTGCAGAAATGAAAGACGGCCAATGACAGCTACCCATTTTGATTGCCTGTGATTGCACCGGTGCCGGTGCAAAGTGCTGTTCCTGAAGTTGTAACGACCGACGAAGAAATTGCCGATTCACCTTCCACAGAAGAGGAAGTGGTATCCCCCGAAAAGACACCACCTGCTGAAGATATGTAATTTTTAATTTTAAGGCTTAATATCTTAATAATTGTTCTTATTATTTCAGCAATAATGAACAGTATTGTAGTGGGAGGGTTAAATAGTTTTACAGGGAGGGTTTTAAAAGACTAAATGCACATAAATATATACGTAATAATCGGCGATCCCACTTCGCGGAAAATCTCCTTTCGCGGGGGGTTTTGGAACCCATCTACCGCGACACACGAGGGAACACTGTACTTCATAAGCAGGAGCGTAGATTTTTTACACCCGATGAAGGGGGGTGATATTTGCAACCACTTACTTGAACTGTTCAATTTGCAAATTGGTAATTTCTGATTACATGAATCTGAAAGCTGTAAACATGCAGTCACAGTGTAATTTTGTTGCCACGATACTTGCATGTATACTTAGGCCTACTGACTGATACTTACGAACTATCTCTTAGATCGAAAAGCTTAGAAGCACGCCTATATTAATGATGTACATTTCGGCTACTAAAAAAGCCTACATCTAGGCATAATTAGGTGATTCGAGTGGTAAGAACACGAGAATCACAAGAACAAACACACAATCTGTAGGCTTGTAATGCAATAAAACAATTCAACAGACCAAACTTTAGGGGGTATGATTGTATGCACCATACCCCCCACCTAAAATGAAGGGGGATGTATCTCATCCATCCTCCCAGGATCAACGTCTTTCAGTCTTGTAATGTCTAGTTGCCTGACGTATTCTAACAATTTATAAACAGAAGAGGTGCCCATGTGTCCTCAACTTTAATGAATCCCAACCATACCTTGCACGCACCTAAATCTATCATGTGGTCAGGGAAGTAACACTAGGTGGTGTGGTGGTGGTGATGGGGTCGGCATTTAGATGTGACCTCTTTGTGTGATCCTTGGGCTTCTGCGTATTCCACATGTGTTCCATTGATACGTAATTAACTTCGAAAGCATCCTTAGGGCAGCTGAAATGATCAGTTTGGTGTTTGGATTTAACCTCCGTATGTTATCCCTAGTGTTCCACGTGTTCTTCTGTTGAACTCCACCAAACTTCCAAGATACTTGTGAGTGATAATGGGGTTAACACACTGACTGATCTGACTTTCTGTGATACTCCCCAGAGCCCCCTATGTGTTGGTTGTGTGTAGGCCTTTCTCTATAAATGTAATAAAATTACATAGCTAGGGGGATGGCGTTCAGATCTCATGCTTCTGTATCACCCCTCAAGGGATTCTTACGTCTTCACTTTACATTGAACGGTTCCGTCAGGTAGCCTGAACTAATTTATAACCGACCTTAAGGTACAACTATAACATATTTGTTAGTTTAAGACCAAATAGTCGGGACTATTAGTTTCTAATGCTTTGTGAGCTCTTGGTATTCAAACCACACATAATATTATGTTGATATGCCAAGTATGGTAGAGGTCAGTGCTATGTGTTTATTACTTCATTTATAAAGATGCGTATTTCTTCAGAATTATTGTGTTTTTCGGAGTTTTCAGTTTGAACACAAGTAACACTTAAACTTTTCCTTTTTATAGCACACAAAATATTAGTTCACTAACTTGGATTCAGTCGACTTTCTTATAGACAAGACAGAACGTGACTTCTAGATATAGGAAGCTATCTTTTTTGTCTTTGTATTGGATAAGAGTCAGAAGCAGGTAAGCCTTACAGCTCAACACAAATATTGGATGTGAATGCGTTTTGTGTACAAGCTGTACTCGTTATGTACAAACATGTGGGGACAACTTTCAGAATCTTCTTGTGAACTTTAAAAACCTAGTGTGACTTTTATAACCTGAACATTTGGAACTTTAATGTTAACAGAATGTTGCCGCATGCTTAGCATTTGTGATTTTTTTTTTAAAAGAGTAAATTAACTCACTTGTTGACTTTTACTGGAATTTAAGATGACTTGGCTTTTTTAAGCTTAATTTTGGGGGTTTCATATAACAACTTTAGTTAAAATTAAAGGGGATTCACATTAAATCTATAATAGCTTTTAAATAAAGAATAAAGTTTCACAATACTCCCATAATTTTGTCGTACACCACTGAACACTTTTCTGTTTTTTGCTTTTGTTAACGTATTCCAGTATTATGCGAATCACCAGTAAGCAGGCCCAACTGTTTGCAGGAAAACGCATTGCACACGAAATCCCACACAGGCGCATTCTATAGCCTATAAGCTTTATGTAAAAATTGTTATTTTTATTTTATTTTTATGTTGAAAAAAGTTTCGTTTTTATGCTGTAATCACGAGCATTGTTGGTATCTGAAAACAGATGTTTGCTGTAATACCACAAAGACCGAGTTCACGTCTAATACAAATTGTTTGACTTAAACCACTGATGTAGTGTCGTCTCCGCGGTTGAGAAACGTAGTTAAAGCTCTTGATGACGTTAGTTGATCCCGTGTAGTACTGTAAACAACCAATAGGAGCTGCAAATAATGAAAAATAGACACTTAAAATATTCTAAACACAATAGTTTGCTTTGTTTGTTTTTGAACTTCCCACAAATCTACTCGAGGGCTATCTGTGCTAGCCGTCCCTAATTTAGCAGTGTAAGACTAGAGGGAAGACAGCTAGTCATCATCACCCATCGCTAACTCTTGGGCTACTCTTTTATCAAGGAATAGTGGGATTGATCGTCACATTATGACACTCCCACGGCTGAAAGGGCGAGCATGTCTGGTGCGACCGGGGTTCGAATTCGCAACCCTTAGATTACGAGTCGCACGCCTTAACACACTTGGCCATGCTGGGCCTTAATATAGAGTGAAAGAAAATGTGAGACACACATTTTGATAATATACATTGACTAGAAAATCTAAACAAATTTTAATAAATGGTCTTTGGATCACTAATAATATCAGTTTTACATTTTTCTACAATTTATCAGGACTCGACTGCGACATTTTTATTATTCTTTTATGTTTTCAACGCTGACTGAAGAATGGACACCATTTTGAAGGAAGAGAGTAAACTACATCAGATAAAAGTTTCATTATCCTTCCAGATGTTTCGTCTTATGGCTTTTCAAATATCCCCCAGAAATGCGTAAGCCGAAATGCTGGGTAAAATAATAAAAAAGTACGGTATATGTGAAATTGTTTGTTGTCTTCCTTGAAAATGGTCTAACATTTCTCAGAATCAACAACATCTGTGGTTAAAAAAATATATTATTATATCTATATTTCTAAATTTGAACAGTACATGTATATGACAAAATCAAGAAAGTACATATTATTTACATATCAGTTATATTACTGTAAATGAAACCAATCATCATGCCCCCCAGTGGCTCAGCGGTATGTCTGCGGACTTACACGCTAAAATCCGGGTTTCGATACCCGTGGTGGGCAGAGCACAGATAGCCCATTGTGTAGCTTTGTGCTTAATTCAAAACAACAACAACCAATCATCATGGTATGTTAACTTAAATAAAGTTTAAACTATTGAGTTTTTATACATTTGTACGAATATAGATACATACAGTGCTTTCACTCACGAGTTCTCAAGAAAACTGTAAATATCACAAAAAAACGTCTGTTTTCGTTAAGCCTTATTTGTTATTTCATCACGCTGAATGTATATTGTGCGCAGACTCGCTTCGTTGATTTAATTCTGTAGATGGAGTTGGCAATTACTTGAGTTAATTCCCTAATGTTAAATAAAGAACGAGAAGGTTGATTTGAAATAGCCCTAATCATCTTGTTAAGTGGATAAAACACTAAATATTGGGACAATCTTGATACGTGTTACCATTTCTAAATAAACAGAGATAATAAGTTAAGCACAACACTAATGTTTATGGAAATCGGTACAGTTCACGTGAGTTACTTAAACCGCCAACTTACACACTAGTTTGTAGTCCAAATCAGTTCTTATTGACAGTACAGCCTTCTGGCTCTGTGAAACGTCGACATACACTGTAGAAATCACACACAAAAAAGTATATGACAAATATATTTCTCAAATAACACACATGTAAAAATTATAGTACAAATGGACGGCTTACCTGATAACCTTGTGATTGATGCTTGTTTATTTGTAGTTAAGCACAGAGTTACACAATGATTTATCGGTGCTCTGTCCACTACGGGTATCGAAACCCGGTTTCCAGCAACGTAAGTCTGCAGATATACCGCTGCGCCGTTAGGGAAGCCGTAATTAACGACATTTTGGTCAGTTTGTAATGAAAATGAATGGAAGTTGAAATATTATCTTCTCATAATAATATGTAAATATATAATATAATGTCAAGTAATTTACAATAAAACTTAAATCCACATTAACAGACCAATAGTAATTTATGGATACTAGTTTAGATATTTAAAATTTCTTTTTCAGATCAGCGTGTGCCTGAGTTTGTTGGACTGAAGAGGACGTGAAATATTTGAAGTAGTATACGTACAAGTTTGGTATTATTTCGTTTATGTGGATCGTCTGACCACTGACCACTACACATAGTACTGGTTTCAACAATAATGATTTGTGAAACGTTGGCTTACTTCCAATCTAATTTTGGCGTTCAGTTTATTTATTACTAATCTAAAACAACAAAAACAAAACATTCATAAACAGAAAGAACAAGTGAAGAAATTATTCTTTTTCTTCTAAAACTGAAAATTATAATACAGTAAATGCAATTATAATATAATAAACACAATTAAAATAGAGTAGATACAATTTATAAATCGCAAATAGTTTTGTGTTATTATTTACTGACTAAAACGTACCTGTTGTTTGTTAAGCTCTTATCGATGATGGATAATTTTTAATACTTCGTACGTTTCGATGTGTCGGTATTTGGGTATTGTTGTTAAATACCCAGGAGGGTTAGGTACATTTGACCTCTTCCTCCTTCCCGAACATTCATAGCATCAAAACAATTTACAATTTTTGTTATTATTATTATTATTTATTTATTTATTATTCTTTTTATTATTATCGTTATTATTATTTTTTTTTATAGCTTTGGGCCAGAGTAAAAGTATAACTTGGTGCTCAGGCCCATTTCAGGGCTCAGACCATGCATGGGCGAAACAAGAATTTTTTTTTTTTTTAAAAAGAATGCTACTACTACTACGTGTAGTAGCACGCACACAAATAAAAGTAAGTATATTAATATATTAATAATAATAATTATATGATGAATAGTAATCAATGACTAAAAGTCCAGTGCATAGTGGCCAGCTTGAGTTACATTACTTAAATATATGTTAAAAGGGGAGAGGTATTTAGGACTATTTTTATCATGTACGTGATATCTGTCGAGATCACACATTAATTCATTTTTATACCAATTCTTATTAAAGTATTTTAGAGTATTATGCAGGAGTCTTTCAGATATTGTGTCTATGTTTGCATACTTGTGCATTAATGTGGTTGAGGTGCTACGTGGTACTTTATAAGCTGAAGTTAGTACTGAATTTTGTATACGTTGAAGTTTCTGTATATGTGTAGGTGCTATGTTAATCCATGCAGGTGATGCATATTCTATTGTTGGTCTAATGTACGTTTTGTAGATTTTAAGTATGTTGTCTGGTGATGTTCCTTGGTTTTTACCTGAAATACTTCTTGCATAGTTTGCTCTTTTCCAGATTCGTGTCAGTACATTTTTGATATGTGGTATCCACGTTAATTTTGAGTCATAGGTTAGACCTAGAAATTTAGCAGAAGTAGCAGTCAGTAAGAGTGATCCATTCATATATAGTTTTGGTGGATCGTTTTTCAGCTTATTCAGTCTGCTGAATAATATGACTTGGGTTTTTGGAATATTGATTTTGATTCTGTATTTCTGGCAGTATTCTTCAATGCTATTTAGGACTGGCTGTAGGTTCGTTGCTGCTATCGATGGAGTGGGTGCACTTTTCCAGACTGCTACATCGTCAGCGAACTGTGATGCATAACCTAAATTTAGGTCCGACAGAGGCATATTGCTCACGTACATGATAAATAGTATAGGGCTAACCACCCCTCCCTGCGGAACTCCTGCTTCGGGTGAAAAGGGCCCTGAGTGGGCCCCATTTACATCAACTTTACACATCCTGTTATCCAGGAAGTTGGAGAGCCAGCGAATAGTTTCCTGGGGTAATTTCATTTCCAGTAGTCTATGTCGTAGACCGTTATGCCACACTGTGTCAAATGCTTTCTCAATGTCGAGAAAGCAAGCTACAGTGCATTCATTTTTATTGAAGCTGTCGGTAATTGATTCTGTTAGTCGAATCAGGTGGTCTGTCGTTTGACGGAATTTTCGAAATCCGTTTTGTATTTCTGGTAATTTTGAATTTTCTTCTAAGTAAAGTGACAGACTAATTACTAATTATCCTCTCTAATACTTTGCCAATACAACTGGTTAAGCTAATTGGGCGGTAGTTGTTTGGTTTATTCGCTGGCTTTCCTTCTTTCTGGAACATTAATATTGTTGCTTCCCTCCAAGAAACGGGAATATATCCAGCTGATAGTGAGAGATTAAATAATGCTGTTAGGTGTTCATATAATCTCTGAGTGCCTTGTTTTAGGAGGATAGCTTGAATACCATCTTCTACAGGGGCTTTGTTTTTAGTGTTCTTAATAGCTGTTACGACTTCTGTTACAGTGATATGATTTATCAATTGTTGAGTGCTCCAGTCTTTTGCTTTTTCTTGGTGTGTAATTGTGTTGACTGGAAATACAGGTGTAAAAATGCTTCTGTTTTGATCAATAAAGTTTGTAACTGTATTATAAAAATACCTGTTCATGTGTGGTTCGTGATGTGTCTTGAACATGTTGACCAGGTGTTTTTTATATAACTCGGCTTTTTCTGTGTTAGTATATACTGTTTCTCCATCCAGTTCCAGTGGTGGATAAACTGTGTTCGTTGTTCCTGTATTTGTAAATCTTTTCAAGTGTGTCCAGAATTGTTTAGGATCAGTTTTGTGATTTAGTTCGGAACAGAAGTTATCCCAGTTTTCTTGTTTTTGTTGTCTGATCAAGTTTCGTATTTTATTCCTTATTGTGTTTATCTTATTGTGCTTATGTAATATTTATCTATTTAAAAAAAAACGACAACAGAGCTCGTCCAAGTTATAACCAGGATAATAGTTATTACTGCGATTTTGAAATGACATAAGATATAATGAGATGTCAGGAGTCCCGCTTATAATTCTCATCACAAATCATAAAAAGATAATATATCGCTAAGACGTCTTTTCAAAACCAGAACTTTCATGATCACAGAAAAAAATTGCTTAAGCTTAATTTTTTTAAGGAACTGATGAAGCGCCATCTTGTTTATTTTTGTATTTATTACTATTTATATTACAACGACTCATACTGGATCGTTAACACTCTCATCTTAATTTTTTAGCAGTGTAAGACTAGAGGGAAGGCAGCTAGTCATCATCACCCACCGCCAACTCTTAGGCTACTTTTTTACCAATGAATAGTGGGATTGGCCATCACATTATGCACCCCCACGGCTGGGAGGGCGAGCATGTTTAGCGCGACGCGGGTGCGAACCCTCGACCCTCGGATTACGAGTCGCACGCCTTACGCGCTTGGCCATGCCGGGCCAACTGAAGAGAACCCATGGACAATACTATAGATTAAGAACAGCTGTACCAGGATGCCAAGTCATTATTAGTATATAATCTAAGGTATTTGAGCATGTAAATCAACTCATCAAGTGTATTTGTTACTACTGTCAGCAGGTCAG
Source organism: Carcinoscorpius rotundicauda (assembly GCA_011833715.1). Classification (NCBI taxonomy): domain Eukaryota; kingdom Metazoa; phylum Arthropoda; class Merostomata; order Xiphosura; family Limulidae; genus Carcinoscorpius; species Carcinoscorpius rotundicauda. The sequence goes on along the minus strand of CM022406.1, from coordinate 44,699,319 downwards.
TCATATCCAATACATTTCTTTTAGCCTGCTCCTAATGAAAATCAGCGATGATATATTTTAATATTGATACTAAATTAAGTAACTACAGTTATCTGTGTGTGTATATACAAAAATGATACTTAATATCGTTATGTATTTAATTATTTACTTAGAATATTGACTTGTTAAAATTATAAAGAAATTATTGTTGTGTTAACTCTGTTGGTCTTACAGTTGTATGAAAATCTACTTTCAAGTTACCATTCCATTAGCAAGTCCTTTCCCACAAAAACGGTCCCCTACATTTCCTTTCGTTAACGAGCCTAACGATCCAGTTGGGATAACTATACTGTGTGTCCGTGTGTTATCCGATATCAAATCCGTTATCGTCCTCTTTCTTATACTGCCGGATGAAATCATCATTAATAACTTTCCGATAACAATAACTGACAAAACTGAACACATTCCTTAACAGATTATATCAGTATGATAATTGCGCGAAATTCAAACCAAACCAAACCAAACCAAACGAACTTGTGAAAAATCTTTTAAAATAGTCCTAATGACCCTAAAGTTTGCATAAATTGTTCTAAAATTATTTATTTAATGTGTCATAGGAGGTAAACAATAGGATATACATGCTAAAAACTAAACGTACTCACACAGGTACACATATACATACACAGTAAAATTATTTCTAATGCCATAATATATAAGAAAAACGTTTTACCAAATGCAAGAAACGTCAACGTAAAAGAGCAAATTACAATTTTCGTTCAATGTCTCTGTGCTACTACCAGTCAGGGCAGTAGAGTTTTTTTACACGCGATGGGGAGGGGGATGAGTTTTGCAACCACCTACGTGGACTGTTCAATTTGCAAATTGGTAATCTCTTGTTGCCACGATACTTGCATGTATACTTAGGCCTACTGACTGATACTTACGAACTAACGCCTGTATTAAAGATGTACATTTCGGCTACTGAAAAAGCCTACATCTAGGCCTAATTATGTTTTTTGTTTGTTTTTGGAATTTCGCACAAAGCTACTCGAGGGCTATCTGTGCTAGCCGTCCCTAATTTAGCAGTGTAAGACTAGAGGGAAGGCAGCTAGTCATCACCACCCACCGCCAACTCTTGGGCTACTCTTTTACAAACGAATAGTGGGATTGACCGTCACATTATACACCCCCACGGCTGAGAGGGCGAGCATGTTTAGCGCGACTCGGGCGCGAACCCACGACCCTCGGATTACGAGTGCACGCCTTAACGCGCTCGGCCATGCCAGGCCACCTAATTATGTAATTCGATTGGTAATTACGCGAGAATCACAAGAACAAACACACAGTTTGTAGGCCTGTGATGCAATAAAACAGTTCAACAGACCAAACTATAGGGGGGATGATTGTAGCACCATACCCCCCACCTAAAATGAAGGGGGATGTATCCTACCCATCCCCAACAGGACCTCCGCCCCTGTTCATAAGTAGTTTTGTCTTCCCGTCATACATACGAGTATGTTCAAAACTCTAAATATATTTTTTTAACTAAAACCTTAAAATACAAAGTAAGTGTAATATATCTATTGTTTAATTAAGGTCAGATTTGTTACGAGTAGGTTCTATTAAAAGAGAGTTTCTACAGGCTTGTTCAGTTTAATCAGGTTTTCATCTATACATAATAGATGACTGTTATAAGAATAATAAAATATTATAAGAAACAAAAGATACAACATTACCGTTGGATATCACAAAGAGTATCAAAATAAATTCACGATACTAATACCTTAATAGGTTTGTTCCTGAGCGCAAGGCTACAGAATGGGTTACTTGTGGTATAACCACCACTAGGGACTGAGTTAAGCCTAAATGCTTAAATAACTAAAACTAAAAAACCCCAACGGTGTCTATTCGTACCAATATTATATAATATATCAAGTGGAAGTTGATAGTGACAAGGTCAACTTTAGTTTATTTAGTAGGCCTGGCATGGCCGAGCGCGTTAAGGCGTGCGCTCGTAATCCGAGGGTCGCGCTAAACATGCTCGCCCTCCCAGCCGTGGGGGCGTATAATGTGACGGTCAATCCCACTATTCGTTGGTAAAAGAGTAGCCCGAGAGTTGGCGGTGGGTGGTGATGACTAGCTGCCTTCCCTCTAGTCTTACACTGCTAAATTAGGGACGGCTAGCACAGATAGCCCTCGAGTAGCTTTGTGCGAAATTCCAAAACAAACAAACAGTTTATTTAGCTAACCCTTAAGTTCTTCCCTGTCCGTAATAAATATCAAACCTGGGTTTGCTAATGTTATATGTTTTAATATTTTCTGCTGACCCACGTGAAGGGCCAACCACAACATTGTATCTTTAAATGTAAGCATATTTAAATATATTTACAAACACAGATTTCTGGCACTTAAGTATTATAAGTAGCTCCACCTGCAGGATTTCAATACTTGTGGTTGGTACAGCACTGATAGTTCATTGTATAACTCTGTGCTTAACAAACATAAGCACCCGTGTACCATATCTGCCGATATGGTATGCTAAGATTTGGAAGGTTATATTAACTTAGTAATTTTGGTAAAATTAAAAAAAAATTATAAATTGGACTGTAAATTTCAACAGTCTTCTTTTTTATACAGTTTTAATTAATGAATATTATTTTTATACAGTTTTAATTAATGAATATTAGATAGTTGTGTTCAGAAGTTGTACATATTACAATTAGTATGCGATATCTAGCATACCTTGTTTTGAATAACTTAGATCAAAAGCCAACATATATTGTGTGCTAATACAATCAAGCTCTGGGGGTATGCGACTATTTCAAGTTTAAAATGACATTGTTTCATCAGAACAATGTAAACTATGTAAAAACGTAAATTTCTACAAACAGCAGCGCTAAGTTATATAAGCGTACGTTTTTACTAAAGAACCTCCCTACATACGCGCGTGAAAATTTAAGCATAATAGGCCGGCGAATATTTCGTTTATGAACAAATGATTTACAAATTCGAAATATTTTGATCGAAAAACTATAACTCATCACAAAGATCTACAAAAACCTGAATAATGAAATTCTTAAATAATTAACAACTAGTTATACTGGAAAATTTGTACACGACTTTAACTTAAATTTAATCATAGTATGAAAGGATGTTTTACTTGTTTGTTAATAGTAGTATTTTTTCTTAGTTAACGGTAATTATGCCCACGCACAGGTAATTTCACGTGGGCAGTTATATCTTTTGTTATTATTTATTGTATTAAAAAAACACTGCACACGTAAGAAACAGCAATAAATTTTATTTTTATGTCAGTCACATGAAACAATGTTTCATTATGATTTAAATTATGAAACATAATTAACGAAATGTTTGATGCCATTATTCGTAATTCAATATACTGATATGAAGGGATATATTTCTTGCACGTTCAGTGTTGTATATTTCATAGACTGTTTACACTCGTATCAGCTTTGTACAATATCACACTGGACAAAGTCTCGCCAGATTTTGGAGAAAAAAAAAGTTGATATCTGTGAGCTCATACAACCAAAAAGTGGTTTTCGATACCCGTGGTGGACAGAACATAGCACGTCGTGTAGTTTTGTGCTTAATTCTAAATAATCAATAATAAATCAATAACTCACTCAAATATTTTTACATGATCTACTGTTTTAATTATTCAAGACATCTTGAAAGTTTGTTTGTGACTGTAGGTTTGTTTGTTTGTTTCAAAGTGAGAACAAAATTATATAAGTAATTTGGTAATTATAGTTTGTATTTTTCAAGATGAGAAATTACACATCATTTCAAATAATACGGCATAATTTTAATAAACTTTGCATTTCATTAAACAAAGTTCTATTTCTGTAGAGCAATTGTCAGACGCATTTTTCAGTTAAATACAAGACTAACAATTTTCCAAAAAATGATTGAAAAAATACAAAATACATATTTAAATGAAAAAAAATCAATTTTGTCTGAACGCAAAACAAAAAATATAACAATTCATGCAAAGAAAAACTGAGCACTTGAAACATTGATAAAAAAAAAACTTGAATATTTATAAGCATTAGAGAACTTTTGGTGGTCGACTTCATTTATTATATTCAAGTCTTGGTTATAATTGTTCACATTGTAAGCACATTCAAAGTAACGCCAAATTTTAGAAAAACTCTGTACTTATGAACAGGAATATAACATCAAAAGTTAGTTTGTTTTAAAGCAAGAGTCGGTGATAGCGGAGGCGAAACTATGTCCTGGATCTTTTCTAAAATATGACTAAAATTATAATTGAAAACGTATGTGAAAACTTAACTACACATTTGCTGTCGCCTACGGTAGACGCTGTATGAATATTTCGTAACGTCGTGTACTTCTCATTGTTATAATAGATAGGAAGTAAGAAATACAATACCATAAAATACAAACATTTTCAAGCTATCTAATCATACACTTCTGAAGTTCTGAATAATAAGAAATAGAACATTGACCCTAAAGATAATATTAAATGCTCCGTCATTGTGAAACAGCCATTTTCTTCACAATCGTTCAGGCGCTCTTCAAGTTCAGAATTCATTCAACAGGGCGAGGGTAATTAATGCAGATTTAAATATTTCTACAGTTAATTTTTGTAGTTTTATTTTTAAAAGGTGAAAGATGAGTATGAAACGGACTATTCAATGGTCAAAGTAAGTCCTCTTTGTTTGTTTGTTTGTTTGTTTTACTATAAAATATATGGTGTTGAACTGTATCGATCAAGACCCAGAGAAAGTCGATTAACAATATAATTCTAAAGACCAAAATGCGTTTATTTTTTTTCTTGTTGTTTTGTGTTTGCCCACTTTGGTTTCACTTGTAAATGCTTAAACTAAAAGCACAGAGCAAAAAACTACTGGGCTTTTTAATGTCTCAAAACTGGTAAAACATTACTTGAAACATTTTTTCATTTTTATTTTCCCCTCGACAATATCCCCTGGTGGGAAAGCAACAAATCTATGAATTTACAACGCTAAAGTATGAGGTTCGATTCTTCTTGTTGAACACAGCAGATAGCCCAGTGTGGTTTTGTTACAAAAATACACAGACACTTCCCGGACAATTTATGTTTAAGAAGGAATCTACGATATTTATGAATTTTAGAATCATGCAGGTTATCGTGAGTTTTATATCTAGAAACAAAAACTAATTAACAGTTTTTCGTCACCGCCATTTTCCCAACAGTTCTTGGATTATTATAATTGATAAAGGTTATCTCAACATCTAGTTTCTGGGTTGTACAACGTTTTTTGATCGGTACACACATATGTATTGTTTGTTTGTTTAAACCCAAAGCTGCACAATGGGCTATCTGTACTTTGCCCACCACGGGCATCGTAACCACGTTTTTAACGGTGTAAGTCCACAGCGGTACGACTAAGTAAGGAGTCTGTTCAACAGCATCACGACTCAAACATTCATCTTCTGATATGCTGACCAGATTCCTTTCTTTCAGCCATGAGTGCATTAAGAAAGTGACAGTCAGTTTCAATAGTTCGTTGTGTAGCCTTGTGCTTAACTTTAACCGTAGTAAAATAAAATAAAAATCGAATATTGTGAAAATGTAACAATCGAAATCCCGTATAAAAACTTTTAGATGGATTCCTCTCTTAATTAAAACTAATACCAATGAGAGTCAGGCATGGGTATAACTAGATGTGAGCACTGAGGAAAGGGTCCCTTTGTTTTCCCACAAGTATGCCTTCTCTCATGTGTGTTGTAAAAATTTAAAAAAAATAACTGAAAAAATCAGCCAGTACCAACACAAATAAGTTTCACAAATCATTACCTCTGAGTTTAGATTATCAGTTTAATCACTCGGTCAGTAGGTCATCCTGAGTAAAATAAAAATCTATTGATTTTAAATGTGCTGTGTATAGCAACTTATACATAGCTTGAATAAATTTGACTATATCAGTATAGAATATGTTCTCTAATAACAGTAGAATCGAACAGGAGCTGTTACCTAGTTACAGTTTATCTAAGCCTGTCATGACCAGATGATTAGGGATGTTTGACTAGCAATCTACAGATCACGGGTTCGAATTCCCGTCCCATCACACTTGTTCCACCTTTCAGTCATGGGGACGTTATAATGGGATGATCAATCCCACTATTTGCTGGTAAAAAATTAGACCAATTGCGATGGGTGGTGATGTCTTACACTGCTAAATTAGGGACGGCTAGCGCAGATAGCCCTCGAGTAGCTTTGCGCGAAACTCAAAAAACAAACAAACATTTCATGTGTTCCTTTTTATATGGAAGATGTCAAATAATATAATAATCACTTGGATGGAGTAAATATTAAAAGCTCATTGCTAACTTTATAATTATGTTGCTAATTCTAGAGCTTGCACACGAATAAAGAAAACTAGATGGCAGGCACCATCTTTCTCTTTCCTTTCATTGAATTTGAAGGACTTAAATTAGCTATCCCTCCATTTACTTACTTTATGGAAAACTTTTATTTATTTATTAGCTTGTTGTTGCTTTTGTGTTTGTCTTTTAATGCAGTATTTCAATTTGGACAGTAAAGTTGTAACCAAGTTATATATACAATAACGTTCCAACTATAATATTTAGTGTTTAAGTCTTATTGGCTGGTGATTCCTGTTACTGCTTGTGCTTTAGTTATTTTTTTTAATAAACACCAAATTTCTGTAAGAAAACTAATTTCAAATGGTAATCAAAATGTCGTTCACACTAGAATTATGTGTGTCTGTGTGTTGTTGTGTTTTTTACCACCACTTGTTATTAATAACTAGAGTATAGCTCATCACAAGTGATGGGACATGTATTACCACCCTAAAACAAAGTATACCCTAACTTCACATTTCATAACAAACTGAAATAAATTTTGTGAAATCAAGCGTGACAAACAAAGAAGTAGACAAGTGCAGTCAAAACCGTTAAGTGTCGATAACTTCTTTTGTGAATCAATCAAATGAAGATAATTCGTATCACGTTCATAGAATAATTACTGTTAAATATCAGTTATGTTAATAATTTATAATATCCAGGAAAAAACGGTGTGCTTTGGTTACACTACATTCCAAGAATATCTTTGTCATGATGCTTAGCAAGAAAAGGATTACCTAACATTGTTGTTAGTCTATGTTACTGAAAGTGTGCAATGAAATGTTTGGACAACAAAACTGGAAAATTATTTGTTAATTCCTTAATTTAAAGTCTCCATTAATTAAAGAAGTTTGTTTTTATTATTTGTTTTTGTTTATTTTTATTTCGCACAAAGCTATCTGTGCTACCCGTCCTTAATTTAGCAGTGTAAAACTAGAGGGAAGGCAGCGAGTCATCACCACCCACCGCTAACTCTTAGGCTACTCTTTTACCAACGAATAGTGGGATTGACCGACACATTATAACGCTTCCACGGCTAAAAGGGCGAGCATGTTTGGCACGAAGAGGATGCGAACTCGAGACCCTTAGATACGAGTCGCACGCCTTAACACGCTTGTCCATGCCGGGCCTTGTTTTTATTAAAAACACATTGGTGATGTAACAGAAAATATTTTAATTCAGACACAATTTAAGTTTAAAATTGTACCTATTTTTTACTCTTACTATTTTTACTTGGCCCGGCATGGCCAGATGATTAAGACGTTCGACTCGTAATCTCAGGGTCGCCGGTTCGAATCCCCGTCGCACTAAACGTGCTCCACATTGCAGCCGTGGGAGCGTTATCATACGACGATCAATCTCATTATTTTTTAGTAAAAGAGTAGCTCAAGAGTTGGCGGTGGATGGTGATGACTATCTGCCATCCCTCTAGTTTTACACTGATAAATTACGGACGGCTAGCGCAAATAGACCTCGTGTAACTTTGCGCAAAATTAAAAAAAAAAGCAATCTTTATTTTTACTTGACTAAGGTTATCCCACACTGCCTTTATTTTAGGTTTATTAAATCTAACACTCGCTACATTTGTAAGATTTCACGGCACATACGCTCTGCACCCCCGTCACTAAATTTGTAATGCACAAACAGTAATTGAAGTATTCTGTCTTAAGAAATACATTTCAGCTTTTGTGACTCCCCCTATTTCGAAAAAAAAAAATCAAGTGTAACTTGATGGCATACATGCGTGTATATATATATACATATATGTATATATATATATAAATTAGTTATTTATAAAAACGAAAACTCTGAAACGAAGTCACCCAGTCGTTTTGGTTTTTCAGTTATCAAGTGATAAAAGAAGTAGAAAAAAAGAAATTGAAACTTTTTGATATGATATTTACAGACATTTTCAAGATTTGTGACTCAGTCATTACTAGATATTGTTATCAAGAGAAACATTGCGTTGTATTTTAAAATTTTGATCACCTATTGAGAGAATATTTAAAATACTTTTTCGATAAACAATCCAAATCATCTCTTCGTAGGCAACGCTACCTACCGACCACTTGGTTACATAAAAAAAGAAGAAATTGCGACCTTACGTGTACAAAGACAAAATCAAAGTGCTAAATCTCGGTAACCTTCAGTGTAAGATATATTTCATGTTACCCCTGTAGAAATACATAACATTTAAATTTGGTGTTTCATATAATGCGTAAACAGTTATGTTGCAATGTAATGAAAAAAACAGATAATTTTTTTTGCTGAAAGTTAAGGCGCTCGAATTGCAACCTGATGGCTGCAGAATCAACCCTATGCTCGCCCTTTGAGTCTTCCAATGAGTGTGTTATATTGTCGTGGTCAACCCCACTGTTCATTGGTAAAGAATAGCCAATAATTTATCAGTTATTATTATTTATATTTTCTCTAGTCTATGACTTCAAAATCGGGAACGGCTAATGCAAAATAAAAACAAAAATCTCTGGAGTAGCTTTGCGCAAAATTCGACAAAGATAATATTTTTGTCTCATAATAAACAACAGTTTCACATCACATCCTTTGATACTTAACAAATGACCTTTTGTTGCTGGTGGTGGTGGTGGTAACTTAGTTCTAATTCTTGTTGTTGTTTATGTTGTTGTTTAGAATTAAGCACAAAGCTGCACAATGGGCTATCTGTGCTCTGCCCACCACGGGTATCGAAACCCGGATTTTAGCGTGTAAGTCCGCAGACATACCGCTGAGCCACTGGGGGGCTCTAATTCTTGTATTTAAACGCATTTTAGAATTTCTTTGTACATTGTTCTCTAGTACGTACTAAAGCGCTCCATACCACAAACCCGTACTTAGAACAGATGAGTGATGTTAGTAGCCTCGTTTGTCATAAGATGTCGCAAACAGCTTGTTTTGTTTTACGTTCGTTTTTTTTTTCTTCTATTTTTCCTCAGGGAAAGATTGTTGAGTCATCTTAATGGCAAAAGGTAGTCATCGACATATCACAAGTCGCTAACAATGGCAGGAATGTCGATATAGGTGTCGCTACAAGTTTGTTCTAGGAGGGCAAATAAAGTTCAAGACAACGGGTAGAAAGCTGCAAAGTTACAGATTAACATAATTTAACTTATTGATCATTTTATTTTTGTTTCAGGTTAACCAGAAAATATATGTGACTATTGTTTTAATTTGTAAATCTCTCTGAACATTATAATAGCATATGGTTCCACTTTTATTGTTACTTCGAGGTTTTTGCTTTTACTTCTACTATTTTACTTTTAGCGCGATGACCGATGAACGATTACTTCCCCAGATGTTAAACTTCGAAGTACTAGAATTAAGTTATTAAATTAAAATCTTATATGCGCTGAAAATTATTTGAAATATTTCCCTTCTAGAACTTTGAGACCTGAAACATTAAGATATCGTCTGAAAAAGAACCTAGACTCTAAACATTTTTACATCATCTAAGGAAAGGCCTAAGCCGATAAAATCATTTTTTTTAATACCTGAAGAGAGTTGTTGTTTTGAATTAAGCACAAAGCTGCACAATGGGCTATCTGTGCTCTGCCAACCACGGGTATCGAAACCCGGATTTTAGCGTCTAAGTCCGCAGACATACCGCTGAGCCACTGGGGGGCACCTGAAGAGAGAACGAGGTCCGAAACATTCATACACATTTGAGAAAAGGCTTAGACACGAAAACTTTAGAACTGAGACCGAAATTTTTAATATTGAGATTAAAACGGTAGAGAATACAGGGAAATATTTATATACCAATCATCGTCGGTCTAGTGCTCATTCACAACCAAAGACATGTTAGTAATCAACACTTTTGTTCTACTTTATTATAACACCATCATAATTTCGTTTTCTGTTCACTTGAAAAAAGAAAACGAGTAAACCAGTTAGTATTGTGTGTAAACTTGGGCAAATCAATTGAAGTAGACATGTATTTGTGAGGTTTACAAGAGTACTTTATGGTTATAAGTTTAAAAACAAATTTGCCCCCTGACGAATAAATACACACCTTATAAAAGCATTCGAATTATAGAAACTTACATTGTTGTGTTTAAATGAATTTTTTTAACCTGCGTGTTTTTATCACATCAATTCTGGATTAAGGGTTTTATAGATACTAGGCTTTTCAACTTATAGAGGCCCCCTAGAGGCAGAACATTTATAGGTAGAGCTTGAGGACCCCTAATTAGTATGAGGCCCTGGGATTCAGCGCTTTAATCTCAAGCCTTAATCCAAGGTTGCTTCACATGTTGAATATTACCACAACTTATGACGTCTAGGCCTGATTTAGTCCCTCTATCTTTAAATAATACAATAAATTATATCTTTTCATATTTTTATCGAATGTCATGAATACATAATAATTATTTGAAACTTGTTTCCATGCTTAGTGATGTCGAGAAAAATATATATGTAAAAACGGCTCGTTTAGGTTGAGAAATTTTTTTACGTAGAGGAGCGAACAACGATTCGACCTTTCTCGGTTATCGTCAGGTTCATGTTGTTCCCTTCTCTACGTAAAAAAAATAAATAAATGTCTCAACCCAAACGAACCGTTTTAACATATATATTGTTTCTATGTTTACTTACTAGTAGTTTACAATGTACAATGTCACATGGCCTTCACGAGTCACAGAAGCATGTTTCGTGCACGTGGTTGGCATGTATAACGAAAGAAACTTCGCATTTGGACCTATCCAAGACGTACACATCGTTTCCTTTATATTATTGCAATTAAATGGACGGCATTTGAAGGTAACAAAATTCAGTCTGAGAGACGAGAAGTAGCAAAATCCAGAGCCATCTTATCACAGTCCCAGTCGGAGATTTGCTCTTTTCAAATTTTCTCAACTTATCAAGAGTAAATACTTGTTATTCAACAGAATTGTATTGTGTCAATGTTAAAGTACTAGACAAATTAAACAAAGTACAAACAATGATGAAGAAATGTAAAAGTTTTCTCCACTTTATGTTATTAAAGAATCAGAACAGAAAAACTGGAAACCTTGCTTAGGAAAAGTGACACGTTTTCTTCTACGTTATTCGTTGAGAGCCATATTCTTTAAAGAAAGAAGACACGACTGATTTAGCTTGGAAACACTGTCTTATAAAAATAAAACGTTTTTTTTTCCTTCAGTGACGTAACTTCTAAAATTGCAACAGATCGCGATTTACATAACAAAACGTAATCTTTAGATAGATATTATTAGGCTTAAATAAAATTATTGTTTATAATGGCGATACTGTAGGCATAAGAGAACATAATTTGTGAACTTACAGTATACTGGGATACGAACGGTCTACAAGTAAACATAATGTGTAAACTTACAGTATATTAGAGCACTAGTTATCTACAAAAGAACATAATCTGTTGACTTACAATATATGGGGGCCTGGCATGGCCAGGTGGTTATGGACGTTTGACTCGTACTCTGAGGGTGGCGGGTTCGAATCCCCGTCACATTAAATATGCTCGTCCATTCAGCCGTGAAGGCATTATTATGTGACGATCAATCCCGCTATTCGTTGATAAAAGAGTAGCCCTGGTGTAGCTTTGCGCGAAATTAAAAGAAAAACTAACAAATACTGTATGAGGGAGTATTTGTTATCTACAAATTAATATAATCTATGGACTTTTAATGTATATAGGGTAGGGTATCAGTGTCTCTGGACTTTACGCAGAGAACTGCGTGTTAATATATTAACTGTGTTTAATTAAGCTTTAATTAAGTTTCCTTGGAAGGGCTGCAGCACATATACTGTTTATTACAGTCGTAGTTGAAACGTTTTGACGAGCGTTAACTCGGGTATTAAAGTTGGAACGGAAAACGACAAAATACAATTACATATTAGTCAAGTTTTCACTTCAGGTCGACTGAAGTTTACCATTCGATTACTAGCACGTAGATGGGATACTGATACCTGAGAAAATTAAGCCTTTTTTGTTACATCAGAATCTAGTAGCTCAAATACGACTAAATAAGTTGCGAAACTGAAATTTTTATTAATTATTAATCATGGCCCTTAATATACCGTTTAGGCTATTGGGCATCAACGTGAGATAAGAAAGCAGATACATGCTTGTCGGAAAGTTTCAAACCTGTTTAACCAGACGCACCAGAAGCCCTCTAGGATTTAATCTGAAACAAATGCTACAGACTGCGCCTCGATAACCATAAAAACGAGTTGATTTTTTTTACGATTTTTTGTTTGTTGCTTCTTTAACATAATGTTTTAAATATTTTCGGACTTAAGTACTCCAGTTTGTGACGATGTATATTTTATATATTTCGAAAGAATAGAGTTTTTCTCTCTCTGAGCTAGAAAGACTACAGCTTATTGAAGTGACTGACAAAATAAAGAAAATTTGTAAACCAGTACTTCTTGTGTATCTACGCAACGAAAAGTAGTTAAGCAAGAACAACAACAAAAATACGTATTAAACCATGGGAACATTTCAAAACATTTTCCCATAATCCCTCAAATGAACAATATTTTATTCAAACTTGAGCCCGTTAACTTAAACACTTGTATTTCCTTATTTAAAGAAAGATTTTTTCCCTGTTACAAAATATGTGTGGAGAATTTGTGAATAGTATTTTATATGTAATACGTATTGTTCTAAGTTCGTACCATAACCCGAATGATCCTAATTCTTAAAAGTCAGTACTGTGCTAGTACAGCGGTATGTCTTCGGATTTACAACGCAAAATCAGGGGTTCGATTTCCCTCGGTGGGCTCAGCAGATAGCTGGACGTGGCTTTGCTCTAAGAAAACACACAGTGTTAGGTAAAGGTCGTGAAAAATATACGAACTCTTTATGTCTGTGAAATATGACATAAGCTATAAAGAAATGGACACTGACAGCTAGTGAAACAGGATTGATATATAAAGACTTCCATCAAATACGATTACCTTAACGATTTGTAAAATTGATTTCTCAGTTCTGAAGCTTCGATTGTTCGATAATGCAAAATTCAGTTTATTATGTTTGATATAGAAAACAATTGTTGTTAACTATATCTGTATTATCTTGTTAATAAATTTAGAAAAAAAAACTATTTATGCTCTCCAGAAAATAATAATAAATTTATTCTATTTTCTCAATCCAAACGAGCCGTTATTGCATATAAAATTCTCAACAAGTGGGTTTCTTGACATCACTGATTATTCTAGCTAACGTTTGCCTTTGTGGCTTCATTAGCGCTAGCTATATAAGTGTTTGAAGTGGATTTTATACATTAACTTATACTGTTGTGTTATGTTATTCCTTATGTTGTGATCGTTTTCTAAGCATTGCTTAAAATTTTTACTGGGTAATTAAATTATATTTTTAAGAATTTTCAGTGCATGCCGGAGGGGTTTAGACATTTTGACAAGAAAGTTAGGGAAAAAAAAAGACCTTTCCTCTCCAGATAATGAAAATACTTTTCATTATTATCCAGAGAGAAAATTACATGTTGATGAAAATGCGCTATTTTCTTGTAAGCGAATCCTTAAAAGTGAAAAATGACACACACACACAAATAAATAACGTTGGTTGTTTAAGAAACCATCACGCAAAAGTCACAGTTTATGTTTTTAAAATGGTGATGCTTATACCCTTGGAGACACATAATCACAGGGTAGCCTACATCGAAAGAAGCAGTTGAGTATATTTTAATTTTAATAAAAAAGTATCTAGGTTACTGTACTTTTATTATTCATGTGTTCTCTCTTGTTTGTTGATTGGCTATCCTTCAGTGAATTTTGTCATGTCACTATTTGCATGTAATTTAGTCTCATTCAAAACAAACAGGCCCAAGTCACCTGACAGCAAGAGGGGTGAAGCGCAAAGGATTGTGGGAGTGTCTAGCTTGGACAAGATGATGATTTGTGATATTGATATACTTTCTCTTAAACTTAAATTGTGAAAAAAACATATAAGGTGGACAATTCTCGTGCATTTTTATTATTATCGTTGTCTAACCATTTCATTTTACTGGCGGAAATATCATGAATAGCGAAAGTATTTAACTGGTGGTATTTAATTATTATAGGTTTTAGGTTTCCGTCATATTGATTATTAATGTTTAGTATTTTAATTGACTGTGTTATACCAAAACGGTTTCAAAAGTATTTACGTGATCTTGAAACCTTTGTTCAGTAGTACCTAATATTTGTTTACATTGGCCTTGTATAACATGTACATTTGTTAACTTCATTTTTTTAGTGTTAAGTTCTTTTATTCCAAACAGCATTTAATAAAAGTGTCTATCATTTTCACCCAAACTGACGTTCAATACAAATGCTGACAATTACCAGAGTTCTACTATAATGGACAGTATTTTCAGTAAAACTCATTTATAAAACCAACAGCACTGAATCAGATCAGTGTAGTCGTCTCCTTAATGTAAAACCATACCATTGTAAGCCGTTCGCCTTGGCACATGCACACTACTGATATATGCCTCGACTTTGCGCATGTGTAATATTACTCCAAGAATGTTCAAGGAAAAATATTACGTACGTTCATTGCGGGTTTTTACATTTTAGGCTACTGGTAAGTGTGTTGTTGTTGTAACGTTATCAATGATTAAAATATTAAGTGAGATTATCCCAACATCTTCGTTTATAATAATTGTACAAAAATATGTTTAATTTACATTGCCCCTAGAATTTTAATATGTAAAAATAGCGACAATGATAGCCTAATACTGGTTAGCTTTGAAAACATGAACTGAGTAGAAGCTCTAACGTTATAGCCGGTAAATAGTGTCCGAGACTGAGAACTGAAAGATAGGCAAGGTTTGTCACGTATTACTGTTCTGTATAGTATGCTCACAAGGGTTCAAAGTTTTTACGGTTCAGGTAGTGAAGATACGTTAAAGAATGGTACTAATGTAAAAATTAAATAAGTTATTAATATACCTTTTACTTTTAAATTAAAACAGTAATATTTGAAAAGCTGGTGATAAATGAGTTAATACAACGAGTCTCAAACTTTTTTTTTTAAAGTGTTGGTTATGGAGAAATTCCTGATGGTTGGAAAATTGCCAATGGCACTGAGGTCCCCCCTCCTTTTGTTTATTAAGATGGCTCAGAAAATATATAGAAGTTTTATGCTCTGCTATCAGTACAATTTCTATTGTTTTTAAGCTTTTATATTATATTTTTAGGAAGGTACTTGAACAGTTTACATTTAATTAACAACCTTCAGTATAGTTTCAGCTAATGCTTCAAGTAACCAGTTGGTCTAAGGCTATATATAATATATACAAAATTTGTTTAGCCTTTCCCAAATGACTGTGGGATAAGTGTGTAACCTCATGTGTACAAGTTAACTTGTTTGTTTCAAAACACAACTTTTGCTGTTTTCCACTCAACTTGCAAAAAAAAACAACAACAAAAAGTGTAAAGGCTAACTACTTAGCCTACTCGTAGTTACTTACAGCCATATAATTTAGACACCTTGCCATGAGAGAAATTTAAGTCTTTACACTTTGAAAGACAGTCATGTTTGCTGTGTCATTTGAATTTGTTCAGTCATGTTTATTGTATTTCCTGTTTCCACATATAACAAAAGGAACAGGAAGGTTGGCCTTATAATGTTTTTAATATTTCTTTCTTTGTGTAGTATTTTGTTAACATATAGTGTGTTTATACAATCCTATATTAGAAAGCATTGGCAGTGACAAATAACATTTAATTTTCACTTTAATAGTAAAATATGTCACTTACATAAAATCCTCCCTTTTATTATTAGTTTGGTAGCTTTACATTTAACTGGTTATTTATGCAACAGAGAACCAGTTTATAATTCTCTTTCCTTTCTGTATGAGCCAAATTGTAACCAGATATTGTTCATAAAACTTTCTTTTGTATGTGTGTAATAAAAAAGTGAAGTGACTGTTTCGGTAGCGGATAGGAAAAAATTTGATTTACCCTAAAAATCCAGAATAAAATTTACAGTGCTTGAAGATTGCTTTCTTTTGGAACAGAAAGTAAGTCTAGCCAAGATATAACACAGGGACCCTTCAGAGATACAAGTCCATGCTACCAGTGTGTGAAGATTGGTTGTAAGAGTAGTTTTTATAGTATAAGTAGCAATCATGAAACTGTTTTTACAAAAAATAACAACAAAAACAGTTATGACAAAGAAGTTAAAAAAATGGATCCAAGAGAAACAACTCTTAGACTAATGGGTCTAAATTTGAAATGTTTTGGCCAAAGAGAAGACAGTATGTAAGGAGAGAAACTGGTGATGAATGGAAAATTGTGTTTGAAACCTGTGTGTGGCATGGAGAGAGGTGTGTTTAAATCCACCTTTTATTTTTCTTTCTTTTATAGATACTGGTATTTCTTTTAATATAACTATCTTTTTTTTCTTTTTCTGCTTATCTTAGAATTTCATCTTTTAGGTGGAATTTCCTCAAATTACAATTTTTAGAATAAGGTAGATTATTCTGTTTAAGCCAGATTAAACTTGATCACTGTTTAGGGCTGTGATTTATTGATTGTAGAAATTCCAAAAGTGTTGAGTGACATCATCTGTCATAGAGCATTAATAATTAAATTGTAGATTTTCATGTTGAATTTTTATGTATTGCATCAGTTATGAACAGTTGGTGATGTTGGTTTGTTCACATTGTGCTTCTTGGATTTACTAAATCACACTGTACTTGTATGATCTTTTGACCTCTTTATCCAAATTCTGTGGAGGAAAGAAGGTTGTTTACAGCCTGTGATGACATTTGCCTTACATATCATTGCCTGAAACAACATGTTGACCCATTTGTTGCAGTTCCCTTTGAAGTATTTGGAGTTCTAGAGCAGATGTTGCCTGAAATTGGTTCCTTCTGGAAACTTTGTTATAGAACTTTTTGTACAAAATTAGCTTATTCTGCAATTATTTAAACATGAAATGTTAAACAGTTTAGAATTATAGAAAGATATTTGTAGTGTTAACCTGACTAAGATGGGTCTTCCTGTGGTTAGAGGGCATGTCATCACATTTTATATGCAAAAACGGCTCGTTTGGGTTCAGAAAATATTTTAAATAGAAGAGCGAACAACGTTTCGACCTTCTTTGGTCATCATCAGGTCGAAACGTTGTTCGCTCTTCTATTTAAAATATTTTCTGAACCCAAACGTTTTTGCATATAAAATTCTCAACAAGTGGGTTTCTCGACATCACTGAATGTCATCACATTTGTGGACTTGTATTTTATGAGTGTATGTCATTAAGTTTTGTATAAACATATAGATTATTTTTGAAATTTTAGCTTATTTCTCAGTTTAAAAGCGTATATTAAAAAAGAAAGCTAAATACAAGTTTGTGTGTGTTGCATATTGTATTGAATGCAGCATTGGTTTAGATTAGATGCTTGTGATGTCTGAATACAACATCTGTAGTTCTTGGTATTGACAAGCTAAAGAATATAAAATAAGAACCTTCTGTCTTTTCCATTTGCTCTAAAACTGAGCAAAGGAGTTTTATTTTTTATAATTAGAACATGCTAAGCCAAGACATATTGTTCTTTATTATAATTAGAACATGCTGAGACGAGACAGTGTTGTTGTTTATTATTAAATTGCTACATAAGTAAAAAGAAAGTATAGTTTCTTGTTTACAAATAATACTGAGATTTGAGAATAGCCAACCACAAGGATTGAATTACTTAGTGTTTAAAAATTAAATGTATATATTATGTGTCTGTTGTTCACTCAGGTTTCTTTTACACTAGTGATTCAGTGATATCTGAACTGCAGTTTGACCGGTCACTTGAAAGCTTTTTATTGACCAGTCTAATATACAACCCTAGTTTGTATTGTATATAAACCTATAATGGGAAAAGGAGTTGAAAATTCTTTTAATTTTTGTTATGAATACAAATGAATTATTGCTTTGAGATGTATTTCCAATTCCTTAACACTCCTACGAAAAAAATATTTACATCCACTAAAATGATACCCTTAGTGGATGTTTTAAAAAAAAAAATTATATATTATTTTGCAAATGTCTGAATAGTGAACATTATTGCTCCTTAAAATATAAAGGGATGGGGTCAGTTAATGGCAATTTCATTTAAATACAAAATTATTAGCCTGATATTAATAACCTTTCAAGTTGCTCTGGGGCTTGTTAGGCCCCAATTTTCGTAGGAGTGTTAAATAAAAATGGTGATTTTTCAATAGCATTACTCCTAAAAATTTTATCTTGAAATTGCATGTTGACTGAAGTTAGAATAGGACTGCTTGGTATGTATGTAGATGACTTGTGAGATGTACAGCTAGAAGGTACTGTTGAAGCATGCTTATGTGAAAGATGAGTTTCAAGATATATGCCTGGTCTAGAATATGCCATTAAAGCATGTTCTTCTGACAAATGGTTGACATTTGTATAAAAACAATTCAACTAGTATTAACAAACTGAGACAGTAAGCCAACTTTTCTGAATTGGCATTATGCCAACAATAATAAACACATGAATTCAGTCATTATTTTTTAAAAACTTCTATTTTTTTTTCAAGCACTCTTTCCCCTCTCACATAACTTCCTATATATTTTGTTCCCTATTTTATATTATAACAAGGATGTATTTGTGCACACACCACTTTCATATCAAAATAGTTTTTAAGGCTGTCTGGCTTTCTCACAAATAGCATTCCTGTTTTGTTTTAAATTTTTATTGATATATATTTTAACATGAAATGTGCATTACTCATCTTGTGACATTTTTTTTATATAACATAAATGTTTCACATACACATCTGTATCTGTGTGTAAGACAGTAAGCCTTGGTGAATGATGAATTAATAGGTAAACAATATACTAGTTAGAAATATGTTGTGTTTATGTTTCTTGTACTTGCTAAGTGACACCTTGAGTACATAAATCACAGGAAATTCCACAATAAGGTTACATAGTATAACAGTACAGGTATACACGTTTACTTTGTATTTGTGCAGATATGTTTTAGATATTACATGACCTTATATTTAGCTCTGTAATACAAGCTTTATTTGCATATTTTCTTGTGTGTACAACTATACCATTTGGTATAATACATCAGAATATTCCTGTAAGAAATAAAACAAGAAAATGTAGACAAAATCTGTCTTCTATATTCAGATACATCAGTATTCAGTTAAGGACTATGTTATATAGCTAATACCTGTGTGTAACCATCTGAACAAATACATCCTGCTCTTTGACATGTATTTTTCATATTTATTACCTGCCCCAGCATGGCCAGGTGGCTAAGGTTCTCAACTCATAATCTGAGGGTCATGAGTTTGAATCCTCATCACACCAAATATGCTTTCTCTTTCAGCTATGGGTGGCATAATAATGTGATGGTCAATCCCATTATTCATTGGTAAAAGAGTAGCCCAAGAGTTGGTGGTGGGTGATGATAACTAGCTGCCTTCCCTCTAGTTTTGCACTGCTAAATTAGGGACAGCTAGTGCAGATGGCCTTTGTGTAGCTTCATATCAAATAAAAAAATATACAAACAAACATATTTATTACTCTCTCTAAATTTTACTATTTTTTACTCCTGAACAAACAAGTCAAGAGTTCCTAAGTTCTTGAAAGGTGTTTTGAAATATTTACAACTTTGAATGTAAAGTTTTTGAGAAATGTGTTAGTAAAACTGAAATTTTGCTACCATAACTGTTAGTCAAACAAATTATTAATAATGTATTTATTGCAATGATTTCTTCCTAGCTATTCTACAAAGCTGAAAGTAATACAATTTATTTCAGAATGGACAAAAGATTTAAACTCAGTGAGAAGGTTATTTAACCTACACATACCTGTACCATGAAATAAAACCACATAGTTATCAAATGTTTGGATACAAATATTTTTCATCATACCTGGGGAAATGGTCACAGAGTTTTGGATGGGTAGTTGTCATTTTGTATCATCAATGCAGAACGTACTTCCTACTTTTCTTCAGCACACAGAACATAATTTTAAATAATTTTTAGCATTCAGATTTTTTTTTCTGGTAGCAGTTGCTGAAATTTTGTTTTTCTAGATAAAACTTTAGTTAAAATATTATCTACTTAAATTTTAAGCACCCCCCACTAGTGCAGCAGTATATCTTTGGATTTACAACCCTAAAATCAGGGGTTCGATTCCCCTCGGTGGGCTCAGCAGTTAGCCCAATATGGCTTTGCTATAAGAAAACACATAAATTTTAAGCTGATCCTTTCATGTACATTTCTGTTCCAAAGTTTGATGTTCTGTTTTTAAAACATTCATGAGTTGTCTTAAGTGAGTTAAGTTTAACCCTATTTTACCATCTTTATCTTGAGCTAAATGAACAACAAGCATGTACAGTGTATGGGTATGAGAAAAGGACAACAGTTGATACCCCACAGGATGAAATGGCTCCAGATTATATCAACCACCCAGAAAAATCCAGAATAAAATTTTTCTCAGGAATAATGGCTACAATGTGGTTGTTTTCAAACTAATCCTGGTGATCTTGTGTGTGCTGAGAGAAGATAATTATATCTGCTCATAGTTTATGATTTCAGAGCCTGCAAAGGAAATTCCATAGAGCATCAGGCCATCCCACAAGCTTGTAACTCTCAGATTTAAAAGGAGAAAACTGTAATCAATGATGTATTTTCTAATAGTTTCAATAACAGTCTGTCAATGTCTGAAAAGACAGTCAACACCATGCTTATACAAATCAGGTGGTATTGAGATAAGAAAGATACAAAGACTGTTTTTTAATTCATTCATAGAAGTAAACTTTTTTATTCAGATAATGTTGCAAGTTTCTTAACAGATGATAATCTGAAGGAGCAAGATCACGAGAATAAGGGGGTGGGGAAGTTTCTCCCACCAAAACTCTTCAATTTATCTGGAGTGATCCTAGTGGTGTGAAGATGTGTACTATCATGATGGAAAACAACTCTTTTCTAATTCACCAGAACAGGGCTCTCTTTCTTGGTTTATTTGAATGCAGTTTTTGGTCAATCCAGTTGATTTCAGTATCTTTTAGCAGTGATTGTCTGGTTTGGTTGTACCACCTCAAAGTGTATTACACCAACTTTATTCCACCAGATATAAAGCAAAACCTTCCAATGGTATATGTTTGCTTTTGTCTGTGATGTAGCTGGTTCTCGTGCACTAGCCTACTGTTGGCAACACTTAACATTTTGATAGAGTATCCATTTCTTATCTCCAGTCATTAAGCTTGAAGTTCACAAGAGTGAAGAGATGTGTAAATGTCTATTCATTCTGTCACATTATCAGTTAACAACTCATGTGGTATCCATTTTTCCAACTTTGAAACTCTGCTAAGTTATTGCAAATGTCAATGGACAGTGGAAGGAGATGAATTGAGATTCTGGGCTAATTCTTCAACAGTTACAGCACAAATGTTCTAGAATCAGGTCATTATAAAATTCAACAGGGCACCCAGTACGAGCTGCATATGTCAAACTGAAGTCTTCAGTTGTAAACTTATTGAACCATCTTTGACATTTCCTCACATTCAGAATGTCATTGACCTGCACCTCTTGAATGCATCTTGTAGCTGTGGTTGAACTTTTCCTTTTTCTGGTCATGTGAAACATTATGTGCTCCTATGATACCTTTATGATAACTGGGGCTTCTAAAATAAATAAAACAAAAACTAGTAAAGAAATGAACTGGCTTACAGTTAATGTTATCAAGTCACCCCATATAACTAGTAAAGAAATGAACTGGTTTACAGTTAATGTTATCTGGTAATCCCATATAACTTATATAACTTTGAGAATAACTTCATCTAGCCAAGAAATGTGCATTTAAACTTATCCCAAAAAATGACATTCCTTATGGGACAACCTGATATAAATGTGACTTGCTATGGTTGCTAAGATATGCAATATGGCAAGATAAAGTTTTTATATTTTTTGTGGGGGGTGGGGATGATATTTTTCAAATATCACTGTTTAAAAAATATGCACTTCTTAACTCGTAGATCTTAGAAATACTGCTATACAGCATTTAACTTTTTGGAAATTTCTCTGTACAGGGAAATATTAGTATAGAGGGCCATTCCCTTGTGGGAAAAACTAGAGCCATTTCAGTGTGTGCAAGGGGAAAAAATTACTATAATACATTGTTTGGAAGTCAATTAAAAAAATTTAATGTATGATTTTGATTAATTTTTTTTCAATTATTACTGTCTAGAAAGATAAAGGTGAAGAAACTGTATATCTTTTATCACTTACCAGTTTTCATTTAATGGTATCTTATTTCTTTTTTCTCAAATCATTTATTTAACAGAGTGTTGACAGAACCTCCAAAAAGGTGCGAGGTTATTCCTGGGTCCCCAGGAACCTACAGAAGAATCAGTGCCACTAGCCTTCTGGAACCAGGAAGAAGGTTTTCACTGAAGTATCTTGAAAGGAAGATGGCAGAGGTGTCTGTGTCAAGTAGCTCTACGTGGCCAATTGTAGAAGATGCCTACCAGTTAGTGGAAGTTATAGGTATGTATTAGTGGTGTGTTGTAGTGAGGACTAGAATCATAAATCTTTTTCTCAGACACAAGATTTTACCACATGTATGAATAAACTTGTGTTGTTGATGTTACAATGGCAGTTTCTTTGCAAGTTGAATTCCAAAATATAAAATGTTTTGGATCAGTCTTTGAAAGTAAAACAGTGTCACTATTTTGAAACTGGTGCTGAAGAAAGAATTGTGGGTTAATCTGCAAAACTGGGATTCATGACTGCCACTATTGTGACAACTAAATGCCTGAAAAACCTTTATTGAAAGGAAGAAGTGATGTGGATACATGGAGATGATATTGTTTTTATTTTGTTTAAGTAACTTGCATAAGAACTAAGTTTTTCAGATGTATCAAACTGTAAATTATAAATATTTGTTAAGGTTCTAAAAGAATATAACAAAGTTAATCTGTTGTATTCTCATGTCTTTACTTGCATTTTATGAATGGTTTCAGTTTCACTTTGTGTGTATGATATTTAAAATAACTGAAGGCTTTGGGGCTAGAAGTCATACATGTAACATGAGAAGATATTGATCCAAGACATTTCTAATATAGCTTAACAAAATATATAGATCAAATGTAAATTGAAGGATGTGCCCAGTGTAAAATAGATCATCACCAATGAGAGTAACCAGTGCAGGTTCTTACACTGTGAGAATGATCAAGGTGACCAAAAGCCACTGACCATTGAGGTCATTCCTTAACCACCTAAAATTCAAGCATTCATTGTATATTTATTTAAAATGTTTAAGTGAATTCAGTCTAATGGGTATCACCTCATTTTTGGACAAACCATTCTATATGTTTATAAGTTTGAGAAAGATAATTTTAGCCAGTTAACAAGTCTGCATCTTGTTCTAAATGTGTTTAAATATTACCCTTGATATTTATAATCTATTATTAAATAGTAGGCATTAGTAGAACAGCTGACCATTAGCTTTGTTGTTGTTTTTTATTATTATTCGATTTATGAAATATGTGGTTTTGATTTCTCAATGGAGACTTTGGCTTTTTGGCTTTAAAATCAGCAGGGTTCTCCCTCATCCCCAGGAGGACTAAGCTATGAAATTTGATTAAAATATACATTATGGAACTCTAGCTGTAAGCAGAAGATGGATGCCTAAAGATTGAAAGATGGGAACTCATCACAGTAGGACATTTGAAGTGTCCGTGTAACTGATGTTCTAAACGTTTAGTTTTCTATACCTCATTAAATGTTTGCCCCTTCTTTCTTTCTTGTTTGTGTGTGTGTTTATGCATGGCAACAAAATTATTTTATGAGTTTTAATTCTTGGCAAACTATTTATTACATCTGTTAACTATCTATGAGTGTAAAAATACTTAGATATGTTAAAACTTTGTCGAATGGATAGCAACTAATCGTTGTGTAGACACAAGTGTAGAGGATGACATTTCGAAAGTCTTCCTCCTTTTATCCTGAAGATGTCATCCTCTACACTTGTGTCTCCACAACAGACAGTTGCCATCCATTCTACAAAGTTTCATCACGAATACTCTGGCTAAACAGTCTATCAAAGAATAGTTGGATATGTATTTTTATTTGCTAGTTTAACATATCTTAATCAGTACGTAAGCACTTCTAGAAATACAGAGTTACAGTTATCATAATATCATATGTAATTAACTCCATTGTCTGGTTGTGAAAATCTCAAGAGAAATTCAAATCTGACTTCTATGATATCGGAAATAAACTTTACCTTTTTAAAAATTCTTTATTCCCAAGCTGCAGTAACAGACCAGATAAATGTAAATAAAGCTGATTGTGTCAGTAAACATACATAGCATTTTAAGTCAATCCAGTGAAATATATGCTAATGCTCAAATTTACGTAATGGTGTCTTACAAGTTTATGTGCGTGTGGGTAACATTTTTAAATGTAGTTTTCAGTTTTTTATTTTGTAGATTTTAAGATCTTGTGTTTTAAAGGTGGATACCATATTTTGTGCCACACAATTACTGACGTTCATTACACACTGTTTGTATATTGGTTACTGTATGTACATTTTCGTCCATACCTTGTTTATTCTTCTGGAAGTCAGTTATTGTTGGTAATCTACTTTATTTTGTACTTCCTTTACTAGGTGTGGGGGCAACAGCAATTGTCCACAAAGCTTTCTGTAAACCTCGTAATGAAGAATGTGCCATAAAGCGGATTAACCTCGAGAAGTGGAACACAAGTATGGATGAACTGGTGGTAGGTGTCTCATTAATCACTCTTAGTGAAATTTGGTAGTCAGTTAGTGATTATGAAAACGCCACTCTGTAAGGTAGATACAGGTAAACTTTCTTCTGTGGAACATTATTAGTCACTGTCAGTCACATTTCACCTGTATGTAGCAAGAGGGTTAACCACTATTAGTTATAACAGGCTCACTACTAAACTAGTTATCCCACAGAAAAACTTATAGGACTTTGTGATTTGGTTGCATACTCTATGCTATATTTCTCAATTTGTTTGGTGTTAATACATTGTCCTAAGTATTTAAACAAAAATACCATTGAACATTCTGGTGTACTAAAACTTGTTTAAGATGCTGTTTAAAAAGTTCCAAATTGTTTTGTACTTGGACAAGAACTTGTTGAAGGATTGTAGTGTTGTTAGGTTGTCCAGAAAGAAATGTTGGAATTCTCATGATGTCATTTAGAAGCTGAATGTTGCATAACATACCCTTGGTTGGTGTACTCCAACGTTCATTTCTTACAAGGTGTCTTAATTGTCTGCCGTTTCATTTTTACTCAAAGTAAGTTTTACAATCCCCAAAGTAGTATGGACGTGAATGACTTTTGTCTCATTTTCCTCTATGTCTTCAAACTTGGAAGAAAAGCTACTGACACTACATGGAACATGAACCAGGCATTTAGCCCTGGATCTGCTACTGAATATACATTTCAGCATTGGTTCCAAAGGTTTCGACATGGAGGTGAAAGTCTTGAAGACTACGAAGGTCATGGAAGGAAGCCATCCTTAGATTAAAACACAAGGGAAGCAGTTGACACGGACCCCTGCACAACAGTACGTGAGCTTGCAGAAAAGCTGGGCACAAGCAAATCAAGCACTACCAACCACCTGAATGTGATTGGAAAGATGAAAAAGTTGGATAAGTGGGTTCCACATGAGATGACTGAAGATGAAGAAAATTGGCATGATGAGATCTGTTAAGGATGATGCTCCAAAAATTGTATGAATAGGGAATTGAAGTTCTGCCTCCTCCGCCTTATTCCCCAGACCTTTCCCTTACAAATTTTCATTTTTCTAAGCACTTTGACAACTTTTTGAACAATAAATGCTTTCAAAACCAGGCAGCTGCTGAAGAAGCTATCAGGGAGTTCACTGACCTTAGAAACAGATTTCTACAACATCTTTACACATCAGTAGAAGTGTGTTGAAGCAAATGGTGCTTACTTTGATTAAAACATGTTTTACAACACTGGTTTATACTTTTTCAAACTTCACTGTTAAAAAACAACACTTATTTTTGGACAACCTAATATTTACAAAAGATGCAGTGCCACCTAAACTAATGTGAAATACCCAACTTAATGCAATAGAAATGAATCTGCTGGGTTTTCAGAATATTGTTTTCTACATTTTAAAATGTGTTGAAATCGTGAATCAAAACTTTGTATTAACTTTTGAAAAGTTAAATTGTTGCTGCTTGAAGGAATTATTTTATAACTGGTTAGAAACCCAGAGATGAAATTGTATTTTAATTTGGTATAATACTCTACAGTGTATATTATTATTGAAGTGTGGAAAATACAAGTTTCAAACCATTATCACGATGTCTTCTTGGACCTGATAATGAAAGTGCTGGTTAGCCCTGTGGCGGAGCACTGGATTTTGGAGCTATGGAGATGGCTCGGATTTGTGAGATGCCACAGTATATTTCTTAAGCTGTTGGTGCATCATAAGAGTAACAGTCAGTCCCTTATCATGAATGGTGGGTTGTAGGTTGCTGCTGTCTGCATTCCTTTAGGTTGGTACTTCAGAATTAGGAACAGCAATAAATAACCTTAGTAGCTTTGTTGTAAATACAAAACACCTTATGAGGAGCTGGACAGTTTCTTTTAATATACATTGCTTGTTATCTGGTCTGAAAACTGATGTTTTACTTGTTTGTTTCTGATAATTAGATTGTTCATTTATGATGAAGTTATATGACTAAATGGTTAATATTTTATTGTTATGTCCATTGATTGAGATCAAAGTTCACATAGGAATCAAAATGTTACACACTTGTATTCCTGTGGAATTTAACTTTGCATGAGGAGTTTCATATTTTTTAATTTTGGTTGGCTTTCCCGATCAGGAAGGCATTGTTTATCTGTTTTGTTTCAGTTATGACCAACAAATGTGAACATATTGTATTGATTTAAATAAAGAAAACAAACAAATCCATGAGAAAATGTAACTTTAGCTGATAGCTTTCCCTCAAGTGAATGTAATTGTATTAGTTATTTCTGTCTCTTCCATGTCAAGACATTTTGCAGTGTCATCCAATATGGTGTTTGACATCAGAGTTATCAGCTATTTATTGTACCCTACACTTTGCTCATTGAGCAACTGTTCACGGTAGAGGAGAGCAAATATTAGATCCAAGATCTAGGGTTACTGAACAAAACTGTAGATGTTATTTTGATAATTTCAGAGATTATGAAAAAACTGAACGATAAGCAGAAGTACTTTTAATTCTCAGATGATCGTTAACTTTTATTCTTAACAGAAAGTCCATTGGATTGACCCCATACAGATTAATTTAAATGGTGATACGCGAATGTTTGTTCTTGTTTCACAATGTTATATGAGTACAAAGTAATATTTTAAGTAGTGATACACAAATGTTTGTTCTTGTTTCACAATGTTATGAGTACAAAGTAATATTTTTAGTGATACACAAATGTTTGTTCTGTTTTCACAATGTTATATGAGTACCTAGTAATATTTTAAATAGCGATACACAAATGTTTGTTCTGTTTTCACAATGTTATATGAGTACATAGTAATATTTTAAATAGCGATACACAAATGTTTGTTTTGTTTCCACAATGTAATATGCATATATTGTAATATTTTAACTGGTGATACACAAATGTTTGTTCTGGTCTTAAAATATTATATCAGAACATACATAATAACTGAAATATTGATATACAAAAATTTGATCTGGTTCCAGAAAGAAATACAAGCTATGAGTGCATGTCACCATGAAAATGTGGTTAGCTACCACACCTCTTTCGTTGTGAAGGAAGAACTCTGGCTGGTGATAAAACTTTTAGCTGGTGGTATGTATCATGTATTTCATTACCTCCACCACTCATGGTGGGCAGTGGTTATGTTTTCACACCTATGTGTGTATGTGTTTGTCAACAAGATTTCTTAAATGGCTCAGTAGATTTTGACAAAAGCTGGTATACATTTCAATCATGACCAAACTTAGAAGTGATTAGTTTTCAGAGAGTCAAAGTCACAAAATTAGAAATGAAAAAAATCCATATCTATTAATATGAAAACCACTTTTTCATGCTGTTCTTGCTCTATTGTTCAGTCAAAAATGATTGGGTTCTGGTGGAACTTTGTGGACGTGTGTATAATCTTATTTTTCACTAAGAAACATTTCATTGATAATAAGTGACAAAGAGACAAAGTATATATTTTTCAAGATCAAGATGTGACCACCATGCTGTTTAGCAAAGACATGGGCTGAACTGAGTGTATCTCACGTTTTTTACTCTGTGTTTACGAGACTTCTAGCTGTTTAAATTAGCTTAACTATTAAAGTTCACCACCAGCATTCTTTAATGTTTTCTACATCCATAATGTAAAAACAAACTTGGACTTGTTTTTAATTTATTAAATACTCAGTGGAAGTGACATCCTGTTAAAAATAATTATTCCTGAAACTAAGGTGCTGGAAATATAATGGATTACAACTGTGAAACTTTTCTGTCTGATACACTTTGAAATGCTACTTAAAGTGTCTATAAAAATTGAAGCTAAGATATACAAATAGAACTGTGCAGTTTCTGATGTTTGATAAGTGATTAATTAGTGGAGCTGTGTTTGTCAAATCATGTTGTGTGCAACTGGAAAATAAATAATGGCAGTAGATTCTACCAACCAGTTGTCTTGTTTCTGGTCAGTAGTTCAAAAAAGAAAGATACTGATTAGTCCAAACAGTTGCATTCCATTTAATTAGAAGCTTAAAAGAATAAATAAAAAAAAAAGTTTGTGGGTGTTGTCAGCTAGTTGGATTCTCTCTCAGTAGACCAGAGGGAGTGAGGAATAGTAGCCATTAGATGCTGCCAACCAGTTACTTTAGTGTTCAAAGTTATTGGCAGATAATCTTTGTAGCTTTACCATAAGAAAGACAGAGCCATGTAGTTTGATATTTTCAAATCACCAACAGTGAACAAACTGAGGTTAGAAAATCTGATAAAGGTAAAATTGGGCAGAGCACCTATAGCCCATTATGTCGCCTTTTGCTTTGATAAAAATGGATGTAATAACAATTTTGGAATGTTATTCTAGTGGCAATAACCTGTAACCCTTAAATTCAATTAGTTTATTATTACCAGGACTGTTGATTTAATTGTAATTTTGATTTATCAGAATCATTAATTTCAAATATTTAATTTGTGTATGTGTATTTATCTGTGTTGGAATTTACTCTCATGATGGTTCTGGTTTTAGTTTGAGTAGTTGTGTGAATGTTTGTTCACGTGTTGAGCAGTGCTAACCCTAGACTGTTAAGCCTAAATATTTTTCTCGACAAAGGCTGAAGATTGTGTGCATTGAAAGTGTTATTCAGCTTCAAGGTTTTCTACAACTTGTTTGTATTATCAGTGAGCTCTTTGATTGTAGGCCTTGTTACACAAGTGTGTTCTATAATGTTAGAGGTTTGAGTTTTCTTTAGTTACGTATGATTTCTCCAAAGAGATCTACACTGGGGAGACAGGGCAACATTTTGGTGCAAGAGCAAAGGAACACAAAGAAAATACAATGGGGTAGTTTTTATCCTGATGATTTTTAATTTGTAATGGAAGCCTAATAATCATGGCAGCATATTGTTATTATGTTTATTATATAAAAGTGTAATTCTGA
Source organism: Carcinoscorpius rotundicauda (assembly GCA_011833715.1). Classification (NCBI taxonomy): domain Eukaryota; kingdom Metazoa; phylum Arthropoda; class Merostomata; order Xiphosura; family Limulidae; genus Carcinoscorpius; species Carcinoscorpius rotundicauda. The sequence goes on along the minus strand of CM022406.1, from coordinate 44,669,299 downwards.
CATTTATACTTAATGATCTAGTGTGGTTGTTTTTTAATGTGGGCACAGCAGTAACGTAACTTAGCTCTAATTACAAACCTCCAACTTCTAGTTCATTGTGTAGAAGCCAAACTGTCCATCATTTATAATGTTTAAGTGCTGTGATTCTTTCTCAGGATCACTTTTGGATATTATCAAACATAAGGTGAAGACTGAAGACTGCAAACATGGAGTATTTGATGAATGTACCATAGCCACTGTTTTAAAGGAGGTTCTGAAAGGGTTAGAGTATTTCCACAACAATGGTCAGATTCACAGGTGGGTTTTAAATAATGTTTTATTGGGGTTAGAGTATTTCCACAACAATGGTCAGATTCACAGGTGGGTTTTAAATAATGTTTTGTAAGGAACAGAATATTTCAACAACAATGGTCAGATTCACCCCATAGGTTTTAAATAATGTTCTGTAATGGACAGAATATTTCAACAACAATGGTCAGATTCACAGGTGTATCTGTAGTTTTAGATGTATTAATTTTGTGAGTCTCAAAACAAACTGAAACAGTTTAATTCTCTTGATACAGTGTTTTTTTTTATTTGACCAATCTTGTGACATCTTTGTACTCATTTAAAGTCTTTATAGATTTAATACCTCTTTCTATATACAAAAATTATATTTGTCGAGTGAAGTATTTCTCATAAAATAGTATTTGTAATTTTCACATGAAAGTTACTTTTATACAGACTATTCAAAAACAGACACTCAATGTATTAATAAAATAAAAATTTGTTTATGAACATATTGAGTATTTGTTTTTGAATAGTCTGTGTAAAAGTAACTTTCATGTGAAAATTAAAAGTACTTCCTTCATCTAAAAAATCTAAAATTTGCTTTACATAATCCCTGAACCTCCAAAATGTATTTCAAACCTTTTTATTTTTCAGTAAAACTTGATAGTGTATTTTATCTGTTATTTTCTCCACCCTATCTCAGAATCTATCACTTTTGCCAACCTCATAACCACACACACAAAAAAAACAAAAAAAATTGTTTTTCATTCTAGAGTGGCTTCAAATTTGTAACAAGGCTTGATGTGGCTAGGTGGTTAAGGAACATGACTCATAATCTGAGAGTTGTTGGTTTGAATCCCTGTCACACCAAACATGCTCGCCTTTTTTCGCCGTGGAGGAATTATAATATGATGGTCAATCCCACTATTTGTTAATAAAAGAGTAGCCCAAGAGTTGGTAGGGGCTGGTGATAACTAGCTGTCTTCCTTCTAGTCTTACACTGCAAAAGTAGGGATAGCTTGTGGAGATAGTCCTTGTGTAGCTTTGTGCAAAATTCGAAACAAACCAAATTGTAACATGAAACTACAATAATTTAAGTTGGTAATATATACACCCATTTATAATTTTTTTGTCCTTTGAACCTTGTCAGATTACTATTCTTACAATTACTAGTTAACACTATGGACATTACCCATGAGCCACTACAAGCTGCTTGCATGTGTGCCTCATGAAACATATTTATTACATTATTATCATTTATTTTACCTAATCTAATCTTAAATACTCCCCCACACACTGTTTTACATTTCAGTTACTTTTATGACAATAATAAACATGAAAAACAAGAAATAAAATATGACCTAATCTGCTATTTTCTTGCTCTGTTGTTGAAGAGACTTAATCCAAATTCTTTATACTAATCATAGTGTTGTATTTAATATTTGTTATTTAATTAAATACTGCACTGAACAATATATACTGATAACACACAAGAAACAGACATACTACAGACCTTTCAAAACGTTTCTGGATTTCTAAATCTGTAACAAATTCATCCAAGCTAGTTGTTATCTTTCTCATGGGAATGATCTTTGTACTCTGAGTGAAACTGACAATCATTCAGAACATAAGGTTTTACAGTACATCATTTGATAAATGGATAACTTTGAATTTCCATTGGTTGTAGGTAATACATAATGTATTAAATGTAAGAAAGAGTTATTAATAAATTATGAAAGATAAGATGTTACACATAGGTGTGGCAAGAGAGGTCTTATGTTCCATTGACAGCTCTGTAACCAAAGGCTATAATGAATATGGTTGGTCTAAGCAAAGATCATTTGTTTTATTTTGTATTTTTTCAAGGGGTGTTGGATAAAATAAAGATGATGACATGATAAGAGAAAAAGGTGTTGTGCACAACACTGGGGGAAATTCAGAATTTTTTAAATGTGTTGTGCATCACACTAGGGAAATTCAAGATTTTTTAAAATCATACCTTGTAGAGTTAAGAACTTAAAATTTATTAGTAAAATATGGATAATTAACTAATATGCTCTACTAATTTGTATAATATGAATAGATTAATAAAATTCAGAATGTAATACACAAAAATCTTGAATCATACGGAGTAAAGGATACCTGTGGTGTGAGGGTTAAAGAGCAGTCATTAGTATGACCTTAAATCACACACAGAATAGGATTCCTGAGGTGTTAGGGTTAAAGAGCAATCATTAGTTTGACATCATTTTTATAGTGATATTCATATATTTTATGACACACCTCTCATAAGGGTTAAAGTTCTGCAGCATATGTTACACTTACAAGAATCTGTAAAACATTTGTCTATTTCCAAAGTAAGAGTGTAATTCACGTGCTTGTTTGCTAATGTTTTAAAGTGATACGGATTAGAGGACGTTTCAACATTCAAAGGAACGTTGATATTTAACAGTTAGTGTACCCTTTGATAAGTAAGCTTTAACTGAATTACCGTGCTTACAGAAAAACATCTTCAGTTTCACCCAGAGCAAGAACACAAACTTCTGAAGAAGTTAATTAACTGGTTCACAAACTTCCAACAACTTGAGGTTTAACTGGGCTATGTAACCATATCTATGTCTATTACAAGATTCTTTAAGCAGCTTATATCTGAGACTTTCATAAACAAGAACATAAAACAGTGAAATATGAAATGTTTGTTTGAAGTGTTATAATTTTATCCACTCTTTTAGGGACATAAAAGCTGGAAATATATTGTTAGGTAAAGATGGAACTGTTCAAATAGCTGGTAAGTTAAGATGATGATTTAACTAATCATTTTTTATTTGATCATTTAGACAAGAAATCTTTCAAATTTGTAATACTTGTTTTATTGACAAATTATCATACAGTCAGTGATTTTTAGAAAATGTGAGAAAACTAAAAGTTGGTAAACAATTATGTGAAAAGAAAAAGTGTATTTGAAAATAAAAACTCAAATGTGTCATTAGATTAATACTAATGAACTAAAGTCTTGTCAGTATATTATTGTGAATAAGTAATATAAAGTCTCGCAAGTTTATCAACCTGCAATAAAACAACTGAGGATGTCTTGCACGTGTTTGGTTCGTGTCATTTTGAAAATTACGTGGAATTATCGTTACAAGTGAGTGATAAACTTTGTATTTGCTGATGTGTAATAAATAATCTATTTGCAAGTGAACAATATAACTAACTTGAGCTAAACAACAGGCATCCACCTTACTGTGCATTTTCAGTGGCTAATTACTGAAGCCTTACAAGTGAAACCATTCTCATAATAATTGAAATATTTCTACATTTTTCTGTACTTTTCCTCACTTCAAAAGTTATTTATATGTGTATCATATTATTATGTACAAATCGGGTGTATTAATTTTCGGTCAACTTCTAGAGGGAAAACAAAATTTCTGGTTTCTACAGCTGATTCGAGACATAAATTAAAGCAACTGATTACAGCTATCTAGAATTATGTTTCCTACCTGTACACGATAAAAATCACTGACGATTTATTTCTACTAAACACACTTTCAATATTAGCTCAGAAATTGTCAACCTTTTTGCAGAAAAATGTAAATTCCTTGTTTCAAACGCTGACTGAACTTCCAGATTTTGGTGTTAGTTCGTGGTTGGCCACTGGTGGGGACCTTTCTCGTCAGAAAGCTCGACATACGTTTGTTGGTACGCCTTGTTGGATGGCTCCGGAAGTAATGGAACAGGTAATGAAGCTGGACGTTGTAAAGTAGACGGGAAAATATTACAATGTTTTGTTTTGACTGTTTTTTAATATTATAAATGTTCTGAGTTATAACAGAATGTCCTTGTAATTTTGGAAACGTTTGTAATCTCTAAAAATGTGATTATTACATGGAAAGGAAGAAAGGTAATGTTAAACCATAAACCTTAATACTTATCTCAATAAAAAAAAAATAATACAAAGTCTAGAATTGCTTTTAGTTTCCTTGGATGTTATATTTCTGTGGTTTTTAGTGATTTTGTAAAGGTAGACTTTCAAGAAACTGGAAAGGGAGATGAAAATCGTCTTTCGCTAGGACTGACTCGGTAATGGCTTCTCAAATCCAAAATGCATATTTACTAAAACTATTTTGTTGTCATATGTCTTTTTGTTATTTTTCAACAGACTTGTAATGTCTACTTAAAGCTTGCCAGATTAGAAGAAGATAAACAGAGTATACTCAGAATTATTGTAAAGACTGTATACTTTTACAGGTACAGCACTTGTTGATGTATGTGAGAAAGATTTTAGTGTCGCTTCGAGAATGCTTTGCTTTAAAAATTTCGGGATTATTTTTGCATTTATAATTAAAATAGATTTAGGCTCACATCTTTGAAATCATGCAAGACCAAATGTGATTCTCTTTTAGATTTAGTAAGCTATTTCTACCTCTAAAAATTTTAATATAAAGCAAGTGATTTTTAAATCTCACTTTCTTGTGACCTCAGTGTTCAAATGTCTTGTATTTTTTCATTTAATGACAGATTAATGTCTCTTCTTTAAATCTCCTTGGTAGCAGTGTGTTGTAGAAATAATGGTAATTTTTTCTTAATACTTAACCCACTCTACCTCGGGACATGAATGCTCATGTTTGCTGAAGGGGGGTTCTGCAGCGTAAAAGGTCGATAAACACTACAGTGCTCGTTAACTACACAGTATATATGAAACTGTTGCTCAGTTTGTTTGTGGTACAACTTGGTTACCATAATTTTTAAAGTATACTGTAAAGTACTTCGTTTATTGATTTTGCAAGTTCTAGGTTTAACGTACAAAAATTAAAGTTAAGTTTCAAAGTGTTTTAAAGTTGAAAAACGTTTTAGTTTTTTTCCATAAAAGTTATGTGCTATCAGTTTGATTAATTCAAAGTCATCATTACTTGTACATTTAATCATTTTTCACGTGTGGAAGGTACTGCTGAATTAATTTCACTTCTGTTCTTGTGTGTAGTAAGAGTTTATAAAAGTAGGGAATCTAACCTGAAGTCAACAATCTTGGAAACATTAATGTTTCTTTAAAATATCCACACTGACCATTTAAGGAAATGTAAGTGTATCTGAATCTTTTAATATTATCTCAGGTAACTGGCTATGATTTCAAAGCAGATATCTGGAGTTTTGGAATTACGGCCATTGAACTGGTTACGGGAACAGCACCTTACCATAAGTACCCACCCATGAAGGTGAGCTCATTTCTTACTGTTGCAGTGTATCTGTTGAATCATAGTTAGCCCCACCCCCTGCTAGTACAATGGTAAGTCTATGTATCTACAACTCTATAATCAGGGGTTCGATTCCCCTTGGTTGGCTCAGCAGGTAGCCCGACGTGGCTTTACTCTAAGAAAACACTCAAACACAAATCACAGTTCTTATCTATGTTTTATTTATTTTTCTTATCTGTCATGGTGAATAAATGTAGCTGCATTTCCTTAATGCAATGTTGAAATTTTCTAAAAGGTAAATAAACCATTGAATGTGAATTGCTGTTTTAAGATATTGAAGTGAAGAAGTATATTAGTGTATGTGTGTGCATATTGCTAGGCTTACTGTAAATGTTTAATTAATTTTAAGCACAGTCAAATAATGATTGGGTTTTATATATTCTTGTATTTGTCCTAAAGTATTCAGAAATTGTCAATATATTAAAAGGTAAAGAAATATTACATGGATTGGTTAGTTGTTGTATGTCTTTTACACCCAGAGTTCAGAACGAATTTGAACAGTGGGATCTGATTTATTGATAAATTTTAATCTATTTCCTTATGCAAGCTGTAAGACATACTAACTTCTTTTCCTAAGCAGGATTTACAAGTTTTTTACCTTATCATTGGATATGGCATCCAGTATTTTGGTTCCTTTGTGGTAATTTCAAATTAAACATCAAGCCTAACATGGACTCTAATATTATGTGCATGGGTGTTGTTAGTTCCCTTATGTTGATGTGACAACAACAGTCATCAATTATTTTCTCATAATAGTCAAAGAAAACTTCAATGACAGCTTATTTCTTTACAACTTGTATGTTTCATTATTAAGATATTTTATGAGATATGTGTATTTTATTCAGTGTGTTTAGCCTGATGACTCATATGATCCATGAAATATCTTATAACATGAGCTCAGTCAGTTTGACTGACCCATGACCTCTTTGTATTCATTTAAAGTATTTATACATTTAATATCTTTAACTTTCAATTCAGTGTATACATCTTAACAAAAAAATTTGGCAGTCTTTGTAAAAAGTTAATCTTTCACATGCAACAAAAATTATATTTTTAGTAAAGTATTTCTAATAAAACACATTAGTGTTCATGAATATATTGAGTATTTGTTTTAAATAATCCATGTTTGTAAAGTAGCTCTTATGTTAAAATTTAAAATAGTGTGCTTCCCAGCATCATAGACACCACTTTGTCCTCAAAAAAGTCTCAAATATTCACTCTGCTTCTTCCAGACTGGAGATTACATTGCTCATAAACCTAAATCTAAGCCTAGAGGAAGTGTTTTGATGCTAGACATAATTGAAGCCCCTCTGTATGGTCCAGAATGAAATGTACAAGTTACTTAGTGCTAAATAACAAATAAGTGAACAAGAGCAGGTCACTCTACATATGGCACTGTAGTGTGGCACTTTTTACAGTTCCTCAGGCTTAGAAAAATGTTATTACTGATAATAATACAGATATTCCAGTGGTAATATACAAAGCGTACACTTTCAGAAGTGCACACTGCTCACAAAACACGAGAAGTGTTCAAGAGGATTTATGTACTGTAAGACACTAAACAATATATGAAACATCTTGATAAGGTAGGATTTATGTACCGTAAGACACTAAACAATCCATGAAACATCTTGGTAAGGTAGGATTTATGTACCGTAAGACACTAAACAATCCATGAAACATCTTGGTAAGGTAGGATTTATGTACCGTAAGACACTAAACAATCCATGAAACATTTTGGTAAGATTGGTGGAAGTGCTGCCACCTTTATTCCTGTGTTTGTCTTTTTTTTTTCTTCAAAAATTAGCTTATCAAAATGGTTCATCTTCAAACCCAGGAAATATGGTATTTTTCTTGGTTCAAAAATCTCAAGTTTCCTTTATGTAATCCCTACAACCTCCTAAATACATTTCAAACATTTTTTGTTTTTTTTAAATGAAACTTCTTATTTTGTTATTTCCTCTACCTTAATTCAGTACAGGAATGGTCAATTTGACCAACCTTGTTATCACCAAAAAAAAAAAGTTACTTTTTCTAGAATGACTTCTGATTGTAACATGAAACTATGTACGTTTATCCTAAGTAGCTTTAAGGTCATAAGAGTATACGTCTAAAACAATAAAGATTAATAAGAAATATTGTCATTTGAATCATGTCTAATTTCTATTTGCAACATTAATAGTTGTAAATTACTCGAGCATCTGCTGTGCACCTTGTGCTGTTGAACAACATTGCTTGTGTGCACACCCTGTCAAATATTTTTGATATAATTAATTATTTTACCTAATCTAATCTTAACTAACCCAAAAACATCCCTATTTTTACACCTTAGTTATATTTATAATAATAAATAAATAAACATGAAAAATAAGATACGTAAAATTCTTTTTGCTTGCATGTGATGAAAGTTAACCCTAATTTTTTACACTAATCACAGGAATGTACTGAAGTTTTAATTAATTAAACAATGCACTTAAGAACATACAATAATAATGTAAAAAGTATACCATTTTTCTGGTTTTCTGTTTTTTTAAGCTGTTGCAAATTCATCCAAGCCAGTTGTTCAATTTATCATAGCCCTGCATGGCCAGTTGGTTAGGGCATTTGACTCACAATCTGAATGTTGTGGGTTTGAATCACTGTCACACTAAACATATTTGTTCTTTTGACCATGGGAGGTTATATCATGACAGTCAATCCCACTATTCATTGGTAAAAGTGTAACCCAGGAGTTGGTGGTGGGTGGTGATGACTAGCTGCCTCCCATCTAGTCTTACCTTACTAAATTAGGAACACCTAGTGAAGATAGCCTCATGTTGCTTTGCACAAAATTCAGAACAAACAGTTTATCATTGGAATTTGCTTGTTTTCTCAGTGAAATTGACTGTTATCTATTCAAAACACTGTGTTATGTAATACGTCATTTGACTTATGAAAACCTTGATTTTCTGTTGGTTATGTGATGTGTTATTAAATATAAGAGAGCATTGTGAACAATTCCTGAAAGATAAGATGTGGCAGAATGAATGATTTTCTATTGATAGCTCTGAAACTAAACAGAAGTGAAGGCTATAAAAAATTGACATGTCTGAACAATAGTGAGTAATTTACATTTAATTTCTTACTCTTTCAAGGAGTGGTGGAAAAAATAGAGAAGACGATACGTGTAGAGAAAATGTATTCCACCAGGAGAAATTCAAGATTTTGTATTATATTCCTTGTGGAATTAGAAAGCTTGTATATTACTAAAGCATGGATTACTAGCTAAGATTATTTGGCATAATATAAAGAGTGGTTTAATGAAATGTAAGTAACTAAGTGGCTTGGTTTTATTTCTCTGCCACATAGCTGTATGGAAGACACTTGGTTTATTATTTCTTACAGCAACTGTGTGCAAGACACATTGCTAATTTTTTGCCCTACCCGTGTGCACTGTCTTCATGTTCACGGGTTCTTTGCAGGTGCTGATGCTCACACTTCAGAATGATCCTCCAACAGTTGATTCCGGTACCGAGGAGAAAGATCAGTACAAAAATTATGGAAAGTCCATCAGGAAAATGATTGCAGATTGTCTCCAGAAAGATCCAGCCAAACGGTGAGGACTAAAACAACAATACAGTTTGGTAGGGTGGTGGGGGTGGATGGTAGTCTGTACTGGAAGTTTTTATACAATAATTATTGTTGTGTATCTTAACTGTTAGGAGTACTGATGTTCATTATACTATAGGTGTTAATATGTTCATCGTGTGATAATCGAACTTTTGTAATGAAAACACCAAAGCAATAGCAACAAACATTTCTGTAATTGGTTGTCTCAGAATTTTTAAAATGCATATTTGTATGTTTTGTCTTCAAAGTTTTGCAATAGATACTGTTGCTGTGGTGTGTTGGATTAGTATAAAGCAAGAATTTTCACATCAGCAATGACAGTTCAATAGAAAATAACAAAAGTAGGTTAATTTAAGAACTAATATAAATTATACTGCAGAATTATTTAGGAATAAACAAAGGTATAATTCTTCACAGCACAGTGCTTACTCTTTTAGTGGTAGTCACCCGACTCGCAAACTGAGGGTCATTAGTTCAAATCTCCACCACACCAAACATGCTCAACCTTGTAACTGTATAAGCATCATAATGTAATAGTCAGTAACGTAATTCATTGTTAAAAGAATAGCCAAAGAATTGGCTGTGGGTGATGATGACTAGTTGCCTTCCCTCTTGTAAGCACACACTGCTAAATTAGGGACAGCTAGCACAGATAGCTCGTATAGCTTTGTGCATAATTCAATAAACAATTTTTTAGTAGTCAGGTAGACCACTTTTTAGGTTTGAGTTTAAGTTAAGAGTAGAATTGTAGGAATAGCAGAGAGTTTTAATTCACGAGAGAAGTGTAAAGGTTTGAGAGGGAGATAAATATGCTTCAAATTTTATGAGAAGTAACACTTTGAGTGGCTGCTCAGTTCATTTGTGGAACATCCAGCAATTTGAGTTTATGCAAATTGATTATCTGTGAAAATCAAATCAATCCTAGAATATTTAATACTTTCTAACTCATTTGACAAGTCGTCTGTTTTTATAAACTGCAAGGAAACGTAATGTCTCCACTTTGTGTTCGAAGAGTGTGTTTTATAATTTTCCTCACACTATTTAAAATCATGATAACATTTTTTTACATCATGGAGATAATTACAAATTAAAAGAAATAATAAATATCATTGAAGTATCTTTTCCATGATGCTCGTAACTAAGTAATATAGTCAAAATCAGAATAGTTTTGAAAGGGCGTTAAAAACTTGCATAACTAGGGATGGTTCAAGTTAGAAGAGTTGAAGTTGGCATAACTATACCTGACAGTTGATTGGTTTCACTTTTATTTAAAAAAAAATGACATTATTGAATGGAAAGTAGGGTAAACTACCAAGTAAGCACAACAAGTGAATTGAAAAATATAAAATAATAAAATGAACTTTCAGTGAAAAACCAAAAAAAAAAATTGTTCACATGTGTGTAAACTTAAACCTCAAATCTCTGGTTGAGAGTTTTCGTGGTAGGTAGAGAACTGATACGACATTTCATTAGTGTTGAAATTAAAAAAACAGATGTTGAATTTACAAATTACAAATGTCTGTTTTAGGCCTACTGCTACAGAGCTCTTGAAGCATCCATTCTTCAAAAAATCCAAGGTAAGATTTTCCATGTTAAAAGTACATTTATGTTACTCTAAACCTGTTCAGAATGATATCCATGTATCGTGTAACTTGGAGTTATATTCTGAAATATAATTGATCTATTTGTAAGTCCTATACACATTTTAAATAATTTAAGATTTTTTTTACTGAAATATATTTCAATCAATTTTTAAAACTTTCATTGGAGAAAATTCTGGTTCCACTTTGTGTACTTAATGGCCTCATTGTTTGAACTTCTATACTTGGCATTACATTCATTTGTTGTAACATTACAAAAATTACATAAAGTAGTTCTTCCAATCGAGCTAAAAAATCTCACCAGTTTTTATCTTTTTCTTTTTTTTCTTCCATTGTTAGGACAAGAAGTATTTGGTACAAACGTTAGTATCTTGTGGACCATCTTTGGAGACAAGAGCACAAAAGGTGGGGTTTTGTTTTTGTTCAGAATAGCAAATCCTGGATTAATTGACATCTAAAGTATTATGTTTTTGGTAAGTGTTCCAGACAGTTCTTTGATAGCTGATAGCTATTTATTGAGACAAAGTGACCAGAATTTGTTGGTTTTCTAGGAATGATGACCATGGTTTCTGTGTGTCTTGGAAATTTTAAAAAGCCTTAGAAGTTTATGATCCAAATTCTACATCTGGAAAGTTAAAGAATTTTAAAGTCCAACTTTAAGAGTTTGAAAGTCATGAAATTTTAAAAATCCAACTTTCAGTCATGGGAAACCATGAAATTTAAAATCCAAAATCCATTTCTGGGAATTCTTGGATCTACTAGAAACTCCACAAAGGTTTTTGCTGTTTTTTTTCTTAGAGTGATATAATGTATTTATTATGTCGTGATGTATTGTTTATTAAATTTATTATAAAGGACTGACCTTACACGAAGAACATTTTTTGCTTATAATTTAGATTTGAGTTTTGGATAAAGACACGTCTAATAATTGTTTTCATGTGATGAAACGTGATTACACGTAATTTATTTGTCTTTAAATGTTGCATTAGGCCTCTTATATTGTAACACACTTCTTTATCTCTAGTCCTATAGGAATTTTGAAGAAATGACTTATAAGAGTGTAATAATTATAATATTCCTACCATACTATGTTAGATACATCTGTCGCCAGTGGTGTGTTTCACCCAATTCCGAACTTGCTAGGGTGTCTGGAACATAACATATAAGTATATATGAGAGGAAAGTGTGTGTGAACAGTTTATTTCATACAAGTATAAAGCAATTTTGTTTTTATTTGGGCTTTCCATTAGTGAAATAAGCTAAAACTAAAAGAGAAAAAACAAGTTGGGAAATTTGGAGTATTTTTATTTATGTGTTACATATGTATAAAGTGTGCTGACTAGAACCATTAGATGTGATACTAACCGTTATCCAAGTTATGGTTTTTTAAGACAATAATTTATATCCTACAAATAAATGTTACCATGACGACACTGCTCCACTAATTCTGTGACAATAGAATATGAAATTTAAAATAAAATCCACAGATATAAAAATTAATTTAAAGTTAAAGATAATAACATCGCTATTGTTACTTATCACAAAATAATACTTTGTTAGTTATATCTTCTCATAACTTTAATGGTGTACTGTCCGTTATTCTTCTAACTAGACTTATGACAAGTCGATGACAGACCTGAGCTGTATGTGTAGAAACAATAAACTGAATCCACTTTGTTCCTGAGGTTTGAAACAAACTCATTAATTTATCATATGCGAAGAAACACATTCAATCTCTGTTTTTTACTATTTACCCTGTAGGATGATGTGTATAACTCACTTAGAAACACATTCAACCTCTGTTTTTTACTATTTACCCTGTAGGATGATGCATATAACTCACTTAGAAATATGGAAAACGTTAAAATGATCAGTAAATGTTGTAGGCAGGAAAGAATATGTTTGTCCTTAAGTGGTCTTCCCCTCTCCCAACTTCTTGTTTGTCGCAGTGATGGTATTACTTTCATACAGTCACTGTTTTGTAAAATATGAAAGACTACAATATACAATATTGATAATAGAAGAGTTTTATATCCACTGTTCAGATGTATATAATCATTTGTAAGTATGCTGTTTTGTTTTCAGTTTACATGTTAAATGTTTGAAATACCTTGTATTACAAATTTAATCCTGTAAAAAGTTCAGTATGGACTTTTCACTTCAACATTTTGTATGTCGCCACTTGCTTTGTTTGTAATGATACTTACATGTCACATGTTTTGAATTAATATATTTGACCATGCATGACTTTCCAATTTTTCATTGGTTAAATAAAATGCTTACATTTTATTGCAAAGCTTGTGTTCTTGTATAGTTAAGCTGTTTTGTTTTATTATGCCACATAATAATTGAATAAATATATTGTTATCATTTGGTGAAGAATTTGAGTAAATTATCCTTCCTGGTGCAATTCCAGAATTTAAAATTTTCTCCAAAACACAAAATAATCTCACATACGATTCACTAACTTGTGCATATGACTTTACACTTTTATTTCAAAACATGTTTATCTGAGTATCAGAAATACGAACCGTTTATGGAAATGCTAGTTGGCCTCATAAAGAAATTGAGTTGTTTCATTACCCGTAACAACTTGTAATGTTTGTCTTCCAACTATACATGCACTTAGTGAGAAGGTTTTCATGTGAACTTGTCATTAGTTTGTGTATTTAGGACAACTAATCTTGAACTGTTGGTTATTACCTAGTATGGAAACAAATTTCTGCCGTGGACGTTGTGTAACACAGAATGTATTTAATTTATTTTGTAGAATGTGAAGGATATTGAAGTACATTATTGAGATGTGCTTCATATTTGTGTGTATACTTAGAAATGGTTCAGCACAAATACAATATATATCTATCAATGGTAAACCTCCTTAGTGCTTCTTCCAGTGTCTCTGCTTATTCACATGTCGTACTTAAGTCTGACTTTCTGATTGTGCAGCCACAGACGTTAGCCTTGCTGTTTACTTAGGCTTTCATTTAGCTATTTCCAAAGTTTCATGTACACTTGGTTTCTTAAAAAAGATTACACCACAGTCAGTTTGTTACAAAGGTTACATCGTAGTCAGTTTCTTACAAAGGACATGGGATGACTTTACAGTATAGCTCTAGATTTTGGAGTTTTTGTGTTGAGTTGATTCGACTGGGATAGTATCACGATATTATCACCACTCTTATCAATAGATGTGTTACAGTCATTTCTTTAATACAATGGTAGGGTGCTGGTGACTTCAGTGGTTGAAAGTTAGGTACACTGGCAGGTAACCTTAATGACTATCACAGACATAAAAATTACAACGCACTAAACCAGAGGTTATAGTGTCTGTTTGTATTTTGTTTTTGATACATTAATTTGACCTTTAAAAATGATAACAACTGCTCTTTATTAAATTTCAAGGAGGCAGTCGCTTTACTGATCTCTTACTAGTGGTTTCAGTAAAATATTATTTTTGAAAATGTAATGACTACAGCTTACCGTATTGAGCACAATGGAAATAAATATGAGCATACAATATTACATATACTGTGTATTTCAAAATAAAGCCAGTTTTCTTTGACTCTGACAACATTGAAAACAAAACATTTTTTGATCTCTTCTCACATCATATTGTTTTCACCACTTTACACTTATGTTGTACAACTGTGGTAAGGTTGTTTTATGTCTTAATCACTTTGGGTTTTTAATTACTTTTGAATTTGTTTACACTTACAAATACTTGTGGACATTTGAGTTTTATTATTTAAGCATTTGTATTCAGTGTATTTTACTGTTGTTATTTCCTAGTTTAAGAAATTTTGTACTGTCTTAGAAATGAAACAAATTAGCATTTTGTCCTGAAAGTTAAGAGGTAAAAAAACTGATTTTTAAATGTTTTTGTCTTTTACAGATATTATTCTCAAAGTTTTAAATTTATTCAACTGATTGATAAGTCACTGATGGAATGCTTTTGTTTTTTACATTTGAAAAACATGAAATATTAAAGCTAATGTTGTTGTTCAAAAACTTAATTTCATTTGAATGTCCTAAACTTGTTATATACAATAGGTATGTATTTACTTTTAATACATTGCCATATTAATTTCATTTGAATGTCCTAAACTTGTTATATACAATAGGTATGTATTTACTTTTAATACACTGCCATATTAATTTCATTTGAATCTGTTGTAGCTTAAAGACAATAAGAAACGAGGTGCTAGTGGTCGGCTTCATCGAACCGAAACTGGAGATTGGGTGTGGTCTTCTGGTGAAGACAGTTATGATGAAGATTCTGCCAGTGTCAAGGTTTGTCTGAATTTAGGAACCTAAATACTCAGCTGATAGTGACTATTTGTAAAGTTTACTAAGTAGTAATAACAATCGGTTCTCAGTTTAGTCCAGTAGAAACTTGTTGAAGAGATTTTATTTTCAGACGTAGTTCATCAGGGATTCATGTTCAAATTTATGTTGTCTGAAGGTTTAGTCCATCAGTGATTCATGTTACAAACTCATGTTGTTTGAAGGTTTAGTTCATCAGTGATTCATGTTGCTTCAAGGTTTAGTCCATCAGTGATTCATGTTACAAACTCATGTTGTTTGAAGGTTTAGTTCATCAGTGATTCATGTTGCTTCAAGGTTTAGTTCATCAGTGATTCATGTTGCTTCAAGGTTTAGTTCATCAGTGATTCATGTTGCTTCAAGGTTTTGTCCATCAGTGATTCATGTTGCTTCAAGGTTTTGTCCATCAGTGATTCATATTACTTCAAGATTTAGTCCATCAGTGATTCATGTCACAAATTCACGTTGCTTCAGGTATTAGTCCGTCAGTGATTCATGTCATAAATTCACGTTACTTCAAGGTTTAATCTGTCAGTGATTCATGTTGTCTGAAGGTTTACTCCATCAGTGATTCATGTCACAAATTCATGTTGTCTCAAGGTTTACTCCATCAGTGATTCATGTTAAAAGTCAATGTGGTCTTAAGGTTTAGTCCATCAATGATTTGTGCTATAAATTCACAGTCTTCAGGCTTAGTCCATCAGAGATTAAAGTTTCATAACTACGTTTCTGTCTTCCAGATCTTCGTGATGTAGATTTGTATAAATGTTT
Organism: Carcinoscorpius rotundicauda; assembly: GCA_011833715.1. Lineage (NCBI taxonomy): Eukaryota > Metazoa > Arthropoda > Merostomata > Xiphosura > Limulidae > Carcinoscorpius > Carcinoscorpius rotundicauda. Next base: position 44,653,473 of record CM022406.1, on the reverse strand, counting down.
TATATACTAACATGATCTTCGTGATGTAGATTTGTATAAATGTTTTATATACTAACATGATCTTCGTGATGTAGATTTGTATAAATGTTTTATATACTAACATGATCTTCGTGATGTAGATTTGTATAAATGTTTGTTACTAACATGATCTCGTGATGTAGTTTGTATAAATGTTTTGTATACTAACATGATCTTCGTGATGTAGATTTGTATAAATGTTTTATATACTAACATGATCTTCGTGATGTAGATTTGTATAAATGTTTTATATACTAACATGATCTTCGTGATGTAGATTTGTATAAATGTTTTATATACTAACATGATCTTCGTGATGTAGATTTGTATAAATGTTTTGTATACTAACATGATCTTCGTGATGTAGATTTGTATAAATGTTTTGTATACTAACATGATCTTCGTGATGTAGATTTATATAAATGTTTTGTATACTAACATGATCTTCGTGATGTAGATTTGTATAAATGTTTTATATACTAACATGATCTTCGTGATGTAGATTTGTATAAATGTTTTGTATACTAACATGATCTTCGTGATGTAGATTTGTATAAATGTTTTGTATACTAACATGATCTTCGTGATGTAGATTTGTATAAATGTTTGTATACTAACATGATCTTCGTGATGTAGATTTGTATAAATGTTTTGTATACTAACATGATCTTCGTGATGTAGATTTGTATAAATGTTTTGTATACTAACATGATCTTCGTGATGTAGATTTGTATAAATGTTTTGTATACTAACATGATCTTCGTGATGTAGATTTGTATAAATGTTTTGTATACTAACATGATCTTCGTGATGTAGATTTGTATAAATGTTTTGTATACTAACATGATCTTCGTGATGTAGATTTGTATAAATGTTTTGTATACTAACATGATCTTCGTGATGTAGATTTGTATAAATGTTTGTATACTAACATGATCTTCGTGATGTGATTTGTATCAATTTGTTTTGTATACTACATGATCTTGTGAGTAGATTGTATAAATGTTTGTATACTAACATGATCTTCGTGATGTAGATTGTATAAATGTTTTGTATACTAACATGATCTTCGTGATGTAGATTTGTATAAATGTTTTGTATACTAACATGATCTTCGTGATGTAGATTTGTATAAATGTTTTGTATACTAACATGATCTTCGTGATGTAGATTTATATAAATGTTTTATATACTAACATGATCTTCTAGTAAATGAAATACTCTTATCTTTATTTTTAACTTTCAGTCTGAAGAACAGGTCAACCAACAGGACACATTGGTTAACCAGCCTCCAGACATTCATGCCCCAAGTTCTCATGAACAACCACCTGATTTGTCCCACTCACAAATCCAGCATCCAGTTTTGCCTGTACAAGCTCAGAATGGAGCAGTTTCTTTGGAAAAGATTCCTCAGTCAATGACATCTTCAAAACCTGAATTCACCCAAGGTTTCCCATCTTATCATCAAAGCCAGCCAGTGGCTCAACAAACAGCCAGGCTTCCATCACAGGAACAGGAAATCCAACTAGTTCCTAACCAGACCTGTGTAGTCTCCACAGTACAAAACCACTCTGAAGGATTGACTACTACCGGCCTAGCCCCCCAGGTGAACTGTTTTGTTTTTTATTATAATATGCAGTGTTATAGGTGTTGCTTGGAAACATAAGGAATGTGTTTGTTTTAGCACACAATAAATCATGCTGAATAAAACTATGATCTGTGAACCAAGTCAGTCCTGCAGTAAGATAGCAGCTTTTATCTTTAATGAAACTTTGGAGTTGTATCCCATTGAGAAGTTGAGTGTTTGCATTAGTGCTGTATTCAGTTTACGTGATGTGTTAAACTGTCATACATCAAATGTAGTAACTGAGTCTTAGAGAAAGAGAACTGAACTTCTATTCAGATATAATTTTCTGTCTACTATGTTATGCGATAATAACAGTAACACTGCACAACAAAGTGTTTGCTTCTTGAACCCTGTTGGCTGTTGCTTATAGATTTTTGGCTGCTGATCACGATAATCACATCCACATTTGGTTATCATGCACCATTTCATCAAAATCTTCAGTTTCAACTTTGCCACAATGGAAAAACAATATCAGGGCAACTGGAATCCATCAATGCTTAATGATTACTGTTGGACACTGCAACATAACTCACCGGACATTGAATACAAACTAAAATCAGGAGCAAAACACTTTTAATTATGTTGAACAATAGGGTATTAAAAACATAAACGCAATTAAATATGTTATTGCTGGTAAACAGTTAACTGTCCATTTCTCAGAGTTCCTACATGATGAAGCAAAACCAAAACTACATTTGTGCATACCCACCAGGTACCTGTCACAATCAGCAAAAACTTTTCAAAAAAATTGTTGTGCAGTGTTATTGACGTTTGTGTACAAAGGTTAGGGGTATTGAATGTTTCTGGGAAACTTCATGTGTCTTTAGAAAGTATTTTAAACTTTTGACTTAAATCTTGTAGATGTGTCCTGGAGTTACGTAATGTTGAGGGCATCAGGAGAAGAATAATAAATGTGCATATTTTATGCATAACAAGCACATTGTGTAAACAGAAAAGACAACAATAGTTTTGTTCCTTATGAATACGTATTTGTTGTATTCTTTCTTTAATTGTAATGATTATTGTGAAACACCTTTCTTCATCGTTATATAATGTAATGAAACACTAAGTTTTTACTACATGTTGTTTTTGGTAAATTATGTGCATTTAACATTTGTTTGCATCCATGAACCTTGTATCTTTTGAAGTGTGAATATGTTTGGTCTCGTCTTAATTTTGGAATTTCTGTACTTACAGCAAGCATTAGAAGAGGTTTCTACTATTAACCTTGTCCTCAGGATAAGGTAAATCATTTTAAAGATAAATTTTTGGTAAATATTATCTTTTGTGGCTTTCCCAAGTCATGTAATGAATCTGTACAGATGAACCTACTATAAGAACAAAGCTGGTTAAGTAGTCTGATGTTGGAGTAGACAGATGAGTGATGGAGGTGAAGTAAGTTAAGGTTCAGAATCAAAGGTGGATGATGTGTCACAGCTTTCTAGAACAATCAGATTTTTAGGTATTTCTGTTGAAGCTTATTTGAATGTCATTTAGTGGAAGACTTTATATTATGGAAAGTAAAATCGTTGTTCATTCATTTAGGTTTTCATAACAAGTGTGGCATTGTTTGTTCATACCAGGTGTGTGTGAATGTTCCACGAGACTTGTTTCAGTACCCACAAAATATTCACCAAGGCATGGAGAAAGAGGTTGTGATATAAATTACATTATACAAGACTGATAGGTAAACATTGGTCATAATATCTCGCCTAGAACGTCTTAATTATATAGACAAAACAACTTGCATCAAACAGAGGAACAAAATAGCCAACCATATCTTGACACACTCATCAACAGAAAAAAGAGGAACACCACCACAACTGTCTTCAGGAAACTTACGCTTCTAGTCCTGTCATCCAAACTTGATAAAATGTGGTACAACTGAATGCCTAAACAAGAGAGCAGAGAACATTTGTGATAAGACATCCATTGAAACAGGATGACAAAAGATGTTAGCGTGTTTAAACAGGATGGTTATACATCCTCAAACATCAAGAATTCTCTGAAAACAACCAAAACAGAAAGAAAACATTATGAAAACACTGCTACCATTTACTTCTCTACCTGGAAACTGAAACACAGAGCCAAGACATTCAACATAGATGCCTCGTGGAAATTCTTGTGTTGAAATCCATTCTGGTGAAAAACAAATAGAAACCTATTAATTAGAAACACAGAAACATCACTTATGGAAATTCCTTGTTCTTTCAACAAAACATACATTGGAGAAATGGGAACAGGACATGTGACAAGAACATAAAAACAGCACAAGACTTGTGAAAATACAAAATTCACCTTTTGCAGAACACACCGTGTCAACTGGACACAAAAGAAACAGGGGAAAAATTCTAGAATAATCAACACAGACAAATGTTGGAAGACAAGAAACATTAAAGAATCATTTTATATTAACACTATTAAACCTTCACTTAACAGAGATTCTGAATTAGAGCTGAGTAACCTGTGGTTACCATTGGTTGAATCTACAGGAACTCTTTCCACCAATCACAAACGCAGATAAACCAACCAGTCATAAAACACCAGGCAGTTGCTGTCCATTCATAAATGGGGGGTAAATGAGTAAATCCTTTAATTGGCTTTACAAGATAAAAAGCAAGAACATAAACTTGTGCCAGAATAAATATCTCATGAATTTTATCGTTTACATAATAGTACAGACTATTTAAATATTAACACAACTTTGTCATTGTGTTCAAGGTAAACAATAAATTGTGGTACAAGCAGTGAGGTGTATCAGTACATTAAGTAAAAGACAAAGAACTGAAACCATTGAAAGTTTTCTTAAACTCCTGAAGAGACATAGGCTTGTATTCAGGTGACAAATAGATTGTTTATACATTAAAGCCTGAATAAATGTTTTTAATTTACAAGTCCAGCAGAACATTTGTCAGCTACAAACAGAAGTTTCATAACGGAATTTTTTTATTTCATTTACTATCGACAGAAACTGTTTTTTGGTCATTAAACAAACCACATCACAGCAACTGCACAAAGTATTCAAATAAAGAATTAGTTTTCTACACACGTGTTTTTATGATGAGTGTGGTAACAAAACTTGGAAATCTCTACATAGATGTGCCCAATAAAAACCTTAAACATGGTAAGTTCAGAGATGATCACTCGTTACAAAACTTATTTTCAAATTACCTATTTATTAACTCTTGTGATTAAGCAGGTGTATATCCTCCTTGTAGGGAAAAACTGTCACTGAATCAACAAATTATAGGAAACAAGCATGTATTCATTCTTCTATATTCTTATATCTTGAATAAGTTTTTCAGCAAATAAAAAAATAAATATTTAGTTTCAACATGAAAATGAAAAATATTTGTAATATTTTTTGTGCTCGAGTACATTACGTTTTGTTTTGTAGACGATACTGCTGTTTTAGGCCTTGTTTATATTGGACTTCATCAGCTTAACTGCTTCAATAGGCACATAAAAGCCCTGAAATGTAAAAACTGTGTATATAAATGAATAATAACAGGTTTAAAAAGTATTCTGATTAACTTTTTGTTTTCAAAGCATGGATTGTTCATTATTTTAATAGTTTACACAAAATTCAGTTATGTGACTGATTGTAAACCCAGAGAACCTGCATTCAGCATTTTTCAAATCAAAACAGGTATAAATTTTACCCAATAGGTTTGTTTTATTAATGCAGTAACACAAATAATAAAACGTGGTGATTCTTTCTATCGAGATCTCATAAAAGTAGTCATTCCATGAAGTAGATTACCAATTACTTACAAACACTCCTACTAGCTTACAGACAGTTCCTTATTCCTACTGGCTTACAGACAGCCACTTATTCCTGCTGACTTTTTAGAGTATTTTGTAATACTATAATTAATTTAATAAATTATAGTTTTTGAAAATAATGAATTTATGAATGGGCTCGTCAAAAAGTCCGTAGGTGAATTGTCATTGACTGTTTATGTTAAGTTCTGTGTATTATTTGTGACAGTATGTTTCATTTTCATAGGAATTACCGTGGAGAGTTGAATGACATTAGGTTTGATTTTACTCCTAATACCGGTAAGTGATTAGAAGAAACACTTACTGTAAATGAAATTCTATTCAACTTTATAAAACATTATGTCTTCATGAAAGATAATTATTGTTTAGTGTATTATTGTGTTTTCTCATTAACTTATTAATTTATTGTTCAACACCAGCATTAACATGATCAGAACAAGCCCAGAAAGGTATTTCATATCACAGGTACAGATGAGAAATGGCTGTTTAGAATTAATAAGTCGTGTATAGGATACTTGACTCGGTGTTTGGGCACTCACTTACTCTCAACCGTGGCAGGATGGGAGTTTTATAACAGTTATAAGTTAAGAATAAACGGCAGTTGAGTGTTGTTGACTAGCTGCTCTTTCTGTAGTCTCATTAGAATTAGGAATGACTAACAAATCCAGCAGATTTGTGTAAAATTCAACAAACACTTCTGTGTTACTCAGACAGTTTGCAAGTCTTCAGTATTAACATTGAATACTTAAAATCAAGTTTAGATACCATCTTCATGTAATGAAGATAAATTACATTTAAAATTAAAATTCATATTTAAGAGCACACATTACAGTATTCTTGGGTTGTGGTTCCTGTGTATAAACAGTCTGTGAAAGCTGTTAAAGCAAGAGGGTTCAAAGTGCGTTTTTGTCCATTCTTTCTCAGTTTTGTGTCACTGCATTTATTAACAAAAATTGTCCGTGTCATTCACAACGTAACTTGATATTTGGGTATAATATTTTCTTGTTTAAGAACCAAGATAGTGCGAGTAAATCAGTTTTTGTTTTATTTACAGACTTTTAATTGTATTTTAATTAGTGGTTTGTTAAACACTGAGCTAGACTACCTACCTTATAATGAATGAAGCAAAGTTCTTCTGTCTTGTTACTGAATTATGTTGTGGAACATATGGGTTTAGGAAGCAAAGTCATTGGAGGAATTTACACAGCAATGAGAAATCTGATAATATAATAATAAAATTGGATGTGACATATTTAACTATTAGGAGAAAAATTACATAGGTTTTATGTGTACCTTTATTTCATTTACTGTTTAATTTCTTATATTGGCGAACATGTCATTTGGTTTCTACAATAGCTTGATTATAAAGTAGGTGTAAACTGACTAAACTGAAAAGTTTCTTGTATAACAAGTTACATAATTGAAGTGCATACTTGTAACCTTACTACTAAATTCTAGATACAGCTGACGGAATAGCTGAAGAGCTTGTGGGTGCTGGTCTAGTTGATAGGAAAGATGTCGTTGTTGGTAGGTCACTTTTTTTTTTTTATCTCATGAAGGGTACATTGTACAAAATTAAGTTCAGAAATAACTGAATATCTTTATATGTTCATTGTCATGATTATTAAAAAAGTAATTGTTGTAACAATCATGTCTTGTTACAAGGTGCGAAATATTTTATGGGAATTTCACCCGGCATTATCTGTAAACATTATTTTAACACTTTTAGTATAAATTTTTACCAAAGAAAAACAAAAATACTACAGATATTGTCAGAAAAAGTTGAAATTATTGCGAAAAATCAATCGCTTTGGTGAACTGGTTAATATTGTGAAACAGTGTAACCATGTAACCACATAGTCTAAACAATGTAACCATGTAACATGTACTCTTGGCTGCTTCCAAGTAATTCTTAATTCGTATGTTTTAAGTATGAGATTCATTGACAGTGCAAACATTTTTTCATCAGAGATGCACTGAGAGTGTTACAGGGTTTGATTTTTTTTAATGTACATATTTTCTTAACACCGTGAATGTGTTAAATGTGTTCTTATTTAATTTTTTTTTTAGTTGCAGCCAATATACAAAAACTTATCGATCAGCCTGGACTGAAATCAGCAACCTTTGCATTAGTAAGTGAATTGGCTCTGTGACTGGTTATCCAAGTTTCTTATATAAACATGTGATGTCTTTTCTTTTTCGTGGTAGATATATTAAATTGGACTTTCAAAGAAGTCTTAATTTTACACATACTACAAAAATTACATAATGCAAGATGTTAAACTCGTCTGAGCTTTTTGCTTTCATAAATAAATAGTAACTTTGAGTGTTTTTAAGATTAATTCAATTTATATATTATATTTAGTTACTGTTTATGTATAATTAGGAACTTCAATTATTATATTTTATTACTACTAGTATACATAATTGAAATATATGTATACAAGAAACAAGTAGTGCAGTGAGGTATGTTTTATTTTATTACTACTTGTATACGACTACAAACTTTAGTTTTTTTAGTTAATTTGTTTGTCCGTAATTGGAAGTGTTAGTTCTCTTAACTTTGAGGCCTTCATAGTCATGACTTTCACTGCAAGTGTGATAAACAAATAGAACAATTTATTTACTTTATTTATTAACGTGTAAATACAGTTAATTCAGTAAGTTTAATGATAAAAGTTGAGCTGTAAGTTAAGTTCTGTTACCATAGAAACAACAAAATACATTTCTATGAACGATTGTTTTTACCAGTGACTTAATCATATAAGAATACAGTGTACAGAATACTCGTAGTTTTGTAATTTTATTTTGTTTGATTAGTTATCTTATTGGAAGGTTTATTGAATGATTTTCAGTATGACACAGCTGGTATCTGTTTAATAGTGACTCTTCAACATTTCATGTTTTTAAAGTTTAATGGATAATTACCATATATATTTCGGTGTATAAGATGCACCCCTATTTTCTTGGCCCGGCATGTTCAGGTGGTTAAGGTACTCAACTGGTAGTCTAAGGGTCTAGGGTTTAAATCCCCATCACACTAAACATGCTCACCCTTTCAGCCTTGAGAGCATTATAATGTGACAGTCAATCCCATTATTCCTTTGTAAAATAGTAGCCCAAGAGTTGGCAGTGGGTGATGATGACAAGCTGCCTTCCCTCTAGTCTTACACTACTAAATTATGGACAGCTAATGCAGATAGCCCTTGAGTAGCTTTGCTCAAAAATTGAAACCAAATGTAATTCTTTCATTCTCGTTAAAGATTTAAATACATATTGACGTTAATTATTTTATGTCTCTGTCATTAGGCCTATCAACAAGTGCTTTTAATAAGCCTTATCACGGTGTTGAACTGTATAAATGTATTTTAATTACATTATTAATAACTTGTTTACTGTCCTGCAACATTGCCCTAATCTTCTACACAAAAAACAATAACATCGTTGTTGGTGAACAAAACGTTTTTGAATAGTGAATACTTGTGTAAATCTCTTCCAATTTCACCAAACCACCTATGTCTTCAAGTTTATCTTCATGGAAAAAAATATTTTTCACACTTATCATTTCTTTACTTGTTTCATATCACCATAATCTGTTGTTATTCTTTAGAATACTTCAAAAGTAGGCAGGTATAAATTTTTTGACGAATAGGATGCAGGGAGGGTTAAGACCCCTTTGGGGGGTTATGTGCCTCATACACTGAAAAAACGATATTCGTTAAACAGATAACTTGTCATAAGTTATGCCCACAAGCTTAAAATTGAAGTTATTACACAAAATTTACAAATTTAGGAATATAGAGGTACAGTAACTCATCAGGTTATTGAAACTGTCTCACCAGAATAATGGTATTTTCAAATGTTAAATGGACACAAAAATGTATAACTTTGAATGTAGTTAAATATCTTTTTATTTTTGTACTTTTTCTCTTGCAGAATGTTAGTAACAACCAATCAGAAGCACCTGATGACAAAGCGTTGGTTGGATTTGCACAACTAACTATTACCGACTAAACTTTTTATTGTTTTAAATATAATTCAACCATTTTGATGTAGTTCTAGCAAATACAGTGAGGAAAAAGAATAACTGATAGGGAAGTTAGTTTGTTAATGGCAGTCTGGGATCTTTTTAAATTGTCTTTGTACAAAGAAAGAAAAAAATCGTGTACAAAAGGAACAGTGTAACATAAGTTGTTATTATAAAAATTATGGATTTCATAGGTGATTTAATGTATAATTCTGGAAATAAAGGTTGGCTGAAAAAAAGAAAAACTTACACAAAGTGCCAGTTCCACAAAGTACTGAGTTCTATTACTAATACTACATCAAACACAACTTGAAACACCTTCACAGGAGTGTCAAATCAGATTAAACACTTATTTCACCTTAAAGTATTAATTATATCATGTATTTTAATTTAAGTAAAAATATTAAAGTGATTTGTTACACCCAGCAACCTTTTGCTTTGAAGATAAATGTCTCGAGAAGTGAAAACATGAGTTAAAGCTGTGAGGTGTGTTATAGATAGTAGGAACACAACTTAAAGCAGTGAGGTTTGTTATAGGTAGAAGGAACACAAAGCAGTAAGGTTTGTTATAGGTAGTAGGAATACAGCAGTGCAGTTTTTTATAGGTTGTACAAACATGACTTAAAGCAGTGAATTTTGTTACAGATAGTACGAATATAACTTAAAGCAGTGAGGTTTGTTAGAGGTAGTAGGAACACGACTTAAAGCAGTGAGGTTTGTTGTAGGTAGTAGGAACATGACTTAAAGCAATGAGTTTGTTTTAGGTAGTAGGAACATGACTTAAAGCAATGAGTTTGTTTTAGGTAGTAGGAACAAAGCAGTGAGGTTTGTTATAGGTAGTAGGAACAAAGCAGTGAGGTTGTTATAGGTAGTAGGAACAAAGCAGTGAGGTTGTTATAGGTAGTAGGAAAAAGACTAAAAGAAGTGAGGTTTGTTAGAGGTAGTAGGAACACGACTTAGAGAAGTGAGGTTTGTTAGAGGTAGTAGGAACACGACTTAGAGAAATGAGGTTTGTTATAGGTAGTAAGAAAACGATTTAAAGAAGTGAGGTTTGTTATAGGTAGTAGGAACAAAGCAGTGAGGTTGTTATAGGTAGTAGGAAAACGACTTAAAGAAGTGAGGTTTGTTAGAGGTAGTAGGAACACAACTTAAAGAAGTGAGGTTTGTTAGATGTAGTAAGAACTCGACTTAGAGAAGTGAGGTTTGTTAGAGGTAGTAGGAACACGACTTAAAGCAATGAGGTTTGTTATAGGTAGTAGGAACAAAGCAGTGAGGTTGTTATAGGTAGTAGGAAAAAGACTAAAAGAAGTGAGGTTTGTTGGAGGTAGAAGGAACACGACTTAGAGAAGTGAGGTTTGTTAGAGGTAGTAGGAACACGACTTAGAGAAGTGAGGTTTGTTATAGGTAGTAGGAAAACGACTTAGAGAAGTGAGGTTTGTTAGAGGTAGTAGGAAAACGACTTAGAGAAGTGAGGTTTGTTAGAGGTAGTAGGAAAACGACTTAAAGAAGTGAGGTTTGTTAGAGGTAGTAGGAACACGATTTAAAGAAGTGAGGTTTGTTAGAGGTAGTAGGAATAAAGCAGTGAGGTTGTTATAGGTAGTAGGAAAACGACTTAAAGAAGTGAGGTTTGTTAGAGGTAGTAGGAACACGACTTAAAGAGGTGAGGTTTGTTAGAGGTAGTAGGAACATGACTTAAAGAGGTGATTTTTGTTAGAGGTAGTAGGAACACGACTTAAAGAACTGAGGTTTGTTAGAGGTAGTGGGAACAAAGCAGTGAGGTTATTATAGGTAGTAGGAAAACGACTTAGAGAAGTGAGGTTTATTAGAGGTAGTAGGAACATGACTTAGAGAAGTGAGGTTTGTTAGAGGTAGTAGGAACAAAGCAGTGAGGTTGTTACAGGTAGTAGGAACACGACTTAAAGCAGTGAAGTTTGCTACAGGTAGTTGGAAATTAAAGTAGTGTGGTTTCATCATGTTACAAAGACTATAATATAGCTTCATTTTGCTATACGAAATAGAAAAATATTTCAAGTCCAACTGTTTTTTACTTATTATGACCTCTGTGTTCACTGAGACTTTCCCTTTCGGATGATGGGTATGTCAGCATTATATGTAAAATACACCATTTGGCAAAACCATCAGTGGTTTGTATATACATTTGTATATGGACATAAATTTCCACCTGGTACACTTTCCGTATCCTTCACAGTAGACATAACTAAATACTGGTAGTGTAAAAACCTGTAACGTATCTATCATGAACCTATTTGGTACTGAAACTGTTGAACAATTTACACAATTGGTGTATCTCCACACTACCATCTGGATAGTAAGAAATCAGCAACTGGAGAATGTGGTTATTTAGAAATATACAATTAAAGCAGTCATTAGTGTGTGATTTCTAACATATTAGTGGTCAGTTAATAGCAATGGAACCCCACGGTTAACGGGAACAAGCTAGAGAAAGTCGAGAAGTGTGTGCTTACTCGGTAGGCATGTCCAGGGCGCTCAACTCGCTTCGTGGGTCCGAATCCCAGGTTTAACTAACATGATCGCTGTTTCATCTATGGAGGCATTGTAATGTGTCTGTCAATTCCACTATTTGTTGGTGAAAGAGTAATCCAGCAGTTGGCTGTGGGTGGCAATGGCTAAGCTGCCTACCCTCTAGTCTTACACTACTAAATTAGGGATGACTAGTGCAGATAGCCCTTGTGTAACTTTGAGCAAATTTCAAATAACAAACAAACATGCTCGACAGCCCTAATGTAAAGAGTAGGTCGATATTATTATTATTAAAGTATACATATATTGAGTAAAGATATAGTAATTTCAAAGTGAAGCTTGGCACACAGCAACACTTAGATTCCAGGTTTGATATACAGATGTCATAAAGAAAAAACATTTGGTGTGAACATAGTTTTTTTAATTTAAAATGAAAACAGGCTAACAAAGTAACGGTTTGATATGTAATTGTGAAATAGATAAGACCGCTGTATCTGAACATCGCAATTAGTAAATAAAGGCATGAAAGATTCATGCCTCAATTCCCCCAATTAGTCTCTTGAAAAATAAAAATATAAAAACCATAATATTATGTAACACAAATTTTGTTCCTGTAGGGTACGTGTTATTTCTTAATTGCTTATATTGTAAAAGTACAGAAAATGACCGTTATTCCTATCAAACTTTGCTTTTGTGACCTGGATAATGGAATTTAGAAAGTAAACTATTTTCTACGTAAAAACGGGCAAATTTGCACATTTTCATTTACATAAGATCTGAACAAAACAACATATAAATCAAGTTTTATATGTATTTATACCAAAGTTATAGAAAATTGAACAAAAATATTCAGAAGTGAGTAGTTTTTCGAGATTTGCGACTGTAATGTAAATCTTTTTCACGTATCAGCCCCCAAATATTTATTATATTATGTTTTCGGTATACGCTCACAGGTCACAAAAGCAAAGTTTGAAGAGAAAAATTGGTCTTTTTCCATTCACTTCAGGCGTAAGCAATTGGGAAATAACACTTTCTGTCCAAAAAACAAGGAAAAGTAAAATTTTTGTAACACTGTGTTATAAATATCGTACTAAAACACCGGAAGTTTCCGATTTCAAATGTTTTAATAACTAGCAATGCCTCTACCAATAATCTGACAACAATACGTTAGTTAACAAGGTGGGTCTGTCTTGTGAAACATACTGGGATATTTTTAAGAAATAAAAACTCCATAATCTTCCAATGGCTGAATATTTAAGTGTTAGTAATTTACTGGAACGAGTAAGAAAGTGCTGGAAACCTGTGATAGATATTAATCGTTTTAACTTTGCTTTAAGCCAAAAGGTCCACATAAGAAACAGCTATTGTAGTATTCTGTTGGGTAATCTTCCTCAGAGTAAAAGCGGGAATAAATATATCATGGTTGTGATGGACTGTTTTAACAAATATTGATAACCACATACCATTCCTAACTAAGAGAAACTATTATGTCGGTGAATTTGAAGTGCCTGTTGAAATCCTCTCAGATTATGGATGGAACTTTTAATCAATCTTGAAATTGAACATACCAGGACATCCCGTTTTTATCCATCTGCTGACGCTATGGTGAAAAGACAGAACTGTCATGACCTTTGGGAGAGAGATTAATATAAGAGAGGAAATTTACTGGACAGTTTTTCAGGTTGGTCATACGTGACCAGGGAAAGCATGGATCAACTGGTGATAGCATTAAAGTTACGATGTTAATCAAACTGAATTTAATTAAGATAAGGCATGACTGTACAGAAGGGACTAACTGACAGTTAAACAGGTTTTGAAGAGCAACATTTAGTGTTGTAACGAATTAATAATGTGGTAAAAAGAATCCAGTAGAACAGGAAATCCAAGCCAAAGGGCATTCACCATGATTCTCTTTGTAAGAAAATTAGTAAAAGAACAATAAACTGGATAACTTGGAGAAAAACTACCAGTGGAGAATCTACAGGTCGTTTTGAAACCATTTCAGGATGACAATCAAGGATAGAACCAGCATTGAAATCAGTCAGCTACCTGTCTAGAGATAACTTTTTCAAGTGACGATAAATGGCAAGAAACCGTCACAAAGATTTGTGAATGAACAGTTTATTATGCTGTTTCATATGTGTATTGGGATTGTTCAATATATTTCACAATCCATATAGAGAACAATATTGCAAGTCTTTGTTACTATATTTTAATTGGCACGTGTAAATAATGTTATAATGTGACGGTCAATCTCACTATTTGTTGGTAAAAGAGTAGGCCAAGAGTTGGAGGTGGGTGGTGATGACTAGCTGCCTTCCCCTTGTCTTACACAGCTAAATTAGGGACGGCTAGCACAGATAGCCCTGGAGTAGCTTTGTGCGAAATTCAAAAACAAACAAACAATCGTTAGTTTATAAGTTAATTAGGCCTACAGTTATATTTTGCCTACAGCATACATTGTTGAAGAAATGAACAATTTGTCATCGTTACATGGACCGTGATTTGAGTTATTTTTACCAAATAATTAAAAGAAACTGGCCCCAAAATGAAACATATTGGAACAATATTAATTTGACTGTAAGAATGCTTAGATATAAAAAGGTTTTTGAAACAGATATTGTTATTCATCAAGAATCTACCAATTCATTTATTCATTAATAGTGCAATTAATCGTGTCAGGTTGTCGTCACTTACGTTATCCTAGTGGGTCAGCCATAATTTTTAAGAACTTACAACACTAAAGTCCTTAGGCTCGATTCTTCGTGATGGACATAGTAGGTATCGCAGTGTAGTTTGCTCAATACAACAAGCCACCGGTAACAATCACATTTAAGTCAGTTTAAACTTCAGATGACTTTAAGCCTCTGATGAGAGGGAAAAGGTTTCAGTAATACTTATTTCTGAAATATTAAAATAACATGTAAGAGTCTTTAAAATATTTCTGTTTTCATGTTACTCCTGATTTTTTGACGTACACATGTTTACAAGGTTTGTACTGAATTTTGTTGTCCACTCCGCTGTTTTTATTCTCAGATGGGTAACCAGAAATTTATCTTTATCAATACTTGTATTTTGTCAGCTATGTAGCGTTAACGATTAAATAAAATTAAAATACCTAAACTATGAGTGAAAGTTCAGTGAATGTTTGGTGAAATCGCTTCTTCATCCCTGTCTCAAGGATAATTAAAGCACTGTTTGACTTGAATTAGGTTTTAACAGATATGATCATTTTATCAAAGTATTCCTTTTTCGGTAACACTAAATACGAGAATGCACTGAAGTCCTCTTTAGTACTGAAGAGGAAGGTGATAGTTCTGGTCCTTTAAAATAGGTCGTGATTAAACCATTAAGAAAACTGTACTCACAGTTTAGGTACTTTACTTTTATTTATACATCTCAGGAAGGCTGGTACAGATATTAACATAAAGTAGCAAACATCGTTTCGACTTTCTTAAGTCTTCAAAAGGGTTTCTCATCATCACGAAGTAATTTTATTTATCTTGTTCTTCTAAAATTCTAATTTATCGTCACTTACAAACCTTATCCAGTGATATCAAAGAGTTTGTGATGTTCTTAGATATTCGAACTGTTTTACTAGTCTTACACTGCAAAATTAGGGACGGCTAGCACAGATAGCCCTCGAGTAGCTTTGTGCGAAATTCCAAAACAAACAAATTGAATGTAACTTTTACCTCGTGGCTATCCAAAATTTATGGTCAAAGCTCCCTAGTGGCATAGTTTATGTCTGCAGATTTATACTGCTAGAAAACGATTTTTTAAACCTACATGGACAGAGCAAAAATAGCCTCTTGTGAAACTATATGATTTATAACAAATAACAATTAAAGTCAGAATTTCCCTATTGTCAAAGCCACTGCTAATGTAATTTTTTAAACTTTTTTGTTGTCGAAAAGCTGTCTAAAAACTAAAAGTTAGTTTTCTTAAAATATTCTAGATAAAAATAATAAATTTAACTTAGTGAACGATGGCGGATCTTGTAATAAGGTAAAGATAATGCAAGAATAACAACTACCATTTTTTAAAAAATCATTTCTTTTTGTTTTTGCTTCTTAATCTGCACATTAAATTTTATTTATTCATTGCGTAATCACATGTTATTTATGTCCACTAGGTGTAATGCCGACAAAGAGTTTTGGTTTGTGTTCGTTTTAGCATTTGTATGAGTGTTTCACGAACAGTGCAGGAATGATTAAGATTTTCTTTTCTGCTGAAGAGTTTGTTGGTTTTAGGTTGTTTTATTCGACAAGTCCCAACAGGTTCAAGTATAATTTTCCAATAATTTCCAACCCTGAGGTATTTATCAGTTTATTTGCCATATTGCTTTATTACTAGCCACTGTTTAGTATTTCAAATACAGCATAAAGGTGGTTTTCAACACGAAATTTAAAAGTTGAATCAAAAAGTAAAATAAAATTGTCACCATATTTGATTCCAAATCCTATTGGTCGTGTTTGGTTCACAAAATCGTGGATTAAAATAGTAATCAGTATGTCTGTTTAATAAGTTTAATAACAATAACTAATATAGTCATAAAGTGATACCATCTGTATATTAAAATTTATATGACAAATTCTACAATATAAATTGTTGAAAAATATATTTTAATTTACATAATTTATATTAGGAAGTTCATTGTAATTTATGATGTGTAAATGTTTTGGAACAGATAAGTTAAATTAATGATGTACTGAACGCATATTACTGATGCTGGTAATACTGTTCCAACGTGTTTTTTTTTTGTTAGTTTATTTAAAATTATTGATCAAAATAATGCGAAGTCTAGTGCACGTAACGAAAATAAATTGTTTATAATATTTACTCTTCAAGTTTCTTTATGCTTGTTATGGGTTATTGTTGCTCTCTGTATGGCTTAAATTGTACACAACTTAGACTGTTGTAGGCCTTCATCCACCATAGCAGACATTTGCTCGTAAATGGTGTCATTGTACACCGAGAAAGGCATACAGCTAGGACTAGCGTACATATATAAGGTGGCCCCCAAGCCCCTACCCATCCATATATTTTATGTATCCAGTAATATGTGTGCTGCCCCTCATTCTTGCTGCAAAACATTATGCGACGCCATATTCTGTGAGACATTTTCCTCAACACAGCAGGGGTTATTGTTCTAAATGCCATGGTGGTAACAGGTGCCTTGAACTCATCATTTGTATTATAACGCTGTTTAAACTCAATATGTGGATGGGTAGGGACTTACGGGCCACACTGTATATTTATTTGTAAAGTTTAGTGGCTAAATGATCAAGTAACTGAACATGCATTATGATTAATGTGGATCTGAAAACTTCATGAAGTTCTCAGTCACAGCAGCACAAACTGAAACTAAACTCATTAGCAAATTACTGACAGTATCTTCATTTAAGTAAATACGTACCTGTATTTATAACTGTATTCATATATTACATTATTTTTCAGCATCTCTATATCATTACATGTCATTATTAGCAGCTCTCTCTACCAAACATTGAAAGTATAGTTTACAATAGTGCTTATTTACTGGATTTTGAAGTCCCTTGAGTAATTCTCGTACAAAAATAAAAACACTGTACTATCCACTTACCAAATGTTTAGTTTTTTTTTTTTGTTTTTATCTTTTCTGAGGTGCATATTAAGAAAGGCCTCAAAAGGAACACTGAGTTCCTCAATATGTTGACTTTACCATTATGGATTCTTTACTGGAGTTAGCCAGTTGATCATTATCTTACTGATGTACTTCCAGAGGTGATCATGGTGGATGACTCCTGGCTTGTCCCTCTGGATTTTATAAACCACATCACTGATTATTTTCGGTATAACTTATTGCCCTTCCCAGCCCGTGTTGTACTACTGGAGTTCATCATTTTGTCACCTTGATTAAATCTGATATTGGAATTCATCCTTTTGTCACCTTGATTAAATCTGATATTGGAGTTCATCCTTTTGTCACCTTGATTAAATCTGATATTGGAGTTCATCCTTTTGTCACCTTGATTAAATCTGATATTGGAGTTCATTTTTCTGTCACCTTGATTGAATCTGATATTGGAGTTCATTTTTCTGTCACCTTGATTGAATCTGATATTGGAGTTCATTTTTCTGTCACCTTGATTGAATCTGATATTGGAGTTCATTTTTCTGTCACCTTAATTAAATCTGATATTGGAGTTCATTTTTCTGTCACCTTGATTGAATCTGATATTGGAGTTCATTTTTCTGTCACCTTGATTGAATCTGATATTGGAGTTCATTTTTCTGTCACCTTGATTGAATCTGATATTGGAGTTCATCCTTTTGTCACCTTGATTAAATCTGATATTGGAGTTCATTTTTCTGTCACCTTGATTGAATCTGATATTGGAGTTCATCCTTTTGTCACCTTGATTGAATCTGATATTGGAGTTCATCCTTTTGTCACCTTGATTAAATCTGATATTGGAGTTCATTTTTCTGTCACCTTGATTGAATCTGATATTGGAGTTCATTTTTCTGTCACCTTGATTGAATCTGATATTGGAGTTCATTTTTCTGTCACCTTGATTGAATCTGATATTGGAGTTCATTTTTCTGTCACCTTGATTGAATCTGATATTGGAGTTCATCCTTTTGTCACCTTGATTAAATCTGATATTGTGTTAACATTGCAGCAATATTTCATTTTATAACAACCTGAATTTACATAATTCCTGGGTAATCTTGAGTGAAATCCTTGTACTGCATGCCCATAGGAGCTCTTCCATCCACTCATGCCAGTAATAGGTGTTTTTGGTTTAGTATTTGTATTTACCAGTTGATTTTCTGTATATGTTTTCTGCCTTGGTTATCTCTTTTCTTTACTTTTAATTTGCCATCACACATTTTTTGTGTGTTGTTGATTTTATTTCAAATTTCTTGCAATCCCCTGGAAACTTTATTAATTGTTTTTAAATATAATATTTTGTTATTTAAGTGTTATTTCATCTTTTTGACTCATTCTCTTGACTTTGTGTGTTTAACCAGCTTTAAGTCTGATATCATCATATGAGGTTATCTTGAAACCTGAAATTGCTTGACGTTGTTTTGTTATCACCAACATAATTTCACATAGGTTATTTTAAATTATTTGTTAAAAGTAATTTGAAGGCTAGTCTATGTAATGATAACAAATTAATTTATTTTTTGCTACAGTTTACTGTAATTTATGTACAGTTGTCTGTCAGAAAAGCATGTAGGTTCAGTAAGTTTTGAAACAGAATGATCAAAACTCTATAACTTGAGCACTGTTGAAAGACGGACTTCTCTTCTTTTGGTGCAAATTAGGAATGAGTTTCTCTACACTTGTAGGCCTAAGTTCACTTTCAACAGAACCTATCTAGGTAATGACACTAGGAATAACATAGCAGTAAACTCGTACAATTTTACATCTAATCAACTGAGCAACTGAATATCTACAATAACTAATACTGCTCTCAATTCAGTAACTTCTCAGTTACAGAGAAAACCAAACTAAATTACCTGGTTAGTTGTAGTTCACTGAGTGACTGGCAGTCTATAACAAACTAACTGCATGTAGCTAGCATATAAATTTAAAATGGTGAAATATAGTTTACAACAATATTAATGCCAGGAATCAATTTTTTACAACCATGTTATGCAAGAAATTCTTTCTTGAATTTTCAGCATAACAGTTAAACCATTTAACATAATTTTTTGTTATGTTTGGATCTACTGGAGAAAAGAAAAGTTACAGATTTGTAAATTATACTGAAAAATTGAATGCTGTTTTACTAGTTATAAAGAACAGAATAAAACTTCATGAAAGCATATGTGAGAAATCATATTGTTACTGTTTAAAAGTGATGTAATGCACTGTGTTAGGTAATGTGCTTTTAATCTGATGTATAAGGCTACATTTGTGTCGTTTGTTCCCACATTTTAACTGCACGTTCTTTGTTTCCACATTTTTTTTTATCTGTAAGTGTCGAACCTGAAATGCTGATTTGATTAGAGAATGACATAAGGATGGACCACTATCTTCTGCATAAATAAATGTCAGTATATGTGTCTATTCCTTGCAAGTTTCCATGTTACTTGATCGTTCATTATCCAAATGACATAAGGAAGGTAGGATCCCACATCTAATTTCATATTGATGGAATTCTGGAAAACACCATGTCTTTCTCTTCAGTATTGGTACCGTTATATATTTTCATTGCACGTTTAAGGTTTATTATATTAAGAAAAAAAAAGTAAAGTGAAATTTCCTATCCTTTAATGCAAATGAGTTTTTGTTTCACCTGTCCAGTGGATGTTTAGCTAGTTTATAGCTGTTTTGTCAGATCTAACTTATGCATCGTTTTACACATTATTTATAGTTGTTATTAGAGGTTTATTATTGTTACTATTTAGGAGGTTACAATTCATATTCTACACAGCTCTGTGGTTGACTTGCTACTTCTCATTTTATTGTTGTTTTCTCAGTACTTGCAGGTTCATATAAAATGGTGCTCAATTTATTGATCAAATTATTTGGCAAAAAGCAGAACCTACCATCTGATACTTCAGCTTTGTCCTGGAATGAAGAAACGAAAACTCCAGTTTCAGATTCTGAATGTAGTGTAACAGAAACTAGGTGCACAAAAGTAGACCTGTCACCTGTGTATCATGTGCAGGTGATTTATTATTGTTTATTAAGATAAAATTTTGTTCTTAACTTATCCTTATAACTCTTCTGTGTAAAAAGTATACTAGGTTGAACCAAAGCCACAGTTAAAATATTTTCTGCAACATTCTTAAACTTAACAAATGAAAAAAAAAACATTGTGAGGAGTAATGAAATTTAAACTCGATGTCCAAGCAATGCAGACTGAGGTTTGAACCAAGTATCATAGACTTAGACCTGTATTAAGAAGCTAATGTTTCGTGGGTACATTTCAAAAATAAATTTTGGGTCACTTTTTCTGCATTGTCCATCACAAAAAAAGTCTTAAATTTTTGCTGTTTTAAAAGATTAAATCTGTACATATAAACCAGAACAGAAAAGGAACAATAATTAAATAAATGTATTTCCTAAGAATTTCAATTTGTGTGTTTGTGGGGGGTACTGTTAGGTTTATGAATAATAAAAAATAGAACAGAATTGTTAATGATCCTTTGTAAATATTTGTAGATATATTTTTATATGAACCTAGATGAAGAACATAAGTGGTTAAAAAGAAAAAAATATATGTAATTATTTTTCTAAAATTATAAAAAACATATTTTTAATGGTTAAATACATACTATTAATTCTATTAAAATAATTGTTTATTTTCCCTTATAAACCTGTCATTAACTATCTGTAGTAATGAAATATATGAAGTTCATTAGTTAAGAGTATTGAAAGCAGTTTTTGTAGTAATATCTTTCATAAAAATGTTTAATTTTTTTTCACTTTAATCCAGTCACCCTCTTCAGAATGTGAAAGTCTACCAATAAAAAGTATTTGTGAATCTGTCTCACTGGAAGGCATTCCATTTGCAATTAATGAAAAATTGGACAGGAAGGCTGAAGTTAACAACATAATGAAGGAAGTGTTTTCGTCTGTTGAAAACTTGAAGAAATATGACAACATCAAACCTTGGACTGATGACTATTACACCTTTAATGTGGAGAAAAATGTTTTAAAACAATGAAACCTTCCATTTTATACTCCTCAACGACGGCAATACTTTAAACATATTTTTTCCCAGCGTCAGTCTGTAACATTGGACAGAGTTATTGGTGATGGTGACTATGTCCACCTTAATAACGTTTTTAATTTTTTAATGGCCATTAATCTTTTTAATCTTATTTAAGTGTGGTATATTTATTTATTACACCTTTTTAATTGTGGCTCCTTTTTAAAGTTTTATTCTCTCTCATTCAATGCGACATTAAACAATGGCCAGAACATTAAATAACTCGACACCAGGACTGGAAAGGCCAACTTCAGGTGACTAACGCTTCTGTTTGAACTGTCTGTTTGAACTACTCGTTAGTCTTCCTGGCGAGTTACTGTTATACTTTCGCTGCATATCATTTCGTACTTTTACAACCTTTTTGTACTGGCCATATAGACTCATAACCCGGAACCAGGACGGAAAGACCAACTTCAGGTGGCTGACGGTGGTTTATATACTACCTGTTAGTCTTCCTGGCGTGTTATGATCATTCCCATTCTGCTACAGGTTGTCCTTTACAACTTTGTTGACTGGATGTCGCCATTGGTTTTTGCACCATTTCCTGTTTTAATTGCCATTTTGTTTTTATCTTCAATTACCTTTACACATTTTACTCCATTTACTTGACTTTTATCTTTTTACTGGACATTTGGCTACTCTTTATTATGATTTTGCTGAGTGTCTTTTTAAACTTTAATTCCATTACATTTTGATAATAGCTACTACGACACATAACCCAGAACCAGGACTGGAAAGGCCAACTTCAGGTGACTGACGGTGGTTCTTGCACTTGTTCGTAAGTCTTCCAGGCGGGTTATGATCATTATTATTATGCTATGAGTAAATAGTTTATAACTTTGAAAACTGAATGTCACCATTGGTTTTTACACCATTTTCTGTTTTAATTGCTGTTTTGTTATTACCTTCATTTTCTTTTACAAATTTTACTCCATTTACGTGACTTTTCTCTTTTTACAGAACATTTGGCTACTCATTGTTGTGATTTTACTGTGTGTTTTATAATACTTCTATTATTTTACATTTTGATACTGGTTGCTGTGACACATAACCCAGAACCAGGACTGGAAAGACCAACTTCAGGTGACTGACGGTGGGTCTTGTACCTGCCTGTTAGTCTTCCTGGCGGGTTATGATTATACCTTTTTGATAGAAGACCTACCTTACAACTTTTTACACTTTGCCTTCTATCTTAACCTTGTAGACTAGGTGTCAACACTGGTTTTATACCTTTTTTTGTTTTACCTTCATTTCCATTTATGTCTTTTACTACATTTTTACCGGTTGTTTGGCGCAGATAGCCTCGTTGCTTTGTGCCATAAAACACTAAATCAATCAATCAATCAATCCATTTTATACTATACTGTATTCTAGATATTGCAAAATTATTCCAAGGAATGTCTTCTTGATAAATATGTTGAAGGTAACTGTGTAACAACAACAGAAAAACAGTGTTTAGGCCTAAAGTTCAAATCAGAACTTAATTTCAACCACGTCTGAGATCCAGAACTTGTTTAAGATAAATGTGTTGTTTTTTTTAATTCTAGACATAGAAGAGCTACAGTTGTATGACAAATTGATGTTTGTCTGACAACTAAACCACTTTTCTCCCATTACTTCCATTCCAATCAGTGTCTTCAAAGTTTCCTCAGTAATGTAAATTATACTTCTGAGCTGGTTAAAAAAAAGTTTGAACAATAAGGCTTGTTGGTCAGATAATATTTCCCCAAGGATTTTTAAGGAGGTTAAAGATTGGATATGTGAGTCACTTCTATTTTTTGTCAGTCCTTGAAAAGCAGGCAGATACCAGAGGATTGGAAGTGAAGTAATGTAACTCAATTTTTTTAATGGAGGTGATAAAAATTGTCCCAGTAGTCTTGCATAACTTGTGGGAATAGTTTTAGAAAGTCTATTAAAAGATGCTTTTCAAAGTCATTTAACAAAATTTAGTTTTATTAAATAGTCAACATGGTTTCACTGAGGGAATATTTTGTCTTACAAATCTTTTGGCATTCCTTGAAAAGGTTACTGGATTTGTAGATGAGGGTAAGGATATAGACTTGGTGTATCATGATTCTCGGAAAAAAATGTGACAAGATGCCACATAAAATGCTTCAAAAAATGTCTATGTCGGTGTGGGGGACAAGTTAGCAAATTAGA
Source organism: Carcinoscorpius rotundicauda (assembly GCA_011833715.1). Lineage (NCBI taxonomy): Eukaryota > Metazoa > Arthropoda > Merostomata > Xiphosura > Limulidae > Carcinoscorpius > Carcinoscorpius rotundicauda. The sequence continues at coordinate 44,629,637 of CM022406.1, read as the reverse complement.
TAGAAGAGTGGCTGAATAAAATAGAGGGTTGTTACAAATGGCATTCAGTCATATTAGATCATTGTTACAAATGGGGTGCCTCGGGGCTCAGGTTAAAAGGGTGACTAGAATGGTGCATGGGAAAAAGGGGTTCTCATACAAGGAGAGACTGAAATCTTTCAAACTGTTTGCCCTTGAAAAATGAAGAGTTATGGTGGATCAGATTGAGATGTTTGAGATTACAAAGGGAATTGATAGTGTTATTATATTATATTTTTCGATATTTAACATTGAGAACACTAGGACTAGAGGACACATATATAAATGTTGGTATAATAGGAGTTATCTTCAACTAAGACAGTTTTATTTATCTAACAGGGTGGTTGGTCTTTGGAATGGGTTGCTGTCCTATGTTGTCACGACAGTAAATTCAAATGATTTTACAAAAAAAGCTTTAAGTATATGAATTAAAAGTTGTTTTTAAAAGTTAATTTAGAGTGTGTAACATCCAAGATGGATCAGTAGATCCCGTGTTGTCCCAAAACATTATAACCAGTAGATCCCGTGTTGTCCCAAAACATTATAATTAGTAGATCCCGTGTTGTCCCAAAATATTATAATCAGATCTCCTGTTGTCCCAAAACATTATAATCAGTAGATCCCGTGTTGTCCCAAAACATTATAATCAGTAGATCCCGTGTTGTCCCAAAACATTATAATTACTAGATCCCCTGTTGTCCCAAAACATTATACTTTCCAAATTTGATTCAACACATCTTTCAACAAGTATGTGGTACTTTTTTGTCATGGAAATTAAGTGCTAACGAAAATATAAGTGAGAATGTGTCATGTCTAATTCAGTCAGCTTGGTATAGGAAGGAAAGCTTCACTGAATGTTCAAGACAGATTGAAAGTGTCAACATTGTTATTTATCTAGGAGACAGGTATACTGCACTTGAAAAAAAAAGTATTTGTATTTTAAAAATAAGTACACTTATTGTACCTGTAAATATATTTTTAAAGTTATTTTACAATATTTACTGCTGTTTGTTTCTGTTTTGTTTTTTTTGTCAAGTTGTGCTTCATTTATGTATTTATTAATAAACAGTGAAATTTTAACTCAAACATAACCCATTCAAAAAACAAAGTATTGAGGTCTGTGTTGAATATTTTTTTCCTTCTTACAAATCATGTGTATTTATATTTCAATATTAAAATCGAGTCCCTGTTTCAATTGAATTATAAACACAATGTGATATGTGTATGTAATCATGTGAGAGTTGCATCGTTTATTTTATATAGATATAAATAAACTTTTGCTATACAGTTTGTAACTGAGTGATGCCACAGAACATTTTATATAACCTTCAGATAATAAAACACTGTAAAAAATACATTGTTATTCAGTAATACAAATGTTTTATTAATCTAGTATGTGACATTCTAGAGTCACAGAATGTATGGCTTTCACTTATTTACAGGTTTTAACGAATTCTGTCATTTCCACACTTCACTGAAGAAGAAATTTCATGTGATTCATAATCTTTTAAATACTTATTTGTATCTTATTTTATTAAATATAATAATTTTTTAAATCTGAAATAATCTTAAGGATTTTATAATATTTGTATATAGGTTTATTATAAAGCTTTTATCAAATTGGTCAATTTTCAATGACATCATATGATCTGTGAAACATCAGTGTAAAAATGTAGTTTTGATAAACTGTGGCTATATTAGTTGTAGTTGTCATGTGGCTTGCTAATTTGTATACTCTAAATATCTAATATAAGGTTACTCAACCTTCTGTACACAATAGATATTTGGTCTAACTTAATGTAGTAATTTGTAACATCTGTGTGTGTGTTGTTGTAAAATATTATTGTATTTTCAATAAATATTCTTTTCAGTAATTACAGTGTAAACTTTGTCATAGAAATTTATTATAATAACATCCAGTGGTATCAAGGATAGGTTCAAAATGATCTAAACTGATCATGGTATCAAGGATAGGTTCAGAATGATCCAAACTGATCATGGTATCAAGGATAGGTTCAGAATGATCTAAACTGATCATGGTATCAAGGATAGGTTCAGAATGATCTAAACTGATCATGGTATCAAGGATAGGTTCAGAATGATCTAAACTGATCATGGTATCAAGGATAGGTTCAGAATGATCTAAACTGATCATGGTATCAAGGATAGGTTCAAAATAATCCAAACTGATCATGGTATCAAGGATAGATTCAAAATGATCCAAAGTGATCATGGTATCAAGGATAGGTTCAAAATGATCCAAAGTGATCATGGTATCAAGGATAGGTTCAAAATGATCTAAACTGATCATGGTCCTTTGGTTAGTATTTTGGGCTAAGGACCAAACAGTCCAAGGTTTTAGATACAATACTGTTGAACATACTGCACAAATAAAAGTGACAATCAATATAATTATTTGGTTTGAAGAAACATACAAAACCTTGTAATGGCAGCTACTACTGGCTGCTCTCCTTCTGATTAATAATTCAAAATAAGGAATAAATACACCTGAAATCTGGAGGTTTTTTAACCTGCCCATTTTACACAAAGTGCCATTGAGTATCATCAGTTACTTGTTAGTTTCCAACACGATATAATTAATTGGTAGTTGTAGCTAATAATTAAATTTTTTACATTATCTCGCAAATTGATAAATTATTGTCGTTGAAGCAGCTTCCATACTTTAACATACTTGGTTTTAACACCCCCTTGTAATGCTTTACATAATGCTTTTTTTTACCAAATTCATATATTAGATTCAATTAAAATGCTAATGTGGTACTGAATGGGTTTCTTTAACCCATTCACTGCAGCTAGGATGTATATTTTCCATCCCCAATGTTGTTCACACCTTCCTCTGCTGTGTTGAGGTTTGTCATCACCAGAGGGAGATCTGTCATCCTGTTGTCTCGTTGCCTCTTCAACATCATGCATTTAAACACAACTTGACTCTGTTTCATTCACTATCTCGGTCAAGTGTGTTTATGTGGTGGTTAGGGTTACTACTTGCCAATCCGGTGATAGGGACACAGTCAGCATGCAGTTGTTATATATTCCACTCGGGCATATTTTTGGTTACCAAAGGTCTGATTGGAAAATATTGAGAGAAACCATATATCAACATTAGGTTGGATGTCATTAAATACCTCCCAACTCATCTCTATATGTTGTGTGCAGCCATTTTTAATGATAATGGGAAAGCCCAATTGGTTATGGCATTCAATTCATAACCTGAGGATTCTGAGTACAAATCTCCGTCACACCAAACCTGCTTGTCCTTTCAGCTGTGGGGGTGTTATAATGTGATAATGTTGTTCACACCTTCCTCTGCTGTGTTGAGGTTTGTCATCACCAGAGGGAGATCTGTCATCCTGTTGTCTCATTGCCTCTTCAATATCATGCATTTAAACAAAACTTGACTCTGTTTCATTCACTATCTTCTTACATCCTTCAATCCCACTATTCGTTGGTAAAAGAATAGCCACGATTTGGAGTTGGGTGATGATGACCAGCTGCACTACTGAATTAGGAATGGCTAGTGCAGGTAGCCCTCATGTAGCTTTACACAAAATTCAAAACAAACAGACTGTGGGAAACATTTGTCTCGGTTATAGTGAGGGGTGGGAGCACTGGGAAATACACCTCCCAGCTGTAGGGAACAGACTAAGGTTATATTTGAACAAAATAGCAAAAGCTAGAGTTCATGTAAATTCTATGTTACATATAACTGTTTTGAGAATGATTTTCATACCTTTGTTATCTCAAAGTAACGTACACAAGGTTCACCTTTTATTATTAATTTATGTTTGTATCCATATAGATAATCTTGATAATGTAACCCTCAAACCAAGTTTTAATCTTTTGCTTAGAAGGAAAAAATTAAAATTGTACATATTTTTATTTACTCGATTAATTCATCTCTTTCAACATCCCTGCAACAGCGTTTAAATTTTCACTTCTGTTGGTTCATTTAGGGATGTGTGAATGTTTGTGAGAGATAGGGTTGTGTATTGTGATTGATCCATCTGTAGGAAGAAAAATAAATACAAGGAAAATTTTGACAACAAATGTTTGCTTGTAAATTTGTTAAACACAACAGTCATGTTACATTTACTTTACTGACTTTTGGTTTGGAGAGGGCTGAAATAAAATTAAAGTAGAACACATAATAAAGTCATTTATTTAATAATAAAAAGTTAAATTGATTTGAACATAAGCATACCACTATGTTTTATTATGTATGAATTACTTAAGTAAGAAATTTTTAGCATAATTTAGCCAACTGTCCAGTCGAACTAAAGATAGCTTACTCTTTTCATTTAAAAGTTTCTTAGAGTTACGCTCTGTGAATATTATTCAAAGTTATATATATTTTACGTTCTACTACAAGTTAATTATTTATAAATTGGCTTATTTGCCCATAATATTTAGTTTAAAACTCAGTGGTTTGTGTCATAAGAACCTTCACCAGGCTCTTTGTGCATGATTTACACGTAGATGTACTCAGGATATTTTAGTTTCTCAAAGTTTCAGAATAATTTTATAATCTTTAATATTACAAAATCACAGGATCTCTTAATTAATCAAAACAAAAAACTTGTAAGAAATCATAACTGACAAGATTTGCAGTGAAATTTATTTGGAACAAGAGTGTTCTGAACAACAGCCTAATTTGTTAGTCCATGAAAATCCTTAAGTATTTGAGAAATTGACATTTCTCTGTGAGTTCCTATTCATCTTCTACTATGTTACCACCTTCTAATTAGATTTCAGAAATGCAGCAAGTTGCTAAGGGTGTTTGAGAACATAAAAAAATATTGCATGTAGCAGTAAGAGTGTCAGATAAAGTAAGTGAGCTAGGGTGTTAGCATTGAAAAAATGAGAAAACCACCTGCCCTACAGTTTTAAACAGTGCTTAATTTCTAGAAAGCAAGTATAGGTGGGGAATTTTGGATTTGGAATATAAGTAAATGTTATTCAGGCTATGATTTAGTAAGACATTGGGGATAAGTAAGTTGACAGTTGACTACATCAGTCAATTACCAGTTTGCAATCAAGGTAGTCTCAAAAATTAATTATAATGCTTTCACTTTTAAATTAAAAAGAAAATCTAAAAGAAGTTATGAATCATGGAAATTGGGAGATGATGCACAAGCTCTCAACAACAAAAATATTGCTATTATTTGAATATATACTGGGTACACATAAACAAGTTAACATTACAGATAAAAGTTGGGTGATGTCAAAGTTGGACAAATGTAGTTAACAAAATCAACTTTGCTTTGAGTTGAAGAACCTATGGATGCATGATATTACATAATTTTGACTAACTGTTATCGTACCTGTCTTGTTAAATCAACTCCTAACAAGAACAATAAAAAGCCTGTATTACTGACAGATATCCTTCAATTTATAAATTTGATTTATTGTTTTCAAATGTTATTTTCTTACAAAATAAAAGAAGAAATCACAGAGCTGTATTTTTAAAGTTTATGGTCTTTTTTATTATTAAAAACAATGTGTATCTCATATTTCATTTCAAACACTTAATAATGTAAGTTATTTACATAATGCTCTGATTGGCTAGTCTAAAGACACATTGAAGTTGTTGTGATTATGGGTTGGAAATTCCTTAACATGGCTTTTTTCACTTAATTCATAACAAAGGTTATCACATTTACAATAGAATACCATATGTCTGCTGATGTGAGGTAAATATAATAATAAGGTAAATTAGATTGAACTGTACACCCTTAGAAACTCGTAAGATTAATAATAGAGACTAAATTTTGGGACATTTGTTTCACCTTTAACAATTTGTAACCAAATTAATTAAACTCAGAAATCTTAAAATATGGAAACTTTGTGACAAATTACATATACTGTTTGTGGACAAACATATTTGATAAAACAATGTAACATAAATATTGTTCCTGGATAGTATATGTTATTACACTATGTAATACAAATTTTGTTCCTGGATAATTTGTGTTATTTCTTAATTGCTTATGTTGTAAAAGTAAAGAAAATGGCCATTATTCCCTTCAAACTTTACTTTTGTGACCTGGATAATGGAATTTAAAAATTAATCTATTTTTTATGTAAAAACGGGCACATTTGCACATTTTCATTTATATAAAGTCTGAATAAAACAACATATGAATTAAGACTTACATGTATTTTCACTAAAGTTATACAAAAATGTTTAGAAGTGAGTAGTTTTTCGAAATTTGCGACTTTAATGTAAATCACTTTCACGTATCAGCCTCCAAATATAGTCTCCCATCATGTTTTCGTCATATGCTCCCAAGTCACAAAAGCAAAGTTTGTAGAGAAAAATAGGTCTTTTCCATTTACTTCAGGCGTAAGCAATTAGGGAATAACACTTTCTGCCCAGGAACAAGAAAAAATGAAATTGTAATTAGCCCTACGTATGCTTAAACCGGTAAGTTTTTTTTTGTTGTTTTTTTTAATTTGAAAAACTACCTCCATAAATTTTAAGTATAAATAAATTATATATTAATTATTTAAGAAATTATGTACGATGGAATTTCGCGTGTCGTATTTATACATATAAATTTATAATGTGAATTATAATTCTTACGTAGACATTGTGATGAAGAGTGGAAATGAAACTATTCCAGGCGGGAAACAGAATAACAGAAGGAAAAATAAAGAAAACGAATAGCACAGAAAGCAACTGGTAACAGTTAATGACAGCATAAAAAATATATTTTATCTCCTGTGGGGCTGCCGGTCTACTCGTCAGGGGCTAGCAAAACCACTAGGATTGTCAGTACTCAATTCCCCTGACACAGCGGGTTACCCAATCTTTCATAAGTTTTAATTCATCACATTTGTCACCAAAGTACATTCCCCTGTAAAACTGCTTTTGTTACATTACCGTTAGGTCTGATAGGAAAACGTCCCGTCGCAATAAACTTTTTTATTTAGATAGCATCATCCATTGAAATTCTGTCCGTGTATTCCCAGTTCTTATCTTGTTATTAAGCGCGCAGCTATGAAATTGACATTTTCGCTACTGTAAGTACGAAAACCTGATTTCTAGTTCATTTTAATGATATAAGCATCCAAACATAGCTCTGGTGGTCGTGTATGTCATTCAAAAACGAACTCATCGGTATTTTGTTAAATTATTGTATTTTACTATATTGTTCAAAATAATAAATACCGGAGACTCTTATCGTGTTCAAATCGTAAAATATTTTGTGAACAAATTAAATACTATAAAGCCAAAAATGTAGTTTAAAAATTAAAAGTCACTAAATCATGACATATTTTCAACTATACATTAACTTTACATGGAATAACTTCAAAGCTTGTAACTAATATTTATGTTATTGTATACAAATTAAGAAAATTACCCAGTACTTTCAAAAATTGCAATAATAACCTTTGTGATAGCTTTTTGGATAGTTGTCGAAATTCATCATTATTCATAACAGCATGGCAAACAACGCCCTGATAGAATAACACTGTAATGTTTCGAGTCGTAGCAAGGCTACGAACGGTTGCCTTTGTTTGTTTGTTATGAATTTCGCGCAAAGCTACTCGAAGGCTATTTGCGCTAGCCGTCCCTAATTCAGTAGTGTAAGACTAGAGAGAAGGCAGCTAATCATCACCACCCACCGCTTACTCTTGGCTACTCTTTTACCAACGAATAATGGGATTGACCGTCCCATTATAATGCCCTCACGGCTGAAAGGGCGAGCATGTTCGGTGCGATCAGGATTCGAACCCTCGACCCTCAGATTACGAATCGAACGCTTTAACCCACCTGGCCATGATGGGTGTTGCCTTTGTTAAAAAGAACACGCCCTCGACAGTAGTATAGAAGATTGCTGCCCGACGTCCATTTTTAAAATTGTCTCTTACATGTTCACATACTGTAAATAAATAAATCACTTTAAAACATTATTCTTGCACGTCCAACAGATTGTTTGTCTCAGTGATAAAGGGTTTTCAAAATTCTTGTCCACCCCGTACTTTTTACGGTTTTTTTTTTCTGTTCGAAGCATATATAAAATAATACTCATTCTGACCTGTGCGTGTGAAAGGAAATATCACGTGTTTCGGGCAACATTAACTCTGTTTGTATATTTTCTCCATTTTAAAAAAAGTACATTGGAAAATAGTGAGAAACAAAGTGTGAGTTAAAGTTATATATTTTATAAAATTATTGATTGTTCGTAACTAAGCACAAGACTACACAAATTGACTATGTGTCCTGAGCCTACCACGCGTGTTGAAAAGTAGTCTTGAGCGCTACAAGCCTTTACGTTTTTAGCTAAACTACTGAGAATTATAAAATTATTAAAAAGTTGTAAGGCTTATATATTTTATTATTCTTAGCTAGTCATTTTCATTACTTTATCTAATCTTCAAACATCTGAATCCAGTATCCCTTAAATTATATGTATATATACGCATAAGTTGATTTTAATAAGGGTACTTATTTCTAATTTACACCAGTTATTATACGCATGAAAGTTTTGCAGTATTATTAAAAGTGTTATCATCCATCTAGCGAGAAAAGTTCAACTATCTTTTCTGATATAAAACTGATGCCTAGAAACACCTTAGTCAGTAAAGAGAAACATATTTCGCGAATATCAATAATTCAGAGATATTTTCAGTTTTTAAAATAACATTACATGTTACAATGCAAACAAATAACTTTACAAGTACTAATAAATCTAAAACCGTAAAAGACAGTGAATTACTTTGAATACAAATGCGTTATAATTTTACTGTTTGCGACTCAAAACTTTTAATGTGAATGAATACGTCTCACTTATTTTAGAGAGATGTTGGAACCATTTTGTGTCTGAAAATATCCTGATAGCATCCTCACTGTATCCGTATTTCATGTGTTAGGCTTATAGTTAGTCGACGTAAAAGCTGAACAGGGTGTATGAAACGTTGCAGTTTTCATTTATCAGAATATTACTTCTAATTAAAAGACTCAAATTGAAATGTATGATATTATCTACACATCATATATATTTTTTAAATTTTGTGTCATCAATAACAACTAACAATCGAGGCGTGAGAACACCACAAATGGGCGTCCTTCAATTTCCTAAGACATGTATACTCAATTTAGGCCTTTGTTTCTACATATAACCTGTGTAAAATTTTAAAATAAAAAGTTAAAAGTTAGCTATTTTCCCACAGTGTAAAGATATATCAGCTACACTAATACTAATAGTTCATTTTAGTTATATATTAGAATTTTTGTAAGTATTTTGGCCTGTTAAAGTTAAGTTTTTCTTTTGGATGAAATCATATTTGAGTTATTTTAATTGAAGTTACAAATGAAAAGTACTAGTGAGATATAACACCTTTTATATTTCTTACTTAATTATATGTGAGATACTGATTATGTGGCTTAAATAAACTAAACATAAATATTTATAATAATTCATTTGAAATCATTTTTTGAAAGTTTTGTTGGTGAATAATTTATAAACTGGTATTTATACATTAATTGTTTGAGCAGAAAGACTTAATGTCCACATAAAATTAAATATTTACACATGAATAAAGACCCTCATCTTTTTTCTTTTTGGACAGCATGAATACCCTTTATACGAACAAAATGTTTTTTGAACATTTCATCTAAATTGTGTAAAAGTTTATCGATAAATAATTATCACATGATGAGAGCCCATTTTTGTATTTGGTATTTCCAATATGAATGTATGGTAACTTATGTTATAAATAGGCTAAATTACCATGACAGAGACCTCTAAAGTTTAGGTACAGCCATTCTTGACTTGAAATTGCTGACCAGAGAGAAGATAATCATTGCCTCATATGGCTACTTTTAACCAAGTAGTGAGATTCACTGTTACAATTATCATACTCTCATTGCAAAAAGTGCTAAGTTTGTTCAGTAGCATGGTTTAACTGAAATGTTAAGCCTTTTGATTTACAGCTCGGCATACTAAACATCAGGCAATACTTGACTCAACCTTTAATTCTGTAAGAAGTTTCATGATATCTATAAATCTGTATCAATGTTTTTAATAATACCGTTAAAAATGACAAATTTGTTGAAACAACTGTTGTCATCTTACCACCTGATGGGGAAGGATTACTAAATATTTTATAAAGATTAATTTAGGAGAAAAATGTAACATTTTGCAAGGAAAGTCAACCAGAAATGTTTAGGCATACAGTGTGAGGATGCACACTAAAAAAACTGCAAACAGCAATGTTACTGTAGAAGATACTAGGTACTTAGAAAACAGTGAGTAGAAGTTCCCATCATTACTGTCAGTACGGCCACCACATCCATAATTTTGACTAGGGTAATAGTGTTCCAAAATACAAGAATGGAAAAAAAAGAATTGTATTAGCAAAGTTTGGTTGTAAAGCAAAGATAGCCTGAATTTGAAGAGCAAAAATTAGCTGGGTTGAATGCAACAGTTCTTTTTCAGTCAGAAATTTGTAATTAAAAACATTTTACTTGGATCAGTGGAGCCATATAGGAAATCCACTATCATATGTTGATAGACACAGAATCTAAAAGTTACCACTAGGTGGTCATAAATCATCTCCAAAGGGAATTTCTTGAATAAGTGAAGCTAGAAAAGACATTGTTAGTCTACAAGGTATGATAAATATAAATTGAAGGAAATGTGAAAGTCAACGTTTAAAGTCTTTATATAGGACATGTAGATGATAAACTCAGAAACACTTTGTGGATAAAATAAGAAAGAAAGATGTGGGGATGGTTTCAGGCTTGTCTTAGACTGCCTCACAATGTATAATAAAACCAATAAACAAGGTGTTAATTACCATAGTTGTTGCAATTTAAGTATTAATGTCAAGTTTGCAAAGAAAAGAAACAGCATTGACCTTGACTGATGCAAGATGAAGTTTTAGAAATATTTCTTTGCAAGATATCAACATACTAAATTGGTCCAGGGAACAACTGTGGGATACTAAAGCTGTAACAACTGGCATTAAAAGTATCACAAAATTGATTAAATTTAGAATAAAAATTGCTGTGGTTAATTTATTTCAATGTGTTTCACTCAAATTGTATTAGCACATCTTGTGCTAGAGACGTTTAGATGCAAAGGATCAAAGAAACATCCATGTTAAAAAACACATGCTAAGTTTGACACCTTAATTCTTGTGGATTAAATGTGTATTATTTGCTGTAATAAGAAAGCCACTATTAGCTGTCATTATGATTCTATGATCTTAAGTAACTATTCTGAAATGAATATAAGCAACATTGACATATTTCAGCATCGAAACAAGTAATTGCAAATGGCTTGATGTAGTCAAAAACGTAACTGAAATATTGATTTAAAGTGAATTTTAGTGAAGTAAAACTATCTGTTGATGCTGTACAATGAACTAACAACTAAACCATTTGAGAAATTATTAAAAAAACAGTTAAATGTGGATATTTTCTACTTTAGTGGGAATAATGCACATGTCAATGAATCCATTGTACCTCAAGTTTCTTGCGTGTGTAATACTTGTGTGAGGTGCTCCACATCCTCAGCAAACTATTCATAAAGTTGGCTCCTGATACTTTATAACAGCTTATTCTGAATCAAATAAAACAAACAGAAAATAATATCTGGTAATTATTTATTTTTTGTCGTTGTTTAGCATGAGTAAAGCTTATCCATTTTAGGTAGCTAGCAACTAAAGTAAAAAAAGCTTCAACTAAGCCTGATATATTCTCTCTGAAAGATGCAAGTTTTTTATCCAGTTAATCCTATACCTTTAAAGATGGATACAACAATGTAGGATATTGTTAGATTGGATACAACCATGTAGAATATTGTTAGATATGTAGTTTTTACAGTTCTTGGAGTTATGGCTTTAGAAACTGGAATAATCTGTTTAGGTGCTATTATTTATATGACACAGTTTTGGCAACCGGAATATATTTTTGCTAAGATTAATTTATATCAACTAAACTAATAGATGTCCAAGTTATTTTTACCTCAAGTACTCCTTATGTTCTTGCAACTAATCCATTTTGTTTGCTAAGTTCTGTTAATTTTACCATCTGCATCTGTCTGATAGTAAAGCAATAGAGACATTTATATCTGTTTGTATTAAAGGTAACTTTATCAACTACGCATTAGCTGTTTGTTTATCCATGAGAAGGGTATAGCCTGGTAGTCAATGTACAACACTATGGGTTTGATATTTTCATGTATCATTATTTGATATCAGTTTAATGTTTAACTTTTTTCTTTTTCTTTTAAAATGATGTAACTTATTTTTTGTGCCATGATTCTTTACATTTCTGGTTGGAATCTGTATTTTAATATTTTCGGTGTGCGCTATCCAAAACTCTTCCCTTCTAATATGAAATTTCACGTGACTTTGATAAAAATTTGATTTCGTTTCAGAACAATACTATTTCTGTTTTTGGAACATCAAACATATCTTGTTTTCTATGGTGCTTCAAGTGTGGTATGTTTTCGCCTTTTTTGAGACATTTCATTACTGTGATACAATTTTCACAGGTTAAGACATCTGAATTAGCTATCTCCTAAATGTTCATATTTAAGAACAATAAATAACCTACATAAAGCGAATTTGTAGACTAAAGGGAAGGCAGCTAATCAACAGCACCAGTAGTAACTCTTACAGGCCCCTAGGTTACCCATTTGACTAAATGGTAGGATCGCGGGTTCGAATCCCCATCACACCAAACATGCTCGCCTTTTCAGCCGTGAGGACGTTATTACATTTAGTTATTAGGTTTACAACTGGTTACCTTCAAAGTAATATTTCACAATATTTGGTTAATGTCGAATATACATCACTAACACTGAGGGTGATAACCAACTGATCAAACAAAGCATTCCAAATATTTACTTACGAAGTAAAATACATACTATAATCGAAAGTAAAATTAATAACAATAAAACTGATAGTAAGTACATTCTTTTTTGTCTTATTACTGCATTACGACTTTCGGTAAAAAGAAAATATGACAGTATTTGAAAAAATGACAACACTCATGATCTCGCCAGCCCTAAATCAGGACCGACAACACAAACAATCTGTAATTGCTTCGTTACGCTTTTTATTACAAACTCGAATCAAAAATTAATTAATATTTTCAATTTATTACATGTTGTTTCATAATTCAGAGTTTTATTGAAAGCTAAGACGATAATTTTTTAACAAAAAATTACTGTTCTGTGTTATCATTTCATACATCCTATTTTGCTCCTGTAAATTTATTCAAATATTTCCCCTAGCAAAATAGTGGTATATACCAAGGTCGTCTGAGCAATGCTCGTATTGAGTTCATTGATAAAAACGTAAAACCTTTTTTTTTTTCAAAGACACACACAAACGTATTAACTAATCGGTGTTAAAAAAATTATATTACCATATAATTTGAAAATGTTGCATATTTCAATAAGTTCATGCTGTCTTGGGTTTGAAAAACAAAACAAATATGTAGGCTAAAATGTTCCGAAAGCAAAACTGTCAGCATGTAATAAAATCAACATCCAATAGGTGCAGCCGTTGAAGTCACGTGATTACTAGTGCTTTTAGCCTATCTACACTTGCAAGAAAACAAGTTACGACCAGATTGTAAGTTTGTAGCGGCGGGAGAGGTTGTGGAAATACCAAAGTGTAAAGAGTTCAAACAAAAAAAACGAAAAGAAAAATGTTTTTGTCTTATATGTGCCTGTTTTACACAAATTACCATTAGAATTGACTTTTATTAAAACATTGTTAGTGCACTCAGCCAACTTAAGTTTTATCATTATAAAAATGTCAGAACAAACATCACAAAGAGTTCGAAAAACAGGTTCTCCGGTGAGTGCAGGTTCGACGAAGCAGTGTCCCCTGAAAGCAACCATGCCAGTGTCAATGATGCGACAAATTAATAATTCAAAGTTATCAAATAAAATGTCCAGCTCTTCACATTCTCCTACGTGTAATATTAATAAGACAAGTGAGGGAACACGATTATTATTTAGACAGTCTCCTGATGTGAGCCTTAGGTTAGGTTTATCGGTCGATCGACGCAGTACAGGATCACCAGGTTACAAAGGTAACATATGAAAAGGAAACTATAATATTGTGGCCAAATAACGCTTATTTTTAATTTACTTAAGGCTTTATTTTATTACTTAGCGATAAGTTATAACATTGTGACAGCGTTTCACGTATAAATATTATGTTAACTTTTTAAAGTTTAATTTTTAGTACTCTTGTCAGTACTGTAGTTAGTACTATTTTATTAGAGTTATTTATAATTATAGTGTATCACTGCTCGTTACTTATATTTTGATAACGTAAATTGTACAAACTACAATGATAGTATTTGCTGTTTATACTAAGTTAATAGTTGCAGTTGAAGGGTCGTGTAGTTACTGAAAATTGATTAATTAGCTGTTGTAGTTGTAGGTTATAAAGAGCCTAAAATATATAACTAATGTACTGGTAACTGACACGGGTATTATGATGATATCTAAGTAATTTAAATATGTTTGGTAAATCTGTTTTTGGCAACACAACTAGAAGTACAATAACATAAGATGATTAGAACCACAGCATGCATATTTAGTGGAATCAGCAAGCTTTAGAATTGTAGAACAACCATCAAATGTTGATAAGACTGAAAACATTAAGCTGAAATATCAAACTATAGTGAGGCCTCATTCAGAATACTGTGTGTATTATTATACCTTTTTTATAGGAAAGGAATGAACATTCCAAGAAGAGCAGAGACAGATTGTTAAAATAATACCTTCTTTAAAATTGAGTTATGAATTTTAATTTTTTGACTTTCCTTTTTTTAGGGGGGTAAAAATTAAATGTTGGAAAGTATAACTTTAAATATTAGGGGATATAAATTTAAGTTCTGGTATCTTTGATCGATGGTTGTTATACAAAATTGTTTTAAATATTAGGGAATGTGAATTTAAATTCTGGTATTTTTGATCGATGGTTGTTATAGAAAATTATTTGCAAGCATTCAATAGGAAAATTCTATTTCATTTATAAGTTACAATCCTCAAGTAGTTCCATCCTCTATTGGTTAAAGGTTACATCACCCATGTATAACAAATACTGTGATTTATTCACCTGATGGTTTGATGAAAATCTGAAAAACTTACTTCTGCTCATAAAGTTTAGTGAAATACAGTATACACTGTAGTGCTGTTGGTAGTGACTATAAGGAAGAATTTGTGAAATACAGTATACACTGTAGTACTGTTGGTAGTGACTATAAGGAAGAATTTGTGAAATACAGTATACACTGTAGTACTGTTGGTAGTTTGGATCAAAACAGCAAGAAACATGTCTACCTTTCCTTGGTTACCAGATACATCCATTTATTTCTTTTGTAAGATTTATTAAAAGTCTAACACAATTCATGTGAACATCACTTGCATTTATAGTCTTTGTTTTTACAGTATTTTTATTACTATAGATATTATTGAATTATTCTTCAATCCTATTTCAATTTTTTTTTCTTTGTAATGTGTGATATTCTATGGAAGCTTCTCTAAGGTTTTCTACTTGAATAGAAAATAAGTAAAGATGAGGATAATGCTGTTGATTTCAGTCCATTTGTTATTCCATTCCTTGTTATTTTTTTAAACTTTAAAACTCCATCCTATTCATTTCTTCCTTCAGATTTCGAAGTTCCAGAGAGCTGCATTTTTTTCCATTTCCTGTGGACAATGTAGATAAATAATCCAGTTAAGTTTTGACAGTATGAATATTTATTCAGAAATAATAATACATTTCTTTCTCTCTCTGTCTTGAGTTCTTCACTAGATGTTTCTAAAGATGTTCACATTTATCTATACTTGTATTGGGTTCTGTATTGTGTAAAGTGTATTTCTTACAATTCTGTGTACTTTCATTTTATTTGGTAAATTATTAAAGTATGAACATAACAGTTCTGCCATTTGACAGTTGGTTAATATCGGATATAAAGTTTCAGTGTTTTGTGAGACGTATTATTTATTCTAGAACTTTTCCTTGATCAGTGTCACATGACTCCAGATATAAAGTTTCAGTGTTTTGTGGGACGTATTATTTATTTTAGAACTTTTCCTTGATCAGTCTCACGTGACTCCAGATATAAAGTTTCAGTGTTTTGTGGGACGTATTATTTATTTTAGAACTTTTCCCTGATCAGTCTCACATGACTCCAGATATAAAGTTTCAGTGTTTTGTGGGACGTATTATTTATTTTAGAACTTTTCCTTGATCAGTCTCACGTGACTCCAGATATAAAGTTTCAGGGTTTTGTGGGACGTATTATTTATTTTAGAACTTTTCCTTGATCAGTCTCACGTGACTCCAGATATAAAGTTTCAGTGTTTTGTGGGACGTATTATTTATTTTAGAACTTTTCCCTGATCAGTCTCACATGACTCCAGATATAAAGTTTCAGTGTTTTGTGGGACGTATTATTTATTTTAGAACTTTTCCTTGATCAGTGTCACGTGACTCCAGATATAAAGTTTCAGTGTTTTGTGGGACGTATTATTTATCTTAGAACTTTTCCTTGATCAGTCTTACATGACTCCTTATTAAACTTATTTTTAGTTTTCAAAATTACTTTGTCCTAACTTTCTTTTTTCTCTCTTATTTAGATATTTTGTTTGAGCATCTTTCCTACTTGGCAGAGTTTGACTTCTTTGTAATATTAGGTTAATCACAAAGTTTTTTCTCTTAAGATTTACTGTGGAGAAGTTTTGTCTGTAGTTAAGTCATTACTGCCTTACTTGAGCTAAAGTGGAGGGTAATCGTACACTCATTCTACTGTTATCACATTCTAGTTATTTCCTTTCTAAGGGTGGTGATTGTTACTGTTGGGTTTAAAAGAAATCTGACTACGGTGTTTTCACTACTTTTACAAAGTAGCATGTGTAACATCTTTTAAAAGGTTATTTGGTTCCTGAAGGTGACTTGCAAAATGTTACACATCATCTCACATTAGCTTGAACTTTTGATGTCTCTTTGGTAACTACCACTTACTTTTTTCTGGAAGTGTTCTTCACCAATGTGTGGATGATACCTCCTAATTTAATATTTGTGATTATTGTTATGAGGAGCTTTGAGTTTTCCTCTTGTTTTTCATCAGCTAGGTTATGATATTGTTCATTAACCTAACTTCAGAAGTCATTCTCATTTATTTGGTCATTCATTGTGAGACTGAATGATACGTGTGCTGGTAAAAGCCTGTAGGATCCATCCTGGACTTCTATAGGTTCCTAATACTGATGCATCCATCCTGGACTTCAATGGATTTCTAATACTGAAGCATCCATCCTGGACTTCTGTGGGTCTCTAATACCAAGGCATCCATTCCGGATGTCCATGGGTTTATAATACTGAGAATAAAGTTTCTTGGCTTTTACACCTTTGATACATAAAAGGAAAGGAACTTTACACTGCTGATTTTTCATCAAGTATGATGAGAAATACCGTGTTTAACTCGTGGAGTATCGTGTCCTAGTCTGGACATATTGTGGTTACTATTTGTAGAATTGAAGTTGATGTCAAATAAATAGCTCTGTATGCTTGTCCTTTCTTCCAGTTGTGGTAATCTGCTCGAGGGAGTGTGTGAGAGAGATGCTGTTGAAATGTAGGCTGTATCATATATGCATGATACAGCCTTTGTTTTCCAACTTAATGTGGTGCAGTTAAAACAGTGGACTTGTTATGAACTGCTGCAAACAATGTATAAACCTGACATCTTTATAATTCCAAGAATACTAGTAATAGTCATGGTAGATCACATTGTTTCTTGATTGCCTCGTTGCTGCTTATATCTTGAATGTCGTTATCTTGTGTTTGTCAGTGAACCTCAGGGCACGGTTCCAAGCAGAGCTCTCATTTCCCACTGAGCAAACAACAAAGTTCAATTAACCAGTTATTACAGTGAGCTCCAGTCTCTATTTTTGTATATCACATCAATGTGAATGCATAATATTGTTAATGGTAGGAGATTCCAGAGCCAGATCAACATCAAAGTTAAATGTGCATGCACACAGATATATTTCCCATTAGTCCAGGTATGAAAGATAAATGAAACAAGGTATTAAATGGATCACAAAAGAGAGAAACATAAGCACACCTTTACGTTGGAAATGTTTGTAAAAATCATTGTGTTTGTATTTTTTAATGATGATTGGGATGTTTGTCTTAAGTCTTGTACTGTAACAGTGTTGTGTTTTTCATACCAAGTTTTTATTAAATTTGCAGTATTAGGTCATCAACATCATCTATATGAAGTCCTCAAACTTAAGATATACACAAAAGATATATTTTGTGTCAGCACAGAAATGGTGAAGATAAACAAATTGTCAAACAAGTTCTGACATGTCTAGTAGAAACTGGAAACAATAACTATTTCACTTTAAACAAAAGAGTTGTCAAGTTCTGACATGTCTAGTGGAAACTGGAAACAATAACTATTTCACTTTAAACAAAAGAGTTGTCAAGTTCTGACATGTCTAGTGGAAACTGGAAACAATAACAATACTTCACTTTAAACAAAAGAGTTGTCAAGTTCTGACATGTCTAGTGGAAACTGGAAACAATAACAATACTTCACTTTAAACAAAAGAGTTGTCAAGTTCTAACATGTCTAGTGGAAACTGGAAACAATAACAATACTTCACTTTAAACAAAAGAGTTGTCAAGTTCTAACATGTCTAGTGGAAACTGGAAACAATAACAATACTTCACTTTAAACAAAAGAGTTGTCAAGTTCTAACATGTCTAGTGGAAACTGGAAACAATAACAATACTTCACTTTAAACAAAAGAGTTGTCAAGTTCTAACATGTCTAGTGGAAACTGGAAACAATAACAATACTTCACTTTAAACAAAAGAGTTGTCAAGTTCTGACATGTCTAGTAGAAACTGGAAACAATAACAACACTTTGAACAAAAGAGTTGTGAAGTTCTGACATGTTCACAAGAGACTGGAAACAATAACAATACTTCACTTTAAACAAAAGAGATGTCAAGTTCTGACATGTTCACAAGAAACTGGAAAAAATGACAGTATTTCACTTTAAATCAAAAATAACTTCTCTAACAAGTTGCTACATGTTCACAAGAAACAGTAACAATATTTTACTTCAAACAAAAGATTTGTCAAACAAGTTCCAACATGTCCACAAGAAACTGGAAACAATAACAATACTTCACTTTAAACAAGAGTTGTCAAGTTCTGATATGTTCACAAGAAACTGGAAACAATAACAAAACTTCATTTTAAACAAAAGAGTTGTCAAGTTCTAACATGTCCACAAGAAACTGGAAACAATAACAACACTTTAAACAAAAGAGTTGTCAAGTTCTGACATGTCTAGTGGAAACTGGAAACAATAACAATACTTCACTTTAAACAAAAGAGTTGTCAAACAGGTTCTAACATGTCCACAAGAAACTGGGAACCATAATAATATTTTACTTTAAATAAAAGATTTGTCAAACAAGTTTCAACATGTCCACAAGAAACTGGAAACAATAACGGTATTTCAAGTTAAACAAAAGATTTGTCAAACAAGTTCCAACATGTCAACAATAAGCAATAACAATATTCGAAACCATAATATTGTACCCTTCGTTCCCATACACACTCGTATGTTCATTATCACAAAACCTTTAGACCACAATAGCAGTTTCCAACAATTTTTCAATAATTTGCTTCAATTATTTATTGATGGAATTAATCATATTTAAAAATTGACAGAAGTAAACAACCAATTTCTCACACGTCAATAGATCTTTTGCCACATAACAGGTGGTGACCTCATTGGACAGTGTGCGACTACAGTGTTGATGAAGGTGACTGATATTACATAAATGTAACTGTTATTGGTGAAATATACGCCACTTAAGAGTTTTTTATTTGCTCAATTTTTTTTTCCAAACTTACGAATAATTTGGGGTTTTACCTGCTTGAAAATACTGTTTCATGTGTGGTTTTTTTGAGTATGTATATAAAAGATTAAAGGCTTAGCTTGTGAAATTAAGCAAAGAAGAAAATGGTAATCTAAATAAAAAAAAAAAACTGATGCAAATATAGTCTGTTTTACTGGTTCATTAAGAGACGTGAAACACTTGCACGTTATTGCCTGGAATTTACAGGAATATTGCTTGTAACATTGTTTGAAAGTGAATGGTAAATGGCTGAGCCATAGTGTTGTTGCTAAGACAGTTGGCATTCTTTCATTCTCAACGTTGAGTTTTTATAAAATAGAGTATTCTACATTATTTTGTTATGAGCTGGATATTAGAGGATTTTTTCCATGATGTTATTTATTATAAATATATCCCTTTTTTCTTGTTGTTAAAAAGTAATGGTTTGATTAAAAGTATAACTGATATATGTACATTCTGTTGAAGGCATAACTGTGAAATATATAAAGTGTAGCTTACAGTTTTAACATGCATGTTTTCTCAAGTACTAGATTACATTAAAAAAGAAACACATTTTATTCAGTTATGGTACTAAAATCACTCAGTAAAGCTAAACTGTTTTTGTTTCTAAGGTACATGTGTTGTTTAGCATATTTGTGCACAAGTTTGTCATAGTTTGTTTATTTTTCATGGCAGTAATTGTCTTTTTTTGTCAAGTATGGTCTCTTAAACCACATAAAAAACCAACTGCATCTATCCTGTTTGTACAGACAGTAAAACAATAACAAATGTGAAGGAAAGTCTTTAAAATTAATAATACCTTTAGTCGATGTATTTCTTCATAAACTGGAGAGAAGTTTAAAAATAAAGCTTTGGATTTTGTGTTGTTTTTTCTGTCACAGGTATTTGTAAAAGTGTTTGGGAAAACTGCCAACTCATGAATAAGTCTCAGGATTGTTATACTGACTGAAAGAAAATGTACACGTGGAAGGTTTTCAAACTTGAAGCCTGTTATTTTCTGTGTACTCTATCAGTTTCTAGTGTTATTTACTTCTTATTTTAAAGTGAAGTTCTTGCACACACACATATACACACAGTAATAAATAAGAATAAATCTTAAAGATTTGTGCTTTAAGGTACAGAATAGTGTTTTGTTTTCGTGTTAGAAATTTTATTGTCTATACTTTTTAACACCATGTAACTTTGTTTCATTTTGTAAATGAAGCAATACAGTGTTAACTTGTATTTGGAGCACGTGCTAGTTTTTACTCAAATGCCAGAATGTTTTTGATAGTCTAAAGCATGTTGTAGTTAAAATTGTTTGCATGTGAAATAGTTAAAAAATTCTTCTCTCAAACATAATTCATATATCCTGAAAATGTGGGTTAATATATCTCAAACAATTGTGAAACATACCTACTACATCTAGAAGATGTGGATTTGTGTATCTGAAAACATTGTAAAATGTACCTTCCATATCTAGAAGATGCTGGTTGATGTGTCTCAAAACATTGTAAAACAAACCTACTACATCTAGAAGATGTGGGTTAATGTATCTCAAAACATTGTAAAACAAACCTACTACATCTAGAAGGTGTGGGTTGATGTATCTCAAACAATTGTGAAACATACCTACTACATCTAGAAGATGTGGATTTGTGTATCTGAAAACATTGTAAAACGTACCTTCCATATCTAGAAGATGCTGGTTGATGTGTCTCAAAACATTGTAAAACAAACCTACTACATCTAGAAGATGTGGGTTAATGTATCTCAAAACATTGTAAAACAAACCTACTACATCTAGAAGGTGTGGGTTGATGTATCTCCAAAAATGATCATCTGTGTTATACCTTTAACACAATAAAATATATTAGGTTGTAATCTGGAACAGACATTATATATCCACAAGATCTGGGTTGATATATATCCATACGTTCTCAACTGGAACACATCTAATACATCAAGAAGATGCATGTTGGTATATATATCCATATGTTCTCAATAGGAACACACCTCTTACGTATATATTTGGAACATGTTGATTGACTTGTCTTATTCTTATCTGTAATATACCTTTTACATTCTGAAGTTTGTATATATCCATATATTCTCAAGTAAAACAACCCAAAATATTGCCTTCTAAGTATAACGTCAAATATTAATTTGATAAACATCTAGATACAAGATTTTCCATTAACCTTTGTCAGATTAATTAACAACATGAATTTCTACAAATCTCTTAATTTCTTAAGAAAAGCCTCATAGTCATAATTGATACCAATACAAAAGAAGAAACACAACCTGATGTTGTACCACTAATGTCCAGAGACTATGTTCAAATACTTGACTTTCAGAACCTAATAAGAACACTAGTATTAAAGAGACATGCCCGTATAATGTTCTCTGCTGAAATCCTCCTGGGTGTTGATGTTCCAACCTTATAAGAACACTAGTATTAAAGAGATATGTCTATAGAATGTTCTCTGTCGAAATCATCCTGTGTGTTGATGATCCATTTTTGTAAGAATACTAGCATTAAAGAGTTGTATCTATACAAGGTTCCTTGCTGAAATCATCTTGGGTGTCGGTGTTCCAACCTTGTAAGATAGCTTGTATTAAATAGACTTCCATATAATGTTCTCTGCTGAAATCATCCCGGGTGTTGATGTTCCAACCTTATAAGAACACTAGTATTAAAGAGATATGTCTACAGAATGTTCTCTGTCGAAATCATCCTGGGTGTTGATGATCCATCCTTGTAAGAATACTAGTATTAAAGAGCTGTATCTATACAACGTTCCTTGTTGAAATCATCTTGGGTGTCGGTTTTCCGACCTTGTAAGATAGCTTGTATTAAATAGACATCCATATAATGTTCTCTGCTGAAATCATCCCTTATAAGAATACTTGTATTAAAGTGATGTGCCCAAATAATGTTCTTTGCTGAGATTATGTTAGGTGTTGATGTTCGAACTCTATAAGAACACTAGTACTTAAAGTGATGTGTCTATATAATGTTCGTTGCTGAAATCAACTCAGGTGTTGATGTTCCAACCTTATAAGAACACAAGCATTGAAGAGATGTGTCTGTGTAATGTTCTTTGCTGAAATGACCTCAGGTGTTGATGTTCCAACCTTATAAGAACTTTAGTATTAAAGAGACGTGTTCATATAATGTTCTCTGCTAAAATCATCCCAGGTGTTGATGCTTCAAGCTTATTAGAACACTAGTATTAAAGAGACATGTCCATATATAGTTCTCTGATGAAATCATCTCAGGTTTTGATGTTCCAACCTTATAAGAACACTAATATTTAGCGTGATGTGTCTGTATGATGTTTTCTGATGCAGTCATCTTGGGTGTCAATGTTCCAAACTTACAAAAGCACTAGTACTTAAAGTGATGTATCTATATAATGTTCCTTGCTGAAATCATCTCGGGTGTTGATGTTCCAACCTTCTAATAACGCAAGCATTAAAGAGACATGTCAATATAATGTTCTCTGATAAAATCATCTCGGGTGGTGATGTTCCAACCTTATGAGAAAACGAAAGTTTAAAGTAATGTGTCTATATAATGTTCTCTGCTGAATCATCTCAGGTATTGATGTTCCAACTTCATAAGAACACTAGTATTAAAGTGATATGCTACACAGAGAATTGTCAACAGAGCAGAGAGTTCACATAAAAGCTTTACATGACATTGTTTGAACTCTGACAAATTGCTACAAACTTGAAATGCTCCCAAACACTGTCAAATACATCCTAATTGTGAGACTGAGACAAGTAAGTTTGAATATATGAAAGGAAGATGCAAAACACCTGAACTCCATGATACTGGTGTCAGGTTTATGTAACCTTTAGGACAGAAGGAAGAGTTCCACTAATTTCATGTACAAGATCAATGACAGAAAAATATTCATGTCTGTGGTATAAGAAGACAAGAATGTAATGTTTAGTTGTGTATCAATTAAAAAGTCTTCACTTCAATCATCAAGTATTGTCAAAAACTGAAATTTGCCAAAAAAAGTTTAAAAACTGGACTGTTGGTGATTCACAAAAGGATATTACAGACAAGTAAGTCAAGTTTGAAATATTTAGTTTGTGGCGTAGGTTGTATGTTTAGCCGAAGAACGGTGAAAGATACTTATTTTAATACGCAACACCCACCATGAAATGGGACAGGCATTGCGATTTGGAGGTGTTTTTCTGCTCAGGCAAAATGAGATATTTGCCAAGTGGATGGAATAATGGACCAGCACAAGTACTGATCTTTCGTGGTATGTGTATTATTGGTAAAGGATTATACTGCCAAGAAGATAGACATTCATCCAACTTGTGCAGAAATTACTTTGCTAAAAAAAGAAGCCACTGAGATAATTCAAATAATGCAATGACTGTTACAGAGGCCTGACCTCAACCCAGTTGAGGAAGTTTGTGATTTAATCAATTAGAAACTTGACAAATCAAAAGTTACTACTAACAAAACTTTATGGGAGTGTACTATATCTTGGGAGCAAAATCCCAAAAGATGCTTTGATTAAATATGTTGCAACAATGACTGAAAGATTGTTTACAGTCATTAAAACAAAAGGGGGACAGGCAACATATTACCCATTTGCTGAACTCAAACACTTCCACTGAGATTCTGTTGTACTAATTATGAAAGTTAATAAAATTTTGATGTTTCACCTGTGATTTACCTTCCACTATTTTTTATAAGTTGCCTGAAATCTAAGACTTGAATTCATTCTAATACTTTAAAACAGTACTGTATGTTCTGCATAATGAGATAACCAATCTTTGATATAACCGTAGCAGTTCATATATCCATAAAATGTTTGTTTTAATCACTTAATTTAGTTACAGGACATTGTATTAACCCGTAAAAGTAGTCATAATTATGACTACAGGACTTGTACCTGTCAGCGGAAGATTTAATCACGTACTTCAAACTGTTGCCTGGTTATTTACTTAAAGATTTAGTTGATGTTTCTTTTAAAACTTGCTAACTGAGAGTCTCCTTATGGACTTTCTTGAGCAACACAAAATCATTTATCACTTCTGTGTTCAGCAGGTATTCAAAGGCAATTTGTGATAGAAATGAATGATTTTTCATGGGGGTGGGAGATAGTTAACCATCTGATGACAAATGATAATCCTTTATTTCACAGTGTTGTACTGAAGAACCATTTCTGATTTTGTCACTTCAACATAATTGTCATTTAGTCCCATTTAGGGCACCAGTTATGCTTTGTTGAGAGCATGAGAACATCATGCTTGTCCTTCCATTTCTCAGTGATAATACCATCTTTTTGTTGTAGGTCAATGATAATTTATCTTTTCCTCTTTCATGAGTCAAATTTATAGCACACTGTTCCTAAAGATGGATCAGGTGATTTAGCAACTCTTTTGCTAAAATAACGGAAGTATAAAGATCTGTTGCAATTGGTATACCTGCATCTAGATTATCTTTAGCAACATCCAGTTCTATTTGAATTGCATATTGAAGAGCTTTTCCAGGGTTATATTGGTGAAAGTGTAAATGGCTTCACCATGGCACTGTTGTTTCATTTACTTCAGTTGATTCACCTGGAATATTAGCTTTGGTAAAATTTTCTTTTAGAAGTCAAAATCATTTTCTGTTTTTTTTCCTAAATGATCCATCCAAACTGTCAGATTATCTAAAAAATGAACAAATAGTAACAGTGACTGGAATTTGTTTCTTGGCATTACTCCTAGTATGAAATATATTTTCAAGAATGGGTCTTTACTCCAGTACTGAGAAACATTTGGATAGTTCACAATTCCATGTGCATAATGGTTTCCAGAAACTTTTTTTCTTTCATCACAATTTGTGCCTCTCTACTTTTGTGGCTGAGTTTTGCCAGCTACCATAATCTGGCAGTAATTGAGATTAGTTTATACAGCTATAAGATCATAAATCTTATTGGTAGCTACAAGTTTTAATGTGTCAGTAAGCCTTGCTATACTATTTGCATGTGTGTTGAGACTTGAGCTAACAACTGGAGAAGGTGTTTGGATGGCACCAGCCACTGAATGCCAGAGATTCAATGGAATTTGTTGCTAATTATCAGAATCTCCAGTTTAATCTTCAGAGTCTAAGCTTTCAGAATCTTCAGTTGCATTTGGTATAATAGCATCAGAGTTGGAAGACAAAAACAGCAAGATGAATCTCTCTCTCCATCTGAAGACATTGAAGAACGCATGTTTTATGGATGTAAAAAAATTATGGACAGATTTGTAGCTTTCCAAGGCATTTGTTATGTAATTATAATCAATAAAAATCTTAAAAGAAAGAGAATACGAATAATAAAAAAGAAATTTCAGTGCAAACCACCTGTGGGTCATGTACTCAAGAACGAATTAAATGGCAGGTACCACACACAACCCACGGATACGCCAGAAATACTCACTTCAAAGTTATTAGCAGTAACACAACATAACAAATTTGTGAAGATTTTCTAAAGCTAAATTTTAAAAGGGTTTGGATAGGCACTGAAAAACTGACGCAGTATCGTAATGTGTGTGGTATCCCAGCAGGCCTAATGGACCCCTGATATTGGGCTGTGATAATACTGAATAGAGTACATGTATGTACTTCATGTAGATTTTATGTTTTATAGTGGACAGTGTACACTAACAGAACCCCGTCATTAGGTAATATACATGAATTTAGGCAGTATTTTTGTGTTTGTGAATACTTTGTACTGTTCTGTGTAGATTGCAAGATGTGTTACATATCTTATTGCTCGGGGCACATCATTTTTTGCGTACACTATAAAACTTGTAATGCCAGTGTGCCCTTGGATTTACGTAATAACTTTGCGTAAGACACGTATGATAATTTTTAATACTTTGTGTTTAAAAGTTACCAGTCACTTGCGACTTTTAAATCAATATTATTGTGGAACATGAAACCTTGACATGAACTTTCCGGGTGCATAAAAATCAACTACAGACCAAACTAACCCGTTCGTTACCTTTGCACGCTGGATATTTATGTAGCTTATGACACATCATTCTGTAGTGGGTAAGTATCGAATGATTAGCTTCTTGTCGTGGAGTTTTTGTTTTGTTGATTTTATTGAATATCTAGAAACTTTAGGAACGTCTTACACATTCTCCCACCTTATTACTTGAAATACTCGAATAACGTTGTTTTGAAAAGTAGTCTTTACAATTAAATCTTTCAGAAATATCAGTCACGTAGTTTGTGAAGTAGACAGTTTATCTTGAAGATGTAGCTAGTGTGTCATTCTGAATTTGATTTTTAATTGTCTCGAGATTAACAGGTATCTTAACCTATTGGGACGAACTCGTAATAAGCTAGGCCTATACATCAATGTTGGAAGTAAACAGGGGAATAAATTCTACATGAACTTTGTACATAACACTATTTTTAGTTCTTTCGAGCTTTTTAAAGGTTAGTATCATGCTTATTCACAGGTATGTGGAAAACATAGTTACCTAACTACCTAGCATAGCGAAGCAAAATTTGTTTTTATATATTTGTGGTGTTTTAAATTTAAATCATGTTTTAAAGTTAAAATTTGTTGAATAGCCAGCACGTTTGACATTTAGGCCTAGAAATGTTAATAGCTAACATTGAAGTGTACGTCATCATTGATATTACTTTCCACAAACATATAATGTTTGGAGTTTTTTCTTAATTTTAGGCTAGCATAATTCTATAATGATTTACAAATTATAATATTTTATTGAAAAAAAATTACACTTGTTTAAATATTTCTACCTGTATTACGTGGATGACGTACCGTAATTTTTGGGGTGAGAACACCAAGAAAACGCATCCTACCCGCTATTCTCATTTTAAATTCTTCTAACACAGCTTAGCATGTAAACCACAATCATAAAATTTTAATAGAAGTTGTTAGTGATGAATTAAAGCGTTTTCTTTTTTATTAAGTAATTTATTTAGACTATCTCTTTTTAAAAATGAAGCAGTACTTATACCTTTAATGTGTATATAACTGTTTTTGTTGTTTAAAGTAGTGTTTAAAATAATTTCCTATTGATACGTGTAAATGCTTCGCGAAGAAAGTGATTTCTTCATTGTATTGTACCGAAGCCTAATTGAAAATTCTAAATTACATACACAGATGAGAGAGAGAGAGATACGTATGAAGTTCTAAAATTATAAAGGATAGTTCACCATACGTTGTAAAAGAAAAAAATAATATTTGTTTCAAAGTATCATTTTCTTTGGGTATATATTTTAAATGTTCAGAAGTTTTTAGTACACATATGGCGTTTCTTTGGTCTAATACCAAGTGTTTAAAGAAGGTACGGAATTTTTTATATGCACAATTTTTATATTTTTATTCTAGTCATTTTGCATGTGTCTATTAAATTTGATAACTTGATGTTTGATTGCTATTTATGCCAAGGGCATTATTTTTAGTTGTAAACCTTTTTACTTACTACATTTTATGTATATTTTGTTTTTTGTTTTTGGAATTTCGCACAAAGCTACTCGAGGGCTATCTGTGCTAGCCGTCCCTAATTTACCAGTGTAAGACTAGAGGGAAGGCAGCTAGTCATCACCACCCACCGCCAACTCTTGGGCTACTCTTTTACCAACGAAAAGTGGGATTGATCGTAACATTATAACGCCCCCACGGCTGGGAGGACGTGCATGTTTGGCGCGATTCTCAGATTACGAAGCGCATGCCTTAACGCGCTAGGCCATGCCAGGCCATATTTTATGTAAAATTTAACTTTTTTACAATACTCGGAAATTTACCCAGTCTACCTGTATAGCATATTTTTGTCACGTTGTGATATACCCTAATTTTGCAGTATTATGACCAAAAGGAGGGCAGCTAGTCATCACCACCCACCGCCAACTCTTGGACTAATCTTTTACCAACAAATAGTGGGATTAAACGTAACATTATAATGCCCTCATTGCTGATAGAGCGTGCATGTTTCGTGTGACGGGCTTTTGAAACTGCGACCCTCAAATTACGAGTTTAGCATCCTAACCCTTTGGCAATACCTGACCCCCACCAAAGAAGTGTAGAAATATCTCTAAAGACAAAATTATGCACTCATAATAATTTTACACCCCCAATAAACAAATTGGAGAAACTTAAGTTCTACGTGAATCCGTAGGCTAATAGTTGCATATTACAGGTCTCGTATAATCCGGACTTTTAAGTTGAAACAATATACAATGGGCATCGAAGCCGCATAAACTTGTCTGAAAATACAACCATTATATCTTCTATTATGTGTGTGTGTGTGTATATATATATTTACGCTTGTTCGTGTGTGTATTTATTTAAGCAGCTTACGTCAGACGTCACAAAAAGGAGAAATTCGCAGTGTCAAACTCAGCTGAAGATTTCTTACATGCACTTTGAACGCTTTTGATATTTAAGTACACATTTGAATAAAAAAAAACAAACCTGGTGCAAGTTCGCACTGACCATTTCAGTTCCTGCTCTGTCCGCTAGGTGTGTATGTATGATCGTATGTAAGTAATAAAACTTAAATTAAGATTGAATGTCAGGCTGCGTTCAGTAAGTTTCTATGAAGATGGTGTGTATTTATAGTGTTTGGATCAGCGCAGCACCACGTGACAGGCACCTCGTAGTTTTCGTACTGTTGGACAATTAGAGTAAAAGTCGAATCCGTCTCGTTTCGATTAACGAAGTATATAATTGTTAACAAGTTGTACATCAGTTACAACTTTATGCTAATAACCTATTGCTTAATATTCATGTATTATAACTGGTTTTGTCACTTTTATGTTCAAAGAAATCAACGTCTTTTCAGAAGTGTTTCGAAAAACTTTTGAAACATTGAAAGATCAGCAGAAGTGCCTGCGTGTTTACAAAAATAAGTGTTCGAGAAAATATCAATTTTATGTAAGTTATCAGCTAATAACAGCAGAGAGAATTGTATGGTTTCTTATAAGGGAGTAAAACTTGTGAACTTTTAAGAGATTGTTTTGAATGTTAGAGGTTAGAAATGAACTTTTTCGATGAATCTTGGAAAGTCGTATGTAGTTATAAAGAGGCTCTTTAAATTTTTTTCGTGATAATTTAACGGGATATTATGTTATATAATTACCTAAACGTTATGGGTCTTTACTTCGTGTGGCCATTTTATTTCATGTACTTTGAACTGTTTGTTACCGAACAACAAAGTTATTATAAATCATTAAAATAAGGGTGAATTTACCTCTTCTTGTTGAGCACGGCATGCCCAGGTGGGTTAGAGTGCCTGACTCGTAATATTAGGGTCGAGGGTTCGAATCCCTGTCATACTAAACATGCTCGTCCTTTCAGCCGTGCAGACGTTAAAGTAACGTTCAATCCTACTAATCGTTGATGAAAGAGTAGTCCAAGAGTTGACGGTGGGTAGTGATGATTAGCTGCCTCTCCTCTTATCTTACACTACTAAATTAGGGACGGCTAACGTAGATAGCCCTCATGTAGCTTTGCGCGAAATTCGCACAAAACAAAACTTTTTGCAGTGGTTCGCGTGATCCTTTTGCCCGCAGACAAAAGAATTGAATTTGGAAACCAGTGCCCTGTAAAGCTACATTTTCACCGTGCTGTGTGTTCCGTGTTTGACATCAGGTGTGGTGTACATGAAAGTATTTACTTGTATTATCGGAACGCTTACTTACTAACATGTTTTACAGTGGTAATGAGTACAGTTAACTCAGGTCGAAAAATAAATTGTTTTAAAATTCGAGCCAAAATAACAGATTACCGCATTTACGACGAAGATAAATATAGTGGGTGATACAAAGGGCACGAGTTTACCAAGTCTTGCCCATGCAGCTGTGTGAAATGTTCGTCGATGAAGTCACAACACGGGTCACTCACGCTCTTTCAGTATTAACATCCCAACATAGCGAAAGGAAAACATGACTTTTAGGGCGGGACATCCAAGTATAGTGGTGTGTGCGAGCGTGCATGGAGTAGTTATACGTACTTACGGTTAAAGTAGTTTTCATGTCCCATCACCAAACATGCTCGTCCTTTTAGATGTAGGAGCATTATAATGTATCACTCAATCCCACTATTCATTAGTAGAAGTGTTGGCAACATGTGTCTAGTTTATCACTTCAAAATTAGGAACGCTCGAGTAGTTCGCTTTGCGTGAAGTTTCCAAGGTAACAAACAAATTCGTTTTTATAGACCTCTATATACACACACACACACACACACAGTTTTCTGTAGTCGTGTTTCCGTGTTAGTTTTAGTCCTTGTATGTGTGTATTTTTATTGCTCGTGAATTTAAGTTACAGAAACAATACCAGTCAGTAAAAAAACATAATCGAAAGGCCGATCGGGTATTGCAGAATGTCTAGTTTCGAACCGTGATGAAATAACACGTTTTTAACTCAGTGCTTCACAAACCAGATATTAATAACAGAAAAACAAAACAAAAAACGAGACCCTAAGTCTGAACAACATAAAAGATAAGTGTGAATTGTGAATGTGTAATTAATAATAATATGAATAATATAGTGTAATAAAAATAACACGATAAAACTTACGGAATCTGTATTATAAACCAGAAGAGTAAACATATGTTGTATCCAATTTCTGAGTACAGGTCATTTGCTTGTTTCAGTAAATGTGTGTGTGTGTGTGTGGTTATAAATCCGAATACACAGATTTGGAATAGCTGTGAACATCACTGTATCATATCTTGTTCAGGGGGTAGCAAACCGGTTTTTTAAATCCATACGTTTTCAAGGAGCCTGACTGTATAGTGCACTGTGTTAGGGTACAGTTTAGAAGGAATAAACACCCTGATTTTGTCCTTGAACACGTGCGTGTACACGCCTCATAGAACTGACCCTCAAACTGAGATAGGACAAGTACAATCGATACGGTGTAAAATATACAGGTCAATTCATGTGTGCTTTATATTGGTGTACGAACGGTTCGTGTGACCAGGTGAACTAGTTTGAGAATAACAGTTCAGTTGTGTGATAAAAATTACATATATTATTTTCTTACTTGGCGCTGTTAATTAAGTGATGCGAGTATGGCTCTGTTTATATATATATCTTTCTGTGATAACCTGTTTACATAAGAAAATACATCCATTGAGATTTTGTGCTAGTTTTAATGTTATATTTAAACATAAATGCTGTGTCACAAAATGACCAAACTGTGAAAGTTCGTAAGTGCAGTTGAAACACCGTTAAGTGAATGAAAGCTTTGTGTGAAATACACGTTGTTTTAGAATTTCACATGAAGATCCTATCAGCAAGGAAATCCTAGATTTGAAGAATCTGTGTCATAATATGAATATGTAACGAGTTACGCTTCATAAGTAGTTGTATGTAGTTGCCACCTGTAGTAAGATTCAAACACCGCGTTTTAGATTAGGCCTCAGCACGAGTATGTTTGAAAGTCGTCACGGAAACTGTGAATTCGTGAAATCTCAAAATGGCCACAAAACAAACCTGATTTTTCTTTCTTTTTTTTTTTACATTCATTCCATGTCACGCACCAATCCCAGTAGAAGTCGGTGATAATGTGTGAAAACAGTGGACATTTGTAGCTGGACAAAACATTTTCAGTATTGTAAATTATCACCTCTCTACCTTAGGTGCCACTTCTGTTAGCCTTTTTACTCAATGACCTCTGCCCTGATATTTAGTAAATATTACTGTCGTGCCCTCAGTGAAACTCGATTGTATTTAAGTTCGCGCAGCAAGCTTTACTAATAGAGTAATCATTACTATAGAGATGTGGTATACTGTGAGTTTTTGTATGGACCACCTACAAAGAAGTGTCGTGTGAAAAACATTCCATTTTAGTATACATAATTCCAACATTTTCATAAATTTTGTAATTTATAGTTATTAACCGAAGGGGGAAGATTGATTGTTACTGCTGGCGGGTAGTGTTTCTTGCTTTTTATAATTACTTTTTCTTGCATGGCCATGCGCGAGTAGAAAAACTTGTTCTTCTCAGCGGGAACTGTTGAAGAAAGAATACGGGACATCCTGGGGGAAACATCTCCACCCTGAGAATTTTATAGAAATGTCCCCTTCATAGCACCAAGTAGAAATCTGTGTAACTGATGGCATGCCCGTGGTTGTTTTGGTTTTGTAATTAATAACAGTATACATTGGCGAACAAAAGGTTGTAGGACATGCAGATGTACGAGAGAGTTCATGATACTGCCTTAGGCTATTGCAACTATCTCTGTTTGTATTCCTTTTATTTCCAGCACATCATTAAATTATAAAAACACAAGTACCTGGTATGCAATGAAATACCAAAGTGTACCGCAGTTCCACGCATCAGTTTTTAACGTCTTTCGATGCTGACAGGTATTTAAAACACAAATCGAAACAGTTCAAACTGCAGCCAAGAAAAGCCAAATTAAAAATGCCTTTTAACACGAGCGTTTTGAAAGTTTGGACCTAATGTTGTGAATAATATTCAACTGGACCAAAATTGGAGTCGTTGGTGGAATATAAGAGAAAATAAAATGTTGTTTCTATATCTGATATCGGTTAAGCGATGAACAAGGACATCCTTGATAAATGTTGGAGTACATTGTAAAAGTGTTCATTTATCTGAAGTTTAAACAATTTTGTAGTGTCTATTTATAATGAATTGTGATATAATATAAAAAACAAATGATTTTTTTCTCCAAATTTCTATACGTTATTAATTAGGATGGTTAACCATCGCTGTCTAATAGGTAAAAGTTTTTATACAAATACGAAATTGTTCTACTAGATTTGAAAATAACTTGTGTATTCACCATTAATAATATTTTGATACACTGAACTTTAGTAAAAATGTTGAAATTCGTTTATTACATTATAGCTGTTTTAATTATCTTTTTTGTGTTGTATTATATTTTTCTAAAGATACAA
Organism: Carcinoscorpius rotundicauda; assembly: GCA_011833715.1. Lineage (NCBI taxonomy): Eukaryota > Metazoa > Arthropoda > Merostomata > Xiphosura > Limulidae > Carcinoscorpius > Carcinoscorpius rotundicauda. Next base: position 44,595,769 of record CM022406.1, on the reverse strand, counting down.
TACTATATTGAAATAGAATATGAACATTCTTAAAACATTTTGGAAGAATGGAAGAAAAATATTTGTCTTCATTGATAATTAAATTGCTTGTAAACTAAATTACAGTTCAACAGATATTAATGTTTATATACACGAACCTGACTCAAATTAACCATAATTTTTAAAATAAACGAAAACATCTGAGCTGTGTACTTTTTAGGCTTAATATTTCATTATGTATGCTCTGCAGAATTTTCACCTAGTAACTGATTAATTGTAATAGACCTTATTGTTTGAAGTACTGCCATTACGGTAGTTATAGGGTTAGCAAGTAGTATTTTAAATTGTTACGAAAATGAAAAAACAAACAATTATACACATTCTATCACCTTGTAAGTTTTAACTTAAGTTTGACAAACATCCAAATATCACCTTGCTGAAGTTTAAAAGTTCATCTAGCTTGAACTGTCTTAGTTAGTATGCTCGTCTCGCAATCCGAGATTGTCTCTGGATTTACAACATTAAAATCAAAGGGTCGATTCCCCTCGGTGGGCTGAGCAGATAGCCCGATGTGACTTTGCTATAAGAAAAATAAACACACACACACACGCAATCCGAGGGTCGCAGGTTCCGTCATCCTTGTCCCATCAAATATGCTCACCCTTTCAGCCGTAAGGGCGTTATAAAATTAGTAAATTCCCATATTCGCTGATGAAAGAGTAGCCCAGTAGTTGGCGGTGGATAAGGATGATTTTAGTCTGTCACTGCTACGTTAGGAACTAGCGAAGATAGCCCTTGGGTAGCTTTGCGCGAAATTCCTAACAAATGATCTCTAAACTTTATATTAAATCTGAGTTTGTAGCCATATTTCACTGTTGGTTACACAACAACTACGTTTGTTGAAGACAGCTTATCACACGTAGGAGTCTCTACGAAATGCTATCTTTCTGTGATTTTTTACACAAAATTTAACTTATTATTCATTATCGCAAGCTCGTATTTAATTAAAGAATCGAATGTTTCTAAATGTATTGTAGTTCGTAATAAAATTATCTTTATTGATCAATTTTATTTAAAGTGTTGTTTCCAGATTGTAGGTCTTTTTTAGTTTGTCTTGCGAAAATAATTTTTATGTGGAGAAGTAATTATTTTCAACTGTTATGCTTGTTATGTATTAGCCATCGCTTAGGCACAGGACTTTATAAACAAATCTTATAAAACCTGGAAAGTCATATTGCCGTGCCCTGAATCGGGTCGTCTCGTGTACATGTTTATATTTGCTTTAACATCTGCTTTTGGGGATTTGGTCTGGCTGGTCTCTCAGGTGCTATCTTTGTTTGTTTCGCTGATCAGTATTATGACCAACCTCACTCTTTCACTTAAAAAGAGTCAAAATGAAAGAAAGGCAATGACTCCATGCCAATTTCAATAATCTTTCACGAGAGGAGACGAAGAGGAACCACAACATCCCAGTTGGAGAGAGAATTCTTCAGATTTCTCTCTCTCTCTAAACTAAACCCCTGCCACGTTTGCGTTTGCGTGAAGTCCGAACTCGCCATGTTGGACGTTCTGAAACAGAAAAATGTGATGAATTAGGTTTCTTGTTAGGGAAAGGCGCAGATTGCCTAGTTGCTTTGCGCCATAAAGCTCCAAACCAATCTTAGGGAAAACTAGACTAGTTTCAAGAGTAATCTGACATCACTGGCAAGAGAGAACAAAAAAAGACCGTGGCATGGTATATAGAAAACAAAATGTAGAAAGTGAACATTAGAGACTTTATGGTAGTGTGTGGACTCAAATAAACGTGATGTCAAAGGTGGAAAATGTAACAAAAATAAGGTAAGGAAATTAAAATGACAAATTATAAAATAAAACGAAGGGGGAATGACGCTAGAACATTTATTAGCAAATAAGGTAAATTACAGAATGAGAAACTCGTGTGAAATACAGCTGTTAGTTTTCGTTTTTATCAACAGAAGTTTAAGATTAAGCAGCTTTTGAGCGCCATCTTGAACAATAGTTTGTCATAGTTGTGGATAAACCCCAAAGACAAAAATTTGCATTATATTTCTAATGCATAGTTACAACCGCCGAATTGTTTTTAAAACATTAACTGCATATTGAAATTAAATCTAAATACACTTTTATTAAGTATTTGTCTACCCGGATAATTTCAATGAAGTCTTCAACAATCTATGCCTGTTTCAATTATGAATACATCTTACTAAGCTCAAGCAGTTAATTGCGTGTATTAGGACAGATATCGTAATGCCATGTAGGCTTAATGATTTTGTTTCCGATAAACAAAGGGTACTTCTGATATTTGATATTTCTTCATGAAATAGTTCTTAAGTGAATCCAGGACAATTCTGCACCCAAAATTACAGAGTAGGGTATTTAAATAACTACTGCGTATATTTGGGCTTATTTCTTGAACATTTTTAAATCTCTTTAATTATATAACCTATATAAATGCGTGTGTGTAATACGGTCATTAAAATTATAATCGGTTTAAATCAAAGCAAATAACTTATAATGGCACTCAGTAAAATGAACCATTCTATTTGTATTACCAAAAAATTCAACAATATTTATTTCACAACTACGATAAAGCATAGTGGAATACAACAAGAAAAAAATTACATACATATAGTGAATTATCTGATTTTCATGAGGAAATAAATAAACGTAAAATGTGAGAACGTTAAACATTCATACTTTGTACATTGGTAAACGTGAACTTTGTGATAAAAGCCATGTTAACTACAATCTGTTTTCTCAACATTTCTCTCAAATTGTTTATTGGAGATTTAAAATTGGAGGCATGTGGAAACAGATATCTCTTGTACAATATCAAAACTTGTTAGTTGATAAACTGTGTCCTACTAATGAATAATTGGTTCATAATGAGGGTATTGGCAATACACGTCTAATAATGATTTTATTTAACCCTCAATTAATGTTAAAGATTATTAAGGTACAATTAAACTCTTGGCTAATTTTAATTTTTACAACAGTTTTAATATAATTTATTAAAAGTATTGATGTTGACGTAGAATGCACTTCAAGCTTAATTGTAATATTTTTGAATGGCTGAATTTTATAGCTATGATTTTGATGTTACTTCCAAAAGTGTGAATAACTGAAGTACTTGACGCGTGTTTTAGTGTCGTCTAACGATTTTGTTCCTGGGTTTATAAATAATATTTCGAACATTGGTCATCATGTTTCAGCTCATGTTATTAGTGTTTCAAACTGCACTGGATATTAATTATCTCATACGAAATGTAATTACAATTAAGTTAGCTTCATTATTACTTTCTCACTAATTGTGTGTTTATATATGTAAGTATAGACACACGTGCACAGTTAATGGGGTGATTAAAACTGTGACGTTTCAGCATATAGCAGGACATCTTCAATCATGTTTTGTATATATATAATGTAACGTATTATAATTTAACTTCGACAAGTCTCTAATTCGTTACGTATTACTGTTTCAAATAACCGGAAGTTTTAATTTTAATTTAGAAATTGATTAAATGTTTATATATAGCAAATTTATTATATTTGACAATAAGATTGAGACACATAATTTTCTTTTTTAACAAAAATATATTTTAATATGCAAAAAACAGCAACAAACAACACAATTCACAGTAATAGTTATTACTAATAGTTATCACAAATGATGATTCATACACAACAGTTTTACAAACGTACAGACAATACGGAGTCTTATATACGGTCTATAAATTATCATCTTATCGACGATACAGGTCCAGAGAAGCTTCAAATTACTTTTATGTTAATACACAGGTGTACTTACTTCAGTTGACGGTGATGACAGCTACCAACATTCTTGTCTGGTCTTACAGCCCTGATAGTTGACTATTCCCGGCAAAGATATTTAATGCCATCGTGGAAATAATAACACTCAAAGTAATTCACTGAAGTTCAACGGTTTGTAATATTCGAAATCTATGAACGTTCGTGGTCAAATTCTGTAGTTTTCCGATTAATCACATTTATAGCTTCCGTGACCTGTAGCACACTAACGGTAGCTGTTAAATAACGATCTTTCGTCTTTCTGCTGGCCGCTTATTATACGACTCACGTGGGTTTGTCGAAATTTCAACAATGTTTCAGCGCGTTTTCGTGAAATAAATATTATTGATTCTTACCCTCAAGGATATTCTACACATTTCGGTAACAGTCGGGTCTTGCGCAGTACATAGTCAATAGTGATATGGTCACGGGCAAAAGGAAAACTGTGTTGAAACAAACCTATAACAGTAAAACTGTTAAAGTTGTAAGGATATGACTAACAAGAGTTAATCCACAAGTGGTTGTTTATTACGCACGTGCAAAATTATATAAAATGTTGAATTGAGGTCGACAAAATCATGTACATGTATACTGTCACATCATTAGTAATCAACTCATGGTTACAAACATTACGAGGTAATATAATAAAGACCCGGCATGGCCAAGCGTGTTAAGGCGTGCGACCCGTAATCTGAGGGTCGCGGGTTTGCACCCCCGTCACGCTGAACATGCTCGCCCTTTCAGCCGTGGGGACTTTATAATGTGATGGTCAATCCCACTATTCGTTAGTAAAAGAGTAACCCAAGAGTTGGCGGTGGTTGGTGATGACTAGCTGCCTTCCCTCTAGTCTTACACTGCTAAATTAGGGACGGCTAGCACAGATAGCCCTCGAGTAGCTTTGTGCAAAATTCAGAAACAAACAAAAAGTAATATAATAAGATAGTTTAATTTCTGACTTCAGATCAGTAGGACAGGTTTATCTGTTTGATGCTCCATCTTCATTATGCTTGGTGGCCTACTTCTCTCCAGCATCTATTAATAAGTTTTCTGAGTTTATTTTTACATTATGTATTACTTTAGTATTGACATGCTAATGACGGTGATTTATAGGATTACTTCTCTGTAGTATATTACTTTGCATTTTGTTCATGCTTTGTTTAGGATTTATCAGCGGTTTGAAATCAATCAACAGTAGTTATCTGATGCTTTTACACACTAATCTGTGTAAGAGATGTTTTACTTTATAGATTGATATGTGTCTGAGAATATTCTGGTTTGATTATTATATTCTAAGTTATCTAACTTTGAGGTATATAAGGATGTTTTTTTAGTTTTTGTTCTAGGTTTTCTGACTCTAACGTGTCTGAGTATGTTGTGGTTTAATTATTATGTTTTAGGTTTTCCACTCTGATGTGTCTGAGGATGTTGTGGTTTAATTATGTATATTATTGGGTGTGACTAATTACTGCTATGTTTCTCAGGATGTGGTATGGTAAATAACACATCAACTTGTCACTGATAGAATCTTGTGTGTTGTGTGGACTTATTGAATTGTAAAGCCTGAGAATCTTCCAAACAGGATACATCTCCAGTTGTGTTATTGTAGATGAAATACAATCATTAGAACAAAATGTAATAAAAATACAGAATTAAAAAATGTGAATACTGTATACTTTATTTGTTTTTTTTTTCTTCTGTGTATAGAGAAATAAAACTTTCATGTCAACTTTGTGTATCATGCTGAAATTGTGGAATATACAGGGTGTCCCAGAAGTCGCGCACCATATAAATTTTTATGTTAATACATATGAATATCAATTTTATTGATAATAATCATAACAGATGCTCAAACTGTTCACCCTCTGCTTTGATACATTCATCAATTCTCTTTATAAAACTGTCTTTTACTTTGTTGAGGGTTGCAGTGCTAATCCTTTGACATTATTATATGTACGTATGGTGCGCGACTTCTGGGACACCCTGTATATATGTGTATCTGTGTATCTTTATGTTTGGAAAAATTAGCATGATAAGTAAAACCAGAGTTGTGTTTTAGGTAAGTGTAGTGAATTTTATATTTGTAATAGAAATATTAGTTAAAAATAGTTAACATGTTTTTTATGCTGTATAAAACACGAGAGAGTACAGTGAGAAAGGCAGGGTCCTCCTCACTATTTTAAAGTAATAATACAATATTAATTAAATTTTATTACTTTTTTCTTTTTGCAGATAAGACCAGTTCACTAAATTTTAAATCCATCACTTCTACTCCCTGTATTCGTCGGACTGCCTCACTGGACACCATTTACTTGGCAGGACAATGGCCACGTGATTGCCATTATCACAGCTACTATGTACGACACGTGATGGACAGAGCCACCCAGGTACATAACAACATAATTATTAAGCACATTAGATAACAGCAAATTCAAATGCATTCTTGATAAGAATGTAAACTGTTTAAGTTTTCTCAGCTGAAAAAGCTGTCAGTACATAAAATGTCACTGGCCTCTAGAGGTCAGGTTATGGTCAACACTTGCTGGTATAATCCAGAATGTGGCTTTATGCTGTTTTTATGTTTCATTTTGGAGTTATAAACTGTTTTAAAGAATTCTCTCAAACTCATTATGTTATAATTAAAAGGAGATAAAAAAAGAATGATATATTGGATTTTGGTTCTTTATTTCTATTGGTAGTTGGACCAGCAGATGCTATATAATAATTCATCTGTTCTGTACATGCATGGCCTTGATGGAGGGTTGTAGACTCCAATACTTATTAACATTGTTTCTTTTTCTGTGGTTTAGTGATGTGTAAAATATTAAATATATAATTTTAATTACTAAGCATTCAAGACAGGCAGAGAAAACATAGATTCTTGTAACTGGAGTTTCTCCAAAATGATTTTCTCATCAAACTGGTGAAATTTTTTGTAACCACTACATGTATTGTTATAGTAATGTGTGTGTTTTAGGGGGAAAAATGTTTTATTGAAAGATGAATTGGAAACTAAGAACCTGTTTCTTGCTGTCTTGATTAATTCATTTTAAATATTTTGAACTTTAAGACAGAAGAGTGGGAAGAAACAGAAAAGAAGAAAGGAATGCTGAGAAAATCTCCTGGAAATGGCGGAGATCAGTTGGAGATGAAAGTAGGGTTTACAAGTTTTGTGTCAAGTGGCGATTTTAGAAAATTTCATAATGGAACTAATTATATAAATACCTTAGGTGTAGTTGCTACATGAATTAGGTTTAGTGTTTTCCATGTTTATATATTATGAGAAATTATCAAAACAAAGTTAATTTTTTCGCATTGGTTGAGAATAGTAAAACAGTTGTATCATCACGCTTTATAGAAGTTATAGCTAGATTGTTTAGAAAGGAAAACACATCGGCTTTCCTGTTTGTTTGTCTTACCTTTTGAGTTTCAAGCTTCATAATATGGTTTGGTTTTGGTAAGTCTACATGTGAAGGAAAATATCGATAATTCCAAATTAGTTTAAAGATGTCCCTAACCCTAATTTACCTTATGAATTGGTTCATAATGACTTCTCTAATGGAATACACACTGCAAATTTTCTAAGTAATATTTTCACTAGTGACAAAGTTCATCACTTTATTTGATGTGTTACAGAATCATTTGTAGTGATGAAATTGCCTCTAATTTAACCATAAGCTAAACATTACAGGTTGTTTCGGAGTATCTGTCTTAATATTTAATAACTAGTTTGGCCACATAAAACAGCCAAAATCCTAATTGTAACTTTTCTTCACCCACGTCGTTGTAATATGCTAGACTGGAGGTTCTAGTTGAAAACTTTTACATTTTGTTGTCCTTAAAATTTCAAATCAATTCTAAAAATAATCAACAAAAAACAAAACTTAGTGTTTAATATTTTGTTTGTTAAATAAATGTTCTTTGTTTATGTTATTATATTTCTGTTTCATTACTAATTTATTTTACTGACCACAGAAAAAAATGTATGTTATAATACAGTATTTGTTAGGGTTCACCAAGTTGTTAGTTTTATGCTAAATGTTTATTATACTGACTTCTAACAACTAAGCATAAGTACAGTTGAAGATAACAGTATGTATTTACCTCTATTTTTTTTCCATTTCCAGTATTTTCGCCATAAACTCCAACGGACAAATAAGAGTAGTCACGGCCAGGGAAGCCACAGCTTACTTCAGAGGCTCAGCCCTTTTCAAGGGGACCATTCTGCCATATCACTGTCTACTGCTGCAAGCAGCAATAATGGTTCTGTCTGCCTGTCTTTACCGTCCACGGCGACACTACCCCTTAATAATTCACCCTATCAGCACTTGTACACTATACCTTCATACAATGTGTCACTTGAAAGGTCTCAAACAGGACCCATTCCTATTCCCCACATTCCAAAGACCCCCATTCCCCGCATTCTTAGCAGTGTTGAAGGTTTAAATCAGGTAAGCAGAAATCTTTTATTGAAATGTCAAAGATTTCTGCTTTCTTTTGGGTTTGCTTTTCATTCATCAGTATAAATTTCAGAACTTCTTTCTTAAACTGATTCATCTCGAGGGTTTTTGAGTCTTCATAGGTTGTCCTGATACAGAATGTTCGTTACAATATATTGTATTCCTTTTGTAATCCTCATAATAATAACAACAACAACAACAATGTAAGGAAATTAGAAAGAGTAAGTTAAAATAAAATTTTCAATAGGGTTGTTATGTATATCTAATTGTGACTTTAATGAAATATATACCTTTCTGGAGTCTTATATGTCAGAATGAATATTTCCATATTGAACTAGAGTTCTTGAGGATGTTCCCCAAAGTTAATTTCTTCAAAATGTATAAAGTACATTGTTAAAATTATACTATATGTGCCATATTATTCCAGGAAATAGAAAGACTTGTTCTCAAAGGAGTCTCGGGAAATGATGCTGTAGATATAGAGATTGAAAGGGTAAGTGAACTTGTTTTGCTTTTACTCTGTCCATTTGATGTAGAAAAGTCTCATGTTGATAGATCAGAGTTTGCTCTAGAACACAGGTAGAATTTTATCGAACCAGTCACCAGATTTATTTTTTTCCCTGTATTTATTGAAGAGATTATTATCTGAAGTACCACACGATGTCTCTAACTAGAACATTACCCTGCAGGCACTTAGGGTATTATTCAGAATGAAAAATTCACTTCTATCAAATTTTAATAATCGTCACTTTTTTTTTTTAATCATTTACATAAGTAGATTATTTCAAGTAACCCACAGTAGTAGCTTTATGAATCAAGTTTGGAACTGCTTGTTAAAACTGGCTATTTAGTTGTAACTTTTATGTTCAACATCAGTAGTTGTATGTACACTTCTGTTAGATTTAAAAAAATAATAGAATTGCCATTATTTTAATACTGACTTGGTTCATTAATAGAAAGAATATAACTTTATAATTCTATGTTTTAAATTTGTTAACCTGGGACATCTTCTGGCCAGATTACTTTCTACACGCAGTTAATTCTTGAGCTCTGAACCCCTCATTTTGTGATGATAATAAATGGTGTTGTGAAAATACCACAGGAATGAAAATGTTGGTTTATTTATCATCAAATTATAGCACGAGTAACTAATACTATGTGTCAAAAATATTTATTAATTTGCAGGATTACATGAAATACAAGTCCAATGGAATGTTTCTATAAGTCCAGTGGGATTTTTCTAGAAAATATGTGTATTTTGTTTCTTCGTAGGAATTTGATCCTCCTCCGGATGGACACAGAGCTCCTGTTCCTGATCTCTTCAAGTCCGTCACCGTGACAACTACGCGTAACATAGACACGCAGACACCTTCTGGTAAAAAAGGAAGTTCTTCTGGTAGTGGTGCAAATAGCTATACTCAGGCACTGTCACCAACTGTGCCATTTTTAGGCCAGATGGACAGCTCTCAGCCTGCCAGCCGAGGTAAGTCACGCAGTGCCATCTCTTGGTTGGTACCTACGTGTTATGTATTTATATACCTGGTTCACAAGATTTAAATTTGTAAGAACGAAAGAAACTTGATAGGGGTAAAATTATGCTTGAACAATTACATTCATCTGTCAGTAAAAATTATAACTTTTAAAAAATAAATTGGGCTTTAATATATGTTATACAACATTATCTTTATAGTAACGTTATTTTCATTTAGTCAGTTTAAAATGTATTACTGCTTCATTCATTGGTATTTTTGTGAAACAACTTGTATTTAGCTTTGTAAAATATTGTGTAATCTACAAGTTTCAAAGATGTAGGTGTACATTTCGTGCTTGAAGGCATAGTTTATTTTAAATTTTAAAAATTTAATACTAGTTTTTTGTTTTCCTTCCTTAGTTTAGTTTTTGTGCTTTGAGTTTTGATTTATGTTTCTTTCTGCTTTGACTGTAACACATTATTTCGTTAGTTAAACATTATAAAAGACATTTCTTGGTGCACGAGCAAAGACTTGTTCCTTACTGTAAACTACTCATTGCTAAGTTCTTTCTTGTTACAGAAGGAAGTAAAAGTGCCTCACCTGATCCCGACTGGAGCACCAAACTTGGTACAAGTCCTCGTATTAATAAGTTCTTGGCGAGAGAACCTCCTGATGGATGTGAGAGGGTGAAAATTGTAGGTGAACCGAGGTTGGTAATATTCAAACTAATATCCAATTAGTTATACTCGTTAACAGCTGAATTTTTGTTTTACTCTAAAGTAGATAGTTTGCTCTTACTGGAAGTAAATATTCATATTAGAAATAAACAAACAGGCTTGGAATGTGGCCTTGTTGTTAAAATGCTTGGTTTGCAATGTGCAGATTGTGAGTTTGGACCATGTGTCACCAAATGTGCTCACTTTTTCATCTATCGTGTGTTATAATGCAATCGTAAATTCCACTTTTCATTGGCAAAATGGTAGTCTGAAAGTTTGTGGTGTTAACTGCTTTCTCTTTGGTCTGCCACTTCTATTTAAGGATGGTTACTACAAATAGGTTTGTGCAAAATTCTGCAAACAAATGAGCAAATAAACAGCTCATTGAAAGAGTAACTTGTGAAACATAGTAATATGATTTAACTCTCTTGCAATGGACTCAGTCAATTTGACATAAAAATTTATCTTCAGAGTTTTCACACAGCACCTTTTATTATGTTTTGTGTATCTCTACAATTTTTAAAAAGTTTCAGTAATCATTATGATTCACTTGTTGACAAAAAAAAACAGAATTTTTAATGAAGTATTTTTCACTAAAATATTCTTAGTGAATGTGAAGAATTAAAGAGTTGGCTGCTCTGAGTGCAAAGTGTTTTTAGTATTCAGATTAAAAATAATTTTCTTCATTTGAAAAATCTCAGATTTAATTTGCATGACTGAGGACATCCTAAATATATTTCAAATGTAAAACTTTACATTTTATATGTTATTTTCTCTAATTCTAACATGCTATGAAGTTGGGCAATTTGACAGACCTTGTAACCTCCAGAAAGATCAAAATTAATCTAAGTTACCTTTTTTTTTTTCTCCTAGAAAATCTTTAAATTGTAATATGAACATTTTTTAAACTTAAATTTTATTGTTTTATTGCCCTTTTAAGTGTGTCTAACTGAAATCCTTACCATACAAGTTCTAACTCACTTGGCAACCATGTAGCTCATATTACCCTATCAAATTATATAATGCACAGGCTATTCACATGTTAGTTGCATGTGAGTGTCATGAAAATTTTTATCGTTATTATTTATTCTGCTTTACCTCGCCTTAAAAGTTTGTAATTTTTATATTTTAGTTACTTTTGTAATAATAAATAATGAGTACACATGAAAACCTGTTTCTTTGTTTTTGCTGTAAACTATCAGTAAAACTTAACCCTACTTTTTATAATGATGATACAAGTTCACTAAATAATTTTTATTTGATTAAATAGTGCACCCAAATAACACAGAATAATAACATGTAAAACGCAGACAGTGTACCATAACTCTTGCAATTTTCCTGATTTTCTAACTATGCAGCACGAGCTGTTAAAAAAATTCAGCTGATTTCGTTCGCAAGTTTCCCACAGGAATGAAGTTTAAAGTGGAAGTAAGTGAAACAAGTTTCTGTACAGAAAACAATATGATATAGCACATTATTTTATACAACCTTGGCTTTCTGTTGGTAATAAATAATATAGTGTTAAATATCAGAGAACTGTTGGTAACTTGTGAAAGAGGAGAAGTGACAAGTGGGCAGGATAAGTGGGTCTGATGTTCTATTTATGGCTCTGTAACCAAATAACATTGAAGTCTACAAAAGTTATGCTTTGCCTGAGTAATTACAACGTTATTAATGAGCAATTAACATTAAATTTGACAACTGTACATGTGAAGTAATGTGTTCAGTTTTAAAAGAACTGTTTTTAATAAAGATTTATATAAAAATATAAAACACACAGGAAAAGAAATTGTGCTCCTGGCATGTCTGCAACTGCTCAGTTTCTAAGTCTAGAAACTATTTGCTTGTGAAGTTAAACAATAAAAGATGAAATATGTATTAAAAATACTAGAAATCTTAAGAATTATTTATCTGAAAACACACACACACACACACACACACACACACACAGATACACATACATGTATTATTTATCAGAAAAAACAAATAAAATACTGAAATTTTTGTGGGAAACTTCTGACAAACAAGGGGGTATTTTTTGAAATATTTGATAATTCCTTGTGTGAAGGACATGTTATTTTTGGAATTTATGTTGTTCGTTACGTAACTTGTGAATTTGGTGTTAACAAAATATCCGTTTTGTGACAATTATGCTTTATATATTTATGCATTTATTGGTATTTAAATACATTTTGATTAGTTCCAGTGACTAGAAACTTCTAGTAATTCTTGGTAACAAAATGAGATATGGATAATTTCTGGAGAAAGAAAAGAAATCTTTTCAGATATTGTTACCAGTTACTTGTAATTCCATATTTTTTTTACTTTGATTTTAATAGGATTTTATCGGGTTTTTTTTGCAAGTAAACAACAAATTTTTATTGAATTGTTATTTTTAACCAGAGTGTGAACAAAACTCTGTAATTTTTGTTCTCCTTTGGAAAAAAATTGCAAAAATTATAAAAATATACTCTGTGACCTCAGTGCCATACTCTTACAGATTACTTTAAATAAGTAAGATTTGTGATAAACCTACAATGGTAAGTGTCCTGAAACTCAATAGATACTGCGAGGAATCATCTCCAGTTCTACTCTTTACTACAAATCTTGACTTGACCGACCTTCTATATTCAAAACTGGTTACTGTTGGAGTAAAAGTGTTTACTTTAAATTAATCACATGTTTTTTTACTTCTAATTCAAAAATGCAATGTTGTACTTTAATTTTGGTTCTATTTGTATGGATCTAGGAACACTTCTGCTGTTACAGAGCCTCAAAAGTCTGGTCCTTACAAGCCTAGTGAGAAATTTGTGCTACTACCAAGCCAAAGTTCAGCATTCTGCCCCCTCTACAAAACCTATGTGTCTCCATCAACCTCAGACAGTGCTCTACAAAAGCTGGCGTCTTCAATGACACCTTGACTGAAGAGATATTACAGTGAACTTAAATGCTCTTATATTTCTTACTAGGGTTAGTTATTGACACCATAGCTGCTATGTGCTGTTTCTCGAGGTGTCCTCCAGTTTCATGATTCAATGTGTACATTTGGCCATGTGGTGAATCACTTTCTAATCCTTCAAGACTGACCACTTGGTACCTTATTGACTTAATTGCTGTGATCTCTGCACAACTTGGTAAATCAAGCAACCAGCTTTCCTATAAAATTGTCGTCACAATTTTGAAAGACCTCTCTCGTTATTTACTTTTGTAGTGAAGAGTGTTCTAGTTAACACAAGACCCATTATGATTCGAGTAACAATGAAAATATATACACTACAACAAAGCAAACTTTATTTTCTATAAATGTTTTTGTCTATTTGCATTACTACTGAAGTAAGCACTGGTCTCGATGATCTCAACTTGAAGTATCTTGATGTGATTTTGCATTCAGAAGTCATTGAACTGTTAATAGAGAGAAAATGTTAAATTTCTTCTTGTTACTTGAAGAAAGTGGAATTGTATCTTGTTGGATGTATATTTTGGAACATTCAGTGTTGTTTTTGAAGTATTTGTTGAAAACTAGTTAATGGTAGTAATCAAAAAGGAAAAAAAAAACAACAGACATCTGAAAAAGACAGTGCACTTAAATATTCACCAAAAACTCTGGATTTTAATGGACCTTTAAGACCATGCACATAAAAGGGGAACTACGTGTTTCAGATAGATTCGGTAGACTACATTATGCTTACTCATTTGATCATTGCTTAAAGCTTTTTTGGTGGTTTCCATACTTTTGTTATCTTGTTTTTCTAACCCTTTCTGTATTAGAGAAAAGATTTGTTACAAAAAAAAAAGTTATATTTTCTTCAATGTACATGATTATCTAGAAAAAATACATAATATATATTTAACATTTCTGGTTAAATGTATGGTTAAATATTTGGTTATGGTTCAAAATTTGTGTTTATTTTGTGTATTACTTACATAAACATTTCATATTAGGTGTTTTGGTTTTATCTGTTCTTTAAGTCCTCTCTTATCTTAACGAGTTCTCTCAATTCACATTTTTTGTAATATAAAGTATGCTTCAAATGTCTGTTATGTCTGTAATACTCTTGTGCAAATTGCTTTTAAAGAAAAATAGTTTGTAATTGTTAGAAAATGAAATGTTTCTGTTTCGGAGAGAAGTCATCTCTTGAGGAACTGCCGTCATACCCATGAAGGAGCACCTTGAAGTGATAGTGCATCTTCAGAAACATCACTAGTTAACTTATCTAAAGCTGACGATATAGGGTGGTACAAACTGTGCTTCATCCTTGTGTGTTATTCACTTCATGTTGTTATAAAACAGATGAGAATTTAAAAATTAATTACCGTATTGCTTTAGAGAAACTGTCTTTTGAACCACCCTGTACAATTAATAAGCAGAGCTGTAACTTATTATTTATGTTTATTTAGAACAGCACTACATAAAAATAAGAAGAAATAGGTCTATTTTTAATCTGTTACATTCAGTTTCGTATGCTAATAATTTTCTGTTGGTTACCTGAGGACTACATATGATAAAAGAACTGTTTCAGTGCTTCTTGACAAAAAACAAAGTCCACATCACTGTTTCTGTCATGAAATGATTTCAGTTGAAAGATATATAATTCAGTAGTTATTAATATAACCTGTAGGGATGTGTTGTTTTTTAACCTTATACACACAAACAATATTTATTTAAATGTTTGTTGTGCAATCAACTGTTATTTTATTTTGTAGTTAAACTGTTGTATTACTTAATACAGACACTGAAGTTTGTCGAAGTTTCCTGATATAATACGGTCTCTGTTGTTTTACTGTGTTCAATCTTAGGTGCAGTGTATGGAGAAAAAACATTTATTTCAGTGTAAACTAGGCTTAGAAATTCAGTGTTTGTAAAATATTTGTAATTCGATCTTTCACTGTAAGGAGTGACAGTTTTCTAAAGTGGATTCCTTTTTTTTGAATACGTGAAACTGGTTATCTTCTGAACGAACTGAGAAAGAAGATACTTAGATATTTGTACGAGCTTTCTGCTACTCTTGCAACCATGAGCTTCTTAAACATAAATATACAGTACAAACAGTAAGCAGGTACGTAAGCAATAAATGTACAAACGCTGAATACCGGTACGGATGACAAACTGTGACTGTGTGTCAATGTGAGCATGTGTTGGTGCAGCAAGTCAGTGAACAAGTAACACGGTACCTGGCAAAGTAAATGTCCAATTTAGATAAGGATGGTGAAAGATGTCTTCAAACGAGTCATAGAATGATATAGTTTTATCTTGGAGAGTTACATTTATGAACTTTTTAAGCAAAAATAAAAATATATTTTGTAGTTTAATCCTTTAGTGTATATTACTACAAGTTGTAGACTGTTTTCATGCATAGTTCACAACAAATTAACATGGTAGGAAATTAGTGTGAACTTGTCTAGAATGTCATTTCTCTTGACAATAAAATTTAGTGTATGAAGCTTAGAAGGGCAACATAGAGAGAACTTGAGTGTTTCCAGATTTTTGTAATATGTGAAGTACTAAGTGAAATAAATACGGTATACTTGAGAAAGGACAATTTTAACTTCAGAAGAAAATTAGGAACTTTATCAGTATTTGACTTGGGTCTTCATCAGGATACATGTAATGCCAAAACAGATGTAAAATTAAGTTTATTTGTGAGTAATTTTCAAAGGAAATACACTGAGTAACCAGATACAACAATCATGATAGAGCATCATCTGTATAGACTGTAACAAATGGCAAATACTGGCATTTTTTAATCTATATTATTAGACTAAAGGAAGAACAAACACTGGTAAATACGAAATAAAAGAAACCAATATACACGGATGTAGACCATGCATGTATGAGAACAGCTTAGGTAAGTGAAATTTTAATACAGCTCAGTGAGAAAATATGCTTAGAGGAACATTATGTAAGTTGAACAAGGTGTGATGTATTGGACATCAAGAGTCTGTATCATTGTCTTTTCATAAATAAGAGAATTAATACAAAATAAAATTTGAAGACTATAAATAAAGTCAATAAACTGTACAAGAAGAGCAGATACAGTATTTGTATACATTGTACAAGTTTTTTTTTTTTTTTCAAAACTAGCCATGTTCTCTGTAAGTTATTATTGTTTAAAGTGGTATACTTCTGTTTTTTATTATTTTACTGACAGGTTTTAAAAATCAAATAAAATGTGTACCTTTAAATTTTTGTGACCTTAAAATTTTGCATTTCAAGAAGTTAGGATTTTGAAGTAAGATTGTCCATGTTGTTGATATGTTTTAGACAAAACAATCAGCAAAAACTTGTATTTGAGTTTTTAGTGTTATGGATGTGTTTGTGTAAAGGGCATCCTCTGTCCCCGTGCAAGTTTGAAGGACATTCTTTGGCCCCAATGTAAATTTTGAAGGACATTCTCTGTCCCAATTTAAGTTTGAAGGACATCCTTTGTCCCTAATGTAAATTTTGAAAAGGACATCTTCTGTCCCAGTGTAAGTTTGAAGGACATCCTTTGTCCCCAATGTAAATTTTGAAGGACATCCTCTATCCCCAGTTTGAGTTTGAAGGACATCTTCTGTCCCCAGTATTAGTTTGAAAAGAAACACTGCATTCTAGATCATATACTACACTTTTCTTACAACAAAGACCACCTAACCTATATTTGAATACACCATTTTGTATTATTAGAAGGTTAAGTGAGTATCTAAATATAACATACTTGAAGGACATGCTTGGTTTCTTTGTTAGACAAATGGGTACAATACATTTCTTAATGTCTCTTGGATACAGTTTGATTGATGTGAGGAACAACTACAATTAACTTTTCTTACCATCTCTGGGATAAATGATGGCTGTAACAACTACAGTAACTTGGTATTAAGCAATTACTAGTTAGCTTGGACCAAAATCTAAGGTAATGTTTAATAGAACTGTCGGTCATTGTGATCATTGGTGTGCAGCATTCTCTGCATTTCATTTCTGATTATTTTGATCACTTCAGAGCTGCAAAGTTAAATTTAACTTCAGGTGGGTGATGTGAGAGAAAGTGAAACTGGATTGGTTTCTCACTGTTTTTGTTAAAAAATACCATTGATTAAAATGTTTGTCTTTGGTACTTATGGTACTTTGAAGAAAAATGAGTTGCCGGTTGCTGTTAGAACGTTTGATACTGAATTTGATACAAGGGTGAGATGAATTTACAGAATATAAAAACTGAGTTGATACTTTTAAGTCCATCTTCTTCACTGTAAATATCACAAGTAAATCTGTGTGAAAATGGATCAAGATGCTTTGTGGAATAGAACTGATTCTGTGCTTTTTGTTCCGGCTTGTGGAGAAAACTGACAGAAAAAACTGCAGTCTTAATACCAGTATAAGCCCTTGGATTTGTTTTTGGATGTCACTGTTCAACTTGCAACAACTGTTATATGAACATTATTTCTTGTTCAGTTGAAAGAGGAATATCCTAAAAGGGAGTAGCAGCTGAGGTTTGTATCAAATAAGACTTAGTAGGTTGTCAATACAGTTGTGTGATTTAAAGACATTATACAACTATTCTGTAAGTCACACTTTGAGGTCTTCCAAAACATCCTGTACAAATGCATGAATGATTCTTTAAAGAATCCATGAAAGTATTGTTAGTAGGTGAGGCATGTGTAGAAAGTATGGGTCCTAAAGATGTGCTTGTGGTGTTTTTAGAAAGTATGGGTCCTAAAGACGTTGTGTTTCTGGTGTGTTTTTTTGGAACATTGGAAAAGAACAGGTATTGTAAAAGACTGTTTTGAGTTTCAAGTGACTTATGAGGAGGGAAGGGATGGTCTTAAGTTCTTAAAACTTATTGAACAACTTAAGTATTTGATTCAAGCTGTAGTTTAGGGTCTTCATTCAGTTTCTAGTAACTTTCAACATCATTCGACTTATCTTCATCTGATACTTTCCAGTGACATATTGGTCTTGTTTAAGTTCCTTTAGAGCAGTAATCGTCACAGATAAGAGAATTAATTTACAGAAATGGTTAAAAAATTTGTACAGTCCAACTTAACTTGTTGAAGATTCAGTAGTCTCTAAGATTTTTGGAACTTGGGATTTAAGAGTATCAAATGGTGAACAGGGTTCACCCTGAAAAGATAATTTTTAAAGATATATCTGATATGCAAGACATGTATCTTAAAAAAATGTCGCACAAAATAGTCAGTGATTTGCTACAGAAATTAACTCATAATTATTGGAAATTAATCTTGCATGTAACTTGTTATAAAACTATTACTCTTAAATTTATTTAATGTTAATATTTAGTATGGCCACCTTTGACATCAGTAACATCTAATCTGGATTGTTAGGGTGCTTTATGCACAATCTATGAGTTGCAGGGTTGAATCTCTGTCCCACCAAATATGCTTGATTTTTCAACCATGTGGGGCATTATAAAATGGCTGTCAATCCCATTACTGGTTTGTAAAAAAGTAGCCCAAGAGTTGGTGGTGATGACCAGCTGGCTTCCCTCATGTCTTTCACTGCTAAATTAGGAATAACTAACTCAGATATTCCCTATGTGGCTTTGCAAGAAATTCAGACTTAACAGTAATAGCTTGGCACCATTGGGCTTATTTATTCTCTCTGGTGTTATTTTTTTTTAAGCTTTTGTTATTACTGTAGGAACTTTTGTCAAGTATGGAGTTCAGAAAACACTTCATTTGTTCCATGGTGGCCTGTCATAAAGCCTAGTTTTTATCTGGCGAGGAAAGAAGTTTGTTGGAAGTATGTTTGACATCATCTATTAGAAATAGGAAACGTATTTTCTTTTTGTGGGATGCAGCATGGTGGACTAATATGCTGAAATGTTTATTCTAATTCATGTTTATGTCAATTTGAAGATGGCCAACAGCTATTGTGCCCAGAACTATCACTGTTTATATATCTTAAAACCAGACAGCTCTAGTTTAGACTTGTCTTGTAAACAAACACATTGTACCACTGTTCCAGAGACATGTTCTTTTGAAAATTTAGTCCCTGCTGTATTATTTCTGTGCAGGAAGGGCCTTTTTGCTACCTTTCTACACATACGCAGAGGACTATTTTCTTGTTCATCACATGAGCAAGTTATTTTACAGTTTTTCTTCTACTTTGCCATTTTTAGATACCCAACATCTCTTTCATTGATGGTTCTTTTTACCATTTCTTGCTTTGTCTAGTGTTAAAAGATTTCCTTTTATGTAATGTGTATTTCACTGTGCTCGATAACCAACTGAGGTCTTTCTTAGTCGATAGCGTTTTCAAAAGGAAAGATCATCCTTTATGAACCTGCATGTAAATCTAACTGGTACAGAAACAAAGGCCACTACATGATGTTCTTGAGCTAGCTTGTGTTTAGATTAAACATCTTAAACAACTTTTAAGAGACCCATTAAACCTACAAGTGTGTAAATATTAAAGTCATGGAAGTAGTGAGGAAATTAGTGTTTTGTGTGTTTTCTAACGTTTTAAACTTCATAAGTATAACAGACAAAACTATTGGGATGGTCTGGTAAGTATACATAGGACTGAATATCTGTATTTGTACAGGTGTATAATAATTCTGTGTAATTACAAATTTCCATATTATACATAATGTGTGTAACTTCCTAATATAGCTAAAATGTGTCAATATTTATCACTTAACAAAACCTACTCTTGACCACTGTTTGATTGTTGTCCAATATGTGATGTTGCAAGGTTACTCAGTGTGATTCTTTATAATATCTGAAGATGAATTTAATTGTATGTCAATTGTACTCAAGTTCTGCATTAGTTGTACTGTAATAAAGACATGAGTCAAAGTTTTAGTGTATTAAAACTATATCTCTTTTTTTTGAAATTGAAAACTACAATTTATTTTATTAGAACTGAATTGTTACTAATTGGATAAATAAATTCTTGATGTTTCTGGCCTTAAGATATATCCGTTATTAACTCTACTATTATGTAATTCAAACCACAAATAAACAAGTTATTATAGTGTATCTGATAACAAATAAACTGTGAAATATAACTTCCATAAGAAAGTAATTAGTTAAATTTTGGAATGTTTTATTTCAAATACAATGAAAAAATAAGGTTCTATTGTTATATTATCAGTAGTAACATAACATTTCGATTCCTGTTTTTATCATTGTGCCAAGCATCGAGATTATTCCCTTTTCTTATACTCTGGAAGTAATCTGTGTATTTGTACAAAATGTGTATTCTCAGTTTTGTATGTTCCTTGTAGAAATGTGTATTCGAACAAAAAGTGTATTCTCAGTTTTGTATGTTCCTTGTAAAAATTAAGCAACTGCCTGAAGTGTGTTTCCTGAAATATCTCACGATAATGATTACTAAGAATGTACAAGAAGAGAAGTAAAGATACCATTTTTATCTTATGTACGTATATAACACCGTGGCTTGGTAATCTGTGTAGCACTTCCCATTGTTAACATATCTTTCAATGTTTAAAAGGATGTTTTCATCTCATCCTGCATCTGTATTGGTTATTACCCCATAAAAAATAAGTGAAACTAAATTGAAACAATATTTCGTGTTTTTGGTTAGAGGTAATGAATTCGGGACATTTTAAAATGATGGGAAAAAATTATGTTGTGTTGAGATGTGTGTGTATATATGGCTACTTTTAGGGTTAGCAGTGTAAGAACAAAACATTTAATGTATAGTAAATGCATTGTTTGTTTTACTGTTGTGCCATGGATGTGTCTGAAGTTGTTTTTTTAATGCCTTGAAATATGTAAGATATGTGATTTCACCTTTTCCATGTTGTTTTAAGCTGTGTGTATCAGATACAAAAGAGAGTTTATTTTCTCAACGTATGTGACAGTGCATCCTGAAAATAAAAGAGCTCTTTTGAAAGTTCGTGTAGTATATGTGTATATGTGTGTGGTTATTGGTGCATAATAAACTGTGTGTAAATACTTGTACAAACTTCAGTATTACTGACATGTGGATAACATCAGTCGCTGCTTCCTCTACTTGTTTGTCCTCGTGTGATGGCTGGAAACATGCCAAACTTCAAACAGTAAGGTGCTATTGTACTCTGTTATTATAACCCTAATTATAGCCTCTAAAGTGGCTTCCATATTGTTTGCTTTTTTTTTTAATCTACAGCAGAAAGTATTTGGTGCGTGAAAGTGTATTGGATGGTAAACTGTGGAGTACAATACTTTTGTTAAAAGTGTTGCTGTTTATTTACCACATGCTCATTATTTGTAGATGTTGTCTCACCAGGATTCTTAGATATTGATCAAGGGATGCAGAAAGATTTTGTTTTAAGGTTATCTTTATTCTTGGGACAATGTTAGTCTTGTAGTTCTTGCCAAGATGTCAAATGGAAATAATTATAGCCTTTTTTTTTTAATACAAAAACCTGTGTCATTGACATGTGATTTACTGAGAAAGTAATTATTTTGGTTATGTTAAGCCTAGTTTGTTTTGTAACTGAACCATAGTTAAAGCTTTGTCTCTGTCAGTCTTTCTGTTTTTTTATCATTAAGCTTTGTTGTTACCACTGTATAATTTTGTGTATATTCCTGACAAAAGACATCATTGTACACACTTGTCTTCAGATTTAAAAAACAGTGTAAATTTATAAGCTTGACCAAGAAGTAAAGTTAGCTTCAAATATTTTCTTTAATTGTGCAATAAAAGTTCGATATATTTTTTTGTGCTTTCACAGTTATCTTAAATAAATGGTACAACTGTAAAGTAGGTTGTGTAATATAGTTCTGTTCACTTAATTGTATATCAATAATATTAAAGAGGTTTTAGTAGAATATAATGTTTTATATTTTTTATTTTATGGTACTAGGTAATGCCTTATGTATTTGGCTGGGTATGGGTTGTGTTGGTTAATATGTTGGAATACTGTTTCATTGGTTAAATATTTGAACCACAGAATACACACTGCACTTTCAGTATACAAGAGTCAGAATGTTGGTTTTGGCACTTGGTTTAGAAAATTGTGTTGGTAGCAAATGCTTTTGATTGGTTGTCCAACTTCTGGTTAACAATTCAAAACTTGGAGTGGCTGTACCGAAAACTTTAACGGTCTCTAACCCAGACATTTAGCCAATATACTGTTCAAGTTACAAAAACCATATACAACTTTGTACACAAGTTTTAAAATCACTTAACTGTAGGAACTGTACATCCTGTTTGGTAACTGCTCTGAAAATAAAAGTATTATAGATCAACTAATCGGTGACTATAGATGTATATACATGTGAGGTAGGTGACTATAGATGTATATACATGTGAGGTAGGTGACTAGATGTATATACATGTGAGGTAGGTGACTATAGATATATACATGTGAGGTAGGTGACTATAGATATATATACATGTGAGGTACAAAGATTTTCAAGTGTTCTAACTTCTACATTTATATTTTTTTATTTCACAAGTTTGAAACATTAAAAACAACTTTATAATAAATAAGTAGAATGTTATTTTTATTTTAGAATCTTTTTTTTATTATTATTATTCAAAAATTAAACTGTGTAGGTTTCTAAACTTGCAGTTGAACTTTATAAATCAAGCTGAAATTATGGAATTTTATGGCCTTAATAATAATGTTTCATAACCTCTTATTGGCCAAGTTAATTGTACCTAATAAGAATTAGCATTCTTATTTCTGGTCCTGTTAACATTTATTATGAGTAATAATTTAGATTAACAAATATAGTTCTTTTTACAGCTTGGACTTTTGGTTTAGATGGCTCTTTAACTATTTTTAAATGTTTTTTTTTCCATCATAATGAAAATTTAAGATAAAGAAAACATAATGGGATATTTGTATATGTGCCAATTGACATACAGAAGGAAATGGATTACTTCTTCCAGAAAGAAAAAAAAAATTTCCATATGAGTATACCAGTTTTGTAATAACAGGTTAAAGGTTGTCTTACTGCTTTAACTCCCTGGTAACTCAGCATTAAGTTTGAGAACTAAAGAAAAAAAACCCATCTTGTTACCAGCAGCAGTGGGCAGAGCAAAGATAGTTGCCACTGATGTCGTCATATTGTTTTTGATGTTTTTCTTTTTGTGATCTTTTTACTGTAAACTTAATGTTAAATCTTGTTAGCCCGTGTGGTTATTAAGATTTTTATGCCTGTGTCTCATTGTTTACCTAAGTGATGATTTCTTGATCAAGTCTTCAAACACGTTACCTGCTGTTTCCTGTATTCCTGTGTTATTCGAACTTTTGTGCAGTGTTAATTTTCTAACAGGAACAGAACATTCTACAGATGTAAATTTCACGTGAGCCTTTTTTGTGACCACATAAAACTTGTTTTGGTCATCTCAAAACAATGTATGGTGTGTTTTCTGTTTTCAATACCACAGCTTACTTGTTTTTGAATCTAGCAGTAATATGTTCATTGATTTTGTTGTTGGTTTTTCTGTCGTATATGAAATATTGAAACAAATGAAATTTAAAAACAGAAACAAATGCTAAAGTGGCTGCCAGTTACCATACGCCTTGGTACCTTATCATTGTTTACACTTGTTAGATTTAATAAAACTTTAGTTATTAGCTTAACCAATAAGTAAAGTTAACTTTTAAATGTTTTCTTTAATCGTGATATAAGGGTTGATATAATTTTCTCATGCTTTTAGGGTTAGCATTAATATCATGAAGGATGTATCAATTACAAAAGTTGAAAAAAATTATTCGAACAAAAACCAGTCGCAAACAAAACTGTGAGACTAGGCCTGTTTTTCTGTTGTGGTTGTGTTGGACTGATCAGAAAATAAGGAAGTGAAACATTTCTCTCCCCCATCTACAACTTAAGTTAAAATTAAACAGTGTTTTACATTGTAAGATATAAATCTTTGGCTAAGATTAAAACAAAGTTATAATAAAAGTAAAATCTCACAAACATTTAAGAAAACCTAAGTGAATATCCTTACTAATTTTTCCATGCATTTAACTTGTATATTTAACGTCAAAAGTAAAATTACAGCATATCTTAAATTTGATTTAAAAATCTGATTTTAATACATACAATGCAATATAGTAAGCCACGTATACATCTCACTTCAGGCCACTTGGGTTCAAGAGCTGGAATGGGAAACCATGAAATATTATCTAATTCAATTACAGAAAAGACAGCATTCTATTCCTGGAAATCACATGCAAACTTCCTTGCAAGAAACTTAATTAACTGTCAATTAGAGGGTGAGGCCCCGCAAAGAAATAATAAGTAGAGTTGAGATGTGTTTACTTGGACAACCTTCTAGGATCACATTTAATGGGACAAAAATATAGAAATTTCAGAAACAAATTACATATTAAGTAAGGAAAATAATAAAAAAGGTATATTATTGTTTGTTTATTTTGAATTTCGCGCAAAGCTACTCGAGGGCTATGTGCGCTAGCCGTCCTTAATTTAGCAGTGTAAAACTAGAGGGAATGCAGCTAGTCATCACCACCCACTGCCAACTCTTGTGCTACTCTTTTATTAACGAATAGTGGGATTGACCGTTACATTATAATGCCCCCACGGCTGAAAGGGCGACCATGTTTGGGGCAAAGGGGATTCGAACCTGCGACTCTGGGATTACGAGTCGCACGCCTTAACCCGCCTAGCCATGTCCTGCATTATTGTAGCACAGAAGTATTCCAAGGTTTGAAGTGGTAGAAACAAATAGTTATCTAATCTATACAGTAACTTTTGACAGTACTTGGAAAGACATCTGTAGTGATTTATATGTTAAAGATGTGAAAAATAAAGTTCAGTTGAATAATTTTACCACTTTGTTAGCTATCTAGTGATGAAATACATTTATAATAAAAATGTGAAGTGGAATGAATTTAATAAATAAAGGTTAAATGAGAGGATAAAGGAAATAAACTCATGTAACTGTCGTGATGCAATGTAACCTCGTAGGAGAGGGAAATGTGCCTGGTCTGTATACAGCACCTCTGAACAACTTGAAATAATCATAATTTTACAAACAAGTTGATCAATTGTTAAAACATGTCTTGTGTTTATTGCAGTAGCTCAGATCGTAATCATTTTGTTCTTTTAGTTACACTGATTGAACATCTAAAATGTTGAATTTATTCATATCTGAATTTTTCTGACGAAATCGACGTGTTACAATTTCTATCCCATGGTTTGGATGGCCGGCATGGCCAAGCGCGTTAAGGCGTGCGACTCATAATCTGAGGGTCGCGCCAAACATGTTCACCCTCCCAGTCGTGGGGGCGTAATAATGTGACGTTCAATCCCACTATTCGTTGGTTAAAGAGTAGCCCAAGAGTTGGCGGTGGGTGATGATGACTAGCTGTCTTCCCTCTAGTCTTACACTGGTAAATTAGGGACGGCTAGCACAGATAGCCCTCGAGTAGCTTTGTGCGAAATTCTAAAACAAACAAACAAACAAACTCATGGTGTGGTATAACCACGTGAATCTGGATTTGAGCTCTACCTGGTAAGTCCACTTTTCGGAAGAACTTAACAAGACACGGTACTTTAGAACAGTATTGGATGGGTGTTAACTAAGCATCAATACGTCATGAATCCAATCTACATTATAAGTTAAAACAATAATTTAGTTGTGTGCAACCTTGCATTTATGTAGCGTGACTGTGATACCACATACCTTGGTCATTCTTATTCCGCATTGCCTCTGTAACCAGTGGAGGACATTACCCTCGACATCTTGAAGCACGAGGACACATTTAACTTTAAGAATAACAAAGGTAGCTTGAAAAAAAGATTAACTTAACACGTGGTAAAGAAAAAGCCATTATGTAAAAACCTGCAGGTATTCAGGAGAAAAAATAAATTCAAAGTATCAATATTAAAGAAAATGATATATTATTCTGTCACGTATAATGTATTTCAACAAAGAATTATTGCCAGGAAAAATAACTTGTGTATCTTTATTAAAAGAAGCCAAATTTTATTTTTTATTTGATTATGGAAAATAAAATCAGGAATTGTGTGTCGTAATTGGCGGTGTTACCCACCAATATGTTTCAAGTTTTTTTTGTTTTTTTAATTTTGCGCAAAGCTACATGAGGGCTATCTGCGTTAGCCGTCCCTAATTTAGGGGTGTAGGACTAGAGGGAAGGCAGTTAATTATCGCCTGCCACCGCCCACTCTTGGGCTACTCTTTTCCCAACGAACAGTGAGATTGACCGCCACATTATAACGTCTCCACTGGTGAAATGACAAGCGTGTTTGGTGCAACCGGGATTCGATGCCGCGACACTCAGATTACCAGTCGAACGCTTTAACCCAACTGTCAAGGCCGGGCCTGTACGTTTCACCCTCCAATAAACTTCTACGCTTCCGCTGGAGTGTATGTTTGTGTGTAGCTCTTTGTATTTGAATTAATTATAAAGTAAAACTTTTTGCAGAAGTACTGCACATAATCTCCCTTTTTTTTTAGTTATGTTTGTTTCTAAAGTAGGATGATGTTCTAAAAACCATTTCATCAACTCCTCAAAATATTTAAAACACTCATGAGAAATTCTTCTAAGTTTAATATATAAAGTACTTAAAGAGTTACAAAGTTTCGAGTTGTTGTTCTGTCACATCAGTTATCACAGGGTGATTTTTTTAAAAATAATTTATACTATAATAATTTGTTTTGGTTTTTATTAAACATTTTAGGTTAATGTATTGGGTGTTTATTTGATAATAATTACTTAAAGACTAATTGTGATCTACAAAACTTTTGCGATAATTTTCAAAACCTTCACCTGAATTTTCCTCATTCTATCATTTTAACGTTTAGAATTTGTGATAGGCTTTCTTACCAACATAGTGTATTAGCTCAATACATCCTGATCAATTTTTTTAAAAAACGTTATGTAGTCTGACAAACTTACGTAGGCATAATTTTATTGTCTGCGTGCACTATTATTAAGTTGTTGTTGTTGTTTTTGAATTAAGCACAAAGCTACACAAGGAGCTATCTGTGCTTTGCCCACCACGGGTATCGAAACCCGGATTTTAGCGTGCAAGTCCGCAGACATACCGCTGAGCCACTGGGGGGCCTTTTATTAAGTAAAGTATCGTAGTAATGCTTTTATAGTACAGAGAGTGTGAAACTGTTTCATAAATCAAACAAAAACTCTCAAAAAATGAAGAATGAAACCTACTAAAGAAAAAGTATCTGAAAGGTGTTTTTAGCAGTCTATGAAACGATCCGAAGCTAAATTACCGCAAAGTAAAGTAAAGGTAATTTTTAATAATGGCAAACTCAGCTAATTATGTGGCAATATCTGAATGCGTGTTTACAGATTTATCAACGTACGTTTCGAACAAATATGTGTGCATGTTATACACTTTAAAAGTTTGAGAGAGGCCATAAAAATTGTATTTAGTTTAATGTTAATTTTTAGGTAATTACAAGTGGGTTAAATATTGTTTATGTGAAATAATGTGCAAATAAAAATACTAAAATTGAAATCGATGCCAGACGTAAAGTTTGAGAAAGTCAATAATAATAATAAAAACAAAAATAGATAAAACCGATCTGGACTCCTCTGACAAAGGCCTTTCTAACGATTCAAAATTTTTAGCGTTTTATTGAGAAACTTGCAAGAAACGTTCCGGACAGATAAATGCAAAAGGATTATACATTTAGCTGCCCTCGATATTTTAGACTAAATGTAATTCGTTTAAACTGCAATCTATAACGGAACTATAAAACATTATACAGGGTGTTCGGAAAGTCACTGTGCACTTATATATTTATTAACAGACAAAACTTCACAGTGACTTTCCGAACACCCTGTAGAATTATTCATGTGAAAAAATAACGTTGGTGCTCTTCTTTCCCATCTTTTATTAAAACGCTAAGATAATGAGGTGATTTATTTGTTGGTTTTGAAATCTAAAAAACGCTAATGGAGATAATTTTGTACCACCCCTGGTTTTGAATTACTTACAATGATGAAAGCAGCCAGTCAGCTGCACTTCACGCTAAAAAGTTGACTGTCGCTGTTATAATGAACCTTCAGCTTACGATGGATCAATGGTATCTGAGTATTTTGCCCTGGAGGGTCAGGTTCACTTTGACCTCCTCCTCCTTCCTGAACTTATTTTCCCTAACTGTTTGTATGTTAGGTCCTTTTCAGGGCAATGTCCATTTATAGTCTATTATTCACAGTAGGTCAAGTTAGCTGGTGGCAATTTATTTATTTTATTTTATTATTATTATTTTTTTTTTTAAATACATAAATATGTAAACTATAAATATAAGATTTAAAGTTTATATACATACATATTTTATTTTAATTTATTTTTCTTTATATTTAAAATATATGTTAATTGGGGAGAGGTATTTAGGATTTTCGTCATCATGTATGAGGTACCTGTCTAGTTCGCATAATAAATCATTTTTCATCCAATTTTTGTTAAAATACCTAATTGTAATATTTAGGAGTCTATCTGATATGGTTGGTATGTTCGAGTAATTGTGCATGAATTTAGATGATGTTGATCTCGGGACTCTGTATGCTGTTGTGAGAAGTGTGTTTTGTATTGTTTGTAGTTTAGTTTTGATTGTTTTATTACTTACAGTTACCCATGCTGGAGCTGCATAGTCTATTACTGGTCTAATATATGTTTTGTATATTTTCAAAATTTTATCTGTAGATGCTCCACTGTGTTTACCAGTTAGACTCCTTACATAGTTGGGTCTTCGCCAAATTTTATTTTTAATTTCGTTGACATGATTGATCCAAGTTAATTTTGAATCATAAGTCAGACCTAAAAATTTTGCTGATTGGGCAATCTGGAGTAGAGTGCCATTCATATATATTTCTGGCTGTTGTTTTCTGTGTTTTGTCGATTTCGTAAAGACTACGAGCTGAGTTTTTGCTGTGTTTATTTTAATCCTTCAGCTTAACGTGAGGATGCTGTTTGTTTTTTAATTTCGCGCCAAAGCTACACGAGGGCTATCTGCGCTAGCCGTCCCTAATTTAGCAGTGTAAGACCAGAGGAAAGGCAGCTATTCATCACCACCCACCGCCAATTCTTGGGCTACTCTTTATCAACGAATAGTGGATCTGATCGTCACATTACAATGTCTCCATGGATTACGACTTGAACGCCTTAACTCATTTGGTCATGCCAGGCCTTAGTTTATTGTGGAGATTTTCGTATAACGACAAATAAAGAAATATATTCAATTTTTAAGTATAATTTACTTTGAGTATTTCTCTTCACACTTGCCCCCCAGTGGCTCAGCGGTATGTCTGCGGACTTACACGCTAAAATCCGGGTTTCGATACCCGTGGTGGGCAGAGCACAGGTAGCCCATTGTGTAGCTTTGTGCTTAATTCAAAACAACAACAACTCTTCACACTTATCTTTAAGCCACAACTGTTGAGAAAGATTTAATAAAGGTTCCTTTCTCTTCCTTCAAAGCACACTAAAATATTTGCTTGTGTTTAATTGTTTAACATTGGTTTGTGTTGAATCGACAAAAAATACCAATTTTTACTGCGTGATGATCAGTTATTTTTATTGATTCAGACGCAGTTAAAATTGAGCTATCGTAAGAATCTTCACTCCCTGATATCTATGTATATATTACACGCCGAATGTCTTCTTTTTACTGGTTCTACCTCTTTGCTCCAAGGGAAATCAGTAAATCTCAGAATACTGCAATGGTATTACAGAGATTCGAAAAGTTATCCAGTTTCAATGACGGTTGGCCTTCACTCAGTAGCAGTTGGAAAGTGCTTAAGATATATGTGTGTATTTTCTTATAGCAAAGCCACATCAAGCTATCTGCTGAGTTTACCGAGGGGAATCGAACCCTCTGCTTTTAGTGTTGTAAATCCGTAGACTTACCGCTGTACCAGCGGGGAACTAAGATATATGAGACTTTACAGTCATTTTAGATTCAGAAAGTTGTTAAACAAATCGATTAAGAGCGTTAGAAGATTAACACGGAAAGTGGTTAATAGTTATAAAGAACTTAATAATTTTAACTATACATGATAAAGTTTCCTGTATGGAAAAGATATATTCGTGGACTAGTGGTAAAAATCACGTAAGATTTTATTAGGTTAGTGTCGGAATATAGTGGATAAAATATATTTATTTCATATTTTTTGAGAAACGTTTTTCTGTGAAAAGGATGAATGACTAAATAAGTTAATGTGTAAAAATTAATTGAACAATGTCATGAAAACAACGTCTGGAAATTGTATATTTTATGGAGTAATTGTTGACGAGGACAATATATCACATAAATGAAGTAACTAGTAATTGTTTACTTCGATTTCCTATTCAAATTGAGCTGTAGCCTATCCTTAAAGCGTTAAGTAATTTCTGACCTACGTAATTTTCGCTTCTTCATAATAACGAATTGGTTTTACAATGTTGCATATTACCCTTTTAAAACATTTTGCTCCAGACAGGGGGCAGCAGCGAGTGATTATAATGACCTTCTATTTCAGTGCAAAAGTCGTGTGTCGGAAAATTGTGGTTGTATTTTGTTTCTCTGTTTGCGTAGGTAAACAAATAGTAAAACACGTTAAGACATAAATTGATTTATTTGAAAATGTTTCGTGCAGTTTATCACCTGAAGAACATTAATGCACATGGAATTTTTAAAGTGAGAGTCTTTTAAATTTCAGTGTCGGTTTTTGTGCATAACAATATTTATATCACAATTTACGTTTTAGCACGACAACTTGTAATATTAACACTTAGTAAGCGAATTTTGGTACTGCTTTACCATCAAATGGTGAAAAACTATGTGAACCCACCCTCGTATTTGTAGTTTGTCTATACTTTATTCTTTGGAAAGGAGACAGCATTTGATTTTTCACTTATCGTGTTTCTCATTTGAAGTAATGCAATCTAGTGATTTCCTGTTGAAGAATTGATAATTGATTAAATTATCTGATTTGACTGTATCCATTTACAGTAATGAATACTACAAAAATGCCTTAAATGTGTCCACAGCGATTTCGTGTTAATCGTGATGTTGCTGGTATAACACTAGTTGACTTATTTGAAGATACACTTGTTTATCACATTTCTCATTATACATCTTTTGTTTTAATCAGAGAAGTTCTTTGTTTATAATTCCTTAATATTTTTACATTAGACATCTGGATGATAGCATAGAATGAGATTTGGAAAGGATGGATAAGTGGAATATAGTGATTGGATGTTCACTGTATAGTTAGCTTCTCAGCTAATCTGCCATTGAGAAGTTTGCTTATGTCAAAAGTTTGTTTTTTGATGGTTTTTTTTGTGTACTGCTAATTCAAAATTTGAACATATTATTTCCCAAACAATCAGTCTTACACTTTGAAAGAATCTTGTTCCACTTGAGCAGAAGAGAGGTTGGAAGTTGTGTCAAGGGGATGCATGTTAAAGTAGGATTTCTTACACATGGTTACATCGAGAAATGATTGTATTTTTGTGTTAACCTGTGTTTTTAACATTTTATGTTATAGACATTTAAAATATTTTATAGCTAATATTTTGATAACAATGTTTATTTGCATCTTTCTGTTGATTATTCTAAATCTTATGACCATTCCTTTCTAAAACCACTTCTTTTATTTAAGTTTTTATGGCCAAAAATTTGCATCATTTTTATGTAATGTTTTTTTGTAGTACTGGATATTGGAGATATGTACAAATATTTTTCATATAATATAGAATTAACTTCCTTACATCTGTATCTGGACTCATCCAAATTATATTCATTTTATAACTGAAGTAAAATAGACATGTCACTGTCTTGAATTTCCAGGAGGTGAGAGTTTAATGTAGTGAAAACACATTAATATACTTTGGTTAATCCAGTCAGAGGATTAACACAATGGAAGCTTTAGTTAGGAGAAGTGTGCTTGATTTAAATATTACTGAACTTAATGGCAAACATTTTGGAGCTTAGAGTGAGATGTGTCTTTGTAATATTTAAATATATTTCACTTTATGTACTCTAGTTTAAAGCATTAGTTGCTCTGAATGTACAGTAGGCAGTAAGAATTATATTTGCCTTTTTCTTACAAAATTAACTTTTAAATGTTTTTTTTATGAACAATTAATTAACACCATATTACTAGTAATAAATGAAAAAAAATTCTCAATTTTTTGCTTGTCCGAGTGTAAATTGTGACTGAATGTGGTAATATGTTGCACTTATATTTTATCAGAGATTTGGAAATGTTTGAAAACATGTTAGTGGAAAGGGAACAATGAATTTATCAGAATTGCACATGCCTGTTAAATAAAACAACTTGCAACATTTTACTGACATTAATTTTTGAATGTGTGGAAATGTAAGGTTTAATAAAAAAAATGCATGAGATTATATTTCATTTCATTGTTCTTAAGTCTAGGACTATACAAAAAATACAAGTAGTTGGTTCCTGGTAATTAAATATACTCCTAGAAATAGGATGGTAAGTATATTTTAATGATTGTTTGAGGGATTGCTGAAGAATTGTTGTGAGAGCATCTTGGTTCATTTTGACGAAACCAAAGTCCATCCTTTGTAACATTAAGTAGAAAATGTGAATAAAACAATGTTGAATACTAATGACTTACAGAGGGACCTTTTTTCGAATAGATTTCTAAGAATAACTTTTGTTTTTCAGTAGTGGCATACATGGAGAAATGATTCAATAGATAACATTTTAATATGCTGCAAATCTGCCTCATCAAACTGTGAGCCCCTTAACATATGAGAAGCATTTCTTTCTGAGACAGGTTGACATTGAAGTAATGTCAATGAATGACTGACATGACACACGAACATCTTTCTTTTCTTTTTTTTTCACATTAGTTGCTAAACTGGGAATGTTATGTGGTTGAATACTACCATGTTAATTTTCTAATGGTTCACTGACCAAAACACTTTTTCATGAGCAGCTTATGAAATATGAATGGCTTCTTAGATCTTGTTAAATTGTAGAACTCGTTAGGCTTTGTTTTCCATTCATGTGGACTGTTAGCCACATGTGTTGTTTGTTAGTTAGTTTGTTTTTCCAAACACATGCATACACAATTATAATGTAAAACATGTTTCGGACACAATGTAGAACCAATCTTGTACAATTGTCACTTAACTAACCATCTTGTAACTGCAGTTTTGTTTTATTATGTGCACATTAATAATAGATAGATAAACAATGATTTATAAACATAAATAATTTTATTTAAGGTGGGTAATGTTGCATATTTTGACAAAACATTGGTTTGTTTTCTTCAGGTATGATGAATACTTAGCAATACAAGATTTATATATGTTACAAAACAAGGATTAAATGTTATGGAAATGATGTCAGTAGGTAACAGGATATATGTAAAGGTTAGGTGCATACATGGTGAAAAGACTTTGCAACATATGGCTGATTTTGTGGAGACCATTGGTTAAGTGATTGTTTTATTTCTGTAATTTCTAATTGGTCTCTCTCTATCTCTTTAAGTTTTAGGCTGGTGTAAGAGAATTTCATCCCAAAGTATTTTGTGACCAGTGTTATATTTAAGAGAATATTTGAAATTTGCCTCCTTGCCTAGGACTTTAGTGTTCTTTATATCTCAGGAATGTGACATTTGTCTTGCATATTTCTTTCCACATTCACTGGACAATAACCACACTATTTTGACATGAGTACACATTTATTTATTTAGTTACTAATGCAAACATAAACCACATAAGCTATTATTAAATAGAGCACTTTATAATACAAATGCAGCTTGTGTATGAAGCTGTACAGACTCTCAGCTGCTGTCAGATGAACACGTGCAATACTTGTATTTAATAACATTTTTCTTTCTTAGGGTGTTGCGGGATCCCTGTCCTCAGTTCGATCGGTTCATAAGGCTCCACTACCGAAAGAATGGGTGGCTATGGCACATAAGATGCTCAAAGGCAATGATCCAGAGAAGATGTTAACGTGGCACACACTTGAGGTGGTTATGTTTATATGTATATTTTGTTTTATGCTAATTTTCTTAAAATTGTAAGAACTGACTTTACACTTGTTGAGTAGAAGCATTAATACATTTCAATGGAAGATTACAAACGTGTCGTAGTTTCAAGCTGGTTCATTAGTCTCACCAAATGCTAAATTTCTGTGACAGTTTTTAATTTTCAGCTTTTCTCATGAAGGAAAGATTTGTGTACAGCATTTTAACTTTGATTGTCGTTATATAATGGTACAAGTTTTTTTTAAGTTTTAATGACCAAAGAAAATCAGTAATACATAACATCACTGACAAAATAATGATACAAATAATTTTTTCTTTTAAATCTGTGAATTATTAAAAACTTGTAAAAACAAATTGTGAATTATGTCTTGCAACATGAAAAAAATTGTGAATAATTATGAATTATCTGCCAGTTGTTATTCAAAATATTGTTTTTAAAGGTTCACGATGTAAGTACAGTTTATTTTTTCTAAAGGGTATTGACATCAAGCCATTGTACGTGAGGGAAGACATAAAGGATGTTCCTGACGAGCTGCCTGGAAAGTTCCCTTACACTCGAGGACCTTATGCAACCATGTATGCTCAAAGACCTTGGACCATAAGACAAGTATGAGCATTTCATTAACAACAATTACCTGTAATTTGTGTGACTGAATGACTCCTTCAGAACTAGACACTAGTGCTGTTTCTGTGATAATTTATTTGCTCACTGAGAAATGTCATTTGTTTTAATGTATGTAACAGAACCTTAAGATCAGTGACAAAATGTATTGGAATATAATTTAAATATGGTATTTGACCTCATTTAATGATGGGAACTTGCAGATTAGAGAACTTTATTTTGAATACACATCAGATGTTTTAAAACTTGTACTACTTGCATGGACTAATGTAAAATGTTGGGTATTGCCGTGATTAAATTGTATGGTACAGAATTTTGAACAAACTCTCGTTATTGCAGATGTTGTAAATATGTACAGTGTAGTTATTACATCATTTTGAATCCTAAAGCCCCAACTTTTAAAAGTTCTGTAGTACACTCAAACAGAGCTGGTTTTTATGTTTTTATTTACATGACTTTTATTTTCTTTTATAAATCATTTGTTATGCTTGTTATGTTAAAAATTGTAATTATTCAAAAAATTGAACTATTCGTAAATCTTTAAGACTAGTATGTTTGTCATTCATATTGTTGAATCTGTCTGAAATGGAACATGATGGTTAAAGAATGTTTTTGTTCAAATAACCTTTCTAAGTTTTTAATATTTCATCCAGTGATATGGTTAGTAATAAGTAAAAACTCTGGTGTATGAAACATAATTAAAAAAAAAAAGTGTTAGCCGTAATAATGCTTCTTATTGAGTCACGGATTTACTGAAAGTTACCACTTTCATATAACTAAAACTGTTTCATTCTCTCACCCTAAACTTCAGTTTTTTCATCTGTTTTACATGTGTGAAAATACGATGGTCATTTATTGTTTTGTATGTATTGGACCTCATCTTATGGATATAACAATAGTGGTTTAAATGGCGTTTCTTCTTTAAATTCATACTTTCAATACTTTGTTAATTATTTATTTGAAAGCTTTCAAATGTGTATAAAGAAGGGTTTTTTTTGTGTGAATATTATTCTTGTTTCCCATCAAATGTTCTGTATCTTTACATGTTTTGTGAGTTATATGTATTAAAATGATTTTGTACCTTCTAAGCATGCTGGGTATGCCAATCAAAATGCATGTTTCGATTATCCTTCATCATCTGAAACGTGTCTTGTTTTTTTGTAATTCTATTACTTGGTTAGTGAGATTTGTGGCATTTTGTTTGTGGATTTGTTATTATTACTTGGCGATTTTTGAGAATGTACGACAGCATTCTTAAAATAAAGGTAAAAAATTAATTTGCTCTGTTTTTGTAGTATTCTGGTTTTAGTACAGTAGAAGAAAGCAATGCCTTCTATAAGGAGAACATTAAAATGGGACAGCAGGGCTTGTCTGTAGCATTTGATCTGGCCACACACTGTGGATACGACTCTGATAATCCTCGAGTAAGGGGAGACGTTGGTATGGCAGGTGTAGCTGTTGACAGTGTAGAAGATATGAAGGCCTTGTTTGATGGTATACCTTTGGACAAGATCTCTGTTTCTATGACGATGAATGGTGCTGTTATTCCAGTGATTGCAATGTATATAGTTGCTGCAGAAGAACAAGTAAGTGGTTTTATTTCTGATGAATAGAACCCTGTAGTAACAGTTTGTTACTGACAATAGAACCCTGTAGTAACAGTTTGTTACTGACAATAGAACCCTGTAGTAACAGTTTGTTACTGACAATAGAACCCTGTAGTGACAGAGTTTGTAACTGACAATAGAACCCTGTAGTGACAGAGTTTGTAACTGACAATAGAACCATGTCGTGACATAGTTTGTTACTGACAATAGAACCCTGTAGTGACAGAGTTTGTTACTGATAATAGAACCCTGTAGTGACATAGTTTGTTACTGATAATAGAACTGTGTAGTGACATAGTTTGTTACTGATAATAGAACCCTGTAGTGACAGAGTTTGTTACTGATAATAGAATACTGTAACAATATATATTTTAAAGAAGATAAAATTTCAGAGCTGTGCATCCTAGTTCAGAAGTTAGTTGTACATCTTCTAAACAATATTTGGAATGTAAATGGCAGACAAAATACTGTACAAGTACATTAGATTGACACTGATAAACCTTAGTGCCATTGACCTTTGTAGAATCATGGTCTACATGGCAGACAAAATGCCTCATGAGTAAAGAAGATTGAAGCTGATTAATATTTGTGCCATAGACATTTTTTAGAGTTGTAGTGTGTCTGGTTTAGAAGTGACTAACATAACTATTGTTGTAAAAATGACATTAATTTTTATTTTCATTTTTAATAAATTCATTTTCAGTTAGTACCAATAAAAATGTAAAGTTTTACTTAAGCTAATTGGAGTACTTATCATCAAAAGAGTATTCATGTAGTTAAGAAAAGGTATAATTCTTCTCGTTCACGCACTTTTACCATTAATT
Organism: Carcinoscorpius rotundicauda; assembly: GCA_011833715.1. NCBI lineage: Eukaryota > Metazoa > Arthropoda > Merostomata > Xiphosura > Limulidae > Carcinoscorpius > Carcinoscorpius rotundicauda. Next base: position 44,558,330 of record CM022406.1, on the reverse strand, counting down.
TTATTTTACTCTTTTTATGTACGTAATTCCATAGTTCACTAATCTTTAATTAAATATGAACTTAAGGTTTTCTGAAAAATATCAGTTTTATATAGTTGATTAAGGAAATGAAATAACTCTTAGAGATCTGAGTATTAGTTAATCTTTGAGCTTTGTGAAAATTACAATGTACTCACTCGTACCTTTGTTGCTTAAAACTTCTTTTGTCATGATTTTTATTCCTTTGAAACTGACCTGTTTAATAGTATTCACTACAATAAATTAAAACTAAGATGTTTTGTATGTGTATTCACAATTTGGATAGTTTATAAAATACTGTCTAGAGAGAGCTGATATTAAGTAATACATCAGTTTAATTATTTAACACTCCTACAAAAAAAATATTTACATCCACTAAAGTGATACCCTTAGTGGATGTTTTAAAAAAAATTAAATATTATTTCGCAAATGTCTGAAAAGTCAATATTATTGCTCCTTAAAATATAAAGGGATAGGGTCAGTTAATGGCAATTTCATTTAAATACAAAATTATTAGCCTAATATTAATAACCTTTCAAGTTGCTCTGGGGCCTATTAGGCCCCAATTTTCGTAGGAGTGTTAATCTAATTGTTTTACACATTAATTGCAGATTTTCTGATTAATATACATTTTAATTTTCAAAATGCAAAGCTGTGATTGATTGTTATTGGTCAGTGTGGTACACCACAGTTTTGGTCTTAGCAGAGTTTATATATGCGAAGGTTTTTTGTTGAGTGCTTCTCCAGCTGATATTTTGTGGCCATGCTTGTGGAGTTTGGTTATTTTCTGATGTATTAAACCATAACACAATATTATACAAGAACTTGATTAAATGTATCTGTTTTAGTAACATTAAATGGGAAATGAATTGTGAAACAGCGGTTTTAACCAGTAAAGTTTATTGACAGTTTGATCGTGATATTTAGTTGTTATATGTTGGAGAAGGTGTGTATTGTACAGGGTAGTTGGTAGTTGTAATTATTATTTCATTCATTAGTACATGTTGAACAAGAACGGTGTTGCGGATGACAAGTGAAATCGGTTTTTATCACCTACTATTGTGAGAGTTGCAAGTGTGAGTTAATGTAACAGTTTAATAGCACTTTGGTGTGATCTGTGCTGGTTTCTAAACTGCTTTAAAATCCTGCTTATTTCTCTGTTCTGTTCAACACGTATCAGTCACCAGGTCTGCACGAGAACACAGGAAGTGTTCTCCTTTGCTATTAATATTATTCTGTGGTTATAGTAAAGGTATCGTTACATATTATAAATGCTATTATTGTGATTATTTGAGGCTATCTATACTTGTATATATGAGAGCAACAAAAATTTGGTCATAATGTATGTTTTGATGGTTATGTAAACTTAGTGTTTGAAGTTCTTGATGACAAGAAACCCACTTGAAGTAAAGATGTATCTCAACATGTCTGTTATGGGTATTAAAACTTTTACTAATAAAGCAGAGAACATTTCGAACTTCCTGTGTCATCTTCAGGTAAATAAAAGTTTTAATACCCATACCAGCTATCTTGATATTCAGTGTTTGAAATTGTTTTAATGGGCTTTGATAATTTGTGTTTACTTGATTTAGTTCAAAACTGTTACTTAACATGAAAGGGCAGATATAATAAATTTCAATTTACATTCTCTAGAAATAAGTATTAATAGCTCGTTGTAATTTACTAATAAATTACCCAGTACATACATGTGATTGTGGAAAAATAAGATACAAAAAAACTCTAACCATAGGAATAAGTTTCAGTTTATGTCATTATGTATACTTCATAAACGTTAAAGTTTGTTTTAACTTGTTCTGATGTGCGTATACTGAAAATCGTACGCGAGTGAATATTTAATGATTTTTGCGTTACTAGGGGGTGGAACAGAAGAATCTGTCAGGAACAATACAGAATGACATTCTGAAAGAGTTTATGGTTAGGAATACTTATATATATCCTCCTGATGCCTCCATGAGAATTGTTGGTGATATCATTGGCTATGTCTCTCAGGTATGTGATTTGAGATTTTTTGTAAAATGATACAGTTTGTACAAAACACATCTGACCTTTGTGCTATCCATCTATGACAAAAAGTAAACTTTTTTAAATTCTTGAATTCATAAATTTTAAAGTTATTTTATTTTTACACGGAATATTGAGATTTCTTTTCAAGCAGTTCAAAGTCCAAGATAAACCTAACGAAGTTTGACAAGTGATTTATATGTCTGTGAGTGAGGTGTTTTGTTTCAAGATGCTTTTGACATGATAATATCAGAATTATAGTTTGTGATATTAAATTTCTGTGGTAAACTGCTAGGATCTAAACAGTAACATAATTTTAAAACAAATCACTTTGATTGACAAAGATGAACTGAATGTTAACAGAAGTATTAGGTCAGAACAACTTGGTTAATGATGGCTATCCTACAAAAGTTTAATAAAGGTTTGTAGTTGTCATAGTTGTAAACTCTCCCTCTAGATCAGCAGTATGTGTCTGGGCTCTTGAATTGAGTTTCAATATTTGTGAGCACAGCACATGTAGCCCATTGTTGTCAGTTTAATCTGAATAAGAAAATAAACCATCCTGATAAATCAGGAAGACGAGGACATAGGTGTGCAAAGAGAAGTGGTTGTTAGATGTATAATTGTGTAAAAGATACCTGAGGTCTTTTAGTCCAGTTACTTGTACCCAAATCATCTTTGTATAATGTGCTGATGAAAACTAATCTACTGGATTTGCTAATGCTGAATACGATCATCCAAAATGTATCATTTCTTGAACCTTCCAGTTTTGGAAATGTCTTGTGGAAACCATACACACATGGTATTAAGTTCATTACCAGGACTGCAATTATATGGCAGGTTAGTTCATCCACTGTATTTAGGGAACCCCTTTTGCTTGATTTCTAATCACAGTAATGAATGTACTTTCACTGTGTTGAACGATGCAACACAGTTGACAAAAGATGAAAAATCAGGTTGTGAAACAGTGGATCCCACTGTGTACTTGAGCAGTTCAATTCAGGTGATAAATGATGGATAAAGCAGGTGTGAAGTAATGGAACTCTTGGTAGGCTAGTCTTGGATGGACTAAATTAGTAATGGATTACTTACTTTCATCTCGTGAGCCAAAATTTGTTGCAAGTGTTGGTAATGCATTTCTGACTTCCGTCTGATGTGACCTAGAGACTGGTTGAAAGCGTTGGTAATGCATTTTTGACTTCCGTCTGATGTGACCTAGAGACTGGTTGCAAGCGTTGGTAATGCATTTCTGACTTCCGTCTGATGTGTTCTAGAGACTGGTTGAAAGCGTTGGTAATGCATTTTTGACTTCCGTCTGATGTGACCTAGAGACTGGTTGCAAGCATTGGTAATGCATTTCTGACTTCTGTCTGATGTGACCTTAGAGACTGGTTGAAAGTGTTGGTAATGCATTTCTGACTTCCGTCTGATGTGACCTTAGAGACTGGTTGAAAGTGTTGGTAATGCATTTCTGACTTCCGTCTGATGTGATCTAGAGACTGGTTGAAAGCGTTGGTAATGCATTTTTGACTTCCGTGTGATGTATCTGAGAGACTGGTGACAAGCGTTGGTAATTGGTTTTTGCTAGTGTTGTCAACAGTAATATTTCAGCTCATGTTAATAGGACCACTTCATAGGATCAATTTACCCTTCAGAGAAAAACTGGAAACTACGAAGTACCTCAGTGATGGTTTTATTAATAAGAGGACAGACAAGAACTAGTAGACTAAAACTTGTCAAGATATTTTTCATGAAATTATACGTAACGTATGCCATTTTTAAAAGTAAAATTGATTGATATTGTGATTTTCACATGCAAAATGACTAACTTTATATGTAATTGTTAGTTACTGAAATGCCTCTTATGGTGAAGGCTTTGAAAATGTCTAATTTATTGAAATTGCAGAAAATGTGATTGAAATTCTTTTATTTCTTGTTAGGGTGTGAACTAAGAAAAGTGGATTTTAAAACATTGAATACAAGAAATATTTTATAACTTGTGTCTGAGACCAACATGACTTGAGGAAATGTTGTTGATTTTAATGCCGTGATTTCTTTCCTTCAGAATATGCCTAAATACAATTCTATTTCTATATCTGGGTATCACATGCAAGAAGCAGGTGCAACGGCAGTTCTGGAAATGGCTTTTACTTTGGCTGATGGTCTCGAATACTGTAAAACTGGTAAAGTATTTGTGTTGAACTTTTCATAACTGATAGTGTAAGCGATTTATTTGTATATGTGTGGGAGAAAAAAACGTATAAGCTAGATTTGTTTAGTGTATGGGGATTTCTGACATTTGATACCTTTTAATCAGGGTTTTGTCACCTTGCAGAAAAGGTTACAAGAAGGTTAATGTAGTTATTAGACCTTGTAGTGTTTGTCACATGTAATCTCTTTTAATTTTTGAGTTGCAATGTTCTATAACAGTTTAAGTTATACTGGTATCGGCACTTAATTAAATTCTAGAAATGAAGAATAACAAATGTTACTGGTAGTTTAATATAATTCTTGTAAGAAAACATTTAAAACCAGCTTGAAGTAAATAAGCCTACCAGTTAGGCCTGTGTTATTAGTTTATTATGAAAAATTGAACTGCTGGTTAACATACCAGGTTATGGATTGGTAGGTCCAAGGTTTGAGTTACAGGATGCTGTAGGTCACACTTTGCACTTTTACTGTTTGTAACTTGTAACTGACAGCTAATTCAGTGAAGGATAGCTGAGTAGGTGGCAGATACTGCTAACTGAACATTCTTCTCTCCAGTCAGTAGTTCTGCATTAGAGAAGGTGGTCATGCCTGAATTATGGAATTTCTCATCTGACATTTAGTCTAAGAATGATAACACCTTTTTATATATTGTTTCACTTTCATGAAATCCAAGTTTGAGATAAATTTAAAATTTGGACTGATAAAAAAATAAAATAACTGAAGACATCTGTGTTAGATCAGTAAATTCATTTATCATATTATCATCTTTAGATTCACTCGAGTTTATAATTAATAGTATGTTTAGAAAAAAACACACAGTGAAAGTTATTGAAATATAAAGTCATGGCATCCTCTATTTCATGTTTGACTGGTATGTTGATAAAAAATAACCATTTATCATTGTGATCTCCATGTTTGTTTCTGTGCTGAGTGGGATATTTTTAGCCTTTAGGCTCACAAATTTGTTCTGAGGTTTATGTTTAAGTACGGACTTTCAGGTCATAGCTTCATCTTGACCAGTTTGAGATCCGATTACAGCCTTGGCTCTTGATGATTCATTTTCCTTCACTTTAAAGCTGTAGTTATGAACATGATAATGTAATGTGTAATTTCCTATCAAGCACATTAAACCACTAATGTTGAGATGTTAGCATGCTACTTTGTATCAGTTTGTGTAAATGTTCACTGCTTGATGTAGATTTAATTATAGGATTTTCCAAAGTTATCCATAATACATTTTGAGAAATTTTATCCAGTTTAACAGTCCTTCTTTCCTGTTCACCAATAAGAATGTACATGTGATAACAAACCTTAACCTGTTCACCAATAAGAATATACATGTGATAACAAACCTTAACCTGTTCACCAATAAGAATATACATGTGATAACAAACCTTAAAATACTGATAATAACTTCGCTATAGTTTTGCAACATTTTAAAAACTTACTCTGAAGTGGTGAGAAAAAGTGAATTATGTTTTAATTGTGTAAGTTAAATAAGTGGATTTAAAATTCTTAAAGGCTGGTGTAAAACATTTAATTTTTGCAAAATGTGATGGCTGTATTGTACTTCCTTGTGCGTATTACAACAAACAGCCTAACACATAAACAACAGTACATTATAATTTGGTTATTGCAACACAACCAATATGTATGGTGTATGTTTGTATGTTTCAATTTGCGTAAGTAAAAATTTAACATACTTGTGAAGGAAAGTTTTGTAACAAACTTGGATTGTACTGTGTAAATTAATGAAACTTGTGATTTGGTGTAAAAACAAAAATAACTTTAAGCATTCCTTAATCTTGTTTTGACCAAATTATTACATTTATCAACAAATGGTGATTGTGTGAATAGGTTTTTTCTATCACTCACTGAAGTTAGTGACATGTAAATAATTTCCCAGCTGTCACCTCGCCTGTACCGATTAAAGACATTTCATCAAAACATTCTAGTGAGAAACTTTTAAGTAATGTTTTTTTTTTTGCTTAAAGGAGATGGATTTATGTAAGTTTTATCACTCAAAGTTTTCAAATTTCCTTAATCTTAGCCTGTTCTTACAGTTTAATTAAGAACTGAAATTTAATGTTTAAAAACTGTTAAACAGTAGATTTATGAATGAAGGCCTAGTGATATGTTAGAAGTAAGGCTGACTGTTGGCACTAGTTTGAAATGTACTTAAAAATATAAAACGTATTGTTCTCTGCTCTTTAAACATTACAGTGTCAAAGATTTATGCTTAAGAACATCTTATTGAAAGTTTCTTTAACTGCAGGTCATAAAGCCTTTGTGTTTACTACTTTAACAGGGTTAAAGGCTGGTCTTACCATCGACGAATTTGCTCCTCGACTCTCGTTTTTCTGGGGAATCGGAATGCATTTTTACATGGTAAAACAAGTTTTTGTGGGATTGTATTTTTATTTTTCAGAAATGTTGCTTTGATAGTTAAGAAACTTATGTTACATGCAACAACTGCGTGTTTCATGTGAAAAAACTAAAAACGTGACAGTCTTGTTGACAAAATGACAAATGCTTTAATTAAAATAGCATTTAATTTGTAACTGTGTGCTTAATCTCCAAATACTGAACCAGTTTATTATAAAGAGGCAATGAAAAGAAAACAAAAACTGTATTCACTGATTTTACATCAAACTGTGATAATGTTTTTGTACTTTGCATGTGATGCTAAATAAACACTGATTGCTCTGTGTAACAAAATTATTACTTTTTCTTTTTCCAAGACAGAAAGTGTTATTTCCCAATTGCTTATTCCTGAAGTAGATAGAAAAGACCTTCACAAAAGTAAAGTTTGAAGGGAATAACGGCCATTTTCTTTACTTTTACAACACAAGCAATTAAGAAATAACACGTACCCTCCAGGAACAAAATTTGTGTTACGTAATGTAATTTATCTGTGCTAAATTAATTTCAATCTATCTTCTGGACCCTATTTTATAGTTGGATTGTTTTGTATATTTATATTATTTTCTTATCTCTCAAGTGTGTAGATCTGAGGAGGGATAGTTCTTTATTATGACCTATATAATGGTAAAGTCTTGTGAAGATCAAGCTAGCTCGTACAAGTTATTAATTTGTTCTTTACCTGTGCTATATTGTTCACTGTTTTTAATTGTGCAGCTAGTTTTGTGTTTGTTTTTAAGTTTATCACAATTATATTTATGAACTTTTTAAAATACTTCTGTGTTATTTTTATTAGGTGGTGTATCACTTGTGTTATGGTTAACATCAGTACTTCTGGCCTACTAGGTTATTTCTCACCAGTGTAGATAATGGTCTCAAATACAATAATTTGCCGTGCAATGAAAAAACAATTTGGGAACAAAATATAAGTGTGAAGACAAGGAAGAATAGTTCTGACACTTTTACGTGTTCTCTCTCTGCTCTTTAGGGAAAGAAAGGATGCATGAAAGTCTTAAAATTACTTTCCTTGTTTTTGTAATAATACTTTGTTCCACACTTTTTTGTTGTTGTACGTTTGTTTGTTAGCTTTCTTACTTTAGGGCTCATCCATCTTTGGTTACTAATTCTTCTAAAATCAAGTCATACTTAATATTTTTAATTTTTTGAAGTTTAGTTACAAATGTAAATCAAGTCATACATAATATTTTTAATTTGTTGTAGTTTAGTTATAAATGTTAATCAAGTCATACTCAATATTTTTAATTTCTTGTAGTTTAGATACAAATGTAAATCAAGTCATGTATAATATTTTTAATTTCTTGTAGTTTAGTTACAAATGTAAATCAAGTCATACTTAAGATTTTTAATATCTTTTAGTTTAGTTACAAATGTAAATCAAGTCACTTAATATTTTTAATTTCTTGTAGTTTAGTTACAAATGTAAATCACATCACACTTAATATTTTTAATTTCTTGTTTAGTTACAAATGTAAATCAAGTCATACTCAATATTTTTAATTTCTTGTAATTTAGTTACAAATGTAAATCAAGTCATACTCAATATTTTTAATTTCTTGTAATTTAGTTACAAATGTAAATCAAGTCAAAGTTAATATTTTTAATTTCTTTTAATTTAGATACAAATGTAAACTGCCATTGTTTTATGGGTTTTATGTCAATATTTGTGTGGCCACCATTCATCTTATGTTGTTTAAAGATGGGAACTTTCAACTACATGATTCTCATAATAAATGGGTGAAAACTCTTGCCAAAAACCAGATTATCCTCCCTGTCTGTCTATCCCCCCAGATTATTGTGTTGAGTGTGTAATATTCTTCAACTGAATCTCTTATGTATCTTTATGTTCTCAGTTTTTGTAATGAAAGAGGGTAAATGCTCGGTTACAAGATTGGTCACATCCTCATGTAAATCTGAGAGATGTCCTGGTGTTGTGGTTAATAATTCTTTTTTATTGGCTATGTGTAACAAAATATGTTATTTTCTACCATCGTGTCCTGGCATTACCTCTATTGCTTTGTTTAATATTTGGCGTGTGGGTTATGTTTGTTCCATTATCAAGTAACTGGACATCATGTTTCTCATGGTTATGTTTGTTACATTGTAACTGAACATCATGTTTCTCATGGTTGTGGTTGTTACATTGTAACTTTATATAATGTTTTTCATGGTTGTGTGTGTTACATTGTAACTGGACATCATGTTTCTCATGGTTATGTTTGTTACATTGTAACTGGACATCATGTTAAATCAAGACAGTTAAAGTGTTTCTGATATTAATGCTGTTATATCACTGGTTTTCAGTTTTTAACCAGTATTTCCAGCAAATGTTTAGTGTTTGAGACTGATGTTTATTATTGGTTGTTTCAGAAATAGTACTTCCTATAAACTAACATAATTAAGTGATTCCCAGTTTTTCATTGGCGTGTTACCTACATTTCTTGGTTCATGTTTATTTGGAGTGTATGTATGTATTTTCACATTTTATGTTTGAATATTTTCATTTTGTAATGGTGACCTTTATAATTTTTGTATTTTTATCTATCCAAGGCATTCATTACCACAAAAGTCCTGTTTATAAACGTGTGTAAGGAAAAATGTTTTAAGTATTTTTTTTTCTGACTTGGAGACCACTGCTGGCTGGAGTCTGTTTGAGGTAGATTCCTATTTTTCCCTTTTTCCAAATCACCTTTTTTATCCCCCATTTGTACAGAGGTAAATCTATGGATTTACAACCCTAAAATCTTGTTCGATTCCCTTCAGTGGATTCAACAGGTAGCCTGATGTGGCTTTGCTATAGGAACACACACACCTTTTTTTATCCATAGTTTGTTGATGTTCTGGTCTTGATTGTAGAGATTTATGTCGGTATTTTTTGTAACATAATTTTCCACGTTATTTCTCTTTCTACTGAATTACACTGGATTTTATTATTTTTCCTGAAGGAAATTGCTAAGATGAGAGCAGCCAGGAGATTATGGGCACATCTGATACAAAACCACTTCAATCCTAAGAATCCAAAGTCCTGTATTCTTCGCACACACAGTCAGACGTCAGGCTGGTCTCTAACAGAACAAGTAAGAATGAACGTGTTTTGTGTGGTGTTAAAGAAAACTGTTGTTATTTCATGTGCATTAATTAATTTAATTAATTAGAGGATCTTAATGGAACAAGTAAAAATGAAGTGCTTAAGTTCTTGCTTGTGGGGCTTCAGGGGTGTTACATATGATTTAGAATTTGTGAGCAGTAAATAATTGACCATATAGAATTATACTTTTATTTGTCTTAAGCTATTTCACAGTTAAGTGATTTATTTCTGTTAACATTTTTCCACTTGAGATTCTTATAAAGCAATAAGTGTCTGTTAAGAAACAAAATTCTCTATCGTATTCACATAATGTAAACATCTTTAAATAGGTATTGTGTGAAATAACATTTAAGAACTCAGTTCGTTAATGGCTTATAGTTCTGAAGTGTACAGGAAATAAATAAACTCACATTTTTTGTCACAAGAAAGTTTCTTTCTCTCACTCTCTCTCTCTCTCTCTCTCTCTCTCTCTCTCTGTATATATACATACAAATTCAGGTATTCTATTTTTGGCATTGGGTTTTTGAGAGCAGTACATTCTTCTAACATTAATTAATTGCATGTTGACCCACTAAAATAGTAGAGTTCAAACATTAACATTAGAAAACATTTTCCATATATTTTCTTTAACCTAATCAGATGCTTCAACCTTTAGTATGTGTTTAAGATAACTAATTACTTCTTGTAACCAGCACTGTCTCGTAACTTCAGGATCCCTACAACAACATTGTGAGGACAACTATCGAGGCCATGGCTGCTGTTTTTGGCGGTACTCAGTCTCTACACACAAACTCTTTTGACGAAGCTCTTGCTCTCCCATCCAAAGTCAGTGCTCGTATTGCTCGTAACACACAGATCATCCTGCAGGAGGAAAGTGGAATTCCTCATGTAAGTTTGTTATTTATAAATGTACTGAATGGTGTGTGAAGTACAATGTTCAGTTGATGATTTGTTATTTCACATGTTAATGAATGATTGATTGAAATAAGTTGTAATAGTGTCTTTTAAAAATTTCATTCTTGTTCTAAGGTAAAATATGCATGATTTAGCCAGGTTAAGGTAATTTGAGTTTGAATGCAATTTTTAACTGGTGTCGTTCAGATTTACCTTTTGTTAGAAATTGCCTCATGAGAAACCTTCCTAAGGTATGTCAGACTCTGTGAACATCATTGGTTTGTGCCTTCAGATGTGCTTGTATCTTTAAAAGTGTTGCATAATGTATCTTGAAGTATGGCACCAGTAGTATTTTTAATATTTAACAACATAAGTTCTCAATAGTTGGAGTTCTACAATGGTTAAAAACTCGTAGGTGGACCAGATGTGTGATTGCTGTAGTGTTCTATTTATTCAAGTAATGGAAATAATATTCAACTCTCTACTAAGTCAAAACACTTGGAGATGTTCAGGATGAATCTTCATTTTAAAAGTTATAGCATATTTAAATTTTTTAAAATATAATTTTGTTATTCCATTGGCTTTTGTGTGTGTGTGTGTGTGTGTGTGAATTATTTTGAAGTTATAGACATGAAACACTACGTGTATTCTAAGTTTGCCAAAACAAATATTACATAAATCAGCTGAAAGACAATTTGGAAGTGTAACTTAGAATATAGTTTTATCTGCACATCACAAGGTTTTAGTTACATTCAAAATTCAATTGTACTACTTTCTTCTCTTGGTGTACCAATAAATGTTTGTCATATCAGAAATGTGACATTTGTTCTCCAGACATCCCACTTCCATAATTTATTTATAGATCTTCCAATAAGTATGTTGTTGTTGTTTTGAATTAAGCACAAAGCTACACAATGGGCTATCTGTGCTCTGCCCACCACGGATATCGAAACCCGGTTTTTAGCGTTGTAAGTCCACAGACATACTGCTGAGCTACTGGGGGCCCAAGAAGTATGAAATCAAACACAAATTACTTGTTACAATATTGTGATTATTCAAGCAAAACAGTTTTTATAGCTTTTAATTTTTATGTAATTGAAACAGACAACCAGGCCCCCTCTTTCCACATCCTCTTTCAAAAATTACCAACAGTTCACAGTAATGTTCAGTACTATACTGTTTAAAACCAATAGAAATACAAAGTTTTAGTCTATTAAGTGAAGAATTATACATTGTTATTTGTACAGATCATTGTCAACTCAGCTTTCAGTTCAAGGTAGATTCCCACGGAAAACAACAACGGGTTTAATGAAGTTCTAATGACTCTTTTTGCACAGTTAGAGAGCCAGAAAAATTGTAGTAGTTACAGGACATAATCAGCTTTTACACATTATTAATCTGTTTTTTGGTGCATTATTTAATCGGGTAAAAGGATTTAGCACAGTACAACCATTACTATATTAAAAAAAAAAGTAGGGTCAAATGTCATCGACAGGTAATTACGTTTTTTACTTGTTTTTTCATTCATTATTTATTACTACAAAAATTGTTAAAATGTAAAAATAAGAAACTTTTTTTGTGTGTGTTTGGTTTAGGTTTGATTAGATGAAATATTAACAGAGAAGATTCATGAAGTACACTTGATATAATTCAATAGTTTAATGTCATCTGTAGGGATTACCAAATTACAGGGTAATTAATAAAGCAGTAAAATGTAAATATAGATAAATATGTAATGTTATGAGTGTAAAGTTATTTATGATAAACAAATGTAATTTCATATTACGATTTGAAGTCACTTTATGAAGAGCTGAGGGGCAATTTAAATTTCTTTTAATTTTTTTGTTTAAGAGGTCACTGAACTTGACCAATTTTATACAAAGTTATGTTAGATAAAATGATAGATAAGATATTAAGTGTAGCCGATAAAAACGTTTTAAACGTATTTAAGAAGTTTGAGACCATGCAAATAAAATTTGATGGGTTTGAGATGAAAAAAAGTATTTTTAGTCGTAACATGGAAATCACTTTGCATTTGGACTAGTTTGTAGTGGCGCTATTTTTTAAACAAATCCTTTATAAAAACAGATCCTTAAAGAACAATCTGAATTCTTGTGTACAAAAGACTTGTAAAGTATTATAATGATGACAATGATAAAAAGAGTGTATTTGTGTGCGTGCGTGAATGTTCTTGCATTTGTGTGTGTCTGTCATAACTCTAAGAAGAAAATCCAGAAATCTGAAATCTTGCACCACACTAAGAAGACCAAGAGGGTGCACATTGGGGTATTATTACTTATTTGCATGCACAGGCTTGTCTTTTTTAATGAGTCAAACTAGAGAAAAAACATGTAGAAAAGAATTGGTTCCTTATATAACAACAAATAATAAATATTTATATGGGAAAACCAGTGCATTTTGGTAACAATGTTTTCCAACAGTAGCTTCTATGTCATGTTGTAATGCATTACCAGCAACAAAAGCATATTGTTGTTAGTCTATAAACAGAAAGTGTAAAGTGAAATAAAAAAAAATGGAAAGATATTTTTCTTAATTTGGAGTCTGTTGATTAAAGAGGTTTGTTATTTATTAGAAACGTTGGTGATGTAACAGAAAATACCTTAGTTTAGAAACAATTTAAGTTGAAAAACAAGTGTGGCATGGTACAACACACATTGGATTTTATGTACCTTAGATAAATGACATGATATGTAGTGACATCTATTATTATCAATGTCATAGCCATGCACAGTATGTCAACCTAGTATCCCACACAAAGCAAGGTGCTTCCACTGATGTTAAGTAAATAACTGCAAAATTTTTAAAGATATAAAAAGTGTATTAAAAGCAAATAATGTGGGAGTTATAATGAGTACAAAATGGTTACCAGGTCAGTCAGATTGAAGCAAGAGAGTTAATAAAGATGTGCTTGCTTGTGACGTATCGTTGTTAATTTTTCAACAGGTGATCGACCCCTGGGGAGGATCTTATTTAATGGAAGCTCTAACGAATGAAGTATACGAAGAGGCGAAGAAAATAGTGGAAGAGGTCAGTTTAGTTCTGTTGTTGATCTCTCCAGTTGTAACTAGGACGTTTTAGATGTTCGTAACATTTCTTATTAAATACACTTAATATTTTAATTGTGAAAATGATTTAGCTGGCAATAGTTTATCACTTGTGTATGAAATATGTAAATATATGTAACAACATTGCACATGTTAACAATGGCTCACAAAGAATGACATTGACACCAGACCGTAAGAATCTCTCGGCCGTAGCTTCATTATCTTTTCTTGAAGTTTTATCTGGAAGAATCCCATGAACAAGTGATAGGGAACAGTGTGAGGGATACATATTGTCTTTTGAACTCATGACCTAAACACAACTGCAAAGACAGAAAACAAAGGGAAGGAAAGGAATTAGGGACCTCAAAAGACATTATGGGCAAGATGTTTAGTGTACAAATATTTTGTGGTAGTTAGGAATTTAACATAATGTGTACTTCTACACAGTCTACAGTGTTTAAACTACATAGAATTTATACAGCTGTTTAGTATAGATAAGTGATCATTACTAACTTGTATGAACATTTGAGTTTTTCAAGGTTGATTGAAATCATTGTTTGCACGACTATCGTTTGAGCTTCCAGTCACTTATTTCCATTTATCTTTTCTTATTAATCCAAGTCTCTAATTTTTACATTTTAATTACTGTCATAACAATAAGTGAATATGTATTTATGTAAACATAAAATTTAGTACTTCTTTTTTCCTATCAACCTGCTGATAAATTGCAAGTTTTTTTTATATTTTTGTAATTAAAAATACAAATCTTACTCGTACTGAAATTGTATGGTTTTTGTAACCACTTGACATCAGGTGGTCTGCCTCAAAGTGTTGCATTACCTTGCTGTCAGCTGGTGATGAGAAAAGAAAACTGTTGTTGCTTGAAACAGATGTTCAGATCTTTAAGCAGTTTGGATTTTTTTTTAAAAAAAGACGTTAATTCTGCCTGTGGATATTGGAATTTTTGTTATATCTACAATATTGTATCCAGTGTTTATCCATTAATTTTGAGTTGTAAAGAGTTGGATAAAGTTTAGGGATCCAAACATACTTCTATATGTCTGATATTTTGCAGGTTGAGAGTATGGGAGGCATGGCTAAAGCTGTTGAAAGTGGTATGCCTAAATTGAGAATAGAAGAATGTGCTGCTCAACGGCAAGCAAAAATCGACAGTGGAAAGGGTAAGTTTGTTAAAAATGGACAGTGGAAAGGGTGAGTTTGTTAAAAATCGACAGTGGAAAGGGTGAGTTTGTTAAAAATCGACAGTGGAAAGGGTGAGTTTGTTAAAAATCGACAGTGGAAAGGGTTAGTTTGTTAAAAATCGACAGTGGATAGGGTAAGTTTGTTAAAAAATGACTGTGGAAAGGGTGAGTTTGTTAAAAAATGACTGTGGAAAGGACGAGTTTGTTAAAAATGGACAGTGGAAAGGACGAGTTTGTTAAAAATGGACAGTGGAAAGGGTGAGTTTGTTAAAAATGGACAGTGGAAAGGGTGAGTTTGTTAAAAATGGACATTGGAAAGGGTGAGTTTGTTACAAATGGACAGTGGAAAGGGCGAGTTTGTTAAAAATGGACATTGGAAAGGGCGAGTTTGTTAAAAATGGACAGTGGAAAGGATAAGTTTGTCAAAAATCAACAGTGGAAAGGGTGAGTTTGTTATAAATGGACAGTGGAAAGGGTAAGTTTGTTAAAAATCAACAGTGGAAAGGGTAAGTTTGTTAAAAATCAACAGTGGAAAGGGTGAGTTTGTTAAAAATCGACAGTGGAAAGGGGGTAAGTTTGTTATTACCAAGAAAAAGATTTGTGATGAGTTTCTCATCAAGGAAGATGTAATGATATTTAAGGGTTTATATTTGTATCTGTAGTACAAATAGACTGTCTGTTAATTAAAAGAGCTTTTATTTATTTTCAGTTTCACAAAATATTACCACTTACCACTCAGAAAAAAAAGTTAATTAATTAATGTATGGACCAAAGGTATCTCAAGATGGTAACATCTGTGTAGGAACATGATTTAGGGACAACATCTGTCTGGAAGTTAAAGTATAGATTATAGCTTTTGCCTCGAGGAATCTTGAGATGGGAATGTAAGTATAGGAACATAAGTTAGGGATAACAACTATTTGGCAAGTCTTGACTTTCAATGGTGGATTTCCCTACTGGTCAAGTCTTGAGCTGGGAAGGTAAGTATAGGAACATAAGTTAGGGATAACAACTATTTGGCAAGTCTTGACTTTCAATGGTGGATTTCCCTACTGGTCAAGTCTTGAGCTGGGAAGGTAAAATGTGGTCACTTTAAAGGGTCTTCAGGTCCTTGTTGTCCCTAAGTATTTTGTCCATAACTCATTTTGAGTTCAGGTCAGTCAGAAGAACAGGCTGCCAGTTTTCTGAGGATTTTTTGTCACACTAATTAATATATGGTATTTTTATTACCACACAGACTAAAGTATTGTTAATGTAATCTTACAGTGTGCTGAAATATCTATTTGTATTTAAAATGGAAGTAGATTTTTCACTCATTTGTTACCCATTGCATAAAACAAGGAAGTCAATTCTCATGAGCAAATAAATGAATTACAACCCACGTTCTTGAAAACTTACATGTAAAGAAAAATTATGCTGAAGGTTTCTACAGAAATCAATAAAGAAAACAATTTATCGCATTTGTGAAATAATAAATATTGACAGGAACTTTCTTGTTAACCTCTCCATGTTTTCAAGAAGACTTATTGGACAATAAAAAAAGTTAAAGAAACAATAAAAACTGTTTAAATTGTTTCTGGACTGAGCTGTGTACCACCAGCAGGCCAATAGTAAGTTTGCAATGCTAAAAAATGTGTTTGGTTCAAGTGGCGAGCACAGTGCAAGTAGTCAATTGTTGTTGCCTTTGTGCTTATCAACAAACAGATGCCAAATTCTTCTTCATAGGGTTGTATAAGCAGTGCCACAATGTGGAGCTGAAAGTTATTTGGGAAAAATAAATATTAAAAAAAAACACATACCTACTGGTAAAATAATTATGTAGGACAATGTATAATAAGCTGGGTTGTTGTTGCAATTCAGTGCTGATTGTACACCAAGTTAAACTTTTGTTGTTGTTCTTTTATTTTAAACCTTGTGGCCAAACAACTCCAAAGTGTCTTAAGTAATTGTATTTATCACTATCTATTTGGTAGGAGCTAAGAGCAGATGAAATAGAAATATAAATTATTATGTAAACAGTAGCAAGCTGAAAAAATATTATTTTGTTATGGCAAACGAATGACTGAATGACTAATTTATAGAGATGACTAAATTTAAAAAAAAAATTAATTTGTTCAGGTGTCAAAGTAATAAAATTACAATCTTTTAATTTTCATTTGAAAACAATTGTAGTTATTTATGGGCTTGTTTAATTAACTACATGTGTTTTAATAATCCTGTTAAATGTCTTTAAGTTTCTATGAAGGAAGTTTAATATATTTTGTTTTAATTGTAAAATAACTATTGGATGTGGTTTGTCCAGTGTAGTAGTAATGTTGGTTATAATTCTGAATTTAATACATGCATCTTTATGAAATGTGTCAAGGTTTTACCAAACAGTGGGAGTCTTTGTACACAAAATAAGACATCTTAATAAAGTATTTGTACTTATGGTAGATGTGTGAATTGATGACACCAATCTAACTCTGATTCTGACAAGTCAGAGTACGTTGTACAGTTTTCATATCATAATTTGTAAAACTTCCAGAATCTCGGCATTGTTTTATTTTTTCTTTATATCCTTCTTTTAAACATTGTATTATTTTTCCTCTACCATGAACTAGTGTTACATCACCCGTCTGACATCAACTACATAATGTTGTGTTTAATGACACTCTGTAAAAGGTTGTAGAGTGCGTATCCATGCAAGTAAGGTCAATTGTGATAAAATGTGCTTATTTCACTGTGTTTATCTGATGCTTCAGTAATTATTGATATTACCATCAGAGAACATTTTAGGCTGTAGTAGGTAACTCCTGTAACTTGTAACCATGCAACTATGATGTAGTAACTCCTGTAACTTGCAAATATGTAACTAAGATGTAGTAAGTAACTGTGAAATTCAAATGTATCTGGAGTAATACAGTAATATTTACATGAAAAGTAAGTATACTTACAGTAGGAAACGTAATGACTTGTAAGTATTATTGTGAAACGTGTGTTTTAATTATTTCAGTGTAACATCTACTGTATTGTTGTTATGTATGATCATAATAGAGACCATTGTGGGTGTGAACAAGTATCGGTTAGAGAAAGAAGAGCCAGTTGATGTACTCGTTGTTGATAACTCCAAGGTCCATAAAATGCAAATAAACAAAATAAAGCATATCAAGGAAACTCGAGATGAGAAGAAGGTTGGTTTCTGGTTTCAAATTTATTGATTTATTTAACTTAGGCTAAAATCGTCAGTTAGTTATTATTATAGTCTCAGCTTAACACTAAATTAAATTATGGAAAAGCATTAATGTTTTGTAGTTGTTAAGTTTACTACTAAGAAGAAAAAATGTTATACTGATTGTCAAATATTTAACTGTACCAGTTATGCATTAGCTTTGTTTTAGTATTTAAGCTAAGCCTATTAAAAAAAATACGATTAATGTGATCATTTTTGTCATTTTATTTGTTTAGCACTTTTAAATTCTAAAATAAGGCTTTAGAAGGCAACTTTAGTTTGTTTTTTAAATGAAACAAAAACTTGTCTCATACTTGGTTATTTTTAATCAGTTATTGTTTTCCTTTGATGCTAATTTAATCTTGAAGTGAAGGACTGTTTTAATTTGATAGTAAAGTTTACTTGTTAAATATGATCAGATGAGATCTAGTTATTTTTATGACTACCATTATTCTGTGTTGCAGGGTATTATGGTACTCAGAAAATAAGTGAAAAAATTTGAGAAAAATTAAGCATAAGAATATTCAAACAAGTTTGTTTTATGTATTATGGATCAGTGAATAAAATGAGTTCTCCAAAATATTTTTAAAATCTTCAAACAAATGTTTTAGACATTTAATTTGATTTTATACTTGAAAGCCACTGTTTTATAGAACTTCTGGCTTTCAACTTGAAATAATTTAATTATCTTGTAAACATCATTAATGGTTCAAAGCAAACTATACAGTTGGTAATTGTAGTCCTTATAAGGTTAAGCCTAATCACCAGGCCATACATATTTTCGTGTAATACGGGACTACCCCTCTTATGTTTGTGATTGTTTTATCAGAACTATAAATGAATCTCATGATTTATTTGTGTAATTTGTCTAGTTTATAACCTAATAATTAAAAGTAAAAATATATACCTTCACTGACAATATCCACATATAGAATTTCTAAATTTTTGTGTTTTGTGGTGTCAGAGGGTTGTCTTACTATGAACTTGAATGTTAGTAAGAGGTTAGAGGAATTTCTAAAGCAATGAATTATTTTTATCCATTACATAATATGGCCTGGTGGTTAGGCTTAACACTCAATGTGAACGTCCTTGCCCTTTTAACTGTGGGAGCGTTATGTAATAATAAATCCCACTTATTTGTTGGTGAAAGAGTAGTTCGTGGTTTGGTAACAGGTTGGTTTGACTAATTCAGTTTTGTTAAGTCTGTTTCTCAAATTTGGGGATGACTTATGCACAACACAATTATAATAGTCATAAGTATTGTGTATTATTATCATAATAATAAGACATAAATATTAATGTTATGGTTTTGCTGTATGCCTCTTAACTAGTTAAATTTAAAATAAATCATCTAACAAAAACTTAATTTCTGAGAACCCAGTAAGTTAGCCCAAACAGCTTTTCTTATAATAATGAAGGTCCATGGATAACAACATTTTTTAAAAACTTGTTATTTTAGGTCCAGGAAACTCTTAATGCTCTGACAGAATGTGCACGAACACACAAGGGCAATCTGTTAGCTTTGGCCATTGAAGCCTCTCGAGCACGAGCCACTGTTGGTGAGATCACTTATGCCATGGAAAAGGTAAGTACAATATGAATGTTGTAAAACTATCCAATCAAGGATTTTAAAACTAAAACCAAATTTTGATCCTTTTGTTAGATTAATTTTTTTCTAATGTGCATAATAAAGGTGTATGAAATATGCTAAACAGGTGGTTATCTGTATAATAAAGGGGTATGAAATATGCTAAACAGGTGGTTATCTGTATAATAAAGGGGTATGAAATATGCTAAACAGGTGGTTATCTGTATAATAAAGGGGTATGAAATATCCTAAACAGGTGGTTATCTGTATAATAAAGGGGTATGAAATATGCTAAACAGGTGGTTATCTGTATAATAAAGGGATATGAAATATGCTAAACAGGTGGTTATCTGTATAATAAAGGGATATGAAATATGCTAAACAGGTGGTTATCTGTATAATAAAGGGGTATGAAATATGCTAAACAGGTGGTTACCCGCATAATAAAGGGGTATGAAATATGCTAAACAGGTGGTTATCTGTATAATAAAGGGGTATGAAATATGCTAAACAGGTGGTCATCTGTATAATAAAGGGGTATGAAATATGCTAAACAGGTTATCCACGTAATAAAGGGGTATGAAATGTGCTAAACAGGTTATTATCTGTATAATAAAGGGGTATGAAATGTGCAAAACAGGTGGTTATCTGTATAATAAAGGGGTATGAAATATGTAAAACAGCTGGTTATCTGTGTGTTGTCATTTAGGTTCAATGTGATCTATATACAGTTTTTGTGAAATGATAGAATATTTATTTGTCATGAATCAAATGTTCATGCTCTTTTCTTCCATTATTAAAATTAACAGAACTGTACATACATACATTTTTGGTTTGTTAACTCTTAGTTTGTGCTCATCAGTTACAGGAACTATTACACAGTTACATCCTTCTTGATGTAATGTTGCGTAACTGTCATTAGAGAAATAAAGCTGCAGAAACTTTTGAGTGTTTCTATTGTAACTTCTTTTGTTCTGAATAAAATTTTGTTACAAGTCTACATTTAGGAATACTTATTTCCAGTTTGATGATTATAAACTCTTAAAGTTTAAACTCTAATAACATTACCTTACGTCAGGTTTTTGGAAGGCATGTTGCCTCGGACCGGATGGTGTCTGGAGCGTACAAGACGGCTTTTGGTGACAATGACGAGTTGACCAATGTGATGAAGAAGATTGAAGTTAGTGTTATTTTTTTTCACCACTTTTTAACTAATTTTAATAATTAATGACAAAAGTAAGGTTTTTTTAGAGTTAAAAGGATAAGTAATTTTTAATTGGAGTTACTTGAAGATTAAAAAAGTTACTTTGATTTGAATGTTAAAAAAATTATACATTCGAAACACGGTATTATTAGAAATGGGTGACACTTTATTCTCATGTGTGGGAGTTGTTTGGATTTAAATGAAATTTCTGTGATGTGGAGATTTTGTATAAATGTTTTCTAATGTGCAAAAACAAAACTTTTGTATAACTCTGCAGGAGTTCAGTGAAAATGAAGGACGCCGACCTAGGATTCTCGTGGCTAAGATGGGTCAAGACGGCCATGATCGTGGAGCTAAAGTTATTGCTACTGGTTTTGCTGATATGGGCTTCGATGTTGACATTGGACCATTATTCCAGGTTGTTCAAGTGCTGTATTTTTTAGGATATTTATTTTTGTTCACCTGCTGTTCTTAAGTCAAGTTTTTCTTCTGTCTTTTAGCTTCATTTTCACTTTTATATTTTCACGCCAGACTCCAGATGAAGTTGCACAACAAGCTGTCGATGCCGACGTTCATGTAATTGGAGTGAGCAGTCAAGCAGCTAGTCATCGAACTCTTGTTCCGGAACTATCAAAAGCATTGAAAGAAATGCAGAAATCGTGAGTAGAACTGAGTAAATAATTTGAGGGTTGTTTGTAATGTATATCTTGCAATATAAATAATGATAATAATACAAGTCATAATATAAAAACAAAAATAGTTATGTCTACCCAGTACCTCACCACATATATTAAGCTGAACAGTTAATTAACAGTGCTAAGACTTCTTAAATAAGGAATTGTTATAACATTCATTTCATTTCTTCAGTCAGTTAATAAATTGGAAGTTTCTTAACAAACTGTTTAAATGGTTTTAGTACTATCCTAATTTTATATAAGAAAATTAAAAACTATTGATTTACCCAAATTTGGTAATGTTATTTGGGATATTACTTTAATTTTAAAGCTGTGTCTTACATTTCAGTTTATACTACAATTACTACAAATGTTTTACATTTTATATACACACACATCTTCTATTAATACTCAGATACTCCCGCTAACATATTTTTTAGATATAAATAACCATGACCTGATAGCATGGTTCCAAGTAACATGTTTTGTTTTGTTTTTTAAATTGAGTCTTCCTCTTAGTAACTTAGTCTTCCTAGATAATCAGGTATGTTCTCCTGGAACTTTAGTGGGATAGTTTAAGGCAGTGGTTCTCAAACTTTTCTAACTTGCAGCACACTACGACAATCTGAAAATCTTCGCAGCACGCCTGGAAATCCTTAACGATTTTTATAGGTACACGTTATACGGCAAGCATTAAAAGCCTTAGAATGAAAATCGCAGTCAAAGCAAGTTATATTAATGTCATCTTCACATTGACAATACTATCACTTGCTTTGACCGTGAGTGTCGTTCTAAGGCTTTTTTAACGATTTAGTGGTATAGCAGAAAAATCAAAACTTTTTATTTTTACATGTTTTCAATGTGACGCTTTTGCCTGCTTCCGAGAACAAATCAAATTGAAGCAAGGCTCTAACGTGATTCTAGAAGTATTCTTTTGGTTTATCCTTCACAGCTGAATGTTTTGTTTCCAAGTGTCTCTTCAGTTTGCTAGGAACAAGCAGCTTGTTCGATAAAGCTGCATTACAGAGTAGGCAGAATGGTAATTGAGAATGTTCCAATTCTAAAGTGATAAAACTGTATTCGACGTATTCGTTTGATTCTTTGCTTTTGATTCAACACATTTTCCTTTGCAGCACTAGACTTACTTAAATATTTTTCCATGAATAAATGATAAATCTAATTCATACACGATAAGCACGAAGTTCTGCAGTTGATATAAAATTTCTACCTACATTGTAGTATCTTTAGCTTACTGCAGAATGAGAACGTGTTCCAGAAAGCAGTTTGATTGTTTGATGCATCATTTATGACGTATGAAGTGCTTGCTGCACCACAATTAAACTAACAGTCGAACTGTTGCAGTTGAAAATGAAATTTTAAGTGTGAACTTCTCAGTGTTCGAGTTCAGTGAAAACCATCGAATGTTTTGGAAGGTTTCAGAGTGTCTGTATAGTAGTTTTAATTAACTGATGTGTTCAATTTGCTTGTAAGATCCTAAGAAAGTTGAATGCATTTCAAAAACACTGAGGTTCACAGGTTGAGAATCACTGGTTTAAGGAGTTGGTCGTGAATACTATTCTAAGTACTTGTTTATCTAATAACAAGGAACATGCAACTTCTCATGTGAGTTTATTTTAAATTCTTATATGGAGGATTGACCCAATTTAGCAAGTAACGTATCAATCCCACATGATACAAGGTCTAGTGTGAGTATCAGAATGACATTTTGATACTGTTTAGCATTTAGTGACAAGCATGAAGACATCAGGCATCAGTTACTTCTGAGAAGGTTGTCAAACACCCCTTTCTTGTGCAAGATATTCATATGCAGGGATCATGGTTGTCTAAGATTAAGAATGTAGTATTTCAAAGATGGAAACATTCTTTGTACTTAGCAGCATTGTAAAACAAGGCCATCCAGAAAGAAATCAATATTTTGTACCATGGCTAAAGTAAGACTTAACAGATGAGAACTAATGGTTAGAAGTGAAAGCCGTGCATTTCTCCCTTGCAAAAATATGCAACAAAATAAAAAAAAGAAGCTCCATCTCGTACCTTAACATGTTTACAAAAATACACCACAAGTGGTACACATCATCCATAAGGTACAACTTGTATTGTTTTTTTCCATTATGTTCTACTAGTGGAGTATGGATACGATGTTGAAAGAACAACTGAAGTGAAACATTTACATGATTAAATCACTTTTTCTTTTAAAATCACATCTAGACTGGCATTTACTTTTTAATGTAAGTAATTGAAACAAAAACAAAAAAACCTTTTCACGATGGGTCAGGGGTCATGTCATCATGTTTGTTGACTTGCATTCCAAATTTTATTAAACTACTATTTTATGGATTTATGTCAGTAAGTTTGGAATCAAACTTTAGATTATTATAATTCAAACTTTAATAATTATCAGGTAAATTCTTAATTTAAAAGTAAATATTAAAAGGACACATCTGAATATAGATTTTAGTGAATTACATGGTGTGTTGAATGCAGCACTGTTTAAAATTAGATGATTGTGATGTCAAAATATGAAGTCCATATATTTGTACAAATTAGGAACTCAAATTACTAATATTGTGAAGCTAGAATATAAAACAAGGACATTATTAATTTTGTTGAGATTTGGGTTATGTACTGAATCAAACATGTGGTCATTCTATCTGGTATGAAAAAAGCATAATTTATTTTCCCAAGTTTTTGTAATGATGGTTACGAAGTTGGTTAACTGACAGACACCACATGATTAGAGTATAGAAAATAACATGAAATAATTCAATCCTACTGAAAACAAAAGTTTTAAATGTATTTAGTTGGTTTTATAGATTATACATATAACGACTGATTTTTTGATATGAAGAATAGTTTTCTTAATCACAATATGAAATTACTTTGCACTCAGACTAGTGACAAAACAAACTTTATTTTCCTAAACAGGTTTTTATTGAAAACCTGATTTTTTTACATATAGACTACTTGTAATCAGTACTAAAAGTTTACCAAATTTTGTGAAGATACACGTGCTGTATCAAATGTTAGTGTAAATACTTAGTGTGAGAAAATGTGTAGATGAACTTGTATATTATGCCGAGTTCATTGCAAAAGGGTTAATTGAGACTTTTCACAGATAAAAAAATTTAAATGAAAAAGTTCATGATTATGATTCACGTTCCTGTTGCATAATTCGGAAAATGATTTATGCCATGAAGGTATCAAGCAGCTGGAGAAATGAAACAGGTTTTCATGATATTCCATTCAAAGACATACCTGTTAAGTCACCACTTTCAGCATTTACATATTTCTGTGCAATTTGACTGTTGCAAGGAAGGTGCTGAAAAATTAGATGGATCATGGAAAGCTGGCATGGAAAAGTGATGTGGTTTGAATGTGACAGTCTTACAGTAGAGCCTTATATAATGGAAACTATACTGAAGGGGTATTGTGTAGATTCACAGTTGTTGTAGTGGGGAAGTGAAGCTCTATGGTTAATGATGGTTCTTGAATGATTTGTTAAACATTAGTTCTGAGAAGTTTAATCACATCACTACAAGTCATTCCTTTTCTAGTAACAGTTCTGTAGTACCAAGTTTTATTTAGGAAACATTTACCAACACATTATAATCCTTGTGTCTTGTTTTCAGTGATATCATTATTGTTGTTGGTGGGGTGATTCCTCCTCAAGACTATGACTTCCTTTATAAGGCTGGAGCTTCAGCTATCTTTGGTCCAGGTAAGTGTGCACGTATTAGTTGCAAAATTTAGCTCCTTTCTAATTAAACCGACTGTTCCTTGTCTGGAGCTATAGTGATGGTAGGCATGTTTATGTATTCCGTGCATGGATAGTTTAATTCTGAAATCACTTTTAACACCAGCAAGTCAATATAATTTTTCCCTAGCGATAAAAGTTTAGCAATTTGACATTTAGAAATGTACTTCTCAACATTTGGTTGTGGCTTACTTGTGTAAAATCAACAGAATAGTTTTGTCCATAATATTTCATGCTCTTTTCAAACCTTTTTGTGACCAGGAAGCTCAAGTTATTCTAAAGTGTCTAACCATGAAACATGCAAATTATCCCTTTTGGTCAGTTAACAGAACACTTATGCAGTGTGGAACAGGTCTCGTGTTTGTATCTGGAACATGAAAATAATTAAATTTGAAGTAACCCCAAGGTGAAGGAATAAAGTTAAAACATACTTGCAAAAGTTTCATTATATTATCTGTTTGATTAAAATATTTTGTGCAATTACACTTGTCACCTGTTAGTAACGTAATTGAAATAAAACAGTTTTATTAAAATATTTTTTCTTAGGCACACGTATCCCAGTTGCAGCCATGGAAGTCTTAGATCTCATCAGTGACAATAAGAAAAAAGAGAAAGCACGAGCCTAGAGCACATGTTATCAGGAGAGAAAAGAAAGGGAAAAAAGCTTTTTGTACAAAGAATTTTCTCCATGATTTTTGTGACCTTAAAAATGGATTTCATTCTCTGTGTATAGTTGTATTTGTGATGCTCTAACCTACTGTTCTGCTTCCAGACCAGTGATTGTTAAATAATCAGATATTCATGTTGTTATTAAAGTACAACAAATAATTCCTTCTTGGCATGTTATGACTTACTGTACTTCACGTGATAAAGTTTAGTTGAGAAATTAAGTATCCCAATTATGAAGTGATAACAAGATTGTGTTGTAAAATATTTAATATTAGATACGAAGGTTTATTGTTATCTTTAAGAGAAATGGTTATTAAAACCTTTCCATGCTCAGTTGCAATATATGCATTGGATTCATCATAATGTGCTAATAATACAAACTGTTACTGTATAGTTTTTATTTTGGGATACAAAATTAAAGTGGAATAATTTAAAGATTCAAGATAAAAATGCTTTTTTTATTTGTTTTTGTTGCGTATAATTTAAAAAGTTCACATTAGAGTTGTGTTCATTTTACTCTTTATTAAAATGAAATATAATTCTTGAAGTGCTTTGTAAGTTGAGTATTTGTTGATCAGGAAAAAGACACTCCTTGACAAAAGGAACACAACCCAACTGTTATGATCTCATGAATGTCAAAGTTCATTAGTTTACTTCAAGTAAAATCACGTTTGCAGCTCATGAAGTAACTTGTTTTAATAATACGGAACATCCTGAATGGCTTTACTTTACCATAATAATTTGATGGATTGGGATACTCTATCAAAGAACATAAGAACCAATTAAATGATTGGAATGAAAAAAACGATGTATTACTACAGTTGATAATCAAATTACGTTATGGTATTGAGTATTTTGGTGATAAAATTACAAGTTCTAATGCACAGAAAAATCTGTATATTAAAGTCAAGTAATCTATTCACAAAGGCTATTTGTCACAAATGTAGCAGTGTGAACCAAGATGGAAGGCAGCTTGTCATTTTTCCACGAACTCTTGTTCCAGTGACCATCACATCATAATGCACCCACTGATGAAAGGGTGAGCATGTTTGATGTGATGGTGATTTGAAGTTGGAATCCTGGGATTATGAGTTGAGCTCCTTAACCCTCTTGGTCACACCAGGCCCCTATGCTAGTGAATTAGGGGTGGGGATTCTTGATGTACTAAACTATGCCACACCAGTCACTGACTACAGTGGGATTTAAGGATAACTAGCTTTTTTACACCAAAAGTTTTCTTTGAGAAAAAGTAACACCTTTAAATGTGCCAAGTCTGAAGGAGAATGGGTTGAGTTTAAAGGGGGAATGGCCCCCCCTGCCATAGACTAAAACATGTTCACGTGTTTTAACTATAAACAAGAAAAGGTTAATCATTAATGTTACATTTTCTCAACTTCTTCAACACAAAGGAGAATTCAGAATTGTATTCTTTGTTTTCATATATCCGATAAATGATTTTAAAACACACAGTGTTGTCCATACCTTTATCACGTAGTTACAAACAATCTTTATCTTGAATTCCTTTTAAATGTTTAAAGTTCAGCTGGTTAGGTGTGTATAGTCACTTTTTTGTGTAATTCCTGTTTAACACTAATAGTTTGGTAATAATTTTAATACACTACTTTGTACATAGAATGAAAACAGTAGTGGACAGCACATGCTTGTGAATTATTTTAAGTGCTGCTAAACGTATTGCTAAGATCAGTATATCTAAATCGCCATTCCTTGCCATCATTAATGATAGGAACCATTTAATACAATGTATTGTATCAAATATCACCTAACCAAACCTAATTTTCAATGTTTTATGCAATAATGTTAAATTTATTTTTAATAACACCTTCACTTTTATTATTGCATGAACCAGAAACTGTGTGTTGTACTATTTAAGTGTTTACAGTATTGCTTGAAAATAACAGGTTTTAAAACTGGTTTTTGTAATAGTAATTGGGACATTCCCTTCTGGACGGTGATAATGTTTTATTCAAACTTCAATCTTCATTGTAGCTACAAAAAATGGTAATTTTCATTCAACGTTCACTGTGTATTGGCAATCTCAAACACACAATAAAAGTAACCACTTTTCCTTTGGTGGTATAAACTGCCACTGTTAGGGTTTGGCAGAAATTGGTACAAAACCAACAGAAGAAGGTAGGACAACTGCATTGGTGATATCAGTCTGATAATTAAGTGTGATTGTCACTTCACAACACCTTTTTAATTTGGCATCTTGGGTTGAAATTTTGACAGTAGCATCACCTTGGTTAGCTATAAGAAAATTACTTTTAAGACAGAAAGACTTTGAGAACACAACATTCGTGTTCAGTTTCAAGTGAACTTCTTCCATCTGGACCATTAATATTTCTCACCAAAGCAATCCAATTTCAAAAATATTTATATCAAAACTAAAAAAAAAAAATCACACACTCATGACTATGGCTAGTTCAAGAGACATTACCTACTTAAATAAGAATGTAGTTTCTTCAATTGGAATGAAAATCTCATAATTAATAATATATCTGTAAAGCACATATCATCCCACCAGATTACCTTCATCATATTGCACCCCATCAACCTCACATTACAAGTTTTGCAACATCAAGTTAACATAATTTAAGTTTCTTTGTAAGTCCGTCAAAATTATGATCATTAATGAAATAAATTAGCAGCAGATTTCTATTGTGTAGAACAGTGTATTCAAAAAATTGCTTGCATATTGTGTTGCTAAGCAACACGAGTATAACCTAATATTGTCAGTCTATGCACTGAAAAGATAAAATGAAAGGCAACTGGAATAATATTTAAGTTAGTCTCTGTTGATTAAAGAGGAGGTGTTTTATTTTGTTGTTGTTGAAAACAACTTCACTGGGTAACAATCCAAAGTTTAAAACGCAACATGTTTACTTTCATGCATTTGTCTCTCAGGTAGATGATCCCAAATTGTCTTTCAGCTTGTTATACAAACACTTCCTATACTTAAAAGGTTTCATGTCACAAACAATCCTTTTGCACATCCATCACTAAACCCTTAACAAGCACACAGTAAACAAACAATGTTATCAGAATAAATGCAGTGTTGGTTTTTACGACAACTCCTACTTCAAGAAACCAAGTGCAACGTGACACGACATCCTGGCTTTTATACTGGTCAGATTAACTTACTCTAAATAAATGTTTTGTCACTGTAACCCCATAGATGCTTCAACATTCTAAAAACCTAACCTGCTATATGAAATACTGTCACCTGATACAAAACCTTAGCAACTACCTCATTCTTTATTGACACACCTCGTATTTCACTTTTCACACTTTTATGAAGATTAAAGTTAAAATGAAATTTCATGTCAATACACTGAAGTAACCACACCATTCCATGTGAAGCTAGTGCTTTTAGTTGTATCTATATCATTGTATAAAGCCAATTATATTATTACTGTCAAATTCCAAACAAAGCCAGTTCGATCATCAAATCTCAGTAACACAAATTGTCAATCATTTTGCTTGAAATATTGTTCAAATTAATTCTTCGAACCTGTCTTCACCAAGTGTTACTAAAACCATATCCTCACAATAATGTCAAAAAGAAACAAACTTCAACATCGTACAACTTAACTCCGTACTCTATGTCACAAAAATTGTAAACCCGCTCTTCAATAACACTTAATCTCAAAGAGGCCATTGATGTGAAGTCTCATTATGTCCCTTTACTTCATAAATACAATGCTGCTGTCAGTTTCAGCAACCCACCTAAATATAAGCAAAGAACCTCATGAGTGTTTTATGTATGAATGATTTAATACCAGTAAGCATATACATTCACACGTAAATAAAACTAGTTCTGGCTTTTATTTAGAAATCCAACCAGTGAATCTGGAGAAGAGAGTTATGTGAGTGAACCACCATACACCCATTCGTTTCAATTTAAAATATATTGGTTCTAATAAGCATTATTACTGTTTGAACCTAAATAGTTGACATGAATATTCATTAGCCAGTTTACACCAGACTTTAGTTCTGAAATACATTGATTTGAGAGACATTAGCAAAAAGTAGGATATGAAAACAAACTAAATACATCACCAAGTGTTTAAATCATGCCATACATTTAAAATAAGTTTAATTTATGTTACATTTTAATCAAATTTGGCAGGTTTCTCACAGTTGAGAAATTATTTTAGAAAATATCTACAACGAAGAATACAAGACAACCCTCAACCATAGGTTGCAGCCGCACGTTTGACACATCATTTAACAAACCGATAAAAGCTGCAACGATACTTTTGTAAATATTGCTTCAGACGTACCAATATTTGTAATATTTCTTGTACACTGTACAAAAACATTCACATACATACTTGTATATACGTATATTGATGTAAAAACTACAAAACATGATTACAATGAGCTAATAAAGCTCAATTAATTAGTAATACTACAAGAAATACAACTACTTTTCTATAATTAAAGATTCGTATTCAAGAATTCAGTTGTAAAGCTGAACAAGTTAAAAGATACTTTCTTCTTAAAGCAAAAAACCTTAGAGTTCAATACATTAGGAAACATGGTTTAGTACATGTAACTAATTATCTATAGATTTCACATATATTTACTGAGTTAGAGGGGGACTTCAATAAGTAAAAAATAATGGTACCTATATAGTGGCAACACATTTGATCTACTGCAGTATGCTTTCCTATTAAACTCTAAATTCTACTTAAATCTCAGTAACATCAAACTTTTATAACTATCAGAATAATTTATTTAAGTATTAGCAACAATTGAGGAAAAGCAAGAAAAACAAAGAGTCATTTGTTAAGTCCACATGCTATCTAAACAGACATGACACTGGTAGCCATAAAAGTAATAATCAGAGAAAAAAAACACTGTGACAAAATTCCATTTCTTATGGTTGTGTATTTAAACAATTATAAACACATCCTTATCTCTTGGTTGTTTAAAATGGTTTCAGTACTTTTTTCAAAATTTCTTTCAGGCAATTTTTATAGAAGTGACACAAACACCACATATTATACTGGAAACGTTCAATTTTGACTTTCTGTTAAATGTAAGAACAAAAAACTTTCTCGAACTACTATTAACAGCACTTTAGTAACAATTATTACATTTCAAACAGAGAAACTGCCCAACTCACAAAGAACATTAATGGAAGCTATTAGGAAGATCAGTTTCCTTATGTAAGGTTACAGAATCAAGGACTGGAAATTCTCCTTTGAAGTATAGTCAGGTACTTTGTAAAAAAAAATCAAACTAAAATTTCACAAACGATGTAGAGACAAATTGGAAACTTTTACTTGCTTTGTTCAACAGAACGTTTACTTGAAATGAATTTGGATGAATATTAGAACAAAATCAGACATACAATATTTCCGCAACTTCAGAAAAAAATCCTCGAATTCGTGAGTTAACCAGAACAAATAAGAGTAAAAGTAAACATAATTCTTCCACAACTTATAAAAATAAATGTTTAGCCCTAAATTTGTACATTAATCAAGACAAGGAAGACTTAAGTCAGACATGTAATTTTTCTATTAGTTACAAAAATATTTAACCCTGAATTCAAGAGTTAACCAGGACAAAACTTCCAAAATATAGTGAACAATTTTCACATAATCAGATCAGAAAGGATTAATTTTTCAATTTTGCTAACTGTATAACTGATCTGAATCAGTCTAAAACAGTGTTCAATATTAGAACAAAAACTTAATATTAAGTTTTAACAACATCTGTAATAGTTTTCAACTTTGTACAACATTTAATAAAAGTTTACTGCTAGTTTCGCTGTAAGTATGGTTAGAAACTTGGAATGTTTTGACTATGATACCAAAGTACAAAAGACAACTGATACATATTGTTTTGGTAAATGGGATAATGGGTTGATTTTTAAGATGTACTTTATTAACAGTTGAATCACCATCTCCAAGATGACAGAAACCTTTATTTTAAAAAACACAAAACTCTTTTTCATCTTCAAATTTAATTGAATTCTTGTTTTTGAAAACTCTTTGGTTTTATTTAGAATCATCTTTTCACTCTAAAAGTTGTAAAAAGGAGTCTCTTCTGACATTTCTATATCATTTTACGTTCATCATGCTTTAAACTAAGAAAGTATGACTCCACCCCCATACATCTACATCGACCTGGGGAGCTCTGTTTATTTGATTTTTGAAACTGTTCCAGAATTTCTGCAAAAATTAAAAGGTTTTGGTGATTCTAGGATCTGATTGAACCAAAGTGCTTGAAACTGGGTACTAACAAATAAGAAGTTCTCTTACCTTAGATTCAACAGTACATTTCTCACGTATTTTTGGCACCAATTTATTAAATTTTCCTTAAGATTCATTTCACAACACCACAGCTCTGAACCTTTTTATCACCTTTTTCTTCAATTTTTGCATCTGAGAGTTGCAAAACATTTTGCTGAAATTGTTATGTGCTCAGATGAGTTATTTTTGCAACATTGTTAGTCTGATCTTTACATGCAGTCATCATCTTGACCACTTGTTTGTAGTTGTTTATCTTGTTTTATCTTTAGAAACAATCTTCCTTGTTGTTAACAGTCTCTAGTTAACAGATAAAATATTTAGAGGAGGAAACAGTGCAGCAAAACACAAATACTGACTTTAAGCCAGAAAACACAGGTCAAACAAAGAAAAACATATTGAGTAGTAAACTCAGTGAAAAGTATAAACAGGTTAAACAAAATCACACTTAGTAACAAACACACAGTGAAAAAAATTACTGAAAAACACAGGTCAAACAAAGAAAAAACATTTAGTAACAAACTCACAGTGACAATAGTCACTGAGAAAAACACCGATCAAACAAAGAACAAAAACACATTAAGTAACAAACTCACAGTGAAAATAGTGATAAACATCTGATGCCATTGTATGGAAATCCTAATCCACAACTATCACTGTAGCGTGCTGTTAAACACAAATTCAAATATTGTATGGATGTAACATGCTACAGGTTCATTTTGTGGATGTTATATGCTACAAGTTCATTTTGTGGATGTTACATGCTACAAGTTCATTTTTGTGGATGTTACATGCTACAAGTTCATTTTGTGGATGTTACATGCTACAAGTTCATTTTGTGGATGTTACATGCTACAAGTTCATTTTGTGGATGTTACATGCTAGAAGTTCATTTTATGGATGCTACATGCTACAGGTCCCTTTTATGGATGTTACATGTTGCAGGTTCATTGTCATTAAGAGCCTGGTTAATTCCCAAATTTAGAGTTAAAAAGAATGTTAGAAAAAATTCTAGCAGTAACAAACACTAGGATCAAAGAAATGTGCAATATTATATATGCACTGAATATTTTGAAAATTACAATTTCCTAATAAATACAGTTATCAAACATGCAACATCTTTCCTTACTGTCTTAACTTCAGAGTCAGTCCCAATAAAAAATGTTTATCCATATGCTTGCATGATAAATTTGTAGAAATTGCTCCATAACTAAGCATGGATAATCAAAGAAACATAAAATTTGTTGCATTCCATTATTTTAGAATAAGAAATATCTATTTTGAATTAAACACAATATAAAACACATGTTACTTTAATAATAAACTAAATAATGGGCTTATTTGTGTACTTAATAAAACATGTCTTGTTAGAATGAATAAATATATCTCCTAGACTTATGAGAATGCTTCTAATGAAAAACAAAAGTATAGTACAACCATTACATATCAACAATAAAATATAATAATACTGATGACTAGGAATTTGAGCAACAATTTAACTTTCCCTATGATGACTAGTGACAAATGTTCATATATAGTAGTATTTATATGTTTTAAAGTTTCAGAATCTCTTTTGGAATATTTTAGTTTTTACCTTGGTTTTCAATCCCTGAAACATATATCGCGTGACTGCCAAACGTAATATCATAAAATAATCATATAGAAAAATTAAAATAAAAATGTACAAATGACATATTTATAAAATAAATGCCCTTAAATATAACATGATGCCCCCCCCAAATATCTAAGCAATAATTAATTTCTTTGTTTCAAAACGTATTTACACATACCCCATATCTTGTTCTTTCAATTCATACATTCTATCCAAAGTCATAGATACTTTTAATGCCATAATAGAGGTTTACAAGTTTCTGTGACTCTAGTTATAAGAATAAAGAAATATCCCTACTTTACTCTCTTCTACTACTTAATTGTATCATATTCATCGGAGAAAAAAACTAACAAATATCGATTTTTATATTGCTTTTTAAGAACAAAGTTCCTAATTATGCTGACTTCACTGTTTTACAGGACATAGAAAGCTAGTTAGAAAAATGTAAAACAGTGTTTCCATCATAAAACCACTGGTGAATGGCTTTCAGTCAAAAACTGGGAGAGATGTCTCGAAGCCTCGACTCCAGCGCTACATGCTGAGAGAGATGTACAAATGCTTCCTCATCCAACTTGTGCCTCAGAAGATCTCTCAGTTCTGAGGCTGCTCGTGATGCTGCTCGGGACTGGAAACGAAAAACAAAATGATGGCATGAAACCTTCTGAAAGAGTTTCACTTGCCCTAAGTGAATATTTAAAACTTCAGGAACTTAGAAAATGCTCTCAACAATTTCCACTACATTTCACTATGTTAATGTCAGGTTTATGGAAGAGAGTAAAAACAGTTTTTGTAACAAAAATAATTAATTTGACTTAATAAATATTTCCACCGAATGTAATGTTCTGATGACACTAAGAACGTGAAATGCTTATTCATAAAACAAGCAGATAAAACTAATTCATCACATACAGAATAAAATTAAGTAAGAATGAAGTATCCTTGAAACTGCATTAAATCATTATTGTATTTGTTATTTTATAAGAATATAGACACAAATAAAAAAACAGATGGCACTGAATAGATACCTCTTACTAAAATATTTAATAAATGAAAACTGATATAACCAAATTCTATAAACGTCTGATGAGAAAGGACAAAATTATTTTTATTACTGCTTTAAGAACAGTAATATCACTGTTGTATTCTAGTTGGCTTGAACTGTCTTTGTTAACTTGAAGATGACTCAAGAAGGTTGAAATATTGTCCTTACTTTACTTTAATTGAACTCTTAATACTCATACCATTAATCTTTACATTTTTTCCCTCAAGAGGGCTTCTCACTATCACGAAGTTTTAGTGACATTAGGTGAATTCACAATGAATAAGTTTGGTGATTTCTAACAACTTTCTTTTTTTTCTTTCTGATAAAATAACAATCTAATGCAAACCACTAAATCTTCTAAAGTGAGGTTCACTTCACAAATTATGTAAAAAAATATAATTTTACATTTCTCATTTGTTAAATTTTGTCTCATGAATGCAGTAAATAACATCTTTTATTTTCTTTGGAAAATATTTTTATCCATCCAGTATCCACAATTTTCATATACATTTAAAAAATATCACAGTATAACACTGAGGAAAAAAACAACAAAAAACTTGAAGAAAAGTACTGTTATAACTGGTAAAATTTACAAATGTTCTGGATTAAAAACTCATTTTAAAGTATAAATGTTACCACACAAAATATCACCCACAAGTAAAAAGAACAGTACTTGTAAACGTCTGTAACAGGTTGGACAGAAATATGTATATATGCATAATTAGGTCTAAGCAAATCTGTGTTTCTAAATGATAATAGATTTATACAAGTGATTGTTGTTGTTTGCTTATTTTTTGAAATCAAAGATCTATAACATAAGGTGAATGATTTTTTACGGGACAAATCAGAGCTATAGGCCAAGTCCCAGTCTATGGTTGACATGATGTATTTCTATGAAAAAGAGGTAATTACAAAACAAATATGGCTCAGAAAATCGTCAGGTGAGCTCCAGGTGTTGAAAAATTTTAAAACTGACTTTAACCAAGGAATGAAATTCACTGATCTCAGTGAAGGAAAAGACATTGCCTCCGTTGTCTCTCCCCCATTACCCCAATTCTCCATGATTGACCCCAAAAGAAGGTACACGAAACTTCAGAGAACCACCTAAAGAAAGATTTTCTGTAATCCTTCAAATGTTTTCCTCAACTTATTCCAATCCCCTTAAATGTGTTTTAGTGAAAAGTTATAGATGGTCATCTGTTCAGTTTGAGTTTTCATTCATTGAAGATACCAATAGTTAGTTGAAACCCGAGTTAAATTTTAACCTTTGAGCCAACTGTCATAAACTTAGAAAGTTTTCATGACACCATGAAAATGCTTTTGACCTGAATGATGACCACATTTAACAGACACACAACTCAAATGTCTTTAACCCCACATTTCATTTTACTGAAGTTTGAAAGTACAGCAAGGCTCTGTTTTGGTACCACAAGTGTTTAAATGGTCCACCTGTCAACACAAACATCAGCACATCAGCTGATACCTCACGAATGGCATTCTCTCTATCCTGAGTGGCACTAACAGCCTTCTGTTCCTTCGACCTCAAACGTTCCAGCATTTCTTCAAGTTTTCTTCTGTCTTCCTCTTCAATTCTGAAAATATACTGCATATTTGATGCCCTTCTGGTTTTTAATATAAAAACTGTACTGTTTCTATAATTCTTTTTCCTCAGCCTTATGTTATTAATCTGATTATACAGTTTGGACATGACACTAAAGTTTCTCAAATTTGAAAATGCTGAAACGTTCACTAAACACAAGAAACGTGATTTTGTTAAACACTTCAGAAATCAAAACATATTTCAGAACGTCTGGTATGAGTATTAACACTTTTATTAATAAAGTAGAGAACAATGTTTCCACCTTCCTAAGTTAACCTGAAAATGACCTGAGAAATTATAAACATTATTTTGTTTTATCAGTGAAAGTATTAATACCCATACCAGCCATTCTAAGATACATTTTTCTTTCATGTGGGTTTCTAGTCATTAAGAAACAAGACTTTAGAAATCACTGAGAAGATTGAAATGAACTAAGATTTGTGAATAAAAAACATCTAATCTATTAAACATAAATTCAAGATTTCTACTACAAATAACCAATAGTTTTATCTCAATATGTTGGATGTTTCCTTCATGTGAGTTTAACTGATGAAAGGTTCAGTTGTTGAAAAACTTCATGGTTTAAGTTACAACATGACTTGTGATCTTATGTTAGGCATCGTATAGTGATTAGAGGTATGGGCTCAAAATCTTAGATTTGATACCAATAGTAAAATATTTCAAACTGTCTTAAACTAATCTTACAAGATTTTTTTTAAATCTTTAAAGCAAACTAAAAAACTGTCACAAAAATTATGTTTATTTTGTTTGTAAACCTCTGCAATACTACATCTGTGCAATTTAAAAATTTCAACCTGTCTTTACATGTTAGTCCACAAATGATCTCAAGGACTGTTTTTTGGCAAGTCTCTTCATACATTATATTGTAATTATAAGTGAAATATTTTCCAATCAAACACCAAGACAAACATTAGATTTTTAAAAAACCTAACATGAGGGTTTTTTTGGAAACAAGAGAAATAGCCAACAACTACCACAACTAAGTTTGTTTACAAACACAGCAGGAAGAACCAAAGTTTACATACAAACACAAAGGAAACAAGATTCAGATTAGGCTAACCAAGCTGTAACATCAGAAAGTTAGGTTTTGCACTTCTGTGAGTATAATTGTGAACTGGTTATCTTAAATAAACACTGTGGAATCTTTTAAAGCAGCAGCAACAAGAAAAACATGGATAATTTTCCAAGCATAAATATCTATACATATTATTTAAAACATTCTTTTTTGAAAAACAAACTATCTTTAGTAATTTTTGGCTAGAGATATATAGTTTTTAAACACACAGTAATGTTCAAATGACCAAATTTGGTTTCATTCCCAGAACAAAAGTGTAAGCTAGCTTTCAGCCTTTTACAAATCCCAAACAAAGACAAACAAGTTTATAAAAACACTAAAATAGCCTGTGCACGGATGATAATATTACCATTTCTTCAAATTTTCAGCGCCCAGCATGGCCATGTGGGTTAAGGCATTCGACCAAACATGCTCACTGTTTCAGCCGTGGGGGCATTATAATGCAACGGTATTCCCCTATTCATTGGTACAAAAGTAGCCCAAGAGCTGGCATTGGGTGATGATGACTAGCTGCCTTCCCTCTAGTCTTACACTGCTAAGTTAGGGACAGCAAGTGAAGATAGCCCTCATGTAGCTTTGCAGGAAATTCAAAAGCAAACAAATGTTTATGCCTTTGCTGAACACACAAATACCTTTTCATGTTTTTCTTATGTTCCTTTTCTTTTGTTAATATCTTACAGTGTATTCTATTTCTTCGAACTTCGACGTTTTCTGCAGCCTTTTCAAGTGCTCTTCTGTTGGCTGTCTCCTGGTACATCGCCACTCGTTTCCTCCACTGAGCGAGGGCTTGATCCAGCTCCTGGTGGTTGAATCGAGCCTGGTGGATCTTTCTGTTCAGCTCGTTTCTGTTGAGATTCAATTTACTGCCAATGTTCATGAATAATATTTCAGGTATTTAAATGCACAAGAACTATCTCTGTCAAGATTTCACACGCACATGTTTGCCTGCTCTCACGTGTAAACATTAACTTCTGTTAAAAGTTAAACACTGATTCATATTTTACATATAAAATAATCTTACTTATCAAAGTGTTAACCCTTTCTTGCTACCGACTCAGTTGCCTTGTAACCCTAAAGCAGTCCTTAATTTTCAAACAAAACTCTTAATTACAAAATGCAAATTTTTTTTTGCAAACAACAGACTTCTAATGTTTACTGAAAGCTTTCAAAGTTCTGAAAATAGAACACAGTAATTTTGATAAAGCATTTGTCCATGAATACTTGGAGTCGGTGGGATGACTGTTCCGAGCAAAAAATAGTTTTCATGCTATGACTACAAATACTTTCTTTCATCTTGAAGTGTCAGATTTCACTTCATATTTTCTAACACCTTCTAAATAAATGAACGTTTTTTTTTCAATACAGCTTTATATCTTATTCTATCTGCCCTAACTTCATACATATTTCACTGGTTTGATCTACTTTATCAACAATAAAAAAAAAGATAAATCTATATTAACGTTTTTCTTTCTACAATGAGTGCAACTTGTCACATGAAACTACAATTATTTATCCCACAAACCACCTTAAAGTTTATAACAATATACACACAATGTTATTGTTCCATTATTCCCTGATCTGACAAACGTAGCTCAATGTTCCCGTACTGAATGATAAAACAAACTGCTCGTGTGCACTCCTCATGAAAAATGTCGTTTTTGTAATCTTACTTAAGTTTTTAATTTGTAATTTTAGTTAATTTTATTACAAATAAAATAAAAGAATTCCCATGAAAAACAAAAAAACAGACGACCTATGACCCTAATTCTTGATGCAGGTTGTTGGTGAAAGTTAAGCCTACACTTTTATACTAATGTTACCAGTACACTGAATAATTTGTGTTTGTTTAATTAATGCACCTAAGAACGTTCATTAATAACAGGTACAAAACAAATAATGTCCTATAACTGTTATAATTTACCTGAGTTTTTAACTGTGGTATAAGAGCCATTAAAAATTCAGTTAAGTTTGTCAATCAAAAGATCACAAGAGAAACTTTCAAAGTGAAAAAAGTAGACCATATTCTCCATGGAATAGAATGTAATATAATATGACATTTATCAGATTAAAACCTTCACTTTCTATTGGTTATGAATACAGAATTAAATGTCAGGAAATTATTGTTGATTTGTGAAAGAATGAATGTGACAGGTGGGTGTTGCAAGTTGGTTGATTTTTTATTTTACGACCCTGTAAACAAATAAAATTGAAGGCTATAAAAAACTATGCCTTGACTTGTTAATATATATAATATAATGACTAATTTAGGTTAAAGTCTTTACTACACAAAGGGGTGACAAATAAATTAAAGAAGACAAAAGACCAAGATAACAAATGTCACAGTTCTCACGGTAGGCGAGATATTTTCTTATACAATTCAGAACTTAAAACTTGCATTTAAATTTGGTTAATCAACTAAATATTGGTGACAGTTTATTTACATACAATCATAACAGAGCACTTTACTTAAATTCTGAAGTCATACACACTTTTACCTATCAATAACAAACGAGATCAAATTACATTTTTAAAATACAGGCATTTTATTTACTATAATGTTAAATATGCTATACCATTCCTTGGTTTTTGGAATTCTTAACAAAATAAACTTCAAATACCACAACACATCATTCATCATTTACATGATTAAAGTCAACATTCAAAAAATAGTTTTCAAAAATATGAGCTATAAATCAGAGCGAGACAAAAAGATGGCACAACACAAATAGAAACCGCTAGTGACAATACTGTTCACACCAATACCATGCAACACAAAAAGATGGCACAACACGAAAAGAAACCTCTAGTGACAGTACTGTTCACACCAATACCATGCGACACAAAAGGATGGCACAACACGAAAAGAAACTTCTAGTGAAAGTACTGTTCACACTAATACCACGTGAAACAAAAGGATGGCACAACAAGAAAAGAAACTTCTAGTGACAGTACTGTTCACACCAATACCACGTGAAACAAAAGGATAGCACAACACGAAAAGAAACTTCTAGTGACGGTACTGTTCACACCAATACCATGTGAAACAAAAGGATGACACAACATGAAAAGAAACTTCTAGTGACAGTATTGTTCACACAAAAGGATAGCACAACATGAAAAGAAACTTCTAGTGAAAGTATTGTTCACACCAATACCATGCAACACAAAAAGATGGCACAACACGAAAATAAACCTCTAGTGACAGTACTGTTCACACCAATACCATGTGAAACAAAAGGATGGCACAACACGAAAAGAAATTTTTAGTGACAGTATTGTTCACACCAATACCATGCAACACAAAAAGATGGCACAACATGAAAAGAAACCTCTAGTGACAGTACTGTTCACACTAATACCACATGAAACAAAAGGAGGGCACAACATGAAAAGAAACCTCTAGTGACAGTACTGTTCACACCAATACCATGTGACACAAAAAGATGGCAAAACACGAAAAAAAAATTCTTAGTAACAATACCATTCACATCAATACTGTGCAACATAAAGTACACAATTAAAACTTGTGTTATTTTCTTTTACTGATTTTTGGCTTTTGCAATTTCTTCATTGCTACAAAGCTCAGATACTATTAAAGAAAAGTCCTGTCCTGCCAGTATTCTATCAAAACATTTACTCATTTTATTCTCTACAACTGAAATAGTTTCCATGGTTACAGCAGCTTCGTGTGCACTTACGCATGCCTCTTTACACTGTTCTCGAGATCTTCTAGTGACTTTTGTTTCTTTGCATTTTCCTTCTCCTCTTTTAGCTCCAAGTTTTTTCTTCGTTGTTCCATGTCGTACCGTGAGAGCCTCATAATTTCTTCCTGAAGTTCCAGCTCTGCCATGTTGTGTTCGTGGAGCTTCTGACGTACCAGAAATCGATATTAAAAGTTAAGAAAGAGATATTCAATGTATTATTTGACACCCTCAAGTACACTACAGTAAGTTCTACTTTCAATTTAAAACTATTCAACTCACACAAAGTCCAAGATAAAGGAATGTTAAATGAGCAGAAAATAAAAATCAATGGCCTGAACATAAAAATATGCAAATCATGTGATTGTTACTGTTATGTATAAAGCGTTATGTACATACGTTGTTATTCATGTAGAAATTTTTAGAATTAGGTAGATCGATCATTTGTAACAGCCTGGTGTCTGTACGAGACTAATCGAGATTACTCTGGAATGCTGGGAAGTTACGTGATTGTTCGAGAAGAGTAGGCCTACTAATATATAAACAGACGGAGATGAAAGAAATCAGTCAGTTATCCGTTTTTACTTTCGATTCAAGAGATGTTGTCTTCGTTTGAGAAATTTTCAACGTTTCCTGTGTGTTTATTCAACTTGGATTTGTGACTGGAGCTAGATCTACAAAAACTATGATTTTATTTCGTCAATCTTTACGATTCATTCGAATTACTGGTTATACTGAAAGTCAACACGTACAGGACTGTTTAGGGAAGACCGGAAAAGTGGGAGAAGGACAAAATTGAGACATTCATCAAAAACATCGTAAAAAGAACTTCGTTAAATTTATTGAACTGTGAATTGTTTCTAAACTTCTCCATTCAAACTTCGGAATTTTTTCGTGGGACCAAATTCACCCCCTAGACTGGAATTTTGGATTTCTGATCTGGACTTTTGGACTTTCATTCTAGATCATATTATTAGACACAGGCCAGTACCATTTTGTATTGTAATTAACTTTGAAGGTTGAAACTGAATATCTGTCATTGTTATTATATAATTTATGTTATATCTGTTACATATATAATAGTTTATTGTAATAAATTATATAAGCTGTTATCTGTGTCTTTCTGTTGCGTTCAGTCTACATAAATAAAAAATACGTAACAGTTATACACACACACACAACAGTTTAGGTCTCCTAAGCACACAAAATTGAAACAAATATTCTTCAAATAATCCATAAATGTATCATCCCATTAATTCCAACCGAGGAGAAACTTTGGACAGTATATTCACAAATCATGTGATTGTTATTTACACACACACGCACAACAGTAGATTCACAAATCGAGGGAAATACATTTTTATTCTTCATATTTCGAAACTGGAATTTCTTGAATGAGTGGATAACATTTTCGTACAAGTATACCATATAAACATTTAAAAGCATCACTAGTAGCAACATAATCAAGTACAATCATTCAACTTTAACAATGAAACAGAATAAAGTTTACTAAACAAAATCCACACCACCATCAAATGAGTGCTCACCATACATTTCAAGATAGTTTATTTAAGTTCATTAATTCCTAAGAATATTTTTATAAACATCTTTCTCTTATCTTTCCCTCTTTCTTGGTAAAATGTTAGACAAAGATGAATAAGAGAACAGTTGTAAAGTACATAACACAGACCAGTTCTTCAGATGGATCTGGATCAAACAAGAGTAATAATTTAAAAAGTGATGACAAGAAAGTATAACACTACAAATAAAGCAGGTGGAAAGTTTGTCAACCTACAGATGGTAGAAGGACACTACAAATAAAGCAGGTGGAAAGTTTGTCAACCTACAGATGGTAGAAGGACACTACAAATAAAGTAGGTGGAAAGTTTGTCAACCTACAGATGGTAGAAGGACACTACAAATAAAGTAGGTGGAAAGTTTGTCAACCTACAGATGGTAGAAGGACACTACAAATAAAGTAGGTGGAAAGTTTGTCAACCTACAGATGGTAGAAGGGCAC
This sequence comes from Carcinoscorpius rotundicauda, assembly GCA_011833715.1. NCBI lineage: Eukaryota > Metazoa > Arthropoda > Merostomata > Xiphosura > Limulidae > Carcinoscorpius > Carcinoscorpius rotundicauda. Next base: position 44,514,918 of record CM022406.1, on the reverse strand, counting down.
TACAAATAAAGTAGGTGAAAAGCCTGGCAAGTTTGTCAACCTACTGACAGAAAATAAAATCTTCTCTGAATTACTTTCTAAAGATAAAGCTGATAAAAGAAATTTGTAGAGCTACACACTAACAATAGAACATAGAAGTGTGAAAAATTCCAAAGAGTTAACACTTTACCAATCTCTAAATGTACTTCTGATAAATATTTGCCTCCATTATTGTGCAACAGTAGCCCTTCACCCATCAGAGAGCAACATGTCCTGCATGCAACTCCCCTTAAGCATTCACACTTGTGGCAATTTCAATCTTTGATAAGACAAAGAAAAAAAAAACATGCATTGGAAAAAAAGGAGAACAGATGACAATGTGTGAAGTGGCAAGTACGTGTCAGAAATATATTTTCAGATTAGAAAAATGTTCAAATTCCTGAATAATAACACAGTGAAATGCTAGAATCACACGTTAATGAGTGTGTGGAATGGGGGGGTGCAAAAATTTACCTGAATGATCTTTAAACAGAAAGCCTATGAAGTGTGACACAAAATCAGTTCTACTAGGACAGACCCATAAGAGACCACATCTCATCTTGACCAGAAACTTTGTCCAAAAAATGAAGGAGAGGCAAAATAGTCACAATTATCACAGTGAAAGACAGAACTTAAATGTGATTAACCATGAACCTGCAGCTGAGGAGCCAATTTATGGTGTATTAAGGAACAATGAAACTGTACTTGATGTGATAACTTCAACTCTATTGGACAGACTGACTGCAGTTTGAGGGGTCATCCATACTTCACTGATAAGGTCACTACTGCTCCACTTGTTTACTGTGTTATACCAAGCCAAACTCTTAAAACATTTTTCATGGTACACCACTCTAGTGGCTAGGAACTGGTATGTGGCAAGAGTCTCTGTATACTTAAATAAAAGGGGTGAAAGTTTATGATGGGGAGATCCAAAAAAATGGCTGGGTTGCATCTAACTACTAACTGGAAAGGTCTTTTCCTGTATACAGGATAATGGATGGTTGCCAAACTCTCTTTTCAGAGGTCAGCAAATCAAATCCAGAGAAGTGAGCAGTCACTTCTCTGGTGCTGGCTCTTTCCATGAAATTCCGTTGAATTAGTACAGTCTGAATCAGACAATCAAGTAAACTGGTATATCAGAAGGACATCTCTAGTTACCTTGCATAACACATCATCTTGCAATGACAAGATAAATACTTTTTATTACCCTAGCTTAATGAGTATTTTGGGAAATAAGCATGCCAGCCACCTGATAGGAACATGACTGACAAAAGAGAGAAAAAGAAAGAAAAACTCATTTCATCCAAAAGATGATGGGTTGCTTGAAGAATGATGGCCAGAGGTGTTCAAATTCCTGAAGATGATAAAACAGCTGGATGAAAGTAATGAGTAACTAATATGTGGGAAATTATCCACATGTCTGTTCAGAGAACTTCATCTAAGTATTGCAAAGATGTGAAGCAAGTAAGTTAGATAAAGGTGGCAAGTGAAGATCTTCATGAATTAACTGAATGTGTAAGGGGTCAACACTATGCATAAAATCACTAAGTTAGAAGACACAATTCTGATGGACAAACTGTAGTAAGCATCTGAAGAATGGAGCAACTGGGATGTGAAGGGCATCCAACATGACAACCTTGTTCATCCACAACTTGGACATAAATGACCATTGCAAAAAGAAGAAATCCTCCATCTGAAATCAGGGAACAATCAGAAATTTACTGAGAAAGAGCATATTGATTATCTAATGCCAATCCTTGGTGTTCTTGGACATTAAAAATAGATTAAGATAAAATCCAGAGGAGGATCAAATACTTCCTCAATGCCATGTTTGGCCAAAAGACTTGATATCTCATTCTTGAAATATTGAAGATAGATTGGGTTTGAAGTAGAAAAGAAAATGAGAAGAAAAGAGGGGGAAGTGGAAAAAAAAAAAACACGAGTGAAAACTTGAAGAATCCATCTGTGTGTGTGGAAAAGAGTGGTTATAGGTCTGCAAATTGAAATACATGGACATCCACTGAGCTTGGCTTGCTGAGACAGTCATAGAGATGAGATGTGTGATAAACCTAATGGTGTTTAATGTGAGGATGGGAAGATGTAAAAGGTCTATAAGGTGGAATAGGAAGAACAGAGGCAGTATGAGGAACAGCAGTGGAAAGGCAAGGTTGTGAAAAGTGAGAAACCAGGAAAGATAAAGAATACAAATGCCAAGCTGCTTTAGCTATAGAATACCTCCAAAGATGTGAGACCGTAAAAAGGAGGCCTGATGGAGATCATGAAGATAAGAGGTAAGTAGTAATATGTTAGTAAGTAGTTTATACCAATCTAACAACACAGGAACCAAGGGACCAGGGAAGGGGTAGACAAAATGGTATGGGTAATCATGGTTTAAAAAAAAAGGGGGGATGAACTTTTCCTGAAAACCTTTTTGGGTCATGATGAAATGCCTCAGACACAAGGACTATAAAGAATAGGTGGTAGGGCTGTAGGAAAGAGATGAAGATAAGAAAACCAGATGCTAGAAAGCAAGATGGAAGACAAGGAGTCCACTCGCCAGGTAGATAACAGATCCCAAAGACTGAGATATAAGAAGGGAAAAACAGCAATAAGCTAAGACACAAGGATATAGGTGTGAAGTTTTTCAAGAAAGTATTTGGCAATAATTCTGGTAAAAAAAAAAGGAAACATTACATAATCATAAGAGCCAGGAATGGACATTGCCTGAAAGTCTGCAAACAGAAAACCTAAAATGTACTGTACAATGTCAATAATGCTCTCCACATCTCACAAGCTTTGTGAAGTTACAGTACAAACGTGTCCCATGAATGTGACATCAACACCCACGCAAGACAAAGTTGAATTTAATGTCACTAAAAAATTCCCAACAAAAAAAAGTAATTATTTTCAAACAAAAGCCAAATAAAAATAGCAGGAAAAGTTTAGTCAGTAAGTGCAAATTTTTTTAAAATTTTGAACACATCTTTTCAGTGCAGTGCCAAAGAGAAGAATGAAGTTATCATGAGTACAAATGGATAAGGGGCATTACTACACATGAATGTTACTGTCCTATTGGTGGTGACCTGTTGTTACACAATGTCATGACATTAAATAAAGTGGAAGTTAGCTCAAGGCTAGTGACATGCAAATCTCTAAAGGATCCATGTAAAGGAGAAATGGAGGCAAGTTATCATTTCAGAATATTACAATGAATAATATAACAAAAACACAAATGTATGAAACTATTGTCACAACATTATGTTAAATAATAAAGAAAACCAATATACGACTCTCATACTATTCAATATTATTACAGTAACGACACCACTGTATGACACCGACTCTTACAGTAAATAATACTAATGTGTGACACCCACACAGTTACAGTGCTTCCTGTGTCACTAAAATATTAATATTTTCTAATTATTCACACTAAAATATAAACTCTGAAGTTAAGATACAGTTAATGTAACTGCTTTTCTAAATAAAACTATTGTAACTGATCATAAAGTGTGTTATTAGTCTTTGAAAGCTAAATCAATGGGGAATCTAACACCAGTTACAGACTTCAGAACTTTTGTGTCCAGCGACAAAATTAAAATAATCAATAAAAACAGAATAGCTGCAAGGATTTAACAAATAAAGAATTATAAATTAAACTACAGAAGAAAGATGTGTTAGACAGCCAGGTAGTGAGTGAGTAATAAGTAAAACAAGCAGAAGTGCAGGAGAGTACCGTGTATTTTTCAAAGTCTTTCTGAAGCCTACTTTTGGAAGCTCTGTCCAGTTGACGTTCTATGTCCACAAGGTGCGCCCACTGTTGAGCATTTTTCTTCTCGTGCCAGTCTTCGAGTGCTCTCTCCTTCGTATTGAAATCACATAAATAAAGTAAACAGTTCTTAATCAGTTAACTTCAAGGAATAATTTTTTTTCATACTAAACAGATCTTTTATCTTCTAATAACCTGAGCTGTTAAGAAATGTTTTTCCAAAAGACAAATTTATATTTCCAAAAAAACAGCATGTGTACATTAACATTAATATTCAACACTCTTTTTTTCAGGCACTCAACAAATATATTTTCTCTCAAAAATATTGTACAGCACTATAACATGCAACTTATTTAATGATACTGATAAACAATCATGATAAAGAAATTTGTCAACCTAAATCAATAAAAAACTACATGGCTCTGAGTAATATTCGTGGTGTGTAATGTAACTGTTGTAAGATTCTGTTAGTACTTGCCAGTTTTTTATCATTTGATAAAAATTATGAGAATTCCAGTCCAAACAACACTAACTGTTTCTTTTTTTTAACATTAGCTATATCTTCTTTTACCTCCAGAAATTACTTTAAAAGCACAACTTTTCAACAGATACCACATTAGACCTTAAATAACAATAATGTTCAAGGGAAATTTCCTTAATTAAAGGCCAAGCATGGTCATCTGACAAATAAATTTACCTACACAATTTCCTCACTGATCATTCGAGTAAGAGAACAGATGCAACCAATCTTACTTCTGACACTGAACTCTAACTTGTTGGATACTAACTTACTGGACTGATACTTATCCATTGGGTACTCTAATCTTTATGTATCAGACAAAGGTTATTACTTCTTCAAATATGAACTGTTTTCAAAACAGAATTTCATCTTATTCACAATTTTTTTTAACTTTTCACAAATAGTTTATTTTTAATTTTATAGTTTCATTTCCTCGCTTGTAAGCCATACACAATTTTTTATTTATGAAATGGTGAACCACACTCACAGACATCCCAAACCAATTTAGGCCTTGTTAAAATTTTTACTAATTTCTTGGAAGTAAAGAAAATGTCTTATTGTTTGGATATGTATTTTAAAATATAGATAACAGATTACTGATTAAAACCTGTCTAACTAAGATGCAACTTGGTTATAACTGTTATGTGCCACAACCACAAACTTCCCTCACTGCTGTCTTGTTATCGTACACTGAAATTTCAAAAGGAACATTTGGAGCTTGTAATTCAAAGTAATGTTTTTCTATTGATTACAAACAAGAAGATCAAATAATGTGATACAATTCTGAAAAATGCCTTCAAACTTAAGGAGAAATGTGTGAGGCTTCTGTCAGTACGTAGCACAGATAGCCCTCCAGTAGCTTTGTGCGAAATTCAAAAACAAACAAACAAAAAAACTGTCAGTACGAAAGATTTATTTACGTTTCACTAAATGGAAATGTTACAGCCTACATTTGGCCTTAAAACTGCTTATAAGCAGTATCTTAAATAAGATGGACAGTGTACATGATGAGATTTGGGAGTTCCAGCTGGAAGGTAAAAATCTAGAGAGAACTTGTGTGTTATGTGACAATAAAAATAAAGGCTGTGAAATGTTCCAGAATTTCTCTTGAATTAAAACTTGTGTAACATACAAGTTTGAATCATAAACCACATTCTGATGTTAGTTGTATTGAAATACATTAATAGAGTTGTTTTATCAAATTTTCAAACTCTGTAAAATGTCATGACCTGTGCAAAGGAGCCTACCGTCATATTACTCATTATTTCTAACTGAACTGAGCTGTTCAACCTTCCAATGATACAAGTCCAGGGATAAACCAGAAAGATTTAAAAAATATATCCTTGCAAGAGTACAATACTAATTAATTAGGATGTATTATCAGATATATTACCTATTGTCAAATACACGTAATTCTTTACCTGGGACTTCTTTCTTTGGACAGACTTTTCACGAACCATATGAGATCTTTTTTCCTAGTAAAACAAATCCATATTTAATTTATGTCAAAGTAACAATAACGTGGTTGAGGAATATAAAAACCTTTCTGTAGTAACAGAGAAAGTTAGCATAAAATAACAATAAACAAAGAAAAAAAAGTAAACCAGCTGAAGCCATGGATTAACAATTTATTAAGCCAGTGGTTTAACAGAGTTTCTCTTCTTGTGTGCAGTTGCTACACATTCTGAAATGTTTACACTAAAATGCAACGGAAGAGGAGAAATATGTGAACAGATATCATATTTTACAAATATCTGTTACGTACATTTTACAGTTATTTTACATGCTACAGAATATCCCTGTGGGATTAACTTGGTAGACATTTCATTGCATTGTTAGGTACACTTAGTTACTTGTGAAATAAAGTAAGTTAAAGCCTGAAAGAACAACATACATTATGTTTGAAGCTACACACATATAATACTATCCTATGAAAGAGAACTGATCCTGTAAGAAAATGCACCAGTACTGCACAAATTATTGTCACATGAAGTGGGAAAGGAAACTCGAGCCTTAAGCAGGTATTTCAGGTAGGTGCACTAATCCTGAATGAGCTCTTATCACACAATGAATGACGGAAAACTAAAGTTATTAAACTAGTATATGAACATTAAGTGGTGAAACACGTGAACGGCAACTTCAATTTTCAGATCACAGGTTCAATAAAAGACTGTCTAATGTAACCAATATGTACATATATTTCTAAAGGGAAACTATATTAATGAATCCATTTTGTACCACACATCATGTAATTCTGAATAGAATACGCATTGAAATACACAAGTTTAATAAAAGTGGTCTTGGATTAGATCCCTCAAAAACTCTCACACACAAGATTTGAAGCGAGCGTAAAACTCAAAATACTAAATTTCAATCACGCTAAAATCAAGCATTTTTAAAACAAAAAACCAGACACACAAAATGTATAAGACTGATTTCATGGAAACAGCCTTTAAAACTCAATAATACCAATAAAACAATTACTATAATGTTTGATTGGTGGGTCATTGACCAACCAAATCAAACTACCTTGCTACCACCAATCAATCAACCCCATCTAACAGGGTATGCCTGAATCATGATACATCTGATACTATGTTTGTAAATACATCAAGGCTATAAAGGAACAGTAATGTTGAATCATGTGTGCTCAGAGGGCTTTCAGTTATGGATGAGGGTGTTACGTAAATCAAGAATACTTTCAGAAGGGTTAGGCTCCAGAGACGAAAAACTATGATTCTCATTAACTCGGATGTACTTCATTTTTGTGCGTGTATAGGACTACGTGTTCTAATTAAAATACATGTAAATGCAACAAAGAAATGTTTATTTTCCTGACAAAAAAAGTTTAAAGTCATAAAATTAAATTTTGTGAAATAACTGGTATTCAAATGAATGTCCATCAAGTCATTCCATTAGTACAAACATGTATCAGAAGTAATTTTGAGTACAACTCCAAATTTACGGTATATTTTCATGAAATTCGGCAAATTTGTGGTCACCAACAAGTCTGTTGTATACAAACAATCAGATGTACAACTAATGTTTTTTACTATGAGATGGTGAAGTCAGTCCGAGTCAGATTAAACAGCAAGATGACATTCAACTGAAGAATAAAAAATATTTCTATCCATTGTACAGATGACAAATTGTATTTGTATCACCTCTAATACTTAATAAATGCACATACAAGGTTTTGTTTAATGTCCCTACATATTTACTGTATACCAACAGCGTATGATAATACACTGATAACTATGACACAGTACCATGTTTAATTACTCTCTGTAGAAATAAACGGGAATGCATACCACCATACGTCTTAGGGTTAACCTTAAATGTTCGAACACAGATGTTTGAACATGCACAGAATTTTTGCAAGCCACACATTTTATACAACACACAAGTATTCAACTACTAAAGGCCAACTATTAATTACATTTCAAAATAAGAGGACAAAAAAGATCAAAGTTAAATGTATGTTAGAATATATGATTTTTATAACCTGCTGTTTTATTGTCTTATTTCAGGATAAAAATTATAGTTGGAAAGAAACAGTTTACTCTTTACTTAACTGTTATCTGACACTCAAAAATCAAATACTTGCTTCTAGACACATTTGTTCCATATGCAAACATGTATCTATATATTAGGATTTTTATTCAGGGGAGTATTCAGAACTGTACTCTTAAATAAACATTATTTTAAAGACATAAAATTAAACAGCTGAGTATTACCATAAATGCCTGCTTCCTCTTTATAGCTTCCTCATGTTTCATCTCTTCATCTTGCAGCTTAGACTCCTTTTGGTGCTGTTCAGAACTGTACATTTCCCGTATAGCACGTAATCGACATTTCTGTAAACACGAAGAGCGGGAAAAATACTTGAACAAACAAGTACGATGCGTTGTCTGACTGTCTAAACACAGCATATAATTTAAGAAATATCAGCAAAACGTGCATTATTCTCATTTAAAACCATTCTTTAAATTTATGATATTAAAGGTCAGAATTACAAAGGATACAAAACATATGGTTGATGTTATAACTGGTACCTCTGGTGTATTCTGTCTCTGACTCTTAATGACCATGTTCATCTGATGGTGTTTTTGACTCTCTTCATGCTTCCTCCTGGTGTCTTGGAGTTCTTTATCCCATTTCCTTTTTGCTTCAGCCTTCTTTTCTTCTTCTTCTATACGGTACTGATATCTTTTCACCATCAACTCCATCAACTTGATGTCCTAATGAAAACAAGCACAAAGGTATTAAATCCTAAAGTCTTTAACCTGTTCAGTGCCGTAGACGAGATAACTCATTCAAGCCGATCAGTAATACAGTGCCACAGACAAGTTAATTCATTCTCAATAATACCTAACTTCAACTCTAGATGTCAGCAGTATACATGCACTTGACCTACTTACAAATTGTTTCACTTTCGATCCAAAACGGCATCACAAAAAAGTTACAAAATGAAAAAGTATTAGAGTTGTATTGTAGCAGCTGAAATACTTGGCAGTCAACAGGTTAAAGCTGCTAATAACTTAACATTATTTAAAGGTAAAGCAAGGTGATTATAACATAATAAAACTAAGTGTATTTAATTTTTTCATAAACTTTGTTCAGATAAAAAAAAGATATAAAGTTTCAATATTAATAATAAAAAAGAACTTATCTTGATCTCTTATATAGAGCACTAATTTACAACTTAGAACCAGTTTACAAGCTTACGATAACAAACTTGACTCAACAGAAGCTAATGGACAAATCTAAAATAGTTAAAGTAAATTTAAACACTAACTGAGGGCTTTATGTGTCTGGAAACAAATATCAGTGTGAAATGTTACAACTACTTCCGTTTTCTGTTGATGAACAGTTAGACTATACAATAAACTTGTAGATCACTGCCCGATAATTATTAACAATATTTTTTGAGACTTTAATAGCAGCACCTTTGGATATAACTTGGTTTTGGCTCTAGGAGAATCACAAAGCTTTGATTTGAGGAGTGCCGAACTGGCAGGACTGACTTTTTCTTCAAATAAATAACGATAGGGCGAGGACGGAACCGAAAAGCTTGTAACATTCATATCTCTGACCGACAAGGTAGAAGTGCTAGATTTTGGTCGGTTTTTTGGAGTTGACTGTGCTCTTGGTGACTGCACCACCTGTTCTCCCGGAACCATTCCACATGACGATGTTGAAATTGTGACAGTACCATTTCTTTCTGAACTAGAATCTCGATCTGCTAAGAAAATAAAAATGAACAAACTCGTATCTTAATTAAGTAGACAGGAAATAACACACGATATCTTTAAAACAACAAAACAATGACTGGTCAAACAAATTAAGATGATACTTATGTAAATTTTAAATGTAACAAGTTAAAAAACACAATGTTTACTAGTACACAATACATATTTAAAAATGAGATTGTCCCCAGTTTCAAATTACAATAAAATATTTACTTAGTAACTTACTGTCCAACAAAGTACGACATTAAATGTGTGTATAAGACTGTCCCCAGTCTCACAGTTTTATCTTTATACAGTCAAGTATTAAGTAAATGTTACATTGTATTTTGAGACTGGGAAAGTCTCAGTTTTTGTGTGTTCATTTTTTTACCTTCAAAATGTTAGTTATTCTTTTTAAAAAATTGAGTGACTCAAGATTATAATGAATCTTAACCTTGCTATTCGGTCAAGTACTTTATGTAATTTTGATAAATCACACAAGGAAGATACTTAAGTGCAGTTATCCAAGTATTAATAAAAGATGCTACAGATATAGTCACTGATTACACCATTATTCCATAAATAATTTAAGTGTAACACACATTCCTTTAACACTTAACTTTGTAAACAATCAAATAATGCACCCAAGTCTTTAAATTGTGGAGTGAAAAGAGAAGGCATTTCATTTCGAACTGATTTAGTCATTTATGTAATTCCTCACAACATCCTATGATAAACAGATCTGTAATGATAAATAACTGGACATTAATGCAATTCACCACAAAAAAGTCTCACTATAAATGAAACCTTTTTAAAATAAAACACAACCATACTGATTTATAAGTAGTTACTACTTAGGTCTGACACTTTAACAAGTATTCTTACGGCATAAGATTCATGGACAGTACTTTGAAATAACAATAACATAAGATCATGGACAGTACTTTGAGATAACAATAACATAAGATCATGGACAGTACTTTGAGATAACAATAACATAAGATCATGGACAGTACTTTGAAATAACAATAACATAAGATCATGGACAGTACTTTGAAATAACAATAACATAAGATCATGGACAGTACTTTGAGATAACAATAACATAAGATCATGGACAGTACTTTGAGATAACAATAACATAAGATCATGGACAGTACTTTGAAATAACAATAACATAAGATCATGGACAGTACTTTGAAATAACAATAACATAAGATCATGGACAGTACTTTGAGATAACAATAACATAAGATCATGGACAGTACTTTGAGATAACAATAACATAAGATCATGGACAGTACTTTGAGATAACAATAACACAAGATCATGGACAGTACTTTGAGATAACAATAACACAAGATCATGGACAGTACTTTGAGATAACAATAACAGGAAAATAGGATCAAATGCCAAAGAACTTGCTGTTGAGAGAAAACACAAGTGTCCCAAGAAAAACCCACTTCCATTATTGAAAATTCTACCTGACCACTGCTGCCCAAACTGTAATAAAAACACTTTTACAGTTATTAAAATGTCATGCTTTGTGTTTGTGATGATAAAGTAAGAGGTTCTCTCTCTCTCTCTCACCTGCCAATAGGCGGTGTAATAGTTACAATGATAACTCATGTTAACTGTTCTACTGATAAAGATAAAATGTTACCGTATTACTACAGCTTTACTTATAACATAAAATGAAAATTCTGTGAGTTAGTATCACTTGTTAACCAGGTTAAACAGTTCAGGAGAGGTTAATTATATTATATTGTGAAGGTTTTTTTGTGTTTTTTATATATATATATATAAAAGATGTGAAGCTAACAACCGGAGATGAAAACCAAATTTACAGAGGGTCATGTCTTGTCTGGAAGCTTTCTTTTTTTTTTTTTTTTTTGTAAAAGGAGGTATCTAATTTGAAAATGTGTATGTTAATTACTGGAATGTTACTAACTGTATGCAAGTAGCAGGTGTGGGGAGGGTTACATTGTTATGATTAGTCTTCCTCTCTTTGCAAATTGCATAAATAATCCAACGTATCATATGTAACAGATTTGATATTACCTTAATATCTATGTTTGTTTCAATTTAACATACATTTAGGAATGTATGTAACTTGTATTGTTGATTATGCAAGTCCTGCTTGCTCTCTAAATTTCTAAAAGATTATGGAGAGTAAAAATGGACAATATACTTAAAACAAGAGTACCTTTAAATGTTTTGGGCTAACTGAACTTCATCTAAAGATTATAAATGAATGCAACAAGAGACAGTTGAAGAATATTTTTGGTCAGCTACAGTCAGGACAATATAAGCCTCAGAAGCTATAACTGTCATTAACACCTATTTATTGGAAAACATAGATTACAAACTGTTCAACTTAAGAAAATTAACTTTGAACATTAACATTTCTATAAGATCATGTCTATTTTCCGTGAAAAGCAAGCTTGTGAACCTAGTTAGACCAAACAAGAATAGAAGTAGTTAGCATTACTGATAAAGATAAAATGCTACCACATTACTTCAGCTTTACTTATAAAACGAAAATTCTGCGAGTTGGTATTCAGTTCCAGACCAGAAGATTCAGTATTGTTCATAAGTTCATAAAAATTGTGTATATAAATCATTATTTGTAATGACTGTTATTATAAATTGTATTATTGTTTTTATATTCAAATACATTTGTGTCAACAAAGAAAACTGAACATATCGATGTTGTTAGCAAATATCATAAATCTAATACATAAACATTTAATTATCTTTCAAATTAAAATTTCAGGTTATTTGAGATCGTAATACATAACATAACATACATAAAATAAATTGAAGACTCATCCAAGATATATTGTAAGACGTTACAATATCATATCAAAGTACTCTAGGAGAGGGCAAAGAAAGATATCTTTGCGAAATAAGCAATCTTTGTGTGCTAATTGAAATTAATAACCAGTTACAGGCCTTATAAAGTAAATCAATTAAAGAAAGTCCTGAGCCAGGTCTCTTCCAATGAGTGAGAAACATAAATGTGGATGTGTAATTTTTTGGATGTGAAACATTTACACAGAAGAGGCAAAGTAAATGTATACCCCCATACCCCCTAGGATCTACACCCCTGCATGGCATAGACCATTCAAAACAAATACTAGATGTATTCACAAAAAAATCCTTTTAGGTTTATTAAAAAGATTTATAATGTTTAATACACACTATATCAGAAGTTAATAGTATCAAATCTATAATGACCGAGTGAGTACAAAGAGGTCACACAGTTAGTCAAACTGGCTGAGCTCATATCGAGACAGTTAAATATAGTACTTACTAGAAAAGGTTCCAGTTATCTTTTCAGAACTTGAAAAAGAACCTTGGTTTTTCATGCCACTGTTTTTTGGTGACAGGGACTGCGACCTCTGCTTTTCCCATGCTGTTAGTATAATCTTCTGTCTTTCATCTCGGCACTTTTCTAAGTTCCCTATTATTATCAAATAAAATGAATTCCGGTAAAAAAATACCCTAAGAGCGTACACAATATTAATGACATCTACACCATGCATATGTAAGCAAGAGTCAACTTTCAAACTACCGAAAGGCATCATTTGTTTCAATTCTGTTTTTTAAAGAGGTATAATTTATGTCTGAAAATAATGAATTAGTGTTTATAATTAACTTAAATACCGATACAAGTTATTCAGCACTAAAGTGGAAAGATGCAACTAACAGTTGTTAGAGTTTAAAAACAATCTGTACACAAAAACTTGCTGTATAATATATAACATTTTTTTCTTTCACATTAACCTAAATTTCAAGCACACTAATATAATAAATCTGTATCAGAAAAAAACCGACATATGTCATATATATTTTCCTTTTTCATAACACTGATATTATCAAATATTTTTCATAACCACAGCAAGACGAAAACCTCAGTTCTGAAACATTATTTGGGAGTTCCACTAGTATCATCTTAAATCCCCATTTTGAATCACAGCTATTTTATCAGATAGCTTCGGTAGAATTACCACGATTAACTGAAAGTTTCAATCTTAAATATCAACCCCAAACAAAAGAAGCCTCCTTCCCCATAATAAACACCTTTTATTCACTGAAAGCTTATTCAGAGTAAATTCATGGCTGGATGAAGCTTTCAATTTAAGGGATAAGATATATCCTGGGATAATCTTTAGTCAACAACAGCTCTTGCAATGACATCATACCAAACTTATAAATTCTGTTTATGAAACTAACTCAATTTCTTCACTAAATTTTCTTCACAAACAACTTCAAACTTAAATTTTCATACAAACAAGAAATAAAGTACTTACCCACTCTTTCTTTTTCATGCTGTCAAGAGTTGATGACACGTTACCCCCCCTTTATACTATTGGTAGTAATGCATCACGTAATTCTCATTCAGTCAAATAATGCATTAAAATAACACAGACTAATAATGTGTAAAAATGTAGACAATTTATCCTAACTGTGAATTGCAACTTATAAAGGCTCAAACTTATAATAACCACGGGCAAACACGTATATTTAAAATAGATCAAAATTTGTTTCAACGTAAAGCACAGTTGAATGGTACAAATAGAGAACATGCTGGTACAAAAGGTAAAATTAATTTTATTAAAACAAATTTGTAATTCAAATTAAGTTTTAAACTTAAATTTGGTGATACTAATAAAATCTAAAATAATACAATACTAACCTAATCAAAACTACACAATTTTATGCTTTTAAACTGCTGAAAATTTTAACAAGTAACAGTTGTTTTATTAATAAAGATTATGTATAATTATTTACAGGCAAAACTTTGGTACTTTTATTCCTACCAGAAGAACAATTTTAATGAGCAATAATTTGAATTCACTGCTCCATGTGTCTAAACTCTCACAAAGTGTATGTAATCTAACTTGTTCAGAGCATGAAAAATGAAAAATGTACAATTTGAATGCACAGAAAGTAAAAAACAAAGACTGGACTTTTTGTAAACTGCATCTTCACATCAGTGAAATGTGATAGTGTGTTTATAAATTAAGTGAAATGTTTACATCCTCAAGAAACAGAACTGATGGTATAACAAAGAACACACATTATTATCATACCATGTTCACATCAGTGAAATGTGATAGTGTATTTATAAACAAACTGGAATGTTTATGTCCTCAAGGAACAGAACAGATGGTATTACAAAGAACATATGTTATCACTATACCATGTTCACATTAGTGAAATGTGATAGTGTGTTTATAAACAAACTGGAATGTTTATGTCCTCAAGGAACAGAACAGATGGTATTACAAAGAACACACATTATTACCATACCATGTTCACATCAGTGAAATGTGATAGTGTATTTATAAACAAACTGGAATGTTTATGTCCTCAAGGAACAGAACAGATGGTATTACAAAGAACATATGTTATCACTATACCATGTTCACATCAGTGAAATGTGATAGTGTGTTTATAAACAAACTGGAATGTTTATGTCCTCAAGGAACAGAACAGATGGTATTACAAAGAACATATGTTATCACTATACCATGTTCACATTAGTGAAATGTGATAGTGTGTTTATAAACAAACTGGAATGTTTATGTCCTCAAGGAACAGAACTGATGGTATTACAAAGAACATATGTTATCACTATACCATGTTCACATCAGTGAAATGTGATAGTGTGTTTATAAACAAACTGGAATGTTTATGTCCTCAAGGAACAGAACTGATGGTATTACAAAGAACATACGTTATCACTATACCATGTTCACATTAGTGAAATGTGATAGTGTGTTTATAAATGAACTGGGATGTTTATGTCCTCAAGGAACAGAACAGATGGTATTACAAAGAACATACGTTATCACTATACCATGTTCACATCAGTGAAATGTGATAGTGTGTTTATAAATGAACTGGGATGTTTGTGTCCTCAAGGAACAGAACAGATGGTATTACAAAGAACATATGTTATCACTATACCATGTTCACATTAGTGAAATGTGATAGTGTGTTTATAAATGAACTGGGATGTTTGTGTCCTCAAGGAACAGAACTGATGGTATTACAAAAAACATATTATTACCATACCCTCATCCACCATGCAATACTCAGCAGATGTCATTGACTGTCATCAGGATGAGTAAATAAAATGTAAGGGGTACTGGAGGAAGGACAGAAACATCAACACGAATACTATAAGTAGCCTAAAGTTCCAGTGCTAATCTAATCACAAAATCCAACTAATCTGACACCTTTGGGAGATCACAAAGGAGAAACTGAAGGAAATTTAAACAAAGTCTTAAAACACATTGGTATCAACAACACCTGATCAATGTTGTCAGAGAATTAAGTCGACACAAAATGCAACTTAATACCGACTTTTCAGATTGTTTAAAATAAAGTTTATTAAGCCTAATGTACTACAAAGAACAAATACGTAAACCAGAACATTTCATGAAAATTGGGGTATTGATATAAAGTGTTAGAGACACTGTCTGACTACACTGCTCACTCAGACTCCTTACTCTGATTAAAAAACAATTTATGAACAGACATGTATAAAGCTCAAGTACAGCAAAACTTAAACTCGTCCAGTGTAAAAGGTTTACATTCATTCTGAAAAATGCTAGGGTTAGATAGTGCAATCAGAGTGAAATTTAAAATCTAACAGTGTTTATATATATATATAGTTTTAACTTTACAAGTTCTAGGAACAGAAGGAAATGTCAAGTTAACGAAATATTTACATTTCTTTAGTTAAGAAAGATGTCTGAATCCATTTTATCGTGCTTTAGTGTTAAAATATATAGATAAATTAGAATTTTCAATTAGAGATACCTTTTTTCACAACACAAATTTGCAAAAATTGCCAATCACGCAAACACTGACTGGTGTGACTTTTAAAATGTGACTGCTGTTTATAAGTATTTTGTGAAAATTTAGATTTTATAAATAATCATGCTTATTCTGTAAATTTATAAAAGAACATCTGAAGTTTCTTAAAGAACTCTGTAAATATATACATGCTTAAAGAAGATACAAACTGATATATATCAAAAATTGTAGTTTATTAACTTCCAATATCATAAATTCTGAAATCTTTAAAAAAAACTTGATGTGTGTATGGAAATGGATCATTATTTTCATTAAAGGGATGATGGGATAGCTTCCAAGATTATTATTCATTAAAGGCATGATGGGATAGCTTCCAAGATTATTGTTCATTAAAAGCCTGATGGGATAGCTTCCAAGATTATTGTTCATTAAAAGCATGATGGGATAGCTTCCAAGATTATTGTTCATTAAAAGCATGATGGGATAGCTTCCAAGATTATTATTCATTAAA
The DNA here is from genome assembly GCA_011833715.1 of Carcinoscorpius rotundicauda. NCBI lineage: Eukaryota > Metazoa > Arthropoda > Merostomata > Xiphosura > Limulidae > Carcinoscorpius > Carcinoscorpius rotundicauda. The sequence continues at coordinate 44,498,035 of CM022406.1, read as the reverse complement.
GGCATGATGGGATAGCTTCCAAGATTATTGTTCATTAAAGGCATGATGGGATAGCTTCCAAGATTATTATTCATTAAAGGCATGATTGGATAGCTTCCAAGATTATTATTCATTAAAGGCATGATGGGATAGCTTCCAAAATGCTCCTTTCCTCTGATTTTCTAACAGCAGTGGTTCTCTGACATCTCCCCATAGCACACTTTTACTGTCCCAAACTTTGTGTGGCACACATAAGATTATACAGCATGCACTGTGGCGCCCCCAACTAATACAGCAAAAATTACTATTATACTGTGTATGAAGGAGAAAATTAATGTTAAAAGTTTATTGAACCAATAATAAATAAAAAAAAACAACTTAATAATTGCAAAAATTCCATGGCACAAGTGTGCTGTGGAACACAGTATGGGAAACACTATTCTGTAGCAGTATTGACTGTAACAGTATTAAAATGTCAGTAGCTAAAAAACGGAAAGAAATGGTTAGGTTCTGAAACTTTCTTTTCGACATGCAACCAAGAAACAGGTTTTGAAAAAAACTTTTGAGGAAAATGTTTTTTCGAGATAAATATAAATGCAACATTCTTAGTAAAAGCTCTTTCATGAGTTTCTTACGAATTCTCAAATTGTACATTAGGCTTCCATAAATGTCATCAAGTAAGCAGTAATTACATTATGCTCTTAGAATGACGTTTTGCTGCATAAGTACTTCTACACTCCACTATTATACAAAACATGAGTAAAAAAGAATGCAACGTGAAATCAACATCATTACCAAAACTTACTTAATCTGTTGGCTTCATAGTCTTGATACAGCTTTAAAACCTCATCTTTTGTCCTTCCACTGGCATATTCATCTTCAAAGTCAACAAGAGATTTCTGAAGAAGTTGGACTGGCTAGATGCATTTGAAATACTTTTTCAGTGACATGTTTGATACCTTTCAGTACTTCTCATATTGTGAAGTTAATTCAATGTTAATAGTTTTCAACTTTACAGCTTTGTTTGTTCGTCAAGCTTCAAAAAAATTGAGATATCCATAGGTACAGCAGTAAATAATAGGTTTATTATACAAAATCAGACTTAAGTTTCCTTGATAAAAACTAAATGTATTCTAAAGACCGAGAATGTATTAACATCAACATCAAATATTCATGACTTGAACAAACATAAATAAAGGGATTTATATTTCATCGAGTGAGTTCAAGACAAATGTTAAGAATAATGGTGAAAGGAACTGTGTGATTACTGAATACTTCTAGCTCTCTCCTCCAGTGATGTATGTAGTTAAATTTACTGTTATTCACAGGAATTTGTTATTAATCAACAAAATTATTAAATAGTATGTTAAGTAATATTCAATATTTTATACTGTTTTTGCCATATGTAATAAACCAAATAAATTTATTTTTACTGCTTTATACACTTAACTGTAAACATAAAAGCTGAAAGTCTGACAAGCTGCTCTAACCCTCAAACACAGGATACCACATTTGTCACTACACACTGAGAAATGAAGATAATATATATTAATGTTTTCATCATTGTTCTTAATGAAATTAGTAAATAATTGTTTCCGTCAAGTGAGAACTCTACTGAATGAGAGAAAAAACATTTACATCATGAAGGTAAACATGATTTACTTTATTATTTTTGTTATAAATCATGATTCTTGATGACAAGATATGTGTTGTTAAAAATAATGATCAGTGATAAATCTTTGATGGACTATCAATACTGACTTTTGGAAACAAGAATTTATTTTCACAAATAAATCTCAAGAGAACAAACACAAGCAGTTTCGTTATGTGTATCTATTGGGTAATTTACATGTTAGCATTGTATTATTTTCGGAATTTTAAATACATTAACTCACTGAATAAGTGTTAACAGATTTATCATTCTTTACATGATCAAAAGATAATGCAGCACACCTCCACTCCACTCCACTCCACTCTAATTACAAACAGTAAATACTGATTAACTTCAATCAGTTAGGAACCCACAGGCAAAGTTCAATCTGCACTACTTTTATCAAGGATCCAAACAATTAATAGAATTAATCCAACTTAAGGAATTAAAACTGTAAGATGACAACCTCTGTATTACACAAGGATTTTTGATAATGTTAATCCTACACAGTCAACAAAATGAGAGAACTCTGATGAATATATATTATGGAGACAGAAAAATAACATTGTTTTAATACACTTTTCCGAAATAATTTGAAAGACAGCAACGTACACATCATGTAATTTATTTATTTCAACTGAGCTACTGTATAGTGTTTGACAAAGTACTAACTTACATACTCTTCACAGTTTATCAAACGCTGTTTTAGTGTTTAATTAAAAATTTACACCTCTTTCATCAGACTAAGTACTGTCAGAGTTAGAAAAAACTTGAATAACATAACACGTGAAGAACACTGGGAAACCTGTTAAACACTTGAATAGCATAACACGCAATGAACACTGGAAAACTTGTTAAACACTTGAAAAGCATAACACGCAATGAACACTGGAAAACTTGTTAAACACTTGAAAAGCATAACACGCAATGAACACTGGAAAACTTGTTAAACACTTGAAAAGCATAACACGCAATGAACACTGGAAAACTTGTTAAACACTTGAAAAGCATAACATGCAATGAACACTGGAAAACTTGTTAAACACTTGAAAAGCATAACATGCAATGAACACTGGAAAACTTGTTAAACACTTGAATAGCATAACATGCAATGAACACTGGAAAACTTGTTAAACACTTGAATAGCATAACATGCAATGAACACTGGAAAACTTGTTAAATACTTGAATAGCATAACATGCAATGAACACTGGAAAACTTGTTAAACACTTGAAAAGCATAACACGCAATGAACACTGGAAAACTTGTTAAATACTTGAATAGCATAACATGCAATGAACACTGGAAAACTTGTTAAACACTTGAATAACATAACACACAAAGAACACTAGAAAACTTTTTAAACACTTGAATAACATAACATGCAAAGAACACTGGGAAACTTTTTAAACACTTGAATAACATAACATGTGAAGAACACTGGGCATGTCAATAAATGAATATTTAATTTTTGATGAAGTTTCACACATGTGAAATCTCCTGAAGTCTTTCACAGGATCATAATCTACAGATAAGTGAGTTAACAACACATGAAGATACAAGAACAAAGGAAGAAACAAAGATATTGTGGCCTACATTTCAAGTGTTATGTAGCAACCATTCATGGTAACATCTGACCTAAGTCAGTGATGAACACACAGTGTTCATCAAAAGACAAAATTAATGGCACTCATTAATTAATTATATTAAGATACAAAGTTGTTACCTCTACATTGAAACTTGACTGTACAAAAACATTTCATGTAAAGAAATAACTAACTCACTGAATGCAAAATAAAACTGAATTTATATGTAGATTCAGAACTTTACACTCACCCTCACACCGACCCTGGAGCAAGCTTCTAATGACCGGGGACTAGTTAAAACATAGGGACACTCTTGGGCTTCTGAAGTGTCAAAATTATACAAATTTAAATGTAATTGTATCCATTCTCCACCCTGTTCACTTTCAGTCATGATTATATAAGAGCATTGTCTGTAAAATGTATAAAAACTTTATCAAAAAAAATTACATGAAATATTCAGTTGATAATTAAAATGTGAATAACTGGTACTTAGGAAAATTTAGGTTTATCACCTCTCTGACTTGTGTTACAAACAATGGTAATAACAGTTTCAGATAATGGGAGGCATTCAACTATACTGTTCAAAACATGGAGAACTTAGTTTGATAAATAACAAGGCACATATATCTTTGAAAATCACACTTCAAATCCATTACAATTTGTCACAATGTGGAAAAACTAAGAAATAATTAATTAAACTTTGCTAATGAAGTACATCACAATGTACAGTTGATTTTTTAAAAATTATTTTAGAAATTATTATATCATTTATCACTAGTTTACATTAAGTATAACATACAAACAAATTCAGAGGTTAATATATTTAAATTACCAAATGACACAATTATGTAGCCATGACTCAGTCAATGATGAATTTATCCTGTAGTCAGTAAAGTCAAGTCTAGGTCACAGTTACTAGATTTATGTTTTTTTTAATTAAGTGTGATCCTTGCTGGTTGTCTGTCACCTACTGCTGATTATGCAATACTATGATTAATTTGAAAGTAAAGTTGTTTATTTCTTTAAAATATCAAATTTCTCTTATATTTGAAATTGTATTAACTATTTCTAACATCCTCTTAGGTGCTTGTTTTTCAGACTTTTATTTTAGGTAAGAATTCCATAATTTTTATTTTTCTGTGCAATTGTTTTGTGATAAGAAATCTTATGGTACACAATTTCAAACAATTATAATTTTTTGCCAAATTAAAATCAGAACCCTGACTTAATTAGCATATATATTAATATAATTGGTAAGTTTATATCTTAATCCTCAATGATGTTACTTTTAAAACTTCACAAAAAGTCTCGTGTTTTAAACACATGTATTAAAAAACATAATAAAAACTGTTATTCACAAACCTACCTTTCTTTCTTCCACAGTTACACAAGCCTAGTCTAGATGTCGGAGAGCTATTCAAATGATCGTATTCATAACTTAAGCTAACACATGGTCATGAAGCAGTCACAGAATCCTGGAGTAGAATGAAAACACAAGTAAAACTCAAACTGATAACACAATTTTGTATTTCACTTGAATAAGATGAGGAAACCCTTTAAAAATACTGAAATTAGAAGGGAATTATATTAATACAGCCTTGTACATATTGTTAGCTAATAAAGTAACTAATAAGAAAGTGGATAATATGGTAAATTAAGGAACTAATTGGCAGATGGTTTTTAATTATAATCATGAGATAACCTTAACAGTGTTATGGAGAAAAAAATATTTTGTTTGATCAGTTTCTTAAACCATCCAAATCATGTGTTGTTGTTGTTAGTGATAGAGTAAATATGATTTCAGGTTGTATCTACAAAAATATTGAATGCAAGTCTGAAGAAATTATAATTTCAATCTATAGGCTGTTGGTTAGGCTACTTTTTGGAGTATTGTTTGTATTCAGTCTAACGAAATTATAATTTACGGGCTGTTGGTTAGTCTACTTTTTGGAGTATTGTTTGTATTCAGTCTAACGAAATTATAATTTACAGGCTGTTGGTTAGTCTACTTTTTGGAGTAATGTTTGTATTCAGTCTAAAGAAATGATTTCAATGTATAGGCTGTTGGTTAGGCTACTTTTTGGAGTACTGTGTTCAGTCTTGGACTTCTTACCTTAAAAAAGACATTAAATTGTTGGAAGGGGTCCAGGTTAGGACAACTAGGTTAATATCTGGAATGGAGAGGTTGATACAAGGTCAAGATCACTGAACTAGTTTTCCCTTCTGCAAAGAAAAACTAGAGGGGAAACCGATCAACATGTTTAAGACGTTGATTAACATGTTTAAGACGTTTAAGTGACTTGAAAGTTCTGATCCATCATTTTTCTTCCTATATTTAATGGAGATAATGGTACAGGTAGGGAATACAGATATACATTTTGGTAGGGTGGTAGTCATTTTCAGCTTGATTTTTATACCAAGCTGGTTTGCCTCTGAAAAGAATCACCTTTAAATGTGGTGGATAAAGTTATAGAAATTTAAGGGAATGGTTAATGAATATTTTAGTAATAAAAGCAGGTTTTAAGTTTTTATTTTAATGTTTAATACAATGAATATAATAACTGAAATGAACTGTATATATCTACACACACACAACCTTATTATAACTTGTGTCAAATTGCTTTAACTAAATGAAATTTAATACATAAGTACAATTTTTCAAAGTAGTTAAGGAATCTATTAAGTATATATTTTCACATTTAGATAGGTTATATTTTATATATGGTGTTTTTTAATTTTTATAAAAAGGTACTTATGATTTTTATATAAGAAAAATTCAAATCAAATAGTTTTGAAATGTGTAAAAAACGTGTAGCATCTCAAACAAGCTTGCAGAACTTTAAAAACATTTAACATAAAGTGCTACATCAAAAAAAAAATTAAAACCTCTAACTTCCTAAGATCAATAACAAATTAATAGTTTGACTCAATCAAGTATTCCATTTTAAATTTGATCAAAATGCAAAGCTGAAAACCTTTTCATAAATATATCTTACCTGTTATACTAAATGATTCTCACATAGTAATTTTGTCTTTTTAATGTAGCACTTTATATTAAATGTTAGCTTACAAAACTAACAAACAGTATACACACAGGTCTACAGGATTAGATATAACAAAGATCAATGGAAAAGCTAAACTGAATACTTAGTGAGGGAAGGACAACCTTTCTAAATGGTTCCTTAAAACTGAATCCCATAAATAAATCAAATGCACTTTGTAGACTAAAAAACAAAAGATATTTCTGTTTATGATTCTCTCCATGTCACTTTCACCCTAAATTTTTGTTAAGGCACTTCTCTTTGTAAGTTCTTTGTATTACAGACGTGGTTTTCTCAAACTGATTCACTGGTTGTATAATCCACTTTCAGAAAAAGAAACTTGCCAATTCACCAGTTCTTCTGATTAATATTAAAAATAATTAAAGATAATCATAGACACATAATCTGTTGTAAAAATAATAATATTGCATCATAAAACCTTACAATAAAACTCAGATTTGTGAATAACTTAATAAACTTGGTAATAATTACAATTTACTTTACACCATGACTTTCACTGTTCAAGAAAAGTGATGACCTAAATGGTACCTAAAATCACAACTCCATCAGGGCTTGATGAGTCTTAGTACTGGGGAAAGCTCTTGTTGGCATTGGACATTAAAGGCACAACATGGCTGACATGCAACATTCTGTTTTTGCTTTCATTTGTAAGTTCTTATAATTACCTTTTTTTTTATTACCAACATTTTAGCTAATATCTTGTCACTGCAATTATAGTCATCATAAAGTTTTGGTTGATCCAATTGTCAAAATATACATTAAGGTGTCTCAATCAGCTTCTTACTCACCAGAATTACTGAATGTTTCATTACAACTTAAATGGATTAGCAAATATTTATAAATGAATAAGTTTTTAGAAGAAAAAAATGTGAGTTTACATGAAATGATAAAACTATTTGTTGTCATAGCAACACAGTTGCAAACACGTTTTACAAGGAGACATCTAGTTTTTTATTAATTTTTCATTTCACTACGAGTCAGATTGATCTAGGGGAGCAGGACATTAGGACCCACTTATTCCATTCATAATCCAACTGTAACAATAGGTACTAATTTTTCTTGAAATAAAATGAGTAAAAGTCGTAAACAAGATTAAACCTACATAAAATGAAATTTAAAAAAACATGCTGAAACTTTTAGATAAACTTTCAAAAAGCTTTTTAGCATTTTTTGGTACTTTAGGGCTAATTTAAAGATCGTTATTGCTGGGCATGCATCATATTCATAAGCCTACAAAGACTAGAAGGTAAATGAAATATAAGTTTGAAACAAAACTCAAAACACACTGTTGTGTTAAAACTTACACTACCGACTGTACAGTACATTAAGACTGCAAATAAGCTTGTAATAATTTAAAATTAAAATTTGAATTCCACAATAAAGTGTATTTTAAAATGTTGAATTTCGACGAGTTCGGAAAAATCAATGCCAAACTGGGTTACCGTATAAAATGTAAAAGCAAAATTTTAATTTGCAACAATGAAATTGCGCGAAACGTTTACCACAACCGTTTGAACTGAGGAAATATCACTTTTAAGTTCTTTCGTAGGTTCATTTTAAAACCAGTTTACCTATTAATTAATTATAACTGATAATAATATTAATTTGATATTTCGTTACCATTAGTCTCCTCTTGGCTAATTCAAAGCGCCACCCTCTCAAAAGATAGTTTGAATAAATTCAGATAATTCGTAACGACTGCATAAAAATGAACATGAATAAAAAAATCTCTCCAATAGATTTTATGAATTATAGCAGAAACGAGGGCATAAAATAAAATAGAAATATTTGAACAACAAATAAATAGAAAGACTCTTTATGTCCGCTGTAGTTAGGTGTATAACTAATATAAATAATTACAATCAAATGGCAATACAAAAAGACGCACGATATAAAAATTATAAATATAAAAAATATCAGCAGAAATAGTCCTCTCAGTAAAACTGAACGCCCCCCCTGTGTTGTGTGTTTGTATGTATTATCTTCATCGGAGATCAAGTGTTTCAATGATAAATTTGTAAGTTGAGCCCGGCATCGCCAGGTGGGTTAAGACATTCGACTTGTAATCCGAGGGTCGCGGGTTTGAATCCCCATCGCACCAAACATGCTCGCCCTTTCAGCCGTGGGGGTGTTATAATTTTACCTTCAATCCCACTATTCGTTAGTAAAAGAGGAGCCCAAGAGCTGGCGGTGGGTGGTGATGACTAGCTGCCTTTCCTCTTGTCTTACACTGCTAAATTAGAGATGGCTAGCGCAGATAGCCCTTGAGTAGCTTTGGGAGAAATTTAAAAACGAACAAACAGTTTGTAACTTTGGTTTTTCGCACAAAGCTACTGGAGAAGTAATAACTCTAGTCGTCTCTAATTTCCCTAATTTTGAATTAATAGGCCTGGCATGGCCGAGCGCGTTAAGGCGTGTACTCGTAATCCGAGGGTCGCGGGTTCGCGCCCGCGTCGCGCTAAACATGCTCGCCCTCCCAGCCGTGGGGGTGTATAATGTGACGGTCAATCCCACTATTCGTTGGTAAAAGAGTAGCCCAAGAGTTGGCGGTGGGTGGTGATGACTAGCTGCCTTCCCTCTAGTCTTACACTGCAAAATTAGGGACGGCTAGCACAGATAGCCCTCGAGTAGCTTTGTGCGAAATTCCAAAACAAATTTGAATTAATATATTAGAAAGAAGGCAGTTAATCAACACCACTCACCGCTAACTCTTCGGCTACTCTTTATTGACGAATAGTGGGTGTGGTTTGTTTTGAATTTTACATATAATTACTCGAGAGTCATCTATGCTAGCCGTCCCTAATTTAGTAGTGTTAGATCAGAATAAGGCAACTATCAACCTCAAACTCTGAGGTTTCTATTTTACTAAAAATAGTGACGCTGACTGCCATATATTATGCTTCACAGCTGAAAAGGTGATTATGTTTCGTGACGGAGATTCAAACTCTTAGACTACAAGTTGGGTGTGTGTGTTTTCTTACAGCAAAGCCACGTCGGGCTATCTGCGGAGCCCACCTAGGGGAATCGAACCGCTGATTTTGCGTTGTAAATCTGAAGACATACCGCTGTACTAGCGGGGGGCAGGAGTTGGGTGCCATGCAAGACTCAATGAATATTGGGATTGACCCTCACACTATGACGCTACCCACTGCCGAAAGGAAGAACATGTTCGAAAATAGGACTCGAACCCTCTACCCTCAGAAGGTAAATCGAGTGCCTTAACCATGAGGTCATGCTAGAACTTTAATGGTATGTCTTAATACTTACAATACTAAAATCTGGGTTTTGATACCAGTGTTGGGCACAGCACAAATAATCAATTCTGTAGATTTGTGCTTAACAATAAACAAATAAATAAATCATTGGTTATAAATTCATTTTTAGATTAAAATTACAGTTGTCATTCTTCCAATAAATTATAATAATACCGTCTCGACCACTACCATATTTTGTTTACATGAATAATCTTTAATCGTCACTAATAACGTAAACTTTTTTAGTTATTTGGATATAACAAGTTAAGTGAAGAATTTATTTACAAACTCTTATCTGTTCAATTCTTTCTCATCCCCGTCACATCAAATATGTTCGCCATTTCAGCCGTGGGGGTGTTATATGTGACAGTCAATCCCACTATTCGTTGGTAAAATAGTAACCCAAGAGTTAGCGATGAGTAGTGATGACTATCTGCCTTCCCTCTAGACTAACACTGCTAAATTAGGGACGGCTAGCGCAGATAACCCTCGTGTAACTTTGTGCGAAATTAAAAACAAAACAAACAAGCAAGCAGTGTAGTCCTATTGTAATGTTCTAGATAACATATCTACTGATGTCAGCTGTTCTAACTATGTAAGAATAAATGGCTACCACAAGCGGAAAAACATACATCCTATCATGAAACATCACTTCATAACTCAGAAAATAAGGATTGTTACTTCTTTTTAGTGGTTAACCCATCTATTAACCCTTTCTCCTGAATGCAAGGTTTTATACACATATATTTGGATGAATGTTTGATTCCTATTCCAAGACTACAGAATGATGACTTAATGTAAGTCCACATGAGCTTAACATTTTCCATTATTCATTGTGGTTATGGCTGCATAGATTTCATATTGATGAAGCTTTCCTATGCTCCACGTATACAATCTTAATCATTCATCTCCTGGCAACGACACGCGTCCAAATGGCAGACTTCAACCACCAGAGTCACGTCTAGCCTTCTCCTGATTGTAGGGGATAATGATCACTGGAAGTGTTCAATCCCAACGGATTGACATTCTGAGTGTTCTCTAAAAATCTTCCCACAAGGTTCGAAGGAAAGCAAGTAACTGTTATGACCTTCAGTATTCCATGCTTTCAGTGAATTAGAGCTAAAGGTTACGTTCGGGTTTTAAACCTGGTAATTTGCTCTGAATGTTCCTGGTTGTAGATCTCCTTTTTGGTTCTGTGGCTGAATTGAGATTGTAGATAATACCTTAAGATTTGCATCCAGAAGAAGACATCCATTTGACCTTCATACTCTCTTGGATTGTGGTCTATCTTTAATGTCTGATTATTTTTCTTATACAACAGGTCTTTATTTTGAAAATGGTACTTGCTAGATTTACTTTCTACTGAAGTGTAAAACTTATAGTACATACTTATTACCTTAGAGTAAACGTGGAACTGCAATACTATAGATATGGCAGAAATTATTAAATAGAGTTAAACTTGAATTTGTATAAATGAAAAAAAAACTAAATACAATGTAAATAATAAATTATTCATTTACAACACAAGTTAAAAATATTATTTGAAGGAATTCTGAATGAAATGTGAGTGATCCATTATATACACATAGCATCCAAGCATGCTTAGTACTTTATATTCTCGTTATTCGGTAAAATACTCTTTTAATTTTCATCTACATTTTAATTTTCAAAATCTTTGTACGCAAACGTATAAATAACTTTGAAAGTGGCTAATTTCTTTTCATTTAAATTACATATTTTTTTTATTTATTCCCCAATGATATATGTAAACGTTTTGGTAGTAAAAATTGAAACAAAACATAGCACGTTATAAAAAGACAAGGCAACGATTTTTACCATCAGCAGATTAGGTGATAAATTAAAGAACCATTGCGTTTGTTTGTTTTAATTGGAATGATCAAAAGTGACTTGAATAATACAAGAGGTTGTTATTACTTTCAGACTATCATGTTTAATATAACAGAAGCTTATTCCGAGAAAAATAAATGGCGCAGATAATAATAATCCAACAGAAATGACTAATTTTAGTGTGAACAAATAAGTACTCTGTATTTCCCCTTTGTCCGTTCTGAAATAAAGGTTACGTTCATTATGCTAAAAGTGCTCAGCCTCATTATTTCATACATAGTAGGAAATATCAGTCGAATTATTACAAGGTCTAATACCTCGTGAGATCATATCGTACTTCATAACACCATCACGTAAAATATCAGAAATATGGACTTAAATGCTTGGAGCAGTTGCGTATTCAAGGGCAGGCCTTATCAGTCATGTTTTCGGTTGCTGCCTAATTGAAGTGATAAATAGTCAGCCTATAGGACTGAAACATGAAAGAGTGTGTTGAAGTAGTTGGATTATGCGAGATAAAAGGAGAGGAAAAACAATCAACAAGTTGTCAGAGCTGGGCGTTAATACGTAATAAAGTATACCATTTATCTTTGGCAAAGTGAAATGTTCTCTTTGTACAGAACTGGAAAGATAGCTAATTTTATATAAAATACTGTTGTTTTTATATAATTTCATAAATGGAATATTACAACCCTTCCATTTCTTTCACTGTAGCCTCAAGCAGATTATACGTAGAAAGTACTGTAACGTAAGCATGCCCTGGCAATGTCCAGTTGACGTTAACGCCACATAGCCTGGCATAGCCAGGTAGTTAGGGGATTTGATTCGCAATCTGATGGTCACAGGCTTACCATTTTAGTCGTGGAGGATTTATAATGCTACGGTTAATCCCATTATTAGTTAATAAAAGAGTATCCCAAGAGTTGATAATGTGTAATGATGACTAGTTGTCTTTCATCTAGTCTTTCACTGCTAAATTAGCGACAACTAGTGCAGATAACACTTGTGCAGTTTTGCAGGAAATTCAAAGAAAACCTTTAACACCACTGCCTTGGGATAATAGGTTTAGGTTTGGGAAATGTAAATGAAACTAACTCTTCCTTAAATTGAAGGTTTTTCTTTGTGGAATGTTTAGCCTGATAAACTTTTTTGTGCTAATAATTTGAATTCTTTGAAATTTTTATTGTATTGGCAAATGTATTTGAAGTGCTTTGTTTTTGTGCTTTTTATTGCGGATGTTGAATGCTCAAAATGGTAGAAAGGTATGGTTTTCTTTTACTTTTTCTTGTGATATTGAGTATTTCCTCATATTACCTTGCTTATTTGCTCATTAGACGAGAATAAAAATATTATTTATTTATACTGAAAAAAAAATGAATTCAAGTATTTTTGTGAGAAATATGATATTTTTATTCTTTCCACACAAGATGGCAGGTGTGTCTGCGTGCCAACTTAGTATAACGTATAGAGTGAATTAAGATTTTTTTTTTGTGGGATGATAACTTTCGTTTAATACAAGTTGTAAATAAATATAATATGTTCTCTTCTTTTAAAACTTTATCTTTGTGCAGGTTGTCATGTTTTAAGCTGGTATTTAATAACTAGACAACAATAATATTTATTATTATTATGGAAGAAGATGAAAGACAGAAGAAAGTACAGGCTGGCAAAGAAAAGGTAAAAATTGAAAATAAAAATAGGCTAACGTTAAACAAGTAGGCTTAAGTTTACTATCGATGTTAAGATTAAGCCTTATTCACAAATTTTATGACTACGCTTTGATTTTAAGATGAGAGTGAACACAAATTTAGTATTAATATTGTTTAAACTTTAATTATCGTATTTGTTTGACCATTAGGTTGTCACAATATTTACAAATAGTAGAAATACCAGATATGTTCAATATCACGAATATGAACGTAGCCATAAAATATTTATTTAAAAAATCTAAACGGTTGTTGGTGGCGTAAATTCTTGAAGTATCAGGAACTTTACTGAAAAATATAACGCTGGAAATTAAGTAATAGAATTTAAATGAAAACTGAAACAGTAAATATTAAAAAGATTTATATTACCTTGTAGTATACTGCTGAAGAAGAGTGATATGTATTATTATGTGACCACAACTTAACTGGTATTTCAGCAAGGGATCAGAAATATCTTGTACAGTGACACTAAGCTATGTATGCTTTTAGCTCTGGTTATCACATTTGGACATTTGAATCTAAGTCTCAAAATTTTCATATTCAGCTTATTTTTTGTACACAATATTAAAATTGTTTTCTCACATAACACAAATTTAATAATTTCTCAATTAAACTTCAACTTTGGGGTGATCTGTACAGCTGAAAAGTGGCATATACATTAGAGATAAAGGATTATGCCAGCTAACTCTTCATATGTGTTTTGATTTTTTAAACTCTCACTTCACACACAGTTTGGAAGTTAACTTCCTAAAGACATTGATTATACAGTGTACAAAGCATTGAGTATTTGTATGTTATAGTGATCTGTTGTTGATTTGTTATTGGCTGATATTTCCTGTTTTGCCTTGTACTTAAATTTTGTACAAGGAACACCAGCTTTTTATCAGAAAGCTAACTGCAGAGGATAATCAGAATATTATTTGCAGTACTATTATTTTTTTTTTAAATTACTGCTAGTTATAACAGTTAAATAATTACATCATGCACTGCCCATAAACACATACAGTGGATTTAGTTTTAAACTGAAATTAGTGATAAAGTATTTGTAGAGTTATCTGGACTGAATCAAGAAGAAAGAAAAACAGTTTGGTCACTTAGATGTCTTCGTGATGGATTGTTGCCTTGGTGGGTAGAGAAACATATGACTTACGATCATCTTTTGAAGTAAAGCTGTCTGTTATTATTTGTGTTTTAGTGTGGGTATTTGTACTGAGAACCTTTGCCATCCCTACATGTAGTCTACTAACTGGCATGTTTGACACATTTTGGTGGGTGGTTGTGTAAGATTTTTAGGTGTTAGCAAGGATAAATTATCAGTTGGACAAGTTTTGTTGAAATTTGCAACACCGTAATTGAGAAAAAAATTATTGGAAATTTAACATTATTCATATATAACTGTAAAATACTGGTTTAACTGACATCTATCTCAGGCCTACATCTCAACTTCTGGAATAACTGCACTGTAAGCTCTCAAGAAAATTTTTAATGTGAATATGCCTGAAGATGCAACACTAAAATCTATGTTGGGTGCAGCATAGACAACTCATTGTACATCTTATTTTTTAACAACTAAACCAAATATGTGATAATCAGGATACATTTGTTACAGTCATAAAATTTAACATGATACTTTTGAAATAACATTGTTTCATGAAGGTGTGAGGAATGTTTTTAACTCGCATTCTTAAGCTTGTGTGTAAAATGTGTCTGTTTATGTATGTATAGCTGGCTGAGCTATTAAAGAAGAAAAACAATAGGTCAAAGAAAAAGAAAAAAACTGACCAGTGTTCCTTGGAAGAGGTTGATCAAGGTGAACATATGTCAGATCATACTGCTACTGAAACTGATGAATCATTTCAAAGTACCGAGGAAGTGCAGGTTGGTTTCTTGTTTTGTTGGTTGGAACACTCAATATGTGTTAGGTGAAACATACATAGTATATTAATTATTGTGATTGTGGTCTTGGAAGACAACTCTTGTAATTTTAGTTTTTTAAGTGTGCATTTGAAGTCTTTAAAGACTTGGAGGAGATAATATTCAACTTCCCCATACAGAGGAATATACTTGTTATTTGGTGTAAAAGCAAAATAAATGTGCCATAATAAACCTCAACATTTTGGCTCTAGATATATCGCTGTATCTCATATTGGAAATCTTTGCAGCTTATGTTTAAGCTCCTGTAAAGCATCTAAGATTAACAAAAATTAATTATATGCTATTAAAAATACAACCTTTGTTGCTAATAAAGAATATGGGTTGAGTTATTGATATATTTAACAAAGTCATGAGGATTAACAATTATGTATTTTGTATGTTTTAAATGCAAGTGAAGAATAATCAATAAATACTGTTTGGAATATCCATGAGTATGATAGTTCCACTGAGAGAAAGACAGTTACTTTAGAATCTACTTAATATCAGGTGAAAAAATGGTGGATTCTTTGCTTTGCTGAAGTTATTAAAGGAATGTTTAGTCATTGAGGTAACTGAGATAGTCGTTGAGCATGTGTGTCAGCTCTTTTAAAGTGAAGTAGCAGTTGGTTATTCATTTGAAGTGAAAGTTAACATGTCTGTGTTGTATGTTTAATAAATTTGACTTGCAAATGCATTAGGTAGGTTAAAGTTGAACAGTTTCTAAAGATTTGAACATATTACTGAATGTTTTATGTACGTATTATTTAAACAACAAGATAGTTTTATTTAAAAAAAAATGGGTTCTAACTTTACTTGTAATGCTGTGGATTAAACACACACACAGTTCTGAATTTATTTTGATATCAATTATAACTTAATGTATTCAGATTGTGTAATCTTGTGAAAGTTTAGGTTTTGAACAAACAGGTTACTAAACCTTTTAGGTAAGAAACTTTTGTCACTTTTGTTGGTTTGTTTCTAAGACAATGAAACATGTTCTGTGAGACAGCTGTATCCACTTGCAATCACGGGATTACACTGTTGGGAGTTTGTCTCACATTATGCTACTTTATAAAAAGTTTTGTTGGATTTCACATCCGCTTGTGGTTGAAAAACAAACAAACATCCTGGTGTTACAGGAGTGAGTACATTCACAATGAATTTTGTATACATGGTAAACCATGGTGTTTGTTGCTCATTTACAGCAGTCTCTTCCCTCTCTGTGTTTTGAAAACTGTGCGTGCTGGCACAGCTCAACATTCACATTTGACATTGTGTGATTAATGTTGGTGCCAAACTTTACTTAGCAAACAATAAATTATTAATTAATCATACTACTATTTACATTTCATAATGTGATATAACTTCTAGAATAGTAAAGCGTATTTACCTTATGTTATTATTGAGTGGCTCAGCAAGACTGAAATACTTAAGGTACTTTCTGTAGTGGGTGGTACAATAGATCAGTTTTGACTCTCAGTGACAAATCAAGTTATTTAACCTGTTAACTGCCAAGTATTTCAGCTGCTACAATACAACTCTAATGCTTCTTCATTTTGTAACTTTTTTTGTAATGCCATTTTGGATCGAAAGTGAATCAATTTTTAAGTAGGTCAAATGCATGTATGGTGCTGACATCTAGCGTTGAAGTTAGGTATTATTGAGAACGAATTAACTTGTTTGTAGCACTATGTTACCGATCAACTTTGAGTTATTTTGTCTGCAGCACTGAACAGGTTAAAGTTCACAAAATAATTTAAATTGATTAACTTAAACATTTCCCATTACTAGGAAGGGGTTTTTTTGCCTGCTTGTGAAAAATGTCTATAGTCAGAGGATGTTTGCTAAGAACAGTGTGAGGACCTAGCTGAGGTTATGTTGACTTGGAGTTTTAAATCATTACTAGAAGACTTCAGCCCAATTTGTTGGAAATAATTGTTGATTACCCCAGTAGTATTCAGTGGAGAGTGGTACATTGTTTAAATTTTTACTTTATAAAATGTTAGTAAAGTGATATTCTCATTAAGGTTACAGTGAATAATGAAGAACCAATGTTCATTTCAAAAGAGGTTGTAACAAACAATTGTTAACAAAGAGAAAACACTTGAATCTTTATCAGTAGCGAGATGCACTGGAGTATTTCAACATGGTTGTGTCTTCAGTTTAATGTTCACTTGCTTCTCATGTGCTATGGTTATTTTGTATTTGGAATATACTTGCAGTTTCATTTTTTTTTATAATTTGCTTAATGTTTTCATGTAAGATTTTTCTTTTTAGCTTCTAATGTGCTTGCCTTTTGTGTGCTGTACATACATTGTAAGTTTGATTTGTAGTTAAATTCTGATTTTTTTGTGTGTTTTGTAAGTTTTGTTATTCCTGATTTGTCTTATAATGTATTTAATTTGTTTGTATTTCATTTCAGTTTTAATTATTTTTTTTTGTATGTCACCTGAGAGAAATGATTATTTGATCGTAGGAACTGAAAGTTAGTGTGTTGTAACTGAAATAGCTGCTAGTTTCACTAGCTGCTAGGTTCTATACTTGGGTACTACACTAACTCTTTGTACTCACTGTAAATGTGGGATATCCAAACAAATATGGATCAGAGTCTTGACTTTTTACTAAGGATTTGTACTCACTGTAAATGTGGGATATCCAAACAAATATGGATCTGAGTCTTGACTTTTTATTTTATTCTTGCAACATACAAATATTTGGGGGAAGCCTTTTTAGAGCTAGAGCTGATCAGTTGGTAAACTTCATTACACTTGATAGTCATTGACAGATAACTTAGGCTGTGTTTTAATAATAAGAGAAAGAAGATTATGGACTCCAACAGCCATGGAAGCACTAAATTCTGTTGATGGGAGTCCAGTGAGTTTGTATTTCAGTAACCTGTCTCCAGGTATTCTGGTTATCAAGATGGTAGCATACATGTTATGGTGTGGACCCAAATGAGAATTCAATGATGATTATATCAAGGACACACTTTGCGAGAGCTCAGTGAGCCCTACGTCATTGCACATTCCAGGAATCTCTTGGTGATTTCTATATACTTTTCAAGCTATCTCATTGGAGTATGTGTTTGTTATGTCATATGCTAACTATTGTGATGACAGATAAGTGAAGAAAATTACTAAAGTTTCAGTGATCACTGTTCTCTTTCAACAAAGGTTTTATTATAATGACTTTTCTCTCACACTTTGTACTTATTACAAAAATCCAATGTTCAACACTCTGTTTTTGAAATTCTTTTGACTCCAACATTTCCTGATTTTGCAGCAAATTGATCAGACATCAAATGAAACAACAGTTCAGGACATGCAAGAATCCCTTGGGGTAAGTAATGTGACATTTCAAGTACATGTAAAAATAGATGTATAAATATTCCAGTCATGATGATGAGAAACCTGCTTATATGGGTATTAAAACTTTCGGTCATTTTCAGGCTTCTTTTGTTAACTTGAAGATGATTTAAAAAGGTTAAAATGTTATTTTGCACTTTATTTTAATTAATTTTAATACCCATATCAGCTATCTTTAAAATACAATATTGCAATCAATTATAACTGCTATGATTGGTATGTTTACCTATTTTGTTGGAAGAAAATGTTTGTACTAATCATTTTGTATACAATTTAAGCAGTATCACTGTTTAGGTTGTATATTGTATATTTATGAATTATTATCTTTGTGTAAATAAAAGGCTTTGTAACACAAACTCTTGTGTGAACTTCCTTTCAGTTTGAGTTGTTTTATTCATAATTGTTTTGAAAATGTCTGTGAGAAAAGAGAAAACAAGAAATTGTTTACTGTGAAGCTCCTTTATTTTAATGAATTATCCAGTTTTATGCATCTAAACATTTTATCTCTGTATCAGTTCACTTAAATATTTAAAAACAAAATTATTTAGAATATCTGACAAGATACATGTTTTGATCATGGTGTAAACATTTTGCATGAATAGTTAGCAATAAATAACCATTAAATTATTAGCATTCTAAATTTAAAATATGTTTGTTTCTGGAAATTAGAATTTTTTTTTATATTTGTAGAGCAAGAATCATTTAATTTTTTTCAGATAATTTTGTTTGAAATTGTACTTTTTAAGGTATGTTTCCATAATGTTTTGACATTATAACGGCTATTGACAAAACAAGACTTGACATATATTGTGTTTTTTTCTTTAGCACATAAATAACACAGAATCTGCTGTTGAAGAAAACATTGAAGAATCTAGTTACAAAGCAGTCATTGAAGAATACAGGATAAAGGTTAGTGTAATGTATAACTTTTCCTCAATAGCGATCTCTTTGGGCAATATTTGTAAAGGTCAGAAACTAGTTACGAGACGTATTTCAGCCACTCCTGTGTTTGTTAAAAATCACCTCAGGGTTACACAGCAACAGTGCTCGAAAGAAAACTTGTTGCAGTTTAAAGGTCGTTCATTCTGACACCAAGCCTTTTAAAATGTAAAACTTCTGCTCAGTAATGATCCCAAAGACACCAAACAAGCAGGGAATTGCCTTAAAGGCACTGTTGGAGACAATCACTGTGGATAGGTATCATATAGCTATTATTAAAATAATTGGTCATCCGGTTCCACTGGGGAAAGCAGCCTACAGAAAATGTGGCGAATTGGGTGGAGGGTGAAGAACAGAAAGCATGTCAGCACCTACTTAAAACCCACAGTGAATAGTCTTCTGTCATAATAACACAGATGGTTCCTACATCTGGGACAGTGAAAGTTCTGGTTGGGTATTGATTGTCTTCTGGAGCAACAGTATTCGGCATGAGGCTGGTGGAGCATTCAGGCTTTTGACAAGCAGAACATGGATGCTGGTGTTAGTTATAAAATTACCATATTTCCCGGCATCAAAGATGCACCCCTATTTTGATTAGCTAAATTTTGAAAAAACAACAACAACAACAACATGGGAATAATGTCACAGCACATCCACCAATATTACCAAGATGGTTCCCGGATTGTTTAGTGTCTTACAGTATATAACTCCTACCTTACCAAGATGTTTCCTGGATTGTTTAGTGACTTATGACATATAATTCCTTGCCCACTTATTGTTTATTGTGTGCTTTTCATATCTACCTTTGAAAGTGTGTGCCTTATATCACCTCTAGAATATCTCTATTGTTATCAGTAATAATGTTATTCTAAGCCTGAGGAGTTAAGAAGAGATGTTGGTATTACAGCACCATTTGTATGGTGACTTGTTTTTTATTTGTTATTTAGTACAAAGTAGCTTGTACATTTCATTCTGGGTTGTATAGAGGTGCTTGACTTACTGTCTAGTATCAAAATGCTTAGGTTTAGGCCTATGAGCAACGTAACCTTCTGCTTGGAAAATAAAGGGTAAAATTTTGAGACTTATTTTGGGGAAAAAAGTGTCTTTGATGCCAGTAAATATGGTAGTTATCTTCTGGATTTCTGAAACTGTGAATAGTGAAGATTGCCAAAATAATATTTTCAGAAATTATTTGTTATAGAAGTCCTTACATTTTCTGGGTATATATAAATGGACTATAGAGATAATTTTTGAACTGTTTGAAGTATTTTTCATTTGATCATTTTGCTTTCATGACTAATTTCTGTAGTTCTCGATCCTCTCTGTAGTGGTTTGCCCATATATTTAAAGTGTTTTTCCTTTAACCCTTTTGCAACTGGAGGGTTTAATTGCATGTCATGGTTTCTTAGTAAGTTATTTTTAAACTGTAATTACACAAATTTTTTGCATGTTATACCAATTAACATAATGTAACAGCTGATAATCCATACTTTAATATTATATTGGGTTTAAGTCTTTAATTTTATAAAGAAATAGTTTAAAAAATCCCGAATTTGCCCTAGTGTAAGAAATTGACACATTTTCTCTAACCATCCAATCTTCTCTGTTTTATTCACTACCTCCTTGTAATAAGTATGAAATTTGACATGAATTACTCACTATAAAATTGTAATTGCTCAGACTAACTGCAAATTTTATAACCTTTAATTATGTTTTGTGACAGAACCATTAAATATAAAATTAGACCCATGTGCTCCATCTGTCACATTTTCTTTCAGGATTTGTTAATAGTACAAAGAATAAAAAGCCAAGGTTTTCATTTAACAAATGACTAATTGTATTACATTGGTTTCTGAACAGAGAATTGTCAATTTCTCAGTTAGTGCAAGCTTCATTCCTGTTGGAAAGATAATGATTAGCTTGGATGAACATGTGATGGTTTTTGTTGCATAGCTGTAAAGACTGAAAAATTGTCTGTTTCATCACATGTTATTATTCTTTGTTCTTTGGTGTATTATTTAATTAAATAAAAAAATTATTGCATTACTTCCATTACTAAAAATGTTTCAGGAAGAAAACACTTGAGTAGCTTAAACATACAGGGTGGTTGCTAGAAAAGCAGAAAATTTGTCAAACAGCTATTTTTTTTTTACAAAGTTTTTTTAAAGGCACATGTTATATTACACTCATAGATGCTCAAAATTATTAAAATCATGCATTTTATTCATGATGTAAAGAAATCAAAATAGAAATGAATAAGCCCGCATTTTATTCATGATCTCATTTGACCATCAAATTTTCCGCTTTTCTAGCGACCACCCTGTAGAATATATCATGGGTAATGTGATTCAATAGCCTAACATAAGCTCCATATTTTCCAAGTGATTTACAACTTATAATGACATGAATGGTAGTAGTTAGTTGTTGAAATAACAATCACAGAGCAATAAAACAATAAAATATAAGTATAAATAGATGTGTACTGTTAAGAGTTTAAAGTTTGCTTTGGTTTGTTTTGAATTTTGCACAAAGCTACACAAGTGCTATCTGCACCAGCTGTCCCTAATTTAGCAGTGTAAGACTAGACCGAAAGCTAGTCATCACCACCCACTATCAATTCTTGGGCTATTCTTTTACCAAAGAATAGTGGGATTGCCCATTGAATTATAACACCCCCATGGTTGAAAGGGCGAAGCATGTTTGGTGCGATGGGGATTCAAACTTGCAACCCTCGGATTATGAGTCGAGTGTCTTAACCACCTTGCCATGCCTGTACAAGAATTTAACGTTACTTAGGATAAACAAATGTAGTGTCATGTTACTATTTCAAGTCATTGTAAGAAATCAAAAAATGGTAATTTAGATATTTTTTAACTTTTTTTTTTGTGGTTTCCAAGGTTGGTCAGTTTGACTGACTCCATATGGATTTAGAGTAGAGAAAATAAGAAGTGAAAAATAAAGTTTTACTGAAAAAATAATACGTTTGAAATGTACTTAGGAGATTTTAGAGATTACACAAATGATATTTGAGGATTTCAGGAAGAGGAATAGTTTTTTAAGCATAACATGAAAATCACTTCTTACTCAGACCAGTAAGATTTGTAGTCTTAACAGTCTCAGTATATTCACAAATCAATCTTTAGTAAAAAAAAAGTATATATCATTAAAAAATCTGATTGTTAATATTCAAACAATTTGTAATGTTTACTAAAAGTCTGCCAAATTTTGTGAGGATATACAGTCTGCATTAAAAGCTATTGGTACTTAACATATTGAAATGTGTATAGCAAGCTATTTGCAAAAGGATTAACCATTGTTTTTATTGCTTTATTACATTATAAACATTTGGTAAATTCTTTTGGTATTATTGTGCTTTTTTTATTTTGGTTTCTATTATTTCTGTAACAAATAGTGTAAATGTAAATTATTCTTGTTTTTACAGATTAGAGAGTTCCAGAATGCTCTTATTCAGAGGGATGACATTATATCACAGCTATCTCAGCGACTGGTCACAACGTTAGAAAACAGAGATGCAATACAAGCTGAAGCATCCACCCAAGCCGAGGCTTTGGCTCAGGAAATCAGTACACTTAAGCTTCAGTTGAAACAGGCAAGAACTTTAAAAAGAATAATAGAAGAAATACAAATTCTGTTTTGTGTATTCTTAAAGTAAAATTGAAGGTCCTTTGTCGGAGAATCATTGTATTATGGTTTTAGATAAAGTACCTGATTGGTTTGAACATGATAGTCTGTACTTATCAAGTTCTAAAGTGTTTTGCTACGTGAGGAACACTGCATGAAAAACTATCATTTAGTGTTTCAGACTATTAAGAAATGTTTTTCTGTTCATAGGTATTAAAGGAAGTGTTTTTTTAATTATAGAGAGCTTTGTATGAGTAATAAGAATGTATGAAAAATATTTAGTAAATGTTTCAGAATTTTCATATAAATGATTAATATATTTAAACAAAACCAATATCTAATGATTGTATTTATAGAGTATATTGGTGAATTTAAGATTTGAATTACATTCTGTAACCTTCACTTAATCATTTTTATAGCAAGTTTTTTGTTTTAATAAAATTAAAAAATTTAACTAGCAATTAATTCAGTTGCAGAAGTATAAATCGGGACTTTGGGAGTAATTTGGCTTCTTTGTTATAGTTGGATTTGCCAGTTATATCAGATTGGGTCAAGCATTTGCAGATTTTTTTCTTTTATTAAACTAAATTTATTAGTTCAGGATTGTGTGATGTGAGTGCCATAATTGTAAGGCATTGTTTCTCACTGATATCGAAATTAGCTCAGGAATTTTTCAGTATGTTTATTTGGTATTAAATTTATTCTTTATAACTGTTGCTATAACTACAGAATACATTTATGAAGAAAAGTGTTTTTATTTGCATATAGATTACAGTGTTGTTTATTATAGTGATTTGTATGGTTATAGGTAAGTATGACTGTTTGAAAAGACATTGTAAAAATCTTTTTTTTTTCTTTTTTAAAGGCCACAGATGTGGTTGGTAAACAGAAAAGTAAAACGGGGATTTCAGCTCAGGAACTGTTGGAAACTAAAAATCAAGTCATATTTCTACAACAGGAAAAGGTTCACAAAGACAGTGTAATTGTCAATCTATCTCAAAGAGTATCTAGCATGTCCTCGGAGCTGGACATTTTACAAGAAGAACACCAGACAGAGTTGAATAATTGGAAAGAAACTTTTGAAACTAACCAGACCTTGTGGGAAAACAAACACCAGCAAATTCAGTGCCTTTTAGAAGAGGAACAATGTGAGAAATATAAACTCTCTTCACAAGTAGAAGAACTTCAGAAGCAACTTGCAGAAAACGATGTGCACATGGCACGGCTGTCTGCAAGTCTAGTTGACAATCAACACAAGGTTCAAGAACTTCAGGGACTTTTAGATGATGTGCAGAATCTGTCTCGATTAGAAATTGACACTTTGAAGGAAGAAAGCTTAAAAAAAGATGAAAAGCTGCAGGCAACTGAGGCTGAAATTGAAGAATTAATACAGGAGTCTGAAGTGAAGGTAGGAGAAATCTGTGATTATTTTAAAGTTACATATTTATATGTCTGAATTGAAGGAAGGAGAAATCTGTGATTATTTTAAAGTTACGTATTTTATATGTCTGAAGTGAAGGTAGGAGAAATCTGTGATTATTTTAAAGTTACGTATTTTATGTCTGAAGTGAAGGTAGGAGAAATCTGTGATTATTTTAAAGTTACATATTTTATATGTCTATTTTATTATTTTACTCTGTATTTTCATTCTGAAAACACTAATTTAAATATTTGGTTGTTGGCTATGGAAGATAAAAAGAAATGTACATTGAAGATGAAATTTAGAAATATTTCTTAAAGTCTGGTTCTAATTCATAGTAGCTTTGAAGCCTTTATAGAATGAAAATGTTTGGAGTGGAGAGTGTTTTATTTCTGTGTTGTGTGAGGGTACTGCTGAATTTACTCAGTCCAAAGACTAACAATAAACACTTACTACTGTGACAGATTTAATCAACAAAAACTTTAGATCCTGTGTTAGAAGTGATACTGATAGAAAAGGTAGTGTTACAAATGTTAAGTTTCTTAAGATTTAAAGGACACTACTTGTATTTTATTACCCTTCAAAATCATTTACCTCAACAGATGGTAGCTTTGGGTTGATGTGGTTTGGAATGAAATACAAAGTTTTGTTTTCAGATAATATTACAGTGAAGTGTTGACAGCAATTGTCTCGTAAACAATGCTCTTTCCCATTAATATAACATTAAATTGCATAAATGAATTTTCTAAAAGTTTATTCTTATTTAACACCAATATATTTAAAAAAGTTCAGAAGATGTTGGTCGTGAAGTACACGTGGTTGTGGCTTCCCATGCTGATACGTTTTTGCCTTACACCAATCAGCATACAACATAAAATCTTCATATCAAATTTTATTAATTTCCTTGTGACATTAACAATTTTAGTTCTTTTAATTATAATAAGATATTAAAGAATTGTACTACCTGAAGTGTGAAGGTACTGTGTATATGTTGTAGTATTTGTAAAACGTCAAGTATTAGTCTAATTTTTCATAATTTAAAAGTCATATGGATATTTTTCAAAATTATTGTAATGACAAGAGTGCCAAGAAATAACAATGTTTAGTTGACATACACTATATAAAGTGATTTAGTTACTTTTTTCTTTGCTTTGTAGGCTCAACAGTTAATAAAGGAGTTAGAGGAACAAAAACAACAGAATGTTCAGTCATCAGGGGCCATTGATCAGCAGTTAACAGCTTTGAAAGTAAAATTAGAAAAGGAACATAGTCAGAATGTTATGACAGTTAGGGCAGAAATGTTGAAGCAGTTATATTTTGAAGTCAGTGCAGTAGAACAGAAACTTCAGGCTGCCATAGCTGAGAGAAATAATTTGAATGAAGAACTTAAGAAGTTTAAATCTTGTTCTGACGATGAACACTTGACAAATGGGAACAGTTACGTCTCTGGTCACGAAGGAGCTGGAGATAGTAAAGATCAGTTCCACAGTGATTTGTTATATTTCATGAAACAGTGTAAATTTCTTGTGGAACAAAATGACCATTTACTACAGCAGTTCTCTACGTTTAAAGACTGTCATAAAACCCAAGCAAAACAGATAGTTGGTAGTAATGTGTTTTATGCTCAAAGTAATACAGGAGAAGATGAGAGGGTTAGAAATGAGGGTAATTTAAGACAGACAGAGAACCAGGTGGAGCTAGTTGGAAACACAAGTAAGTTGTTAGTGCCTCCCATTGTTCAGGCACCAGGAACTTCTTTTGATGACACTTCAGAAAGACAGGAATTTGGTCTTCAGCCTTTAGATTTAGATAACAGGGAAAGTACTGTGGAGAAACTGTTTGGGACTGAAGGTAGAGCCAGCTCTTCAGACAAAAACCAGAATGAACACTCAAGTTTGGTAAAGGATTACTTCGCCAGTCTGTGTTTACAGTTTAAATCTGTTTGGACAATGAATAACGAACTACTACAAAATATGCGGTCTTTGAGGGAATGCATAAATGCTTTAAAACTAGAGTTAGATGATGAAAAATGTAAAGAATTCCACTCCGAGTTTCTAGAATCATTAATGACAGCAGAAGAGATATTACAGAAAAGTTTACAAATAGCTGCATGTAAGGACATTCAGCAAGAGTTATTTAAACAGAACAGTATTTTGAGTTTGAAATTTGAAGAAGCTACAGATGGTGCAGAACTATTAAATATACAGCTACAAGATTCTGATGATAAGGTTAAAGATTTGAAACAGAAAATAAATAACTTGGGACATGAAGAAGGAAGTTACTCTGAAACAGTTCATAATAATTTTCAAAATTTGATATCTGATAATGACCCAGCACTAGAAGAAAACCCTCAACTGCAAGAGACAATGATTTCCATAAATGGGAAAAGATTATCTCAAGAATTTTTAAAAAAATTAGAAAGAACAATAGAACTTGAATGTGAAGGAGAGAAACCAAAAATTACTCAGCCAAAACACTTCCAAGATTTACAAGAGAAATATGACCATGTAGTATCTGAGAAACATCAACTGTCTAAACATTTAGAACATTTCCAAAATGATTTTGACAAGGTAGTATCTGAGAAGGATCAACTGTCTAAACAGTTAGAACATTTACAAAATGAATTTGACAAGGTAGTATCTGAGAAGGATCAACTGTCTAAACAATTAGAACATTTACAAAATGAATTTGACAAGGTAGTATCTGAGAAAGATCAACTGCATAAACAGATAGAACATTTACAAGAGAAATATGACCAGGAAGTGTCTGAGAAAGATCAACTGTATAAACAGATAGAACATTTACAAGAGAAATATGACCAGGAAGTGTCTGAGAAAGATCAACTGTATAAACAGATAGAACATTTACAAGAGAAATATGACCAGGAAGTATCTGAGAAAGATCAACTGTCTAAACAGTTAGAACATTTACAAGAGAAATATGACCAGGAAGTGTCTGAGAAAGATCAACTGTATAAACAGATAGAACATTTACAGGAGAAATATGACCAGGAAGTGTCTGAGAAAGATCAGCTAGATAAAGTGGAACATTTGGAACACTTACAAGAGGATTACAAGCAAGTAGTTTTTGAAAAAAACAAACTAGCTGAAGAGATAACAAACTTGTTGCTATCACAGCAGAATTATGATTTGCTGGTATCAGAAAGGGACCAGTTATTGAAAGAAGTTAAACAGGTACAAGGACTGCTAAAAGAAAACAAGGAAGACAAGTTTGTAAATGTAGAATTACAGAATCAAAACACTATAGCTGACTTGAAATCTCAGGTGGACAAACTATCAAACGAAAATGACTGCTTGAAATCAGAAAGTAAAGGTCTTAATGAAAAACTAAGTGAATACCAATACCAAGTGAAAGAACTACTTGCAAATACATCACAAACAGAGGGTGAACCATGTGACCAGAAAACAACCTTGGACAAAATATTATGGAAGCTAGAAGACCTTACAAGAGATAAAAAAGTGGTCAAAGACTACACATCTCATTGTGTGACTCCAGAAGTCTCACAGTTAGAAAAGAGTTTTTACTTTGTTGTTCCAAAAGAGATTGAAGAAAAATTTGAAAAATATGTGATTTTACTTCAAAATAAAATTCATTCATTGGAAAATGAAAGACAAGATTTTAATAAGTTAAAGGAGGAATTTCAGTGCCTTGAAACTGACAAAATGCATTTGGAAGAAAAACTGGAGAATTTGGAGACATCAATTGGAGAAATGTCTGAAATTAAATACTTGCTTGCAGATTCGCGGAGAGAAAGAGATATGTTCGAGACAAAGTGCAAGGAACTCTCTCAAGAACTTATAAATGTTCATACCTCTGAAGCACTTCTCAGACAAACTCTGCATGCTTCATGCCAAGAAAGGGACCTTGAAAATGAGAGTTTGAAAAAGAACCTTGATGAATACCATGTTTTTATTGACCAAATAAAATCTGTGTTGTTAAAAGCTAGTACAGACGTGGCAGAGTTTGCTGTTAGAAATTTTCAGTTTGAAGATATTTCCAATATAATAGAAAGTATTCAACTACTAACAGAAAAATTACATAACAGTCATCAGACCATAAATGAATTAAAAGAAAAACTTAAGAAGATGGCTGAATTATTAGACCATTACAAGAACAAAAATAATATGTTATCTCTGGAGATTGAAGAGAAAAGAAAAAATTATATGCTAAATTTAGATACACTGAAAGCAGAAATAGAAGAAAAGCATGAGGCAGAGATGCAAGAGAAAGTTCTGGAACTAGAAGAAATACATCGTAATGAACTAAGAGAGAAGGAAGGAGAGCTAATTAATACTAGAGATTATTACACTGTCGAGATGGAGAAGTTAAAATCAGAACTAGAAAGTATGCAGGCAGCTAAACGAAAGTTGGAAGAGCAAACATATGAATTACAGAAATGTTGGAATCAAACACCAAATTTCACTGTTTCTTCTCAGATCGGTGAAGAAATATCAAAATTATCTTCAGGTGATCCATTGCCTTCAGAATTGACTGTGATAGATAAAGCTGCTGATTCAGGTGATCAAAGTGCCTTTTCTAATGTTGATCCAAACAGTTTTGTTGGAGAAAAAGAAAATGATGCAACTGAAAGAGAGTGGAAACTAAAATATGAAAAACTACTTCAAAAAGAGAAAGTTCTGCATTGTTTGAAGGAAGAATTGAAAGTGATATTGGAAGAGAATAATAACACAGACACTAAACTAAAGGAACTAGAAAGTGAATTAAGAAAGTCCAAGAAGCATACAGACACAGTTGTTAAGCTTCTAAAAGAGAAGAGAGAATCAGAACAAGATTTGATGGTGCAGGTGTTTAATTTTCAGGAAGCTAATCACAAGCTTGAAGCTAAGCTGGAAGAACTTAAAGTTCAGGTCAGCGGATTGATGTTTGTTAAAAAGGCTTTAGAAGAGGAAGTGCAGTTAGAAAGACAAAAAGTCCATGGCAGTAAGATGGATGGTTTGATGGAAGATCTTGCAGTGCCTGAAGCTGAAATTTCTGAGTTAAGAATGAAACTCCAATCAGAAGTGGAACTAAGAAACAGTCTTGAAGCATCTGTTGGTCACTTGTCCAAAAGGTGTGAACTGCTAGATCGAGGTAGAAATGATCTACTTGTTCGGATTGAAGAGTTGAAAGACCAAGTCATGCATTATTTGATAGAGCAACAAAAAACTCAGTCAGAGTTAATGAATGAAAGATTTGAAAACCATAAAACCAAACAGGAATTGATAAATCTCCAGATTCAGCTCAGAGCTACACAAATTCAAGATGTTTCTGAAGTAGATAACTCTTTTGATGAAATTGTTGTCAAAGAAAGCTCTCAGACTAGGACAGATTGCATCGGTAGTTCTTTGAGTCAAAGAGATCAGGGTTTAGAGAAATCTGTTGAAGAAATGCTGGGGCTAAGTGACAAGATGGATCATCTTGTAAATATTAGCAAAACAATCGTAGAAGAGAAACAAAAGTTTATTAGTCAGCTTAGTGAGCAGGAACAAGTGTTAAATAACCTGAGGAAGTTTTTGGATAAAGAAAACTTCTCTGCTAACAAGGTAAGAGGAAAGTTATTAATATGAACGTTGATTTTTTTGTGTTGTTACAACAACAGGTAACGTGGTCTAAGAATAGTGGGTAGCATATTTTAGAAGGAACAAATGAACTGCATAAATCATAAATCTTCATGTCACAACTTAGCATGTGTTAAAAAGAATGAACGCCTCAAATTGGATTGTTGTAAATTATGTCTTAAACTGGACGTAAATTCTTTTTATAAATTTACTCTTGCTGTTTTTAGTTTTTATTTGAACAAAAACAATTAGAATTTATTCTTTTAACTTAATCATAACCAAATCTGTCTGTCATATAATACTGCATAGCAGTTATTTCTATGGTACAGAAAAACTGTCACTCAGTTATTTTGACAGGTTCTTTAACGTAGTGATAAATGTTATGGCAGAAAATGCTTAGGTTCGACAAGATTTATTAACTTTTAAGGCCACAGTATTACTGAATGGTGATTAGATAATAGATTTATGTTTTTTTTGAGTTGACATTGTTATTTTATGTGGTGAAGAATGAGCTTTATTCAGTTGTTAGTTTTTACAGAACGTTTTAAGGTTGGAAGAAACTGTAGTTTGTTTACCGTTTCAGGATGTGGAACATCTCTATAGTCATCTGAACCAGTTACAAGTTCAAGGAGAAATACTGCGCAATGAAATAGAGCAACATGTACAGACCTATTCTGATATTTCAAGCATTTTGTCAGATAGAAGTTTCTTAGAGCAGACTCAACTGGTGGTGAAAAATGCTTTCTTGAAGAGTGTTAAGACTAGTGAATACACACCAGTGCAGGAACACAGTTGTCAGAGTGAACTTTCTGAAGAGCAAGTTGCAGGATTAGAACTAAAATTCCTGGAGCAACTGAAGAAGTTTGTTATCCAGAATCAGAGGTTGGAAGCAGAACTACAACAGAAAGATTTAATCTTGAAAAAATGGCAACAGGAGAGTATGCAAAGAGAAGTGTGTTGATTTTGTATCACATTTTCTTTTCCGTATGTTACAGTAAATAGTTTAAATATTAATAGAATTATGTTAGCAAGTTTTAGTATGTCCTGCATTAAAGGTAGCATAATTATATTGGTATCTTTTATTAAAATAATGGTTCATGGAAATTTATGAAATGTGTTGAAAGAAGGGAATGTTATTTAATAGGTGCGTTCAGCCATCTAACAGGAATCTTGGGAAAAGTTTCATTTTCTTGAATGTATGCACCCTGTAAAAATGAAAAGTATTGGGTCTGTCTCACCTATATTTTGAATGTTCAGGTACTGATCCAAATGCAGTTTTCATGAAACAATTGTGCTTTTTGCCACGACAAGCAAATCGTCTTTTGAAAATGTATAAAAAATAGAACATGCACTACTTTGGGCTCGTAATTGGTATTGCTGGTATGTAGAAGTCATGAGTATTGGCTGAAATTCTCCTTTACATTTGCTTGGTTGTTAAGGAAACACATTGATTCAGCATTACTATATTTTGTATGATTGGAACCCTTGGCCACAACTCCAGGATAACACACGTTTTAGCTGCAGCACATTTCAAGTTCGAAAATTCCCAAATTAAAGTGCACTGCCTCAGCTCGGTAGGCTAACGAAGCCCAAACCAGGAAGAAGGTCCACAGACCCCAAACTCGTAATCAAAAATCTCTGCATCTGTTAGTAATTTGCAAGATCATGCAGTCAACCAAGCAGGGATGTTTTTGATAATTCAAATTTTTTGCCTTATTCAATCCATAAAGAAAGAACATTTGAACATAATTAAAAAGTATACAGAAGTCAGAATGTTAATCAGACAGTACCTTAAAAAAAGACCAATAAAATAAAAAATATTATTTTTGTGAAATACAATAGTAATTCTCACTACATGAATTGTTACTAAATTATTAATTTTTAGAGAAAGTGTTCTTAAAATATTTATTTTGACACAGTTCGAGAATAAAAATTAGTTGCTTTTCCCCATCGTATGACGAACATTCAGCTTGTTTAGTTATAGATGAATGTGTGTACAATGATACACGAATTATTTAATTTTTGTTTGATCTGCATAATTAGTTTTGGAGACTTGAAAGTTAATCTTTTGTTACAATGATGAAAAAGTTTCTTGGTAAATTTTAGAAATATTATGTGTATCAGTTATCATAACTGATGGCTAGAACTTCCTTATATATTAATTTTATTGTTTGCCTGTTTCGTTTCATCATGGGTGCTATTTTTGCACCAAAAGCATCCAAAAGGTGATTTTTTTTTTCCTTTGGTTCCTGTTTAATTTTTAGGTTTTTGGTTACATACATTTCTACATTCTTCTTCCAATACAGGAATATTTTATTCCAGCATCTTAGCACAATTAATTGAAAGTTAATTTTTAGGTAACTTTTTTTAATATTTTAGAGATATGTTACTTAAAACAATCAAGTAAATCAGACATACATTACTTTAGCTATGTACACATGCCATATTTTTGTAACACAAGGTTTATTGTAATATTGTACATGGTTTTTAGTTGGAAAAAGCAAGTGGAGAAGCTCTGATAGAAATAGAAAAACAAGAGGACCTGTCAAACTTGCGGAGAAGGTTGACAGCAGAGGCTTTGCAGGATCTTAGACTGCTTCGAGAAGAGATGGACAGGAGGCATAAGAAAGCTATGAAAGAATTGGAGAATAAGTTGGAAATGCAACATTCAAAACATATTACACATTTAGAGGCCAGTTACAAGACTCAGGTAAATATCTTAGGTAACATGTTACACATTTAGAGACCAGTTACAAGACTTGGGTAAATGTCTTAGGTTAACATATTATACATTTACAGGTTGGCTATAAGACTCAAGTAAATATCTGAGGTAACATGTTACACATTTAGAGGCCAGCTACAAGACCCGGGTAAATATCTAAGGGTAACATTACGCATTTAGAGGCTGGCTGCAAGACTTGGGTAGATATATTAGGTTAACATATTATGCATTTAGAGGCTGGCTTCAAGACTTGGGTAAATATCATAGGGTAACGTGTTATGCATTTAGAGGCCGGCTACAAGACTCGGGTAAATATTTTAGGGTAACATGTTACATATTTAGAGGTTGGCTACAAGATTAAGGTAAATATTTTATGGTTTATTTTTTGTTTTAGAAAGAGCTGTATAGATACATTATGATTTGTTCCTTTGACATTGTGTTACTAAACTTTTCTTAGGACTTAGCTGAAGAGATAAATGATATGACGAATATCTTGTAATTTGAGCATTGACCTCATAGTATCTTATAGTTTATGGTTTTAAAATGTATGAAAAAATGTTTAAGGTCATTACATAAGTTATGAGCAGTTTCAAATATTGTAAATCATTCTTTTGAATGTGATGTGTATATTCTTGACAGAAGAATAGATTTAGGTGGAAATTGAGAATTTGCTTCTTTGGAAAGGGTGAAAGAATAAATTGATATTCTGGATGATAAGAAACCCACTTAAAATAAAACTATCTTAGAATGGCTGGTATGGGTATTAACACTAATTGATAAGGAGATGACCCTATTTTTATTAATATTCTGGATGATGAGAAATCCACTTAAAATAAAAATGTATTTTAGAATGGCTAGTTTGGGTATTAACACTTTTTTGTTGATAAAGAGATGACTTAGGAAGGTCGAAATGTTGTTCTCTTCTTATCAGTAAAAGTGTTAATACCCATACCAGCCATTTGAGATACAATAATTTGATATATTTAATGGTATAACAAGATAAAGGAATTATAGCAATTAGTTTAAAACCTCCTCCAAGAACAATAGAAAAATGAGAAGTCTGAAATACTTAGAATAATAAAAATAAGAAATATGTACAATATCCAACTACCTTATTATGATTATTATAAAGTTACATTTGATTGTGTTTAATTATAATGAAAATATTAACCCCTAAAAATACAATAAAATGGAAAATTAGTGACTTTAATTGGTCTGTTGTGTTTGGTAAAGCACTGAGATTAATGAAGATCTTGGTTAAACTGATAAAACTAATATTTAGATAGTATTTTAAATTACATATAAACAGTTGATTCTTCCTCTTGTATAGACAGCTATATGTTGATGACAAAAGTGATGTAATATAGTTCATTGTTATTCAGCAGATAAGCTGTTTGATTTGTTACAAATAACAATTCTGAGCTGAAAGAAAATGTGTTATTATGACTTAATATGAGTTTTTTAGAGAAAAAAGATTGATCAATTATTATATCTACTGTGTTTGTTACTTTCTTTGATGTTGATAACAAAAAATGATCAGTGTATTTACAGAATGTTACCTAAAATATAGTTAATTATTTAGAATAAATAATTAGCAAGAACAGACTAAAAATGATGACATTGGTTGTGCAACTTAATAAAGTTCGTACACTACTAAACACAGTCCAAAAATGTCAGAAACTGCCCTCTAGTGGAGGTTGGTGTAGCAAGGTCATTTAACACCTTAAGAAAATGTTGAATTTTGATTATGGAAAAACATGATCAATTACTTGTTATTGGAAAACATCTAAAACTGTAGTAATCCACATGTTTAAGAACAAATATCAAGAGTTTAAAATTTTTTTTTACTCTTGACAGAATTTTTGTGAAGATTACAGTTATGGTTGAAAGCACTTTTAGGCTTAACAATATTTCTTTTGCTGACATAACTGCTCTATTCCAGTCATTAGTTTTAAACAAATAAGTGTAGTGTGGGGATATATAAATAAATTGTCTAAGCTGTGGAAACATTTCATGTTGGACTGAATTCTGCAGAACATAATGAATGTATGTTAACAGTTTAAATACTGACAAGAAACTTGTTTGTCAGTTGAAAGATTACACATAGATTTACTTTATTTTGTTAATTTTTGCTGAATTAAAGAATGTCTTTGTTTACTGTATGGTAGATTGCTGCTCTGCAAGCAGAAAATGAAAGGTTGCAAAGGGAACAAGAGAGGTTAACCCTATCAAATGAAGTAGCAAAAATGCAAATTGTGTCAGAAGAGTGCCTTAGGAATCATGTCAGAAGGTTGATGGATGAATTGACCTGCAACCAGAAGGCACTACTGGAAAATATAGTGCTGGAGACTGAAAAGTATCAGAAAGAACAAATTCAGGCTATCAAAACAAAGTTTCAAGTATGTTAGACATTGCAAGGAATGCATATTTGTTGTTTTGTTAGCATTCAGCTATTTGTGACTATTTTTACTATGTTAACATAAGTATGTTGATGTATGCATTGCTTTCATATGAACACATGAAGGATAAAATGAGGTTAAAAGTCTACTGCTCTCATCTGTATAAATATGCTCAACGTGCCATTGGCAGTAGAAACATTAATGAAAGTAAATCATCCTTTTTTGCAATGAAAGTTTTAGTATTTGAAATTAAGAACATTTAGTAATTTCATTTTTTAAGTTGTAACTGGTTTGTACTTTTTTTTTTTGGCCAGGCTTGATTGGAAAATATTTCTATTCATTTGATGCAATTTTATAAACTTAAATTAATTAAAAATTAGAGTGTCAGAATGTTATTGAAAACAGATGGTTATTTGTAATAATCCAAAACGATTTTAAATTGAGCCAGTGTACTACTTTCACTGAATTTTAAAACTATTAATAAATAAATGGTTTACTTTTTTACCTGGTAATAATAAGATTTCTTAATTAGAATATATTGGTTTTTGAATTTTTTCTTATTCCATTTTCAGTTTGGTGAGAAACTGATAAAAGAAAAGAGAAAAGGTTTAGAGTTATTGGTAACATTTGAAATTACTTTGGCTTGACCTTGTAACCTCGCTGATTTTTAATAACTGAAGTTTCTAGTTGTGCATTTTATTAAGATAATTTATTAATTTCTCTGCAAAACTTGTCAATATTATTGTTATATAATAACATGGGTTTAGAAGTTTAACAGTATCACAAGCTTTTGAAAATGTTTGTGACAATATTGTAACATGGATATTACTTAATAGTAAACAGTTCAGTGTATTGACTACCACTGGATTTGCAAACTATTAGTTTTTAAGTCAATATTGTTCATAATTAATTCAACTGTATAATAGTTCTATTAACAAGACCATATTAATGGCATTTAAATAACAATTAAAAAGATTTGTTTTTCTTTTTTATCTTTTTACAGAAGTTCTGATGTCATTTATTTGTCTTGTGGCCAGCTCTATGTGTTTTCTATGGGAGATAGTTAAAATATGATTTTATGTTTTAAGATTATATTTTGTCTTCTTTGTATTACATTTAGGGTTGATATATTTTCATGGATATTGAATCATATTTTGCTTTCATAACAGTTTGTGTCTTTGTAAACATTAGTTTCTGACTGTACTGTGAACCAGTTACTACTGTTAACTCAACGTGGTATAAAAACTAATTTATTCCATCAATTGTTATCGGTCTAACTTTGCATTATGCAGTAGCAGTAGCTTAAGTTTTCTTTGATTGAAGGATGTGTCAGCAAGGTTTCCCCTTGAGGAATGTTACTACAACAACAACAGCTGTTTAACCCATTCACTGCAGCTGTTATATGTGTTTACACTTTCTTCTGGCAAGTCCAGGTTCATCATCTTAGCTAGATGGAGGTCTATCATCGTGTTGTCTTATTATCTCTTCATCAACACGCATTTAAATACGACACACTTTCACTGTCCTCTAAGCCATCTCAGTCGAGCATGTTTACATAGTAGTTAGGGTTACAACTTGCTGCTTTAGCAATATGGGTAAGGTTGGCACACAGTTGTCATACATTCTGCTTAGGTATTTTGTTTGTTACTCAAGGGCTGAGTGTAAAATAATCAGGGAAACCATAAATCAACATCAGGTGGGTTGTAAGTAAATACTTCCCAACTTATTTTACTTCCATACGTCACATGCAGCAATTTTGAATAACAATGGGAAACATTATTTGTCACAGCTGCAATGAGGGGGTGGGAACACTGGGAAATGTACTTTCCATTTGCTGTGAAAGGACAGAGGTGGCAACTAGTGTTTGTGTTTTCTTTTTAATATATTCTTATTTCTTACTGTAATTAATGTTTCTATTCCTATTTAGTATATTGAATGTTGTCATATTATTTTTATAGAGATTGTTTTGTGTTATTAGTTTATGTTTTTAAGACTAATTTATATCTTCTGAGGTAGCTGAACCTTATAAGATGCTATTGGAATTATGGCCAGAAGTGTTGTTAATGGTGAGAGCACCCATGTAAGGAACAGTACATTATAATCTATGTAATAGATACATAATAGGTGGGTTTAATTAGCTATACTGATAACCAGGTGATTTTAAGTTTCTCTAAGTTTGTACGTTACTGTGATTGGAAGTTAATAATGTATAAATTACTGATTATCAGTAACTTCATCTGACTTATAGGACCAGTTAAGAGAAGAGACTGAGTCAGTACAGAGCTGCAATGAGAAAAAACTTCAGGCACATGTTGCCTCCTTGAAGCTTGAATTTGAGAAAGAGAAGAGTTTGATTTTGAAGAATCAGCAGGAAAGGATTGAGAAAAAACATAAAGAAGAACTCAATAATTTAAAGCGCCATCTTGAGGAAGAAATAAACAACTTGAAGTTGAAGCATGTGGAGCATCAGAGAGGCAAGTTACAACTCTCATATAACTTGATTGTCTAAATACAGAAGTTATTTACTGTCCTGAAATATTTTGAAGAGTTGTTTGATTAAAATTTACTCTTGGAATGTTGATATGTAGAGCAGATATAACAATTTTTACAAAAAAAAACTTCAAATATATCTTTCTAATCTCAGCACAAAATTCTTACTATATTTTGTAAAGCTTCCAACATAACATAGCATATATGTAATGCTTAGTGTAATTATCTTATAGATAAATAGACATCAATTTTCCATATTGAAAATGTTAGTGTTAGAATTTTGGAAATTGGCATCATAATTGTGGCAGTACTGTAGTTGTATGATAAACCACTTTCAGTTTTTGAACCTGACCATTGTTTTCGGATCAGTATTGCAAATTATCTTAAAATGAATGTTGAAGAAGGCCTACATGTACTTAATTTTTTAAAATCCAAATAGGTATAGGTTTTAAACATTTAGAAGATTGGTGCTCTTTTAACCGAGTTAAACCAAAATTTACAAAGCCTATTTTATTAGAACAGTTTGGCAAGAAAAACAAATTTTCATGTCATTTTATTAATGTTTAATCTTCATTAACCCTTAAATTTCAGATGTTGAGTTTGGTTAGCCAGTTGTATTGCATTTACACGTTGTGCTATTGATCAGAGTAATCGGTTGTAATGTGTGTTTGTGTTCTGTTATTGAATGAGACATTTTAGCTTCTTCACATCTTATACCTAAAAGCAAAAGTTCTAAGAGAATCATTCACATTTTCTGTTGTAAGATAAATCTGTATGATTTGATATGATGGGCATGTGAAATGTGTGTGACAACATCAATTACCAATTGCAAAAAATATCAGTTAATATTAGAACTGTTTCACACATTTCTGTCAATAATTCTTAGTGATCAATCAAATAAGGTTAAGATAAAAACAACAACAACAAACTGCCCAACAAAATTCAGTATTGGATCCTCCCTTCTGATATAACAGTATCTGTATTACTAGTCTATCACTTGTCTACTATTGGTACTGTGGTAAGTCTGCAGATTTACAACGTTACAATTAGGGGTTTTATTCCCCTTGATGGACACAGTAGATAGTCCAAAGAGGGTTTGATATGAAAATGCACATCAGTTTAACTCTTATTTCTAGGTTATCTTTAGCACAGGTTCAAACCCCTGTGAACATGTTTTGGAGATCTGTAACTACAGGAACTTTAACGAGTTCTTGAGGTGACAGTTGCTAGTAAATATTCCTTTTGTCAGTGATTTTCTTTCAGAAGTTAAATCTGTTCTCATCTCGCTGCTCCACTAAACACACTTCCTTCAGGTTGGCTTGGTTTATAAAATTAAACACAATAGTATGGTTATGGAAGTTTTTTTAGGTACTATTTAGTTACTTCTGTGTAATTAGTAGATGGAAGAATTGTTATAAATAAAAATATTTGTGAATGTAATTTTACTGTGTTACTGTGTCTGATCCTGACTTGAAAGCTCTCATTACAGGAAAGGAATGCTCAGAAGTTTTAGCTGAGAGACTTAGAGACCAGCTTGAAGAAGAGAAACAGCAGCACATAAAGGTAAACCTTGTTTTTGTTTTATTGATGTAACATTTACAAATACAAAATTATGAACATTCATACATATTAATTCAAATAATACTTCTTAAAGGTTAATATTTTAAACCCACTTATTTTATTTATGTTTTAAACAGTATTGAAATGTAAAAAATTTATTTAGCATTCAGTATATGATAAAATATAAGCATGTGATTTCTGGTTTTAGTTTTGTTTTAGATTAATTTTGTGGCTGATGTATTTGCTTCCATTGAGAATTTTGATTATGTACTTTGAGGTAGATCAAAAGCTCTCAAAAACTTGGCACTTAGTTTTAATAAATGAAATATGGAACCTGGAAAGATTGTGTTGCTTTAGTAAACTTATTAATTGTAGTTATAATAAAATAAGTTTGTCTTATATTTAGTCTATGATATGCTACAGTTTAAACCTCAGATGTTGCTGATATCTAAGTAGTCAGGTTACCTCTTTTTCAAATTGTACTTGCAGCTATGAAAACAAAAGCAAAACAAATATTTCGTCCAGCTTCAAAAATTGAAAATAAACAAACCAAATTACATATAGGAATACTTATGTAAAACTCATAAAGCCATTAAGATTAATGAGGTGTATAGATGTGTACTTGTTTGTTTATATTAAGTCCTACCTGTATACATGTTTTACTAATGTACTTGCATGTTGCTCATAGAGATTGAAGTGATAAACAAAGTAAAAACCTCTGTAGAACCTAAGAATCAGCCTGTTTAGTCTCTGAGGTGTTTGAAGATGTGCACTGTACTCTGAGTGCTGTAGAGTTATAGGTGACATGAAGTGTTGCTTTATGACACCTTCTTTTTCTGTTTGGTGTCACATGTAGCTACCTATTTGATGTTCCAATGGGCATTGTTTCACAGAATAAGAGTTTTAATGTAGGTAGTAATTGGTATGTTGCTGTTACTTGTGTGTGTTAGTGGTCAGAACTCTGCAGAGTTTTTGTTGAAGGTTACATTTAAACCATTTAAAAAAAATAATAATTTGAATTGAGATTTTCACGTTGAAACTAGTATTTGTTTTGTTATGAAAACATCTTAGTTTAAATGGATGATAGTGTGGAAAACTTGTTATTAGCCTAAAATCATTTTATTTAAATTTAGGAAAGTGTCCTCATTTGAACTGAGTTGTAATACTATACACTACCTTTATAGCTGTGTTTGCAAAATTAATTACAAATAAAGTTCACTTTTTATGTCTCTCATCTTTGAACTAGCCATCTTGGTATTATTTTCTGTAGACTAACCTGAGTTACCACTCCAAGACAGTCTCTCTTCGTCATCAGACAGACCAACAAAAAATCTCACCAAATATACGTCTCAATATATATGCTTTGCTGCTGTCATTTTTTTGCTTTTTATCTCCACTAATTTCGTTTTACTTTCAAATCTTTCAAAGAGCACTGTCTTCAACTTTATTCTCAGCATCTGATTTTTTTGCATGCCATTTAAGATGCCTCTTGCATTTTGCTACTTCCTGGTTGTGGTTGGTCTCACACAAGTGTTGGACTTTTTTTAGAGGATTCAGTTTGTGGGTTTTAGTTGGTGTGTTGCTTGGTTTGGTGAATTGGGAGTTTGATGCAGGGTAATAGTTATGTGTTGGCTATAATTTTATTGGGTCGTGTCTCAGATTTAGTCCCTGATTCTTTCCGGACACTAAGATGATATTGAATCATGT
Source organism: Carcinoscorpius rotundicauda (assembly GCA_011833715.1). Lineage (NCBI taxonomy): Eukaryota > Metazoa > Arthropoda > Merostomata > Xiphosura > Limulidae > Carcinoscorpius > Carcinoscorpius rotundicauda. The sequence goes on along the minus strand of CM022406.1, from coordinate 44,457,212 downwards.
TCCAAGTCTATTCGTGATTTTGGTTTGAATATAAGCTAATCATATTTACACTGGCTTATGATGATATATTATTTAGCATATTAATAAGCATAACTTTCAGTGTGATTACTTGCACTGGCATGTTTTTGCTATATATTGATATCTAATTTTTATAGTAATTGCTCAAAAATATATATCATGCATTTTGTAAAGTTGCACTACTTTTGATTGACTTAAGAAAAGAAATATTACTGATTTTATGTGAATTTGAATTCTTAATATGTAGCTGTACACAATGTCTTGAAGTCTGAAATAAATGTTTAAAAGAACAGTGTAATGTTTCTTTAATTATTTCATTAATGTTTCAATCATACTTGCATTATATCAGTTTCCATAACTGCCAGAATTAATAGATGTTTAAAAATTGCTCTTACTGACATGTTCTGAATGTGTTATAATTATCAAATTAGTAGATATACGTGATTCGCTTTTTTCTGATGTCATGTATGTGTTTAATTATCTGAATTAATGCATGCACAACTTGTTTATGTCTCCTGAATGTGTTGAGTCTGTGATTATTATAAATAACAGATGTGTAAAACTTGATGTTTTATGAGACCCTGAATGTGTCAAGTCTGTGATTATTAGAAATAACAGATGTGTAAAACTTGATTTTTATGAGATGTCCTGAATATGTCAAGTCTGTAATTTTTTTGAATTAATAGATGTGTAAAATTTGATGTTTCTGATACATCCTGAATTATGTTGTGCATTATAGGCTAAAAAATGACTGCTCTGTTCATTTTTGTAAAAAAAATTCAATGTAATAACACTTTACTCAAAGTTGTAATTTTTTTATAACAGGCTTCAACATAAATAATTTTTGTTGGTTTTGGAGAAGATAACAGCTAATTCTATTTTTCCATTTTCATAAATACCTTTATAAATAAACCTCCCTTGTACAGTATCTGATAATTAGTCAGTATAGTGCTTCTGTACTAACAAAATACAAAGTTATAGAAAAGAAAAAGTACTGTAACATAAGTTTTATTAGAAGGCAGTAGTAAATTTACGTGGTATAAAACCAAAATTTCAGGATAGTTATAAGGCTAGTATTTTAACATTAAACTTGCACAAATTTTACAGAAACTTGCAAGAAACTACGGCTATGAATTTCTTCAAGTCTTTCTCTTAGTGGCCAATAAAACTTCTCAAGAGAGTTAATATTAAAAAGTCTTTTTAAATTAAATTGACCTAATTAATCAAGTCTGATGGCTACTTAATTTCCCTTCACAACATGAGACCTGGAAATAAACATTTCATATGAATGCTGATAAATTAAAGAAAGACAATGATTCTTGTAAATTCACATTTATTAAATAAGTTATCAAAATTGTTGACTTTTAAGTAAGTTTATGCATGTAATTCATTTTGTTTCCTTAATGTTACTTTCTTAATTCTTTTAAAAACTAACAAGAAACCAAACTGTTTTGTCAGACAATGTAAACAAAATAATCACAGTTACAATATTAGTAATTTTTTACAAAATTTTTTCATTTGTTTAAAGATATTTCTGAGTGAATAGAAGATGCTACCTTTAAAATTGAAAGTTAAAGTACTGAGAAATAAAACTTTTATAACCTCTTACACTCTGATTCTTGTATAATAGAGAGTCAGAGATGTCTCAAGTAATTTATTCTGTAATTTTTATACAAGTATGAAAATGAATCTTTGTGTTTTCAAAAAATGAACTAAATTAGGTTATATAAAAATAACATTGTACTTATAAGAGAGACCAATAAAACTAGAATAGTTGGTGTTTAATTCGTTTTGTTAATAAATGTATGGTAACTTGAATAGAGTTTCACGTACCAATTATTCTTCTGAAAAATAAATGTGATGCTGTTTTCTTTGTGTTGATAATTGAAGAAAGAAGCAATTGTAAATTGTTTTTTGTGATAAATTTTTCAAGGCAAGATTATGTAATAATAGATTTACATTGTGAGTGAAATTCCATATTAATACATACATTGTAAAAATAAAATACCAGGTTGATAGATTTTGTTATCAGTGTTCTTTTTAACAGGCACAGTTGTGTTTACTAACTGTAAAAATAAACAAACAAACAAAAAACCCATGGCAGTTTATGGAAGAGATGATTACAAAGAGTTGAATATATTATATTTAAACAATTTTGATTATGCAAATCAGCAAATCATGTGATAACCACAGCTGATTGAAATTCATGGTGGAAAGGAATGTGTTAGAACTACATTTGACTATAATTGTAATTTTTGTAGGTGGTTTGATGCCTCTGAAAATTGACTGCAATTGATTGCTTTTGGTAAAAGTAACTAGCAGCCTTTTCCAATGAAAAATATTTATAAACTTGGATAATAAAGATATATTCAGATTATACATTTACTACTTCAAAGACTAGATTGTCCTTTTTACCTAATGACATTGGAAAATTGTGAATATGGATCAACTTAGGGTACCAGGATCATCAAGGAAAAACCTGGAACAAGTCTTATCATACCAATGGTGAGGAAAGTGATTAGTCATGTAACAGGTAAGAATCCATGAACGCAGAGCAGTGACAAAAGCTGTTCATACAGGCAACAGTACCTAATATGATCATTAAAGATCTCCATATGGAGAAAACAACATGAGCCACATGAATACATGTGCTTCCATGATATATGAATTCAACTACTGCATACCTCAAACATTTAGTATTGAAATGGATATTTGTGCTACTCCATAAGAAGACATACCAGTCAAGTTGCAAGATGCATTGAATCAGAATTTGTGTAACTAGATTGTTGAAACAGAACTGGAAAACACTGCCTTTGGGTACTAGATGGATTATAGAAAGCCAACAAGTAAGAGTTGTGTGCTTTTATTTTACAATTGAAAAGAGATCTTTTAAAAAAACTTGCTTGCATTTTTTTTTATCTAAGATCAAAAGGATAATGACTGTAAAAGGTTGTTTTCACATACAAATTTTACCTGATGAGGAAAAGGTAAGGACTGTAAAAAGTTGTTTTTACATACACATTTTACCTGATGAGAAAAAAATAATGATAGTAAAAGGTTGTTTTTATATACACATTTTATCTTTGTAGAAAATGATAGTGGCTCTAAAAGGTTGTTTCTTACCAGTGAATTACTAAGTTTAATATAGTAGTTCTCACCAATTTTTAAAATGTTTAAGTGTATTGTAAAACATGAATTTTTAAATAAAGATATCTTGTTGAAAGTTTCCACTTCTCTTTCAGTTCTGGTCACATTATAATGTGAGGGTTGTTTCCATTTTCTTATTGGCTAAGAGTTGATGGTGGAATATGTTGATTAGCTGCCTCCCCTCTTATCTGTCACCTCTAAATTTAGGATGGCTGGTACAGGTAGCCCCTAATTAGATTTGCACAAAATTCAGAAGGGGGGATTTCTTCAGTTATCTAAGTAAAATAATGAAATTATTTTGAAGTTTCCTTCCAAATAATATCTTAAAATTAGCTAATTTCTTAAATTGTACTCATTTAATTTTTGTGTCCAAGTGACATTTTGAGCTTCTGTTTGTCATATTAATTCTTCTATTTTTTTGTGCACCTTATTTATAGAAATAACTTACTCTTACAGTTTAAGCTTGATATAGTGTCAGAGAAAACTTGATAAATACACATAAATATCAACCATTAACACCTCCAAAAAACTTTGCTACCCTCTCTTATCGTACATACTAAATACAAATAAAAAGTTATACAGGTACAACAGAAATACTGAAAGATGTTGCAGCATGGGTTCTCTGACAAACATAATTCTGATTTGTATGTTTTTTTGTGACTTCATTGGGTTTGTATATTTTTTGGGTCTGGTTTTCATTGACCCCACACACCCGATGCTCATGTTTAGATCAGACAAAGCTGTAGATTTTGATGTTTATCATAATTTAAAGCATTCTTAAGTTTCTGAAAATTTTTATTTTTGATTTTCAGTTAGTTGTAAAACCTGTCATTTTAAAGGTAGTGTTAGAGTTTTATTAAAACCATGTCACTTCAAGATTGGACTTAAAAAATTATTAGTATATCATAGAACCTGGAAGTATTATTAGTGTAAGATAAGTAATTGATTTTGTTTTTTTCAGAATTCTAAATGACATGTTGATTTTCCATATACTTATCATAACTTTAAATTACGGACTTGTAACTGTTAATTGTTTTCATATTTTTTGTCTTTTCCTGATTTATAAAATTCAAGCATACTGTATTTCCTTTGTCTGAGCACAAAAAAGGAAGTCAGGGCATTGTTACATGTTAAAATCTACAGCTTTGTCTTGAGAATTGTAAGTTTTATTTCATTGTAAGTAATGTTAAGTTTGTATATGTATTTTGATAATTGTCATCAAATACTTCATATGCTTAATTAAACATTATTGTGAACTTGACAAGGAGCTAAGTAAGTAGAACTGATGAAGTTGAGACAAAATTTGTTACCTATTATACTATTTAAGTTGTGAGGAAAGAAAACTTGTCTTCCAACCAAGATTTATAATGATTAAGCAGTAATCTGGAAGATTGGTTATGGTTTTTCAAGAATACACACACGTGTACAATTCTCTAAATTCCACACATTTAAATGACTAAAAGTATTTATATAATCAAAAAGTCAGTCATTCCCTGTTGATTAATCACATTTCATGATCTAAGAATTTGAATGGATATATAGTTAACACATTTGCTCAAAAAAACTGCACAAGGAGGCAACAGATTACACAAACACGTGTCGAGAACCATTAGAGTTTGAACATAAGTAAAAAACAAACTTTTAAAATAAATATTTTTACAAGAGAACAAAATTCGACATAAAAAGATTTTTTTTTCTGGGAAAATGAATTTAAGGAACTAAAGCAAGAAAAGTTTCTGTTCATTTTGTTTACATTTATTTTGTTGTAATCTGCTGCTCAGCTCGTACATTTTGGTTAATGATCACATTGAGTTTGGTTTGTGTGTCTGTAGGTTATTAATTAACAATGAGACATTCATCGTTTTAATTTATTGCAACAAGACTTATTGTAAATAATGAACCCTTTATAGTTAATATCTGTGTATAATTACTTTTGTAAATGGGAAATGTAGTTGTGGAATTTTTAAAAAGGAAGGCTTTATTTGTTGTTTTATCGATGTCAGGTAAATTAAAATGTGGCCTTGTGGTGGATAATTTCACATCAGTACTGGGAATACAAGGTTGTAAGAGTTATTTTGTGACCTTGGGCTAATGTTTATTTTTAATGGGATTCAAAGCATGTAACAGAGTTTGTATTTTTGATTTTTAATGTGTTTCACAATGATGAAGTTAGGACTATTTATGTTTGTGTTATGTATTGTTGACTGGTATTTTATTATTAAACAATCACTGTTAATGCATACAAGATTTTGCTAGATAAAATGTTCCAGTCTAAGAACTCCTTACAATAATCGTAAATATGATAACATGGTTGTTATTGTTTTAGAGTGTCCTGGTATTTTGTATCAAGCATTTTTTTCATGTAGCTAATACTCGTGCATGTACGTTCAATACACGAATATTAGCTTTTCTTGAAGTTTGTTAATCTAATTAATGTGATTGAAATATATCTCTCTGTACATCATATCTGTGACACTACACAACTTTAAGTAGGTCCTAAAACATGTATAACTTAGTTCTGATTTTAATATAAAGTTTTCCTCGTAAAGTTGATATTCATCATGTTTTTTGAGGACCAGACAAAGGTAATCAAGTGTCCAGTTTGTGTATTCCAAAGGAAGCATTATGCATCTGGTATTTGTTTTACTTGTACTTATGGGTGTTAAACAAAACTTGTACTAAGATTGTCCACATTTGCTCCAATCAACATGTATTTGTATTTGGATAAAATTGAAACTGTGTGGAACTGAGATAGTTAAACAAGGATAACTTTTCATGACAAAAAGAAACCATGATAAAAAAGACAACAAAATACTAATGTGCTCTTCATGTTTTTACTGTATGCAGTGGTGCTCCTTATAATTTAACAAATAATCGTCTTCAGGACATTTAGAATAAAGTTAAAATAATAATAAATATTCTTCTATGTCCATTTACTGGCTTTCTGAATTCAGTAATTATTTCTTCTCAGCATTTAACTCAGCATTGGCATACAGTTTACCTGACCCGTTTGAACAAAATAATGGAGAAAACCAAAGTAATGCCTCCAATAGGAGCTTCTGGTGAAATCAAAGAGGAGATCACGGTGTTAACTTCAACTGAAGCCTCTCATGATATCAAAGAGAGGACCATGGGGATGCCTTCAACAGAAGCCTCTGGTGAAATCAAAGAGGAGATCACGGTGTTAACTTCAACAGAAGCCTCTCATGATATCAAAGAGAAGACCATGGTGATGCCTTCAATAGAAGCCTCTGGTGAAATCAAAGAGAAGACCACAGCAGTGTCTTCAACAGAAATATCCATACACTCTGAAGAAGGTATGGGAAACTCTCAGCTGATTGATGTGAGGCTTGAAAGTCTTTTGACTCAGAGAGAGTTGCTCTTGAAGGAGGCAAAAGGTAATATTAATTACATATGTGTGTGCTTAATAAGATTGTTAGAACATAAATAGTAACTATAGATTTTATATTCAATGTTACAATTTTTGTCTGTCAGTCATTTGAAACTAGGAAAAGTTTACTTGTAAGTATATTTCAAATTCAGGAATGAATTGATAGTGGAAGTTAATTTTGAATATGTTGGGAAGGGCCCCCTGCTAGTACAGCAGTAAGTCCACAGATTTACAATGCTAAAATCAGGGGTTCAATACCCTTCGGTGGGCTGAGCAGGTAGCCCTATGTGGCTTTGTTATAAGAAAAAACACACACACACACTCTGTAAGAAAACACATGTTGGGAAGAAAGCTCTTAATATTTTGTACAATGTTTGTATTATGCTGTGAATGAAGTTAAAGAAGGAAAGAAAAGTTGATCAGTGCTAGTGAACAGGTTGAAGTTTCTTTACTGATCTTGCCAGCTGTGTAGAGAAAATAAAATGTGAAAGAAATCGACTGTATGTAAAAGGAAAAATAAGTGTGTGTGTAAATTTATCAAAAACAACATGAAAATTGTAGCACTGGTTTAAAAATTTAAAAAACAAGAAGCACGTAGGTAAAACACTAGGTCAGAAAGAAAAATGAATGAACTCACAATTTGAGAAGACCTCATGGAGAAGGTGTTTAACTCGCAGTCTGTTGGTAGCAGGTTCGAATCCTCATCACTGAACACGCTGTCTCATTCATGAAGGCTTTATAATGTAAAGGTGAATCTCACTATTTTTTGGTAAAAGAGTAATGTAAGACTTGTTATTAATGAATGATGCTTGGTAGCTGCTTTCTTTCCAGTTTATTGATGCTAAATTAGAGACAGTTAGTGCAGCTAACCCTTCTATAGCTTTGTGCAGAATTCTAAACCAGATTACAATTTCTGTATTAGGGTGGAGATGTCAATCAAAAAATACAGGGGAAAAGTAAGATATAAAAGTTAATTTTCATAATAATTCTCCTATTTTTGTACATCAAAAATGGTAGAATAAACACTAAATCACCGCCTACTGACTGTTCATGGAGGTTGACAGACCTCCCTCAAATAAAGACAGTAAAGAAAAAAAGACATGGTCAAAAACAGAAGGGTTCTCCACTCAACTTACTTGCACATAAATATGATAAACTGTTTAAGAAACATTCTGTGAAATGTTTTGTTCCAAACAAGTTTACCTTTGAATATGTTTTAACTTATGTGAAGTGTTTTTGTTCATAATCTCCTGTAAATGTTAGTTATTGATGGGTTTAAACCAAAGAGTTAATATGTTTATGGTTAGAACAAAAAAACAAGTTTTGAGCATTTGATTAGAGAATAAGAATTATCTTTAAATAAATTATTGTTAGAAATATTGTGTTCTTACTATTTTTTATTACAAAATTCTGTTAATTAGATATTGTTAATTAAAGTATCTTTAAATTTGAATGTGAAAAAGTAAGTTTGAAAAATGTATTTAGAAACTGACATTAGAAATATTAACATTTATACTCTATTACTTATGGTTGAATGTATTATTTAGTAATGTCTTTTTATGTTCTTTATAGTTTATTTCATATTAATTTTGTAGACATTCATAATAAAGTTGATATTTAACCATAGCTATTTGATTACAACAGCCATGCATCAGCGTCTTTTTGGTGTACATTTAAAAGATGTTGGTGAACTAAAAGAAAGAATCCTAGATGAATACCAAGTTGTACTGGCTCTCCACAAAGAGATGAATGCAGAGCTGGATAAAATTGGGAAAGAAGCAAGTATGAGCTCAAAACTCAAATCTCTTGAGGCAGAAAAGTCTGAGCTGCTTGGAAAACTTGAAATCTTAAACCATCAGTTGGATACCGTAGGGTATCAAAATCAACAGATGCAGCTTTTGGTAGCCCAGCTTCGTAAAGATGGCTGCTGTTCAAATTGTAAATCCATAATTGATGACAAGAACCTTGCTTCAGGGAAAGAATCTTGTGGGTCCCAGTTAGTATCTAAAGGAACATTGAGCCAGTCAATTACATCTTTGGAAGAAGGAAGACTTTCGTTATTTGGGAAGGTTCCGTCTGAAGGAGGAGACGTTTTCCGAGAACTTGATAACCATTATCGCAATATGTATGAATTAAAAATTGTAGAGTACAAATCTCAACTTCAGATATCAAAAGAAGAGCTTGAAAACAGTTACCAAAAAAGACTGGAAGCTGAGAAAGAGAAACATGAAAAACAAATTATGGATATTGAATGTCAGAAAACAGATCTAGAAAAAAAATATCAGAGTGATTTAGAGAGCTTAATTGCTAGCCATGAATCAGAAAAGAGAGCTCTGGAGCAAGTGTACTGTGAAAAGTTAGCAGAAGAAAGAAAAAAACTAAGTGAACATGCTCTTGTGTCCACTGTGGATGAAGATTCAGTGAATCATTTGTTTGATCTTGAGAAGTTGCGTTGTGAACTAGAAGAAAAATTTCTTGAAGAAAAAGATGCGTTATGCAAAGAACACGTAACAAAAGTAAAAGAGTTAATTACAGAACACAATAAAGAATTAAAAGTTCTTCAAGAGTGTAGAAAAGATAAAAACGACCAAATGATTGGTTTTTCTAAAGACAGTGAAGCAGATGAAATACGTCAGTTGATTAAAGAAAAAGAAGAAATACTTCAAAATAAACTAGAAATAGAAACAAAACTGAATTCTCAGATGGCTGATCTGATCCAAGAGCATCATGATGATTTACAAGCTCAGATGGAAGAGACGAACATTAGATTCAGTGAACAGAGAAAGACATTTGAAATGGAACTACATCATCAATTAGAAAGTATGAAGATGAATCACAGAAAGGAAATGCAGCTTCAAGAGAGAATATTAAAAGAAAAACACGAGGAAATTTGTGCTGCGTTAGAGGAAGAACATAAAAAACAGCTGAAGGAATTGAAATCATCCCATTCAACAGAGATTCAGCAGTTGCAAGTGATGATTGAGGAACAGAAAATGACCAGTCAAAAGCAGATAGAAGATCTTAAAACTTATCATTCCTTAGAAGTCGATGCACTGCAGCACAAAATAGAAGATCTTCTTAAAAAGAATAGAGACTTGTTCTCAAAACATTTCTTAGAAATGGAAGAGGTTTCTCTTTTTTATTCAAATGAATCAAGACAGATGAGCAACAAGTTACGTGCTAAAATTGAAGAGGAAAAAACACATTTATTGATGGAAGTATCTAAGTTAGTTGAGAAAGGAATTGAGAAAAGATTTGGTCATAAAGTAGAAATGATGATTTCAAAGCTACTTCAAGCAATTAATTCCCTGATCACAGTTAAAACACGTGCAAAATCTTTAAGTGATCTCAAAAATGAAGACGAATATGATGGGTAAGTTATCTTTAAAAAGTATTTGTATAAATTTATTGAGAATTTATAGAAACAAAGAGAAAGATAGATTCATAGGATGTAATTGAGATACATGTAATTATTATCGGTTTCCTCTAATAGGAAACATAATCAAGATGTGAAACTTTAAAAAGTTAGGCTTAGGAACATACAACATTACATGTAGGGAATTATCAATGTTTTGGATTTATTTAACCATTGTCTAAACATTAGCTGTGTACCTTCAGCAGGTAACTAGTATAGTGTGAGAAGAAACCCCCTTGTTGTTTCTCACTGAAAATGTACATTAAACACATTTTAAAAAGGTGGTTTGTTTGTACTGACACATTTCAGGAGTGTTCAGTATCCTGAACAGTTGTGGGCTTGGTGTTGATGACGTCCATCACTCTAGACACTTTCAACACCAACACTACACAGTGATCTTTTGTAGTCCACACCCTTTTGTTTACATGTTGACATTCTTTTTTAACTTGTAAATAATGTCATTCAAATAGCAAATTAAATTTTTGGTCATAATCTTGCAATGTTTTTATCATCTGTGCTACTTCAACTCTTAACCAATGAGATTTATAAATATGTTCATTTTTCTCACTGTTTTGTTTCTTTTATTGCCATTAGTTCCATTACCATGTTTGAAAATTTTACTGTTGTTGAAAAAAACACAGCGAAGCTCTAAATTTCCGTATAATTTCTCAGACTTGTAGTTAGTTCTAATTGTCATTACAAATCATTTATAAATCTTTTAGTGTTTGGATTTCTTTTTTTTTTTGAAATACAAACATGTCAATTTTGTGGTGGTGTGTAATTTGAAATAACTTCTTTCCTGATTATTCCAACAGAATGTCTGATGCTTATTTTCATCTGGTAGTAAAATGGATTGTCTGAAATTATTCGTGAAAGCTATTACTGAATTTAAGTCTTGTAAACATATCGTAGAATTTGAGTGCTGTGGTATAAAAATACTAGTTGAAATTATTTATCTTTTCACTGCTTCTGCTTTAAAAACATGCATATTTTTGTGAGCTGTACACTGTTTGTGGCATTTAACTGTCTGGGAGGAACCATATCTTATACTGCAAGTCATTAGTCAATGGCTTAAGTACTGAAAGTGAGTGCCCTTGACTTTAGTATTTATATTTATCCAAAGTTGTCAATTTACTAACACACATCTGGAACACTCACACAATTAAATGCTAAGACTTCTGCTGTTTTTAAGTGGGACAGCACTAAGCCTGTAGATTTACAGTGCTAGAGTCCAGAGTCTAATTCCCCACAGTGCAGAGAGCAGATAACCCAATGTCACTTATTTCTGTAAACACAAATAACAAGACTTCTCATTCAATTGTGCTTCCCTAGTCTAATGTCCTTTATCTAATATTATTGACTTTTTTGACATTTTCAACAAAAAATATTAGGTATCAAAAGGTTCAGTTAACTTTTGTGTGGTTGGTCAAACTAGTGACATGGGCTAAGTATAATAAACATTATTGGTTTAAGCTCTAACTTCTGTGTTATAATTTAGTTGTTTGCTAGAGGGAGCCGCTAATTACGATGATTTTAGATCAAGAATGTTTGTATAGGTACTTGCAGAATCGAGAAACCTGCCATACTCAACAAAAGCAACAGTTTAGCACAGATACAAGAAAGGGTGATTTACAAAAGATTGATTCACTCGTTGATTGACTAAAAGTATTCAGATCACTGAGTGTTAGGGCTTCTAAGAGTTAATCAGTACATTAGGTAGTTATCAATTGAGGAAATGTATTGTACAACTTAATTGTATTATACTTATTGTAGTTTCAGAGTTTTCAAAGTTTTGTGTTTGAAGTTAGGCCTGTAGGTGTGCATGGCTGTAGCAAACATTAAAAAAGAAAGCATTGTTGTGTGAATTGCATTTTGCATCAGTTTTATCAAATAATTCGTAAGAATGTGTCAAATTGTGGAATGACATTACAACAGTGTTTGTATGTGTAACAGGAAAACTTTCCGTAATAAGGTAATATAACACTGATATATCACTGTAGAATTTGTCTGAATTTGTTTTCCATTCTATTAATTTTAAAACTTCAGCTTAATTTCTTTCAGGTAATATTTATTTCAATATTTATTTTATGTGTGAAGATCTGTTTTATGGCATCAAAACTGTGGATAATCTATGAACATTCAGATTCTTGTTCATCATGAAAGCTAATATTTTACCATTAGAAATTTCCAGAGTCACGTTTTGATACAAGTATTGCTTCAGTTTATAACAGCTTCAGTATCTTTAATTAGTTGAATAACGATATAAATGACATATACATCAGTAAGAGCAATTCTAAATTTGAAATTAACTGGAGGTACCTAATATTATGAACCACTGTGATAGAAATTACAAACTTACAATGATACAATGAATCCATAATGCTTTTGGCCATAATCAGAGTAATTTAATATATTGTGAACTTGGGAAAGTTATTGTGGAATGCAGCTGTAACAAAAAATTTAACACTCCTACAAAAATTGGGGCCTAATAGGCCCCAGAGCAGCATGAAAGGTTATTAATATCAGGCTAATAATTTTGTATTTAAATGAAATTGCCATTAACTGACCTTATCCCTTTATATTTTAATGAGCAATAATATTGACTTTTCAGACATTTGCAAAATAATATTTAATAATTTTTTTAAAAACATCCACTGAAGGTATCACTTTAGTGGATGTAAATATTTTTTTCGTAGGAGTGTTATGTCGTTGCTAAAAGAGAAATTTTGTTTGGTATTTGAGCCAAAAACTTTTCTCTGTATTTTGAGATTTTAAAATTAGTTTAGGGTTTCAATAATAATAGTAAATAAATAAAAAAAATGGCCACAAAATAACTGTAGTTACTGTGGGTAAAATGTAATGCAGACAATTTACAGGACATGAAACTTTTCTAAAGTTAATACTTCAACACTGAATTAGTTTTCTTCATTAAATATTACATTGAACACATTCACATATTATATTTTTTGTATTTGGTCTTGGTAAAAATATGGCGATTTACATTATTAAGTAATATAATGCCAAAGTAATGAAAATATTGTAATTTATTCTGTTAAAATAATTTATTTTCTGTTTTGATTGTTGTGGCTTTCTGATCTCCAAAACTCTTTTTTTTTTTTAAATAGAGAAAAATTGAGAGCAAAACATTGCAATGTTTTGAGTTCCAGTATAAGTGATGAAGACCTTCGGGTGCTAAAGGAAAACCAAAAGGTAATAACTTACATAAGATAAACGTTAACCATACGAAATTTTTATGTAAAAGTTACCCAAATGGAAAGATCACAACTAGCTTATGGAAGCTTCGTTATTATTACTCACAAATTATTGACATCCATGATTTGTGGGTTTAGTCTTTCTGTAGGTGGAGACTAGACACCATTCTCTGTGGTTAGGATTTTTAAATTATACATCATACCTTTCTACAGCACGTTTTATTATTCATAGTTTTTGCCTTTGTGGTTGCTCACATCTTCAGAAACAGTGTAACTTTCAAACAGGGTCTAAGTAATTTGACAAACAACACAAACTTTCAATGGTGATGTTCCAAACAAAAATATAAATCTTGCTGGTAGTTGAGCCATCTTGAGAAACTGACATCTCGTCATTGCATGACAGTCTAGCAGTGGCTTCTTAATTAAGTAGTCATATAAAATCTCAGTGTATAATGACCAGTTATACAAGTCTTTTTATGGGGAAATCAATTTTCAAAATTCTGAGCACTAAGTGCCAGTTATTAACCACATTTGTGTACGATTGATGATATTTTCTCAGAATGTGTACATTATTTGTCCATAGGATTGGAGAGTTTTAATTTTAATATCTATGTTCCTCTTAGTAATTCACAAATGTTAACTATAATAATATTTATGTTTACACACTTCTTATTTCATTTGTTCTCTTTTCAAATTACTTGACAGGTTGAACATTTTAAAATTGACCTAGAGAAAGCCAAAGTTCAGGCCAAGAAGGAAGCAAATAAAAAAGAACAACAGAATGAAGCTGCTATGTTAGAAGAAATGGAGAAATTACGTCTTAAGATGGAAATGGACATGGCTGTCTATGCAAGTGAAAATGAAAGACTAGCTCGAGAACTAGAGGAGTTGAGAGACCACATTCACTTGGTAGGTTCTAAAACTGTTCAAGAGTTTTCTCGGGGTAATTGCAGTAGATTTTTAGTTGAAGCAAATCCTAATTGAGAAGACAAAAATGATAAAATTATATAAATTTTCAAAATTCTACTCAGTGATAATATTTTGAAATAAGGTATTCTCATTAATTTCTGTTTTTATTAAAAAATTACATGTTTGTTCCTCATGGACTTTCTGCCTTCATTATTCACACCTGAAAGCCTAATTTACTTCTATTTATGGACACATATTCCAAAAGTAAATAATGTTGATTTCACTTTTGAAAAACTTATCCAAAATTATCAGCTTTAAATTTATTTTTAGAATTCTAGATTAATTTTATATATATTTTTAAATAATTACATTCATTTTCAGTTGTATAAAACACATCCTAGTGTTTTTAGTTGTAGTGAAAGAACTGTCACTGTGGAGTTTATTGTATTATATTCCTTTTAGCACTTTAATTTGTTTTGCAACAAAACAGAACTTTGAAACATGGTGGTTGATGTTTTCTGTGTAGAAGAATTAGATATACATCTGTCTGGAAATTATGAGAAGATTTCCTATGTGTAAGTTATCTCCTGATGACTCTCTCTGTTGTTTTTGCAGCTTGAAAAAAGAAAAACAAATTTGGAACATAAGATTGGAGAGCAAAAGATAGGAAAGAGGACATGTGAAATGTATAAAATAACGTCTACTGGTACTTCAACATTACCCAGGCATGTAGTTATTTCTAATACTAAATATTTGAATGTTAAATTAGTTTTGAGTATAAAAATTTGCATGTACAGGAAGTGACATTCAGCAAACTTGAAATTTACATTTGTGAAGATTGTGATATATTGAACAGAAAAGTATTAAAATACTTGTTAAAAACATATTTAATATACACATCATTTATTTTTCTTAAAGAAATTCTAAGCTTACAGAACATAGCATTTATTCAATGTAAGTTAAAGTTAACATGTTGTGGAATGATAATTATTTTAATCAATTTTGCTGTGCTTGCAATTGAAAATAGTTGATTATGTGATTATTAGATTTTGTGAAAATTTTTGCCACAGTTTATGCTTTTCATAAGAGAAAAAAAATACTTTTATTTACAAATTCACACTGTGTGCTTCATGTCTGAATAATTATGATTTATCACCTAAGTTAGTACAGAAATAGTCAATATTAGTTTTGTGAATTATGAAGTATAACTTCATTCTATACGTTGTTTAGAAATGACACAGGGCTGTTTGACCTTTGCCTTACAAGATGAACATAACCGATTTAACTTGAGATTTAGAATGCTCACTTTATGACTTCAGTCAAGCTTTCTTTAAAAAGTGTTGCAAGGTGTATGTTTCCTGTATTCTTGGCAAAACATTCAAGAGTGATTATCTAATTTAATATTTATATTTTTCATCACACATTGAAAATAATCTTCTGCTTAGAGTAAGAGAGTTTTTTTTTTTTCATTTCATTAGCACACGTGCTCTTCTCTCTGGCACAGTATCTAATCAAAAGCTGATATAACCATATCTTTGATAACATAATTTTTCAAGGACTTTAGTTAAGCTTCTAAATAAACAGGAATGTGGTAATGGTATAGTTTCTTCTCTGAAACAAACATTTAAAATTGATTTCAGTGGTGAAAAATTAATTTATATGTTTGTGAATGTTTTTCATCTCAATAAAACATACATTTATTTCTTTTCAATGAAATATTTTCAGTTTGGTAATTGAGAGAAATTTCTGTTTTCAGTAATATTGGCTTCACTTTTTGATGCAAGAACATTATTTCCATTATGAGCCAGTTTGTGTATGCGTAACAGAATGTCAGGTTATTTTCTGAATGTGTTACAACATGGCTGCTGGTGCATGTGTGTTTTCAGTACTAACAATATTTACTAAAAATGACCTTGTTTGCATGGAACTTATCCTAACTCCTCTTTTTGTGCATAGCATGCATAGGACTGTTTTTGTGAAGAGGTTCTCAAAAAAGTATGCCATTAAGCATGACTAGTTGGTTGTGTACTTTATATATCTTGTAGGCTTAGTTCTTTAACTGGAATTGTGATGAATAAGTGATTAAGTATTGTATCATTATTGTTAACATGCAGGGCTCTAAATTAGTGATGTCCAGCTGGCTTAAATGGCAGTGGTCTCTGGAGTTTAGCCAGTGACACCAGGATATATTGGCAATTTTTACCACTTGGTAATGAAGACTGATTATGAATATTCAAAGGAATTTTAAAGGCCGGTCAAAATCATTTCAATGAAATGTTTTAAAAAAAACAATATTAATTCTGGCTATGGCAAAACATGTAGGGAAATTTGTATCACGCTAATGTATTGTGTCTAATAATTATATACGTTTTCTAGATGGGAAATATATGTTGTCGGAAAGTGAAGTATAATATTCTTGTATTCTACAGTTTCATGTTAGGTGTGATTACCACATCAGTTGAGATAAAATTTGATAGCATATTTAAAAAATATGAAATTGAAAATATGTCATTTCTTGAATATTGGAATTGGCTGACCAGGTGTTAGCAAGGTGCCTCTGAAGTGACAGAAAGTCATATTCCAATAGCCGCTAGTTTATAGTCCTGACTTGTATGTAATTAAGACTATTAATGAGCTGTGAGCTTTTGTATTTTTTTTCTTTTGAACATTTGTAATTGTTACATGTATATTCATCAGCATATACATGTAAAATAATTTTTAAATGTGCTTGTCAAAATATCACATGTTTGGTGTTGATGTTATTGGTATCAATAATAGAAACCACAAAGGATGTAATTATGTAGTCCATAGTATATGAACTTTATGTATTTGTTAAGAGTGTACAATTCGACCAGTTATGGTATGATTAAAAATTTTTTAAACTGAAGCACTAGATATAGTACTAATATTATCATTATGATATTGCACAATACTTCAAAAGGATTAAACATAAATTTTGCTGTATGTGTAATTTTGATAGTGTTTGGAGTATTGCATATTTAGTGTAAGAAATGTAGATTAGCATGTGGAAAATGTGCTCATTTTTGAAAAAAGGTTATAAAGTGTTATTACAGTAAGTGACACTTTTATATGTTTGTGTATATATTACATAATGTAGTTAGTATTGTTATAACTGTGTAACTTTCAGTTAAAGAAAAGTTCTGATAAAATATCTTGCATATTCTTTTTACATTTTTGACTAGCACTACCCTCTGTTGGTGCAAAAAATTTCATCGCTTGCTACTAGCCTCCCACTTCCTATTTTTGTGTATCCACACACAAACAGTTATGCAGTAGATATTCACCAATAGGACTGCAACACAGTTGGTAGAAGTGATGCCAAGAAAACCCCCTTGTAGAGAAATACATATGTAAAAATGACTCATTACGTAAAAAAATTTTCTCAACCCACATGATCTGTTTTTGTATGGATGTGCCAGTTTTTGCTTGCAAGTTTGTCAACATTTTCCATTATGATATTAACTTTGTTTTTCTTCACTATTTATTTAAATTTCTTAGAATTTGGTATTATGAAATATTGCTTTATTTATTTTCCCAACTTTTTGCTAGTGCATTGAGGATTCTACTCTCTGGCAAGTGATTCCTTACCAGGTGCACTTTCTTTTTTGATAATCCAAACTGTCCATCTTGCAACTGTGCTCAGTGTCATTTGTGTTGTAACCTTTCCTACTAGAGACCTAATGTACAATTCCAGGTGTTGCTTATGTGTGTCTATTTTCTTGTTATCTTTGACTGAACAGTTACTTTGTAAGTTTGAGTTATGCACATTTTAGAGATGGGTTGTGCTTCCTATGAGGTAACTGCTCATCTCATTGTATTGAGATTCTTCCCATTCCACTGTGGAGCTGATGTACAGTTGCAGAAGATGCCAGGGTTTGGTTGATTGATTCTGTCAACATGGTTTCTCTGATGATGCAGTCCCCAGGACTCTCCAGTGCATTTATCTCCTTTTCTTCTAGTGGAGAGTCCTTACTACTTATTAGTTACTAGCTACTGGGATGGTGGACTATGACTCCTGTCTTCCTGAGTGATGAATCATACCATCAAGTTGAGAGTAGGTCGGTGTTGCTGTCATATTGCATGCTCTACCATGAAGCTAATGCTCAGTTCCTGATCATGTCAGTTTTGGTTGCAGCATTACTCTCTATTCCTGTACATAACACATTGTTTGTTTTTTCTTACTATTATCTTGATGTACATTCCCCATGGGTCTTGTTTTGGTTGGTAATGGTCCAGCCATGATCAGTATTGTACGATATGATGTCCTTCCTACCATAGATTTGGTGTACAATTCTACATGGTGCCAGGTTTAAGTTGAATCACTTTGCTATATTGCATCAAGAATGTGTATATAACTATTGTAGTTTACTTTTCAGGCTGAGACACTCCTCTTTCATACCATTCTCTGGAATCTTTCAGTTCTAGTGTTGGTTGGAGATGGTCCAATTAAGCAAGTCCTCACATTTGTGCTGGCCAGTGTCCCTCCTCCCACAAATCTCCTTTGCTGTCAGATTTTGGACTGGAGATGTTTGTGGTCTTTCTTTCTACCATTTGTTGATGTTGGTTGTAAGAGCTCTTGGGCCCCATTCATCAGTAATAAGTCTTTTGGGATTCTTTCATGTTTTACCTCCTTTTATCTTTATGACAGTGCCATAGAGTAAATATTATACTTGGATCAGATGTGGTGTTTATCTCCCACTGAGATGTGAAGTTTTCTCTTTTAGTTCTGCACCATTCTGGTCTCTCTTTGGGCACTTCCTAAAGGAGAAATCTTTGTCTCAATGGCTCTGTACCTGATTAGTGTGGGATTCTAGCTATTTTGTGAGGAGAAACAACATATTTTGTTGGAAATTAGCATTTCATACACTGAAGATAAGTATCTGCAAGAAATACATTTTCACTCACATTGCTTATCCAGTTTTCTCACTTCCAGTGATGTATAGTGTAGGTCTTCTGACCAATTGCAAAGTGCTTAACAAGCTCAGATGTGAAGAGAGCACTGGTTATGATAGGACTAATGTCTTGCCTTGTTGAAAGTGTCATGCTGTGTGATCTTTTACATGTGGGTATGCAGAAGTGGGAGGCTTGTGACATGTGTTGAACATTTGTGCAGTTATAACATGAAGTCACTTTGGATTCAGATAAGTAATTCACAAACAAATCTTTAGTAAAAAAAAATATTTCATTAAAAATTCTTACAAAAAATAAGATGCTTGTAATCTTTACTAAAAATCTACCAAATTTTGTGAAAATACACATACTGTATCAAAAGTTATAGTGTGAATACTTAACGTGTGCAAACATGTCGATGAACTTGTATATTATACCGAGCCCATGGTGAAAGAGTTAATTAGTACCTTAAATGTTTTTGTCAGTATAAAGTACTTTCTAAATAGAAAAAGATTGAGTTTCTTTTAGACACTCCACAAGCTTGTGTAGCTGTATTGATGGGAAATATTTCTTTTGTTTACGCAGACTTAAAATACTTTATGATTTATGTTAAAGTTTAAAACAGAGAAGCTTTTCTGAGAAGTTTGTTTCCACTTTTTTCTATTTATGGTATGAAGTTATACAAAATTAATTTAAAGCATAGTTACAAATCAAATTCTGTTTGAAAGAGCAAATTTTGTTCTGTTGTTGGAATATCTGAGTAGTTCTTTAAAAACTTATGGATACCAAAGTCTGTTCTATCATATTATGAGCTGCATTAGTTATTTGTAGAAACAAACATACTCAGGGCTCAGAATTAACACTAGCCAGCTAAGAAATTACTGGTTAGGATTGTAGTTTTGCTTGTGAAACTTAAAATGTACAAGAATAAATATACACATTTCAAAAGGATAGTTCTTGATTCATTATTTTACATCACTCTGATTTAGACCATGTGTATAGGTAATTAATTATCGATTAATTTATCAATAGCATTAACTAGAAGTAATTCTTAGCTAGCTAAATACATATGTCTTTCCTTCAGAAAAATATGTTTTTAAGGGTTGTATTACATGTATGGTTACAGAAGATAATTCAAAAACATTGAAAACTTTGTCTCTTTATCAAAAATTACATTCCAAGTGATGTATCACTTGTAATGTAATGGAAACAAAAAATTATTGTGTAAAATGAATTTTACGGGAGAGTTTGAAGTATTGTTAGTAGCTGGTTTCATGATTTGTCATTTTTCAGGTATTCCTGAGAAAGAGCAAAATTAAAAGCTGTTAAAATAAGTCATTTAAATTAATCTGTTGATAAGAATAATAAAAATAAAAGATATTGAGAAAATATCTAGAACTAACCATTGAGACATTGACTTAAATCTTGTATATGAAAGTTGACAGTTCATTAAAATATCTTTTCTAGTTTACTAAGTCACATTTGAAGATATAAATCACTGAGTAATAGGTGTCATCTTCCTTAAATAAACAAACACACAGTTTAATGTGTTTCTGAACCTTGTTTTTATTATGTGTATCTATAGATTTAGAACCATTTAGATGGTCAAATGTTTTTAAAATGACAAGTTTTTTTGGCTCTGATTAGATTACATAAAAGAACAATGAGTTGGTTCTAGATTATAAATAATATCGTAAAAATAAACTCCACATGTTTCACGATTACATAAAAGAACAATGAGTTGGTTCTAGATTATAAATAATATCGTAAAAATAAACTCCACATGTTTCACGATTACATAAAAGAACAATGAGTTGGTTCTAGATTATAAAAAATATCGTAAAAATAAACTCCACATGTTTCATGATTACATAAAAGAACAATGAGTTGGTACTAGATTATAAATAATATCGTAAAATAAACTCCACGTTTCTAAAATTACAAGTACTTTGGTGTTATCTAAATCACAATAAAAATGCCAAGAATTCAATCTAGAAGAATAGAATTGAAAAATAAATCTGTGTTTGTAAAAATAACTTTGTTCTTTGTAGATTATAGAACATTTAGAATTCTTTCTAAAAGAAATAAATGGTGGTTAAAAAAATAAATTTTAATGAAATATTTTTCTGTGTTACTACTTTTTATATTTAAAATACTAGAATAAACCAGTAGCAAATTAGTGTTTGGTGTACTAACACACATTTGCAGTTTATTGAAATTAGTTCAAATATACATAAATTGGTGTTTAACAGGGACAACACATAACTTCCATTTATTATGTAAGGTGTAAGTTTCATATTGTCCATATTGCATATTGTAATAATTCCTGAGGCATGTTGATGGTGCTGTGTTTGTTTATTATATCTTATTTTATCTGTTTTTAAATCCAGCATTTTTAATCTGTTTCTCCTTATATATATTGTATGTGTGTATATTTCACTGAAAGTTAATATATTTCTATGAAATAAACAAAATTATAAGGAAGGAGTTTGTTGTAAACAGCAAATCCAAACCTCTTAGTAATTATATTAGTTTTGTTATCACTGAAACAAGCTAAAACAAAAATAAAATAAACAAAAAAATGCTGCACTAATTGAAAAGATCCCATTGTACAAGCTATAATGTGGGAGATAAAATGTACCCTAGGTTTTGGAGGTGACTGGAGAAGTAGGATGGTGGGGATACACCATCTATCAATCTTAACCTCAATTTGCTAGTCTCACATAACAAATAAAAGAGTAGCGATAGATAGAGAAATAGAAAGTTGGAGAGCAAGACTTTGGTACTCAAGCCTGCAACGTCCCATGTCTGCATACAGTTGGGGGAAGGTGACTGCTCTTTAGGGTGAAGAAGAAGAAGAAATAAATTGAAATACAAATAAGAATGTGTTCAATAATTGTTTTTTATTTGAACTGGTCTAGTGCCAGTACATACAGTTTTATTCCAAATGTAAACAAACTTTAAACTTGACTTTTTTTTAATATTGCTCTTCTCTTGATAAAGGTTTATGTAGAGATAGAACACAATCTGTGCTTCTACATTTGTAAACAATCTTGATGTGCCTGTTTAGTGTTCATAAATTAATATAACAAAATGTGTTCCTATGTTTGTAAACAATCTTATGCCTGTTTAGTGTTCATAAATTCATAAAACAAAATGTGTTCCCATGTTTGTAAACAATCTTGTTGTGCCTGTTTAGGGTTTATAAATTCACATAACAAAATGTGCTCCTATGTTTGTGAACAATCTTGTTTTGCCTGTTTAGGGTTTATAAATTAATGTAACAAAATGTGTTCCTATGTTTGTGAACAATCTTGTTGTGCCTGTTTAGGGTTTATAAATTAATGTAACAAAATGTGTTCCTATGTTTGTAAACAATCTTGTTGTGCCTTTATAGCGTTTATAAATTCATGTAACAAAATGTATCCCAATATTTGTAAACAATCTTGTTGTGCCTGTTTACGGTTTATAAATTCACATAACAAAATGTGTTCCTATGTTTGTAAACAATCTTGTTGTGCCTGTTTACGGTTTATAAATTCACATAACAAAATGTGTTCCTATGTTTGTAAACAATCTTGTTGTGCCTGTTTAGGGTTTATAAATTCACATAACAAAATGTGTTCCTATGTTTGTAAACAATCTTGTTGTGCCTGTTTAGTGTTTATAAATTCATGTAACAAAGTGTGTTCTTATTTTTGTAAGCGTTCTTGTTGTGTATGTTGAAATTTATAGTTATACAACACAATGTGTTGTTCTGCGTTTATGTAAAAGTACTTGTTTTGAATTTCTACATGCACATTGTATAAATTAACTTTGTTACTCTTGGCTATATTGAGTTTTGTAGCATAAACATTTTATTATGAGATGCTGATTTTTCTTAACTCATTTAAATGTGCTGAAATTTCTGTAATTTTTTTACATTGTGTTGTAAAGTTTTTGGTGACTTTTCTTTCATTTTTTTATTTTTTGGTGTAAAATATGTATCTAGGTTTTGTTCAAACAATATATAAAGCCACTTTTAACAAATTACTGCTATTATGTACATTTAAAGTAGCCTTAGAAGGCATAAAAATGTGGGATTACATGCCATAAAAAAGTTACCTTGAAAAGTATTCCTTAGAATAAAACTGTCATCACATGTTTTGTTAAAGACTGAAAGATATAAGTTTTTTTTTGTAATATCATACAAAGAGATTTTAATAGTTGTCTTTTAGAATACTTAGAAGAAAATCATAATGTTAGAAAACACACAGATTCAAGAAATCAATTTAAGACAAAAATGCAAAACCCCATAACCTGTTTATTTTTAAGAGATTAGACCAGTTTGCCACTGATATAGAATGGATCCACCATTCAAAAGTGCTCATATTAGAGGTTTTGCATTTTTATCTTGGAGGAAAATCAGACACTCAGTTGTTTGTGATAACACATACATTTACATGTCAAATGAAACCTCACAGATAAAGGTTTTTGTTTTACAAAATTGTAAGAACAGTGGAATTTGTGTATCATAGATGTAGCATTCTGGTTGTTTTAGTTAAGAATTGTTTTTACTTTGTTTTAATTATTTGTGATAAATGTGAACACTGTATTCTGTGGGTACATTGTTTTGCTAGGGCATTAGTAAAATTCACTGGTCTTAGATTTAAGTTAGATTATGTCAAAGAATTTCTTGAAAAACCTGTTTCTCTAGTGAAATTGCAGTGATTTCATGCACAGCAATCTACTGTTGTCATCAGCCTTTACTTTCCACTTCTAGGGATTGGCAAACAGGGACAGAGTTGTCAACCAATGATATACAATCGTGGCAGGTGTAAGTTATATAACCTATTTTACATGTGGGCTGTTGGTGGTGGCTAACTGCTCTTGCTTTTGGAGAACCCTAATCCTTTATGTTCCATAAAATTAACATGATTGTTTAGTGCTTTGTTCTTAATAGAATAGCTTTGTTTTTGTGATACATTCTGTTTCTGTGAGGCCTGTTGAATGAGCTTGACCATCTGTTTTCGTGCTTTAATAAAATTGTGACTGTTATAATGAAATGTGATACTTAATATTTGCTCAATAATTTGTTCTTTCCAAAACTAATATGAAGATAACCAGACTTTCTCTTCATAACAGTTTGTTGCTAGACCATAGCTGCTACTGCTGCCATTTGTACATCCTTGAAAACATGTTGGCTGCTTAAGTACTTTAATAATAAAGATACCTTATTGTTTACTTAACCTTGTTGTTGCAGAGCTGGTTAACAGTAACAATGTTTGATAGGAAATGTTTGTCACAGCTCTTATGATTGTATGTTGATATATTAATATAAAGGCATGGTAATGTTGAAAAGGAAAATGACAGTTTATTCCACAGTATTTTGGTGTAATTGTGTGTGATAAATCTTACATTAGTGCAGTAATTATTCATTACTTCTCCACCAAATAACAACTTACATTTTGTTTGTGAGTGTTTGTTTGTGCTAATATTGTAATACCGTGTGTTTTGTACACTAACACACTTTATGCCAAAATGTTGTGTCAATGATTGCTGTGAATGTAACATTTGTTAAAAAAATTAACCATTAAAGTTACACATCTTGTACAGTCATAACATTGCTCTTTGAAAAGATATGATAAAATAAGACATCATAAAACTACCATTATCACTCAGCTTTTATTTTGATTTTGTCACTTGTTTCTTTTTATACTGAAAATCTACACGTGTAAAGTACTTCCATTATCACTCGGGTTTTATTTTGATTTTGTCACTTATTTCTTTTTATACTGAAAATCTACATGTGTAAAGTACTTCCATTATCACTCGGGTTTTATTTTGATTTTGTCACTTATTTCTTTTTATACTGAAAATCTACATGTGTAAAGTACTTCCATTATCACTTGGCTTTTATTTTGATTTTGTCACTTGTTTCTTTTTATACTGAATATCTGTATGTATAAAGTAAAACACGTGTCAAAGGGGGCAGGTTACTTCAAACACCAGTTTTGTTGCATGGATTTAATCAGACAAAGTAATGGTTTAAACTAATAAAGCCTTTAAACCTATTATTGTTAAAAGAG
Source organism: Carcinoscorpius rotundicauda (assembly GCA_011833715.1). Classification (NCBI taxonomy): domain Eukaryota; kingdom Metazoa; phylum Arthropoda; class Merostomata; order Xiphosura; family Limulidae; genus Carcinoscorpius; species Carcinoscorpius rotundicauda. The sequence goes on along the minus strand of CM022406.1, from coordinate 44,432,141 downwards.
AAGAACTCCTAATACATTAAAAAAAACAGCAAAAAAAACACCTCAAGTTATAATGATAAACTCATTCAAAATGTAATTCAGCTGAAATGCTATACCTACCAGTAAGAGCAAGTCATATGTTAGGGTTTATATTTGTCTAAAATGTGAATTTGATATTTAAAAAAGCCAGTATATATATATATTATATAATTGGTATGTTAGTGAAAAAGACATACCTTTTTAAATATGTCAGTTTGGTTTTGAATTATTTCTCTATAAACTTGGTACAGTTAAAAGTTTTTTGTTTTAAAATAAATCAAACAGAATTCAAGCACCTTTTGCTGTTTTAATTGTAAGTTCATCAGTTAATGTGTAAGGCTATCTCTTCATTGTAAAATAAAACACTTCATTTGAAAACCTGCAGAGTTTTTTTTTGCTAAACAGGGCTGATTTATAACTAAAGTTATATTGTCAGGAAGAAGCAATGTAGGAAAAACTGAGTTTTGTGGATCTGGTTTAGGTATGTAGTTGTCCTTGTTAAAAAACTAGATGTTTGTTTGTAAGAATTTTTACTACTTCAAATTTTATCTTTGTCAAAAACAGCACTTAAACTTGCTTACTTCAGATTGTGAACACAACAGAAACTTGGACGTATGTTGCCAGATACTTTGTTGAGCTTTGTGCATCGTATCAGCAATACTTTTTAATGTTGTGTGTATTATATATGAGAGCAGCTGGTGTGCATCATCCTGATGGGTCAAAGTTTTTGTTTCATCTGGCAGATGTGTTTTTCCTCGTATTGCAAGTGAGTAAATTATGTGATGATAATGTAGTTTTCATTGCAAGAGACAGTTGTATGGCTGTCACATCAAAAGCCTCCTTGCTGGCTTTCCATGATTAATATCGTGTATGGGAAAGATGGCTTCCCAGTGTCTTTTAACAGTCCAGCTACACAAATAGCAGGTGTAGTAATGTGTGACTGTAATGTGTTTTTCAGTGGAAGAGCTTGAAAGCCTACTTCATTTCTGTAGCTACTTAAGGTATACAGTGGTTGATTTGATGTATCATGGAAGCACCTTGTGTACATGTGTTGCATTTACAAGTGGAGATTTTTCTTGATTATATTGCATACTGTTACTTGGAATACATTGACTGGTTTTTCCACTGTTTTTTGAATTTTTGATTGCTTGTTTAGCTTTTGTGGTTAGTGTTTGACATGTTACAAGTCTCTTTCTGGGTGGCACTGGGTGCCTCACACTGATCCTTTCTTTTTTGCAATGCTAATAAGTACAAGATGTATCTGTACCTTGAATATTTTGATCCTCTTAATACATTTTTAAAATTTGAAAACATGAATATTTCTTCAGAAATGGCTGTTATGTACCATTTCCAAATATAACATTTTGGGTGACATCTCACTATACTTGTAAAAGGCAAAAAAATTGAGAAAATGTTGTGTGGCTTATTGATTTTTTATATTCAAAATTATTTTAATGTGATATACTCAAATATTTGAATATGTTTGCAGAAATCATTGAAAGTGTTATGTGATATTCAAAATAGATAAAACAAATTAAGCTCAAATAATACCTTAAATAATACCCTTTCCCCTTCAAATCAATCATTGTAATATATTATCTGTAATAGACCTAACAATGAAAAAAAACAATTGTTATTGTGAAAACATTTCTCATATCTTTAAGGTTTATGGTTTTCAATGTTAGTGTACTTCATAGACTTTTATTTTCATAGACTTCTGTTTTAACTCTGCCCTTCTGTACAAATAATTGTTTCATATTCAAAATCAAAGTCCACATTATAGACACATCATAGTAAAACGTTACTGAGAGGTCCAATTAAATAACAATACAACATAGGCTAAAGAATAATAATTCAGATAAAATGAACAACCATTTTAGTATTTAAAGGTGCGATAGTACACTCTGCAGACACTTTGTGTGCATAGAAATAGTAAAAGGTTTTTTCTGACAGTAACATCTTTTACTTGATAAAGCTACTTTAGCATTGATAAAAAAATTGGTTTGTGTTTCTAAATTTCGTTCACCAATTCCAACATGCTATGGTGCTCATGTAATTTTTATTTATAACACAGGGATACGGCTCAGACAAACTCTCGTCTTCTTAATGTCTTGTCGCATCTGGTAAAAACGTTCTTGGACACTGAGCAAGATATCCAAAACCATTTGACTAAGCTTGGTTTAGATGCTGGATATTTGAATGATGGAAACCAGGATGATGATCATGGTAAGGATGTGTGCATCTACTGTGTTGATGTATCATGTGGTCTTTCTGTATTTAGTTCCTCTTATTTTTAACATGTTAAGTTTTAACTACCTTTCCTTTATGTGACACAAGGGTATGTCTGTGGACTTACAATGATAGAAAACTGGTTTTCAGTACTCGTGGTGGGTAGAGTATGGAGAGCCTGTTTTGCAGTGTGGTGCTTAACTACAGACAAATAAATACCTTAATAACCTTTATTATAAAAGAATAAATAGAATGTAGAACTTGTTTTATAAACAAGAAATGGTTGTGTATCATAGATCGTTTTTATCTGAATAAGCTATTTTGTGGTTTTGGAGTTTACTGGTTCAAAATAACTGGGCTTTCTGTGTCTGACAGAAGCTACTTTTATAAGTAACATAAGTTGTCTTTCCTGCAGGGACAGCAGCTAGTCATGGATCAAAAGAAGACTTCAGTAACTTGTCTCTTGGAGAGGGTCTGAGTTTAGAACTGACAGAAGATGGACCCGACCTAACGCCTCGAACGTGGGAATTCTTCAACTCGACTGCACCTCCTACTGAAAGTGATACAGAAGGGGAAGATGTTGTACTTGGTAATTCTCATGTGAAATTGTACTTTACTAGCTCATACTGCATGCTACAAAGGGGCATATTAATGTTTAAGGCTAGTGTTGTGTTCAGAAGTTTCAGGTGAAAAATGTGTTATCACTTTAAACTTTATAAGTAGTTATTTCAGGCAGTAATTTTTTTATAACTGGTGTATGGTAATTGTAATTAAGTTTCTTAAACTTTAACACTGTTTTGATAGTGCAGTAAAGTTTGAATTTCTTTATCCCAGCTCCTCTGTGTGAATTCCTGTACGTGGTGAGGGGGACCTCCCTGGGAAGGTTCTGTTCTTTCAGTTTACCTTCTCTGAGATCTAAACATCCACCCACATATTTGTCATGAGTAGTAACCTGTGAAGGGGAGGAGATGATCCTGGTTATTCAGGGGTCCAATCCTAACACACCACTTAAGCCTTAAAATCCTACAGATGGGACAGCCTTGGGGTGGCCCCCTTGTGTCATTTGGCTGGTCCACTTGGACTAGAATCAACCAATTACCAGTGTTGGATATTCTCAACAGGTGTTGTGGACATTGTATCTGGACTTGGACTAGAATCAACCAATTACCAGTGTTGGATATTCTCAACAGGTGTTGTGGACATTGTATCTGATGCTTGTGTTTGGGTATAGTGCTTACGAAACCCTGGTGTTGCAGCATTGTAGTGCAATCCCCTCATAGGGGTTCATGGTGGGTGGGGTCTGTGGGCACAGAAATATTCCTTTTTTTATTATGAATCCTCCAAATAAAAACTTAAAATAGTGAAAAAACAGTACACAGGTAAAAGACCATGTCTTGAAGATTCTGAGCAGTTATCTTCAACATCTGTAACACCTGTTGTTTTTCATTTTCTTATATTACATTCTCTTTCTGACAAACATTTAGGGCAGATTTCTCCCTTTTTCATTCAGAAGGGACTAGAGGGATTTGGTGACATATTGGTGGAAACATCCATATCTCAATGCAGTGAACTCATCTTGCTTTCAAAGGCAGTTGGGAATATGCCCACTGAGGTGACACCTCATGCTACTTTGAATTTATCATGAGAAATTATTCTTGAGAGGATTTGAAGAAAATTCCAGAGTCAGAGATTCTCACTGGTTTCTCCACCCAAGAAATTTCTGCAGTAAGGCATATCTCCACTCATGAAGATAGAATTATGATGTTGATTAATGTCCTAATTCTGACATTTACATCACCACGTCCACCTGCCACCATCAAGGCAGGGTATGGCCATACATTCCAAACCTGCTCAGATGTTTCCAGTGTCAGCAGTTTGGTCACTTTAAGACGTCATATCATGGTTCCTTGATGTGTGTTCATTGTGGTGACAAGGACCACGATTCTTATGAGTGTGAAACAGACCATCATTGCATCAATTGCAATGGCTCTCACCCATCCTACTTTCATTTTTGCCCTAAGTGGTTGGAAGAAAAAGAGGTGCAGCATTTGAAAACAATTTGGAACATTACTTACTTACCCTCAGGCTCGAAAGTTGCTGTCCACCACTTCAATCTGGATGTATGCTGCTGTACTTTGTTCCACAACTACAGTGAGAGTGCAGACAGCTCTTTCTATGCTTCTAAAAGAATTGTTCTCATGAAAAGTCTTTTGACCTCCATGGTTAAAAAAGTTGATAAATCAACTTCAACACCCATTTCTGTCCCTAAAATACATTCCAGTAAATCTCAAAATCCACTTCTATTGGTTCTCGGTACAGGCATTTCTTTGGGTACATCTTCTCTCACCCCAAAATGCAAAACGATCATTCATTCATGTCCTCAATTGCTGGAATCCTCTTACAAAAGCAAAGACCCGCAAAATTGATCCAGGGCAGGATCCATGGAGGTCGATAGACCTCTCTTGAATAAAGACAGTAAAGAAAAAAGATGTTATAAACACAGAAGGGTTCTCCACCCAATTCTCCTACACATAAATAACAATTGTAACCTTGATACAATGGAACTGCCAAGGTTTATGTTCTAATTTGGACGAGATCAAAGTATTGATTGCTTCCTGTTATCATGTATGTCTTTCCTTACAGAAAACATTTCTGAAACCTGCTGATACAGTCACCTTTCAGCAGTTTTCTTTGTACAGAAATGACAGGATGTGTGATGGATGAGTGCATGGAGGGATGACACTGTTGGCTGATCAGCATGTGCCCACCCTGTCTTTGTCACTTGACACACCCTTGGAGGCCGTAGTCATCTGTGTTTCCGTGGGTCATACCATTAGTGTTTGTTCTCTCTGCCTGTCACCTGGAGAGACATATGATCAATCAGATCTTGATGCTGTCACTGAACAGATGCTGTCTCCCTTTTTAATCCTGGGGGATTTTAATGGACATCATCCCCTCTGGGGAAGTGCTGATATTGATAGGAGGGGTTGCTCTGTGGAGCGTATGTTCTTTGATCACAACCTCTCTTTTCAATACTGGTTATTCCACTTATTTTCATGCATCTAGTCATTCCTTTTCTGCAATTGATCTCTCAGTTTGCTCCCCTTCATTATTCTCCCACTTTTCATGGAGGGTTGACAATAACAATGAGGCAGTGATTATTTTCCTGTAATTTTGAGACTGGCCGTGGTCAGTGCCATCCGACCTGCAAGCCTTGGTGGAAGCTGGATTGAGTAAAGTGGCTTTCTTTCACTGCTTTCACAGAACTTGATTCTGCCATCAATAGATGACTTTGTGGCAGCAGTAACTGGCTGTATTATACAAGCAGCTGCTCAATGTATTCCTAAAACTTCAACATGTTTTCCACGATATCCTCATCCATGGTGAAATCCTGTCTGCCACATGGGACAGAAGGCTCAAAAACGGGCCTGGGATACCTTTTGTAGGTATCCCACACTCTCCCATCACATCGCTTTCCAGGAGGCCTGTGGACATGTTCGGTGTGTAAGACGTCAAAGCCATAATGAATCTTGGATGAGGTTCACATCCAGCATATCATCCACCACTAGTTCCAAAGTCATATGGGGCAAGATTTGAAAGGTCAGTGGGCAATATAATCCTGTCCCCCTCTCAATCTTGCTCTCTGATGGCCAGGAAGTAGCTGATACCCGTAGCATTGCCAATACTCTATGTGAAAGCTTTTGCTGGGTATCTAGCATTTTTACTTTTTCCTCCACCTTCTTAGCCATCAAGATTTGGGCAGACCAATCACCTCTTTCCTTTCTAGTTTATTGTTTCAATGACTATAATCATTCATTTATGCTGGTGGAACTCAAACTGGCTCATTATTGATCTGGCACTACATTTGTTAGACCTGATGTACACTATGAAATGCATGCTTATCTATCTCATGCTTCTCTTGCTGTTCTTCTGTTTGTTTTTAACTGGATCTGGCAGAAGAATGTTTTCCCTGATGCTTGGCACCAGGCTATTGTCCTACCTTTCTCTAACCCTGGGAAGGTTCCCAAGATTCCTTCAAACTACCATCCAATGGCGTGGACAAGTTGTCTCTTGTCCACCCAGTGTAGGTTTCAACGACAGAGCTCCACCATGGACCACCTGATTCGACTTGATTTGCCAATCAGAGAAACCTTTCTCAAATGTCATCATCTTGTATCAATATTCTTTGACATTGAGAAGGCTTACGACACAACATTGAGGTATGGCATTTTGTGAGACCTCCATGTATATGGGTTATGTGGCCATTTGCCCATATTTATTTAAAAATTTTTAATGGACAGGAGATTCCAAGTTTGTGTGGTCTCAAAACTTTCTCATTCATTTGTACAGGAACTTGAAATCCCTCAGGGCTGTGTTTTGAATGTTGCACTTTTCAGTATAAAGATTAATGCTGTTACTGAACAACTCCCTCTCACTGTTGCAAACAGGCTTTCTGTCGACAACTTTCACATCTTGTGTCAGCTGTCGAATGTGAGGTATATTGAATGGCAGCTACAGACTGCCCTCAATCATTTACTGAAGTGGACTACAACAAATGGCTTTAACTTCTCTCTCTCTCTCTCTAAAATTGTTTGCATGCACTTTTGCCACTAATGGGGTATTCACCCTGGTCCTGAACTCCATGTCGGTGAAGTTGTGCTTTCTATTGTCCCTGAAACAAAGTTCTTGGGGCTGTAAGCTTACCTTTATACCACACATCAAGCAGCTATGGGTCAAATGTACAAGAGTACTGAATATCCTTCATGTACTTTCTTCTATAACTTGGGGAATAAATCTATGTTATATGCTGAAGATATATTGTGTTATTATTAAATTGAAACTTGACTATGGATCACTGGTCTATGGCTCTGCCAAGGACCTTGGCCTTAAAGGTGCTGGACACCATTCATTATCGAGGACTTTGGCTCTGTACTGTGGCTTTCTTCACTTCCCCAATTCAGAACTTGTACACAGAGTCTCATGAGCCTTCTCTACACCTCTGCTGTTTCCAACTGTTTTTATTATGTGCTTCGAAATTTTGATCTTTACCACAGTATCCCACCTGGGGTTGAATTTTCCTTCCTTGGTGGGTCATGCTTTTTCAGAACAGATGACCTGCTATTGTTCCTTTTGATATTCAAATCTAGGCACAGTTGGATGAATTGGGTCTGTCCTTGGATAACATTGCTCTGTCCACTGATCAGCCCATCCCACCATGGCTTATTATAGTCCCCAACTGTGACCTTTCTTTAAGTCATCTGAGAAAAGCAGATTTTCCCGATTGGAGGTACTGTCTGTAATTTGCCGAACATCTGATGAACCATTCTTCCATTCCTATTTATACGTATGGTTGAACATCAGGTGACTGTGTAGGCTCTGCCATGGTTTGGTTGTTTTGTGCAGAATTCCCTCTACAGCTTCTGTGTTCAGTGGTGAACTGTACACCAATTCTCTTGGCATGGATTACATAGAAGCTAAGCAGTGCTCAAATTGCACTATTTATGCTCGCTTAGTTCTCTACTGGCCCTCAAATCACTTCACATTAGTTTACACCCTGTTCTCGCCAATATCCAAAACCAAATGGCCTATTTTTCTCTAACATCTACTTCTATCCAGTTTTTCTGGATACCGGGCCACGTTGGTATTCACGGGAACAAGCTCACTGACACCACAGCTAAATCTATCAGCTCTGCCATTATCACTGCTGTACCTGTTCTGTACTTGGACTATGGTCCTGTGTTCGAGGCTCGGCTCCATGCCAGTTGGCAGTTGACTTGGAGTGAGCAATGTGAAAACCAGCTTTATCAAATAAAACCCTCTATAGGACTTTGGCCGTCTTACTTCTGTAAGGATTGGAAGCTATTTTAACTAGACTACAAATTGGTCACGAGTTTTTAATTCATCATTTTCTTTTATCTGGAACAGATGCACCAATTTGTAGTCTGTGTAACACTCAGGTCACAAAAAGCCACGTTTAACTTTTGCCGTCGTTACAACTCTCAACAATTGCACAATTTTAACCATGTTCTGTCTTAAGGTTTGTCCATAATTCTAGACAGTGTTATTGGTGATGTTGACACTGTCTACCTTGGAAATGTTTTCAGTTTTTTAAAGTCTATCTATCTTTCTAATATCATTTAAGTTTTTTAATTTATATATTACATCTTTTTTTAATGTGATTCCCTCTTAAGAATCAAAGTACATCTAGTTTGATTTGAAATTAGAAAATGGTCATATCATTAAATGACTCAAAACCAGGACTGGAAAGGCCAACTTTAGGTGATCAACACTGCTGTTTGAAGTACCCATTACTTCAACACTGCTGTTTGAACTACCCATTACCCATCCTGCCAAGTTATAATTAAAATTTTGCTACAAGTCTTTTAAAACTTGTATTACTTTACTTTCTGAAAATGGCCATAATGTCAAATAACTCTGAACCAGAACTGGAAAGGGCAACTTCATGTAACTGACATTGATGTTTGAACTTACCATCAGTCATCCTGGTGAGTTATGACAATTACAGTTATGTTACAGAAGGTCCTTTGCAACTAGTATTACTGTAGTTCTCTTGCTGCTGTGAACTAGATGTAAAAATTGTATTTAATGTTATTTATGTTTTTAATTCAAAAATTAAAGATTGTTTTACCTTAATTTACTTTTATGAATTTTAATAATTTTAAATTTAAATTTTTCCGTATGTTTGGCACAGATCGCCTAGTTGCTTTGTGCCATAAAACACCAAACCAACCAATCAATTTTTATTCTAGTTTTGGTGGCAATACATGTGCTTCTCACATTAACATATATTCAAGGTTCTTCTGGACTTGTATGGTATGATACCCATGTTTAATGAATTTGAAGAGAAAAAAAATGTTTAATTTTCAAGAGCTTGTTGTTCGTCAACCTTGTGTGAAAGTTTGCTTAATAATGGAAATTGTTATAGTCTTGAGAAATTCATTGATTCTCAAACCTGTTTTTACATATTCAGCTTTTTTCCATTCATTTCCATGGTAAGGCTCTTATTTTAAAGAAAAACAAACATGTTATGGTAGACCAGAACATGCAAGGTAACTTATCTCTTGTGAATATATTTTTCAGAACATTTTTATTGTGTGTTTATAGAGATTCATGTCTTCACATTATGTATCATTATAAATGCACATGGAAATTTTTTTTCTTTGTCTTCACTAAATGCTGTTGGTAGAAACACTGGGAGAGCATCAGACTTTGATTGAGTAGAATTTTGAATATGAATTTCCAATACATTGTTATTGATCTGTTTACCAAAATACTAACTGAAGTTGAAAGGATATATGTAATCATAATAAAGTTGACATTTTAGATAAAAAGTAACAAGAAAACATTTGTTATATGTTCATTGTTTAGACTTGTATTTCATTTGGAGTTTATATACACATTGAGGAATACACGTGTTACATGCTTATATGTATTTGATCCAAATTAAATAGAATACAAGACATTAAGATGTTTCTGTAACTGTTTACTTTTTCTGCAGAAAGTTGCAAAAGAATACAAGATGTTTAAATGTAACATCTGTATTTTGGTACATTTTTGTTTCTCCTGAGGAATCCTCTGTTTTAATTAGCTGAAATATTAAGTTTGTTAATAACTCCATCACACCTTTAAGTCCAAAATTTTATGTTATGACCATTAAAAAGAAAGAAATGCTATTAAACTTTACCTGTGTTCCTTCAAGGGGCAAGCTACCGATTAAAAGCTGCAGTGGAGAAGGTATTAAACATCTTGACTGAGCTGGTGGAGACACAACAGAATCAAGACTTCTGTGAATTACTGAAGAGGAATGAAGATTTGGTCCAAGAGCTCAGAGAAGAGGGACAAGCTAAGGATTTTCTTCGAATGGAGCTTATTAAAACAGAAAGTGAGAATTTGATGAATATGTGCATACAAGTTTTGTGATCTAATGAAATATTTTGTTTATAAGACCTTCCTAGCTCTCTCAGGTAAAGCAATTCACAGACACACATACGTTGCTTTAGGATTTACACACACAAATGTGTGTGTGTGTGTGTCTGTGTATTTTAGGATATTCAACTGTATTCATAAAATCTGAAACAAATTTTGGTTGATATCCTCGATATGCAAAATTTTAAAAGGCTCAGCAACCTATCTAATCTATATTTTAAGAAAAATTAGTTTACCAACTTATTTATAAGTAGTAATAATCTGTATTAGTAGTTATGTATATAATGATAGAAATCCAACTGTCTATTGCAAAATATACTAGTCCACTAAAACGTTCACGACAGGGTCACTTTCTAGAGACTAAAAGTCAGTTTATACTGTTGTATGCGATAACATGAGTGCACAATGCCAGTTATGTGATGTTAACTCGGCATGTCTGGAAGATCAATGTTATATAACTGTTACGTTATGAGACTTAATCTAGTTAATTAAACCTTTGTATTTTTATGTAGTCGTTCCAGTATGAAAAAAGCATAATTTATATTTATTTCTTAATTTTTTATGGTGTTTGTGAGGTTGGTCAAGTGACAGACCCCACAGAGAGTATGGAATATAACAAAATATAAAGTCTTACTTAAACATTTAAAATGTGTTTAGGAGGTTTTTTATATATTTTTTATTTTATATATGACCACAATCAGAATATCAAGTTACTACTGCACTAAAGTAACAGAGTGATAGTTATTTTTATATATGACCACAATCATAAGATGACTTTTGTGTTCTTTTAACAGATAGTATGTGTGTGTGTGTGTCTTAAATAGTACGTGTATTTATACATTCACAAATTATTTGAAAGTGAATCTAAAATGTGATGGGACTCAACTAGTGTTCTCTGCAAGTGGAAAGTATAATTACAGCTGTAACTTCCAGGTACTTGTGTGCTTCAAGATGCCACAACACCACGGACTTTATAAATTAGATAGAGAGTAGAAATTACCAACTGCACTGGTGGCTGGATGCTTGAAAATTTGATTTCTGAAATGGCTGTATTTCTTGGCTATGATGGTGTATTCTGTGTATTGAAATCATTTGATTTGGAACTTTTCATTATATTACTGAAACACATTTGTAACAAGGCTATATAAGGTACACGGTACATGTATCAGGACATTTTAAGGTCTGTTTTATTGTTTAGAAACACTCGCATGCTGTCATTGTAGAAAAGAATAGCAAAAACAACTTTTTGTATTAAAATTCTCAGTGACTTTACAACATTGTGTGTGAACAAACATTATCTGAATGTCCTTGTAACGTGTAGTTGAAAAATAATACACACACAACATTAAAGGTAAACAAAAACCTTGTAATTAGGTCAATGTATGACCACTAAAAAGCTGACTGTACATATTTTGATGTTTCGACACGTATTATTTGTTATTAATATCGTACACAAGTCAGTATGAATGTTGTATTTGAAAGTGATCACCTTGAGCTATTGTTGGAACTGTTTTCATATTTTCTTGGGGAAAGGCTATTGCCATTTAAATCACTTTGGTTTGAGCAATGAGAAATCTCGTGGCCAAATATGGTCTGGAGAGGTAGGAAACTAAACAGTAGGAATGTCGTTGTGGAGGCTGTATCTTGCACATTGGACACAGGACCTGTCTGCAGTATTCACATTCAAATGTAATGTCTGGATACCTTAAGTAAGTGTTTTGGATATAGGACCTTTTTAATTGTCCATTGAAATGTAAAGTGTGCACGTAGACATTTAGAGAACTTGGATAATGATATTTCAGCAGGTAAGTATTGCTAACCAACAGGTTAACACTTGTTACAATGCATGTTTAAAGTATAAAAAAAAACCTGTTAAAATGGGCCTTTCAGAACCAACAGTGTGATTTATACAAAACTCTTTTGGGACCACCTGAAATTTCTAATTTGGAAAGGTACATCACAGCATTCTTGTCACCTTTAGGCTTATCCTTTAGAACTTTTGGTGGAGATAGATGATACTGGACATGTATCAGGACATTGTAAGGCAAGGATATTAATACACTGCATTAGGACAGAAATCACTGTATAGTGAATACAATAAATTTTGAATAGCGTGTTTTAAATTTCCTCTGCCTTATTTGTAAGTTTAAAAAAAGACTTTTAAAATATCCACAAATTGCTTAAGCAAGTTTGTTTTGTTTTGTTTTTTCTCACAAGTTTTATAGTTTTAATGTACAATGCAATGGTAGCAAAACTTTTCAAAGTAATATTTTATTGTTGAAAGGTTCCATGAGAAATGTAGAAATGGATAAAGTTAGACTAGAAGATTCTGTTCACATTCTCACTGATACCAAAATCAAACAGACCAAAGAGATCGGGAACTTAAAGGCACAGATTAAAGAACTGGAATATTCTCAAGAAATGCTGTCTGAAGATCGCAAGCTGTTGGACGAGCAACGCTATCTGTTAGCTTCTGGTCTTGGTGACCCTGAACAAAGTAAGACCCATATTTCTGAAGAAGTGCCGTGTAGTGATTTTGAGTGTTATATTAATTTTATCTTCACATTCACTTTCACATTTCATTATTGTGCTAAGTGGATATTCTTGATGGTTACACTATCCTGCACTTGTTTGCTTTTTTTTATATCCTGGAAAATAAAACCAATATTCAACTGTAATATATCATTTTTCTATAAAATTATGAAATGCTCTTTATTTCATTTTAGGGTAAGCATTTTAAAGCTATGTTGAAATTGGTCAACAGTTTTTGTTAATCTAGAGTTGGGAAAGTGGTACGATTTTGAATGGTCATCATTGAGTTTCAGTGATTAAAATAATTTTCATTTTACATGGTATACATTTCAGTATTAGCAAATAGATCTTGCTCACGTAAGTACAAAACCTTTATATTTGTTTCAAGCAAAGCACATAAAATAGACTTGGTGAAGTCTTTCTAATGTAGTGTAAGGTGAAGCTGATATCTTACAGTTTTGAAGTTTTCAGTAGATAAACTATCTTCCTTTCCTTTCCGTTTGATTTTCTTGCACACAGCCTGTCAAGCTTCTATTGAAGATATTGAAGTCTCACTTGATGCTGAAACACTGCCTTCTTATCCAGAAGGTGCGTTTAATTTTCTGCACTTTTTGTTAGCATGTTGTTTGAAAGACTCTGTGCATGTTTCTTTTTTTTTTTCCAGTTCTGTCATTGTGTGTGTAGAGTGCTTAGTTTAGTACTGTCATTGTGTGTGTAGAGTGCTTAGTTTAGTATCTATGGACGTTATTGTTATTGCTTGATTTGTTAGATTTAATCCTTTTAATTTAAAAGGAAATAGTATTTTTTATTATTATGATACTTTATATTTTTCATCATTCATACAACTAAGTCTCATAATTCCACTTAAGTTTTTACTATATGCCATTATTCTCACAGCACTTGTTAATTAAAGTTTTAACTTTCTCTGTTCTTGTACGTATGTTAAGTTATACAATGTATTTATTCGAGTTTTCATATGGGTCTGATTTCTGATCTGGTTTCACACTTTGTTTTTCAATTTTTCACCACCATTATGTGTCTGGAATTGCTGGTTTACCCATTATAGTTAATGGTTTGATGAGTTAAAATGAATATTTAATAGTTGTAGCTCTTTAGGTACAGTTTTAAGACACACTGCTGTGTCAAAGATGACCAAAGTATGATAAGACTGGTGCACACAAATATTGGCTAGGTTTTGAATAGAGAAAGGTTGTCCGTAAGGAGAAGACAAATATATATCTTAGTAAGAAGCATGAAACATACATTTATCGTTATGTTTCTGTACAATTATAGGCACAGATGCTTAGAAAATTTTTCCAAGACATTCAATGAACATGTTTTAAACTTGACTTTCGTACATGCATGTTTGAAAGGATAATATCTCAGTAAAGTTAAAGATATAATAAAATTTGTTACCTATCTGACAGCAGTATCCTTTTACAACATTGTAAAAATGAACTGTGTTTTTGTTTTAATAGAAATTTCTGTTTCTGGTACCAAAAAATTAAAAATTTGTTGTTGTTACATGGTAAAACTGTTCTTTCCCTGAGATTAACTATGATAGAACAAAAGAAATCTGATTAAATTAAAGGAAATTTTCTTCTAAACTTGTATATTCAAACAAAAAGAAAACCACAGTTGTCTGGGCAAGTCATTAAAGATCAGTGTTAGTTTTAACTTTGACAACAGTGACCATAACTGCATGGCACGACCTTCTAGTTGGTGCATTTCAAAGTATTATTTTGTACTTGATGTCAGAGTTATCAGCTACTGATTTGATCTTGCACTGTTTGTTAATGCTAGTTTGTGATACAGGAGATTAAATATCAGATGCAGTGCACAAGGACACTGGAAAAAAAACAACCCAGAAATGCATTCTGGAGGTTCTGGAGATTATGCAAACTATATAGTGCACATAAATATTTATAACTTTCATTTGGACATCATCTTGTATTTCGATTCTTACCTTCTGAGTCAGGCTGATGTCAGTAATTCATAGAGATATCTGGAGTACAAATACATTTGAATAAGAGTTTAACATGTTTTGTTTATATACATGTAATAACTTTAGTAAGCATTCCTAAGGTTAGTCCCATGCTCATTCAGTTAAAGAATTTTAATACACTACATTGGAATTTTTGAGGCTTTCAGTGGTCACTATAAAATACAAGGAGCAGGTGGATTTTGCTTTATAACAGAAATGTATTATGAAGTGTTGGAGGAACAGTTAATGATGCATTTATTGTTACTGTAAGAACTATGAGTGAAATGACATATGATTCATCATTAACTTTTGTGATAGATTAATTCTCAAATTCAAAGTGGATATAGGTAATAAACTGTAGAATGTAACACGAAAGAGCTATTCTAATTTACTCTAATTTATTTTACAACAAACTTGTTGTTTCCTAAACAATACAAATAAAACAAAATTAATTTTTGTGTATTTATTGTTTCTCTCTTGGACACTGTCTGCCTAATAAACATGAAATTCCTTTGTCTTATTGTATGAAATAAAAGTAAAATACATTCTATTCTTTTGTATTGCTTATACAACTTCCCAGGAATGTTTATTGTGCAGTTTTGTGTTACAGACATTTCTTCAGCTTTTACTGCTTTCTCATGAATTCTTAGAATTATAATGTTTTGTAGAACTTCTCCAAGAGAACAGTAAGTTAGCGACAGAGAAAAGAAACCTTCAGAAACAGCACGATCGTGAACGACAGCGGCTGCTAGCTCGAATACACCAGCTTGAGCTGACTCTAGAAGAGTTCCGTTCCGAACAGGATGAGATGTTGGAGCAAAAGAGGAGAGAAATGGAAGATCTTAAATCTCAGATGGAGGCAATGGAAAAACAACTGCAGTACCACAAGAAGTTTATAGAGGTGGAAATCTTTATGTATGGTGTTTTCAATAAACATATTAACTACCCATCAAAAGTTATCTTTTTTAAAAGTCATTGTAAAATTGTGAACTTCTAAAGCTGTTGAAACTTTAATATCGTTTCTAAGTGTAATGATATTAATTGAAATACACACCTTTTATCTTATGAAATACTTGTGTTCCAGGAACAAGCCTTAGAAAGAGAGCAAGAAAGAGATGAATACTTGAAAGAAGTTTCAAAACTACAAGAACTTGTTAAGGAGAAAGAAAGGATACAGAATAGTGAAGACAGATTGACAAAGGAGGTACTGCATCTATATGTAGATAGGAACTTGTAATTAGCAGCTTCCTTTGTTAATAGAAGACATTTTTTAAATTTTGTTTGGTAAAATTTTATGCAGTTTTAACATACATGGTTGAGAAAAATCATTGCAGATGTTCTGTTTTTTGTGATTTTGTTCTATGCAAGAGATGCCTGTTCTGCCTGAGGGAATATTACATCAGTGTTACACATTCCCTTTTAAATGGTCAATGACTGTAATGTCCTTTGTTGGCTGAATGGATGATGTCTGTATGTTAAGATCAGTAAATGCTGTGAGAAAATAACCAGTCGTGTAATAATGCTGTCATAAGATAAAGAATAGAAGGTTTCTTGTTAGATCACTTCCCTGGTTCTGTATATCTTTCTACCTCTCTTTTTTTCATATTTTCTTTAACAGATTTGCTTAGAGACAAAAAACTAAAGCTGTGTTAACGATTTAATATTTCATTCAGTGGATTGAAATGCTTGATTGTGCTTCACGTATATGGTCAGGTTTGCAAAATTTTAAGAGTTGATGTAATTATTTCATTTCCTATAATTTATTACAGTATTTAAACTTATGTGGAACAAATGTGATGCATTAATTCATACCTAAAAAAATTATTTTTTTAGTTAAATAACAAGTTTTACTTCCAAGTTTCAGAATATGTACCCTTTGAATTTATCAGAAGATAAATTAAGGTTTGAGTTGCAAGCATATTGTTTAATTGATGAAGTATTAATACCAACAATTGGTACACTACTTTCATATAATATTTTTCAAAGTTTACAATCATTGTATTGTGAAGTATTTGCAGAAATACAACATAGTATGTTATAAGTTTGTGTAACATTGATTGAAGGTGGAAGCTCTGGAACAACAACTTCGGGCCCGAATTGAAGATCACAAGGAGGTCCTCCGGAAACGTGAACAAATAGAAACTGAACTTCATCACACTTCAGACAAAATTCACGACTTGAGAGATGTCATCAGAGAATTGGAGCTGGAGTTAGACATTAAATCTCGCACAGAGAAAGATCTCAATCAGGTATTAAATTGTTTTGTTAAATTTAAATAAAAGTTTAGGTATTGTATCATCATTTCTTTTTATGACTGAGTTACTTAAAAAATAAATTATTTATCACTCGTATAAAAACCTGTGCCCAAATTTGTGACAACATTGTTTTTCATTGTATAATCACTTTGCTAGCAAATTGTGAATCTGAAAGAAACCATGTCTGATCAAGAAAAAGCTCATCTGGAGCTGAGTTCAGAGGTGGAACAGCTGAGGAACTGTTCTTCCAGAAGTGAGTTAAACAGTCATGTGAGATTACTCGAAGAACAACTGGAGACTCGTGGCCAACAGTTGGAGAGAATGATGTACTGCCAGTCTATTCTGCAGGAATTTAAAGCACAGGTAATATAATATTAAACACATATCAAACAAGGAAGGAAAATTCTGTTGTTTAAATATGGTTAGAACTTTTATAGTTTTGTTTGTTAAAATATATAATGCAAGAAATATGAATAAATTTTAATTTTATTTATGTAGTTAGATTGTTTGCTGCTGTTAGGTTGTATACTTGTTATATTATTTTGGCAACCTCTTTTGTGAACTTGGTAAGGCAATATACAGTTTTATGTGAATATTACTGTATAGGGTGTGATATCACCTGTAGATAACTGTTGTGTTCTTTTCGACTTGCATAGTCTTTTGTTTTCAAAATAACATTGTTATCATTGGAGGAGAAAGTCAGCTAGGACGGCTGTAATGTGTTTTTTGAAATGGAAAATAAGTTGGTCATCAGAATCATGGTTTTAGATATCTAGGTTCTCTTTCTAAACTTTAAAACGATAATATATTTGATGGTTTAAAACATTGTTATTGGCTGTTGTGATATATTTCTGACTGTTGGCAGATGTATAATGTGAAAATCAAACTCTTAAGAAAATCGTATGCCGAAGATCAGTAATTAAAGTGACATACCCTGATGTGACAGCAGTAAGTTGGTGGACTTAGTGCTGAAATCTACAGTGAAATTTTTTGGGGTGGTTAAAAGAGACAGGACAATTTAAAAAAAAATAAAGTAATAGGTCATGGTACATGTCTTAAAAATGATGCATTCGTACTTAGCTGGCTAATAAAATTTCTTTCATTCATCTATTCGGCTGCAGATTCAGTTAACAAGTTGCATTAGTTACATCACAACTGAACAAGAGAAAGAAGGTAGGTATGTTAATCTCAAATAAAAGTTTAACATGTAGAATCTTGCAAGTTTTAATATTGGTATCTGTTTTATTGTGTCTGTACAGCAGTTATGTAAAGAGCCCCTTTAACTTTCAGTAATACAGCTTATTCATGTTGTTTGAGCATTGCTGTTTAGATGTAATATATTTTTCTCATTTAATTACGTGACTTGTAAACTTTGGTTTACAGATTCAAAGTTTAGAGGAAAAAGTGGAGAATAAAACTCAACAGTTGGAAGTCCTTCACTTGCCTATCTTTAGTGTGAGCTCTGTCCAGAGTGAATCAAAGGACAGCCATCATCTCACTGTCACAGAGGAGATAAGGGAACTCTCACCTGCTTCTCTGGACTGGGAGGAGCTCAGACGGCTGGACGACAAGATTGAAGTGCTTATCAAAGCTGAAGAGGAACTGATGATGAGAAATAAAGAGTTGGAAAGACAACTAAAGAAAGCTAAATTAGCTGAAGAGGTTAGTATACATTTCTTAGCCATTAGTTATGAAAACTTTTCAGGTCCTCAGCAGTATGTTCTATGGACTTGCACCATTAGAAACTGGGTTTCGATACCCCTAATGGGTAGAGTGCAAACAGCCCGTTATGTAACTTTGTGCGAAATTTCAAAAGAAACAAAAACCTTTGAAAGTATAATGGACATTTTCTACCTTCTGATTATTGCTTAATCATCACACCAATCGGTCATTGACTTTGTGCTTTTTTGTAATGTGCAGGAAGAACAACATGAAAAGCTTGCCCTTCAAGAACAAGTAAACAATCAGCTTCTGCAGATTTCAGCACTAAAAGCTCGTATAGAAGAACAAAGGCATGGAGTAGAACGAGGAAGTCCTTTCTTGGTTGGAAGTGAGGCTTTTAGACAGTTAGGTCAGCTGCGAGAAGCCCTTATAAAGGAACAAGAGCAAAGGGAAGAGGTTGAAAGAAAGGTGTGTCAGAAATATTTGTGTAATTTGTACTTTTTTATATTTCACTACTATTTAGATTTCTCGTTAACTTTCTTCTTGCTTGATGAAATTTGTATACAGTTAGTGGAGGATGTCTGGTTTCATTAAGTCAATGTTTTACTGAGATGTCATGTGACTCATGCAGTTTCTCACTATCATAATTCACCCTCAGTGATATTGTCTTTCTAAAACTGTACTTCTCTTTTCTGTTTGGTCATTATGAATTCCAACATCCATATTTTTCATTATAATTTGAAGTTCCATCAGTTTCAATTTGTAAAATAATTATACAGTACTCCCACAGAATATCTCACAGCAGAGGTGAAACAAAGAGATGTTTAATTTTTTTGAGCTCTTGTTGTTTGAATTGACACCCACTGTCTTTTTCATTAGAATATTTTTTTATTTATGCCCCAAGCCAGAGGAATTTGATTCCTGTTGCCTGAATTGAGGCATTGTTTGAAATTGTTTATCAAATACTTTTTTTTTGTAAATTTTTGAATGTGACTCTGGAGTTAGGAATGAAATAATTATTAAAATATTGTGACTTGAATATTTTTTGATCTAGCTTGAATAACATGCCCAATGAATAAGATATTATACATTGGTAAGGATGCTAAAAGGTCATAATAAAATAATTTGACATTTCAACAATGTGAAATAGAGAATTTTACCTTTATTTAAGCTGGTCAGAATATAAATAACTAACCTTCATTCACACTATGTAAACTACTTAATCTGAAAATGAATCAAACTATTATTAAATTGATATCAAACTTCCAAACAGATAGAACAGCTTAAGTAAGAGCCGACAAAACCTGATCAAAATCTCTCAAAATAACTGCAGTGGTGCCCCAAGGATCCATCCTCTTGTCATTCCTTTACAAACTGCAGTGGTGCCCCAAGGATCTGTCCTCTTGTCATTCCTTTATAAACTGCAGTGGTGCCTCAAGGATCTGTCCTCTTGTCGTTCTGCTACAAACTGCAGTGGTGCCCCAAGGATCTGTCCTCTTGTCATTCCTTTACAAACTGCAGTGGTGCCCCAAGGATCCGTCCTCTTGTCATTCCTTTACAAACTGCAGTGGTGCCCCAAGGATCCGTCCTCTTGTCATTCCTTTACAAACTGCAGTGGTGACCCAAGGATCTGTCCTCTTGTCATTCCTTTACATTATTTTCATTAGTGATATACCTTTTCCTGGTCTAACTTACAATTCACAATATGGAGACAACATTGCTATCTTAAGTATTTCTGTAAACCCTCTGATAGCCATGTCTTGCATTTAGGAAACTAAATACTGTTGCAAGCGGGACCAACAAGTGGTTTTAAACCCAACAAAAATGCAAGCAATCACTTTTTATAGGAAATTAAAAAGGCACAGAAAAAACTCTAGAAAATGTAAAGACCTCACTCGGCAATACTATTAACATGAGCAAGCACATCACATTCCTTGGCATCACTTTTGACTCCAGATTAATATGGAAAAACATGTTAACAACATACATTTATCTATCAAAAAATTGATTTCACATTTGATGACCATAACTAACAAACACTCGCTGCTCACCATAAACCATAATTTAAATGTACAAGGCTTACATCTGTCCGTTGATAGAATATAAAGTCAAATCACAGAATGTCTAACAACACACTATAGGGGATCCAAATACAACAAAATATTAAGAGCAGCAAACAGACTACCAACATACACACCTGTCAGTTATGTACACAAAATCAGTTATCTACCCACCCTTGGAAACAGGCTCACAGAAATGTCATACAAATATTACTCAGAAGCAGAACACAGAAACGAATTAACTGCATCATTAGCCTACACTCCTACAAAATACATCTTGCCATATGACATTTCAAACCACTCAGCAAAATATATAATTATAAATTAGGTGACCATATATTTATCTTTATATACATTACTTCAAGGCACAGAACAGGTAAAACATTTAGCACCCTGCTTCACTTGTGCTGCCTTTACTTCGCTCCCCTGTCTGAGCAGTCATTTTCATAATGTCCCACCCTACTTCATCCCCAACAATTTAAATCAATTTACAAGGAACTTCCAGACAAATGTGAATAATCTTTCGCTAGTGGGGACGAAGAGAAACCACAACGTTCCTGACCACCCCTGTTAGGGAGAGAACTATTCTCTCTCTCTCTAAACTAAACCCCTGCCAAGTTCATTTAGTTTAGTTTTAGTTCACATTGGTCGAGAGTACAGATAATTAATTTTGGTTTCACTGTTTAATTTTTAATTATTTAAGGAACAAACTGTTTTCCATTGTTAATTAAGGTTACTCAGTTGCAATTTTTTCATTATATCCTATGTGGTTTCAGTAAATAACCTTTTGTCAACATGTTTTTAATAGTTTTGTAAACGTTCTGTGTTATTATTATTATTATTATCATTATCAGATTAAATTTTAACACTTATATCCAGTTTTTGTCAAAGAAATAATCAGGTAATGCTACTGTGAACCATTAAATTCTTATTTTTGTTCGTGGGTAAGGGTTGACAAATTTTTAATTTAGCTTCAGACAGTAAACATGGAGCTGGAGGACTTGCAGAAACAAGTGAAGGAAAAATGTGACTCTATTGAAGAGCTGGAGAGTCGGTTAGAAACTGCAAATTCAACAAACAGTGAAGTCACAAACACCAAAAAGGACTTGGAATGTTTAACAAAAGAAAATCGAGATCTCACAGTAAGATGCTCAACTTTCTCTGTATTTTAATATTTGTGTCATCACTTAAGTATGTAGAATAAAAACAGGTTTTGTTTTAATGATTTATAATGGAAGTAGTCACCTGCATTTAATTATTAATTTCATGTTGATTTTTATCATTTAGATACTATTTACTGTTTACTTTATACACTGTTTTGGTATCTCTTATCTGCCACCTTCAGGGGAGAGTCGTGTAAATAAATGTGTGATAGCTCCATTTCCCATAAAAGATGGACCCTTAATTAAAAAATTTGTAAACTTTTACCCTAATGTGAAGACAATATTCTAGTCTGTAGAGTGGACAAGATTATAATAAAGAAATTGCTAAGAGTAACAAAAATACATCACTGTTTCCCACTGACACAATAGATAATGTGAACACCTCATAAAAGTGGAAATACAGAAAAATTCTAGGAATAAACAGAGATTGAGTTATAGTCTTGCAATAATTTTCTCTTGTGTTTAACCTTTTCACAAGGGTATTAAAACAGAATAAATTTGGTTGGTCAGTTTTGTACTGTATCCACCCTGTGATTCAAACCCTGAATAATGACATCGTAGTTCATGTAGCAGAGTCGTTTGATGGCAATATAAAGTCGTTATAGTCTTCAGAAACAAGAACATGGTATGATCATACTATTACTCTACACCAAACGACACCATTGAATGGAAAACAAAAACATTGTTTGCGACATCTGCTATTTTCAGGACTTCATTACACTGAGAAACTGTAAATGAAATGTGGTGTTGAGGAGGCGTGATAGAAGTGTAAAGTAACACTGAACGACTCGCAATACTCGTCTTGTCAACGATGATGATGTTAATAAATAATGGAATATGAATCATGCGATGGCAATAAAATTAAATTTTCTATGTTAACTTACATACACAGTCAACCTAGTGTACAGGTCAGCAAAACATGGGTGTTTCTCTGGGAAATATCCAAATAGTTACAGACAAGAACCAGAATGTGTACATAACTATGGTAGCTACTGATATTGTGTCATCACGATCTCACTGTGAGTAGTGTGTGTTAATCTGGAAAATCAGTTTGTTTTAACTGTTGTCAACCTAATTTTTCATTTAAGCTAGATTTTGTAAAACTTCAGTAAAGTAGTTCTTTTAAGTTATATAAACATATCATGAATTTTACTGAGAAAATAAACATGTAACAGACAAGTTAACTACATCCATTGTCCTAAGAATGCTCAAATTGAATGCTAAACTTGTTTAGTTTTTTAGTGAATGGTACCTTTTATAAACTTCAAATAATTAATATTTGTATTTGTATGTGTTGTAAATATCAGTAATATTTGATGCAAAGTGCACTTGTTAATGGTGATGCTAGCTTTTAAAATATTCTTTGTATTTTGATCAAATGATGACAATGTCCTTTTCAGACTGAACTGGAAATGCTGAAAATTAAAGTTGCAAATGCACCTTTGCCTCGTTACATTCAGATGCTGTTGGAAGACAAGAATGAAGAAATTGATCAGTTGAACAACCAAATAGAGTTGCTACAAAAAGAACTTAAAAATGCAAAGATGATGGTAAAGAATGAAAGCTTGGTATGTCTTCAAAGATTGTACAGAAATTTATAAAATATATATTATATGACACGAATTACAGAAACTGCACATTGTAAGAAGGTTCTGTTTTGGTAGGGGGTGGTGTTAAACATAATATGTTACTAACATCTCTTGTCAGTATGGTGATATTTCTTATTTCAGAAGTGTCTGAGGGAGTTAGAGCTGTTAAACACAGGGTGTTATAAAAATATGTAGGTTCAAGAATACTTGATAGAAAGATATTGAAACCCTTTGACCTGAGCACCTTCTAAAGGTGGATCTTTCTTATTTTTGGACAAACTCGGAATGGTGGTGTGATTGAATGAGTGGTATAATACTTCATATAATACTACTGTCATGTATTTGTGTGACATGAGCAGCTGAGTGCGACTTTAATGTAGTTGCCAGCTGTGTATATGTATGTGTGTTAAAGAGAGTTTAATGATACTATGAAGATCATTCAGTTTATCAGGAGATGTATATTTCTATATTTATTGTTGTGTCTGATACAATGTAGCTAATGATGAGCATACA
This sequence comes from Carcinoscorpius rotundicauda, assembly GCA_011833715.1. Lineage (NCBI taxonomy): Eukaryota > Metazoa > Arthropoda > Merostomata > Xiphosura > Limulidae > Carcinoscorpius > Carcinoscorpius rotundicauda. The sequence goes on along the minus strand of CM022406.1, from coordinate 44,408,189 downwards.
TGAAAAGGTGTTGGGAAGGTTTTACTTTAAAAAGTAGATCAATATATCCATATTTAAAATAAAGGAGACACCTGGAGACTCTTTGAAATTCATACATTGTACAAATCAATTTATAAAAACAGGTATGAAAAATTACCTTAAATAAAACCAGGGAAGACTCTTGATGTTGTATCTACTGCTTTTTTCACCTGTTACCATGAAGTGGAAAATTATCAAATTGAAAGTGATAAAAGTTTTACCAAAAGATTTTCATCAGAATAAGCAGTGCAGACCATCACCAAACAACACAGTGTTCATGTTTTCCTGCACTTTTACCCATGGACCAAATCCAAAATCAACTAAAACATATCAATGCCATATTTTTCTGAAGCCTACTGCTATTCACAGTTAAGATGGTATTCATAGCTACAGTGTTTTATGAGTTGCTGTCAGACCCAGTCCTGGCTATCCAAAACTTGTTATGACCACTAAAGATTAACATTTTGTAAAACACTCTTCTATTATTTTTTTCTTCCATATTGGTGCTTGAGAAACCACAAATAAAGAGACCATTTTGCTGTCATAATGTTGACAACATTTATCAGTGTAGTGCTTTATACACAGTGTCTCTGTTGATCTGTGGGTCTGAACACTCATTAAAGTCCAAAGTCATGAATTTAATTTCAGATTACAGTTTAATCTTGCAAGGGCTGAATGTCTAATTATGGGTCATCAAGTCATTCTTTTTCATTTCGTGGGCTTCTGTATCTTTACATACAGTAAGGATTTGTAAAGTTTCTGAAAGGAATTATGACTGTTACACTGTTCTTGTGGCTGTTATCATTCTGTGTAACCAAAATACAGCAGCATGATTCATGGAAGTATGGGACTGAGAAGTATGTGTTGTTACATTAGTTTTACTGACACATGTGTGACATGAATCGAGTTTAAGTTTAGTGTGGTCACCAGCTGTAAACAAAATACTACTGACACACATCTGTGTGACATGAATCAAGTCTAAGTTTAGTGTGGTCACCAGCTGTAAATAAAATACTACTGACACATATGTGTGTGACATGAATCGAGTCTAAGTTTAATGTGGTCACCAGCTGTAAATAAAATACTACTGACACATATGTGTGTGACATGAATCGAGTCTAAGTTTAGTGTAGTTACCAGCTGTAAATAAAATACTACTGACACACATCTGTGTGACATGAATCGAGTCTAAGTTTAGTGTAGTTACCAGCTGTAAATAAAATACTACTGACACACATCTGTGTGACATGAATCGAGTCTAAGTTTAGTGTAGTTACCAGCTGTAAATAAAATACTACTGACACACATCTGTGTGACATGAATCGAGTCTAAGTTTAGTGTAGTTACCAGCTGTAAATAAAATACTACTGACACATATGTGTGTGACATGAATCGAGTCTAAGTTTAATGTGGTCACCAGCTGTAAATAAAATACTACTGACACATATGTGTGTGACATGAATCGAGTCTAAGTTTAATGTGGTCACCAGCTGTAAATAAAATACTACTGACACATATGTGTGTGACATGAATCGAGTTTAAGTTTAGTGTGGTCACCAGCTGTAAATAAAATACTACTAACACATATCTGTGTGACATGAATCAAGTCTAAGTTTAGTGTAGTTACCAGCTGTAAATAAAATACTACTAATATATATCTGTTTGATTACGAGCCATGTGTAATTTTAATGTAGTTACCTACTGAGAAAGTTCTGTCATTGAATGTTCTGTTAAATAGTGTACTGAATTGTATGTTTTTATATCTTACAGATGCCCACCATGAGTTTTGTGTCTGCTAATAAGAACAGATTCAATTCAGACTCTCAGATTGAAACTGGTTGTAGTATGTCTGTCAGTGTTGAATTATTCAAGACAGAGGAAGAGGTAATTTTTATTTTACAGGAAGTACATGATGCTTGTAAAGTCCATGTTCATATTTTGCATTAAAAAGCCCTTGAATTTCAACAAAATCACTTGATTTTACATTGAACTGTTCTACAAAATTTTTAGTGTGATGAATCATTTAGTTTTATGCTTTTAAGCCTTTCACAAGTTTTATGAATTCAATTAACTACTGATTTGTTTTTGTTGCCTGTCTATTTCCGAGACACGTTAATTGATTTTTTCACAATTTCTGAAATAAATGGTTTTAGTATTAACTCCTTTTTGTTTCTGTAATTTTTGAAAGTTTTTACCTGCATAGAAAAACAGTGAGTAAAATAAGATTCAATAAATATTACTCCATGTGTATGTACTTGGTAAAGCTTGATACAAGTTTATTACCATGAATTAAATGTGGTTTTATGTTATCTTTTGTCATGGGGAAGTTCATATTCAATGGGAAGTGGTTAGGCTAAAATGAATTCAAAAATTGGATCAGAGAACTGAGAGGTTTTCAATATACGGTGTTTTATGCTGCTTTAATAAAGTAACAGATCTTTATAAGATGAGTAAAAGTGAGGTAAGATTGCATGTGCTGAGTGAAAAGTATTGTACAAATGTGAAAGCTTTTGAGAAATATAGTGTCACAGTTGTTTCTTTGGATAATATAGCAAAACCAAAATGTTATTAAAAATGTTACAAATTTCTGGTATTGTTGGTCCTTCACAAAAATGGCAGTTAAAGTCTTGAGAAGTCCTTAAAAGAATCCTTGAACTCGTCCCAGTGGCACTGTGTTGACTGTGTACTTGTTTAGATTTTGAAGATAAATCTATCATTCCTGTAACTTGTAAAAAATCTTAGTAAACACTATGAATCTCAGTGGAGTATACTCAAACAAATTGTTAGATAGTGCACTTGCATATCTGTTTCTTGGACTTAGTAGTTTATTGACATGCAATTCTTTGATAACTAACTACGCTTATCTGCAGACAGTAAAGTGAAATAGTGTCTATACTTTTAATTTAGTTCAGCATTAAGAACATTGCAAAATAATTAGTTTTGAATGTTGTAGGTTTTCAGAATTTGTTGTGTTGAATATGGAAAGTTTTTCAATTTTCAGGTCTGTTATATCAGAGTACTCAACTGTTAACTTATGAAAACCACAATTTGTAATTTAAATACTTAAATTGTGGAACACTCCTGGATGTGGAAATGGACAGTGTAATAGAATTTTAAAAAGTTTAAATTTAAAAATAAAAATTGTTAAATAAAAATGTACAAAAATTCTGTGTTGTAATAAACTACCTATTTGACATGTTCAGAAGTACTTGAATATACCATTTGTTTATGTAATTATACTGTAGAAATAATCAGTGTTAATTGTTTTAAAATTCACTTTTAAACAATTATGTAGACAACTAAAGTTTTTATTTCTAATATTAAAATGTATATATGAAGGAATTTTAAAGCTGAGTAAAAAATTAAATATTCGAGCATTAATCACATTAATTTATTGATGAAATTACTGAGAAATTCAAAGCAGATAGGTTTCATCTAAGGTATTAATTTTTGTAGTGAAACTTCAAACTGTCATAACAAACCAGTATCACTGGGTGTTTACTTCTGGGTTACAAGTCTGACTTTTACTAGGTGTAGAATGTACATTGTGAAAGATTTATAACTGTCAGTTTCTTTAATCCTCTTGTTTCTGGTACTTTGCTGTGCTTGACACAAAGCTTAAGAGTATCACTTTCATAAGTTTATTAAACGACTTTTTATTCTTGTTATCCCAATTAGTAAAGCAGAAAATTTTAGCTGATAATCAATATTTCAATAGTATAAAAGTTTTAATTTTAGTTGCATGAGGAAAATTATTTTTAAAATCTTGAATTCCCTTAGTATGACACGTGTACAGGCATCTTGTTTTCTCTGTTTTACCCACCACCCCTTAAAAGAGTAAGAAATTAATCATAAATTACTCACTTTAAAATTATCATTGCTCTGGAACTTGCTTACTTTCTGCATGTTATTGTTGTGTTCCTTTTTTATTATTTAATTTAATTGAAATTATTTAGAGCATTAATTTCATTAGTATAAAGAAAGTGGGCTGAAATATTCTTGACAGTGAAGAGAAAAAATATTAATAAAAATGTTTCACTTGGCAGTTGTGAGCAGCTCATAGTAACTTCTAGATAATGTTATTCAGTAGTGTAACGTGAGTTACACATTCTTTTAGAGATATACAACTCATAATGGTGTGGAAAGTAGCTATATATGGTTCAAAGGGCAATTGAAAAGGTAGTATAAATAAAATTTAACTATATATATATTGCTCATAACAGCACACATCAATATATATAGATATATGCTGTTATGAGCTTAAACCAACAAATATAAATTACTGTAGTTTCTTGCAATTTGAAGCCATTTTAGAAAAAGAAAATGGGTAATTTAAATTTACTTAGATTTAGGAAGGGGGTTACAAGGTTGGTCAAATTGACCAATCTCATGAAGAGATAGGATAAGTACAACAGCAGATAAAATAAGTTTTACTGCAAGAAATGTGTGAAAGTACTTATGAGGTTTTAGGGATTTACAGAAAAGAAATTTGAGATTTTTAAGATAAGGAAAAGTATTTTTAATCTCAATATGAAAATTACTTTGCATGTGGACTATTCAAAACAAATTTTTCAATACATTCATGGACAAATATTTACTATAGTTTATTAAAAACACTTCACTAGAATATATGATTTTCTTATGTGTCAAAGATTGTAATATTAACTGAAATACTGTCAAATTTTGTGAAAATATATACTCTACTGTAGAAGTTAGAAATATTAAATCTATGAAGGCTTTAAATGAGTACAAAGAGGTCATGTGGTCAATCAAATTGACCATGCTCGAGTTGAGAGAATTAACAAAGTTCTTAAAAACTGTTAATATGTGAAAAATGACAATGAAATATACTGGTTTGTTTTAAACCAATAACATCTAACAAATTGCTAAAAGTTAAGAAACTAAATTTAAAGGGCTGAAGCTTGAACTGAAATGTCTTGGTCATCAAATATGACAATTTAGAATTATGTATATTCTTATTAATATTTACATTAGTTTTTTGATTATGAAATTTACCAAAGGATTATAAAAAAAAAAATGTAAGTTTGATTATTCTGAAGAACATGTACTATGCATAATTTTTTTCAGTAATCTTTACACAACAAGCAATATTTATATTTTTAATAAAATTTCATTTCTTCTTTTTCAAGACTCAAGAGCTACAACAAATAACAGAAAACCAAACAAAGAATCCGGAAAACAAAGACAGAGTTTTGTCTGAAAAGGAACTAGGATTCCAGAAAACCAGCAACTCACTTTATGGCCAAATTGTATCTCTGAACAAAGAGGTAGAAGAGAAAGACAATAAGATGTTAGTTTTGAAGAAAGAGAATGATGCTCTTCAAACGCAAGTCAACAGTCTTCTTGAAGAAGTTGAAAGTTTGAATCAGTATCAGGTACCTGTGACGGTTTATACTGCTTTAACAGTTTTAGTTGCAGGTTAATAGATGAGCACCTTAGCATCGATTGGCTGCACTGCTTTCATACTAACCATCTAATTCTGTTAATTAACATTTTTTTTTTCATTTTCTCTGCTAATTGGATTTTAATCTAGTTAGGGACACTAATCTGTGCTTGTAATTTAGTATTTTTGATGTCTATCATACATTTGTATTAATACTGAAATAATATTCTGTTAGTAGTTTTCAAATTAAGTTATTACTGCAGACTGGAAAGTAAAAAATACAGTAGTGTATTTTCAAGAATCAAAGTTCTCTATGTATATATACATATATTGTAGGTTATATGTTGTAGGTTTCTGTTTAGTTTACACTTTTAAAATACTTTGGTTGCAGAAAGATTTTTTTAATTTCAACATTCTGTCAAAGACCTTAAATTTATACTCTAGACCTTAGATTTAGTCAGCACAATGTTGTCTTGTGATAAACATTTCCCTGAAAGAAACAAACAGCTTTATTGTGAGGTAATCTCTTCAGAAGTTTATCCAATATTAATTCACACTGTGTGAAATTGCACACAGTGACTGAAATGCACCTATAAGGTAACTCAGTCAAGATAGAGGTCTACAAGCAGGGTTGCATGATTGTTAGATTTGAATTTGACAGCATATTTTGCATTTCTTACAGTTTCACATACATGAGGTGTAGCCTCCATGTGGGGTAACTGTAGTGGTAATTTGGGATTCTGGATGATCTTGATTGATACAGTGGGGTCTCTGTGATTTAGATGTATAAAGAATTTCCATTTGTCACAAAAGACCAATGTTTTTGTTCATTGAAATTTATTTGTGGTTCTTAAACCAAGATCTTTGAAATCGAGTTCATCATGGTTTGCTCTTATGGTTCAAGTGAACCTAGATGTTTCTGATTATAAGGTTTTCTAAGCTTTATGTTCCCTATGAAGTGAAAAACTTGGATGTAGTTTCTTTTTAAATTGTCTTCAGGTAGTTAAAGAGTATCCCAAGTGTTATACACTGTAATCTTAGTTTGCAGTTTGTTTGTTTTTTCTCCAAGAGGGTTTTGAAACTCATCTGTAAAGTTTTCATCTTTCTTATCAGAAAACATTTCAAGTTTTTGTAATCAAAATGTGGAGAATACATTAAAGCAGTGCTCCGCAATCACTGGTCTCCAAACTTGCTTCAATCAGTCACAACCATCTTACTGGTTCTGGCCTGGCATAACCAGTGATTAGGGAGCTCCACTTGAAATCTGAAATATGTGGGTTCAAATTCCTATCATGCTCACTCTTTCAGCCTTGGGGATGTTATAATGTAACTGTCAATCCTCACTATTCCTTGGTAAAATAGTAGTCCAAGAGTTGACAATGGGTGATGATGACTAGCTGCCTTCCCTCTAGTCTTACACTTCTAAATTAGGGAAGGCTATTGCACATAGCTATCATGTAGCTTTGTATGAAATTTGAAACAAATAGATTTATTGGTTTTCAGATTTCACTGAAATAAAAATTGGCAGAATATTTACAAGTAAATCATAATTATTTTGTATTCTTGCATTCTAGTAAAAATGTTGCGTATCAGAGGATGAAGAATTTGTAACCAAATGTACTGAAACCAAGAGAGATTATAAGATTATCCCAAATCTGACATTATCTGTTATCTGCATCTTACTGAAAACCATTAATTTACCTGAATACTTATTTAATTTTAACAAATAATTTATCATTTTACCTCTTCATATTGTTTTCTTATCTTAGTTTAGGGGGAGGTCCAGAAAGGGGTGTTTCCTCGAGCTGGTGTTGGGTGTTCCATACATTTTATTTTTTATACCTGTGAATATATTTTGTACATATTAATTAGATAATTATTTTTGATTAATACTTCATGCTCTCTCTCTCTCTCTCTCTGTCTTTCACAGTGCAAGGATTGTAGTTTAATTGCTGTTTTGTTAAATTGATATGTATTTTTAAATAAATAAATATTTTACATGTCAGAGTTATGCAATGTTTTGTTGTACCTTAAGGAATATTATAACCATCAGTCAGTGAATATTTACTGAGAACTGTTTTGTGTATCATTAATGTGAATTTATCACCTGAAGCTATATAAACCAGGTGGGAGTAAACTGAGGATTTCTTGTTTTGTGAATGAGGTCTTACACTTACTAAAATTTCTACCAATTAACACTTGACTGTTGTTTATCACTAGTATTCTTTCTCTCAAGCTTGCAATACTTATATGGCACTTACCTTTATTACTTTTTGTTTTTAAAAGAACACTTTGCAATGTGAGGTTTTTTCATTGGCTTCATATATTCAGTGTTTTAAATGCTGTTTTTTTAATAAATATTATACTAATGTCAGTCAATAAGAAGTTCTTGTTTGCAGATAAGAATAAAAAAGAGTAGATGTTATGCACACATGGTTCTTTGAACCTAAATAGCTTTTGTCAGTTAACATGACACTGATTCTGTCTTAAGTATTTCGATTCAATAAACATTAGTGTTGTGAAAGTCTTCATAAAAATCAGCCTTTCTTAAGAAATATGTGTATATGAATTAAAAATTACAGTGATGCAAAACTATTTATAAAAGTTCTGTGCAGCCTATGGTGTATTTTAATGGTAGTGTTCTATAATATAATAAATGTATTCATTATAACCATTGTTAAATTACAAACCATTCATTAGAAAGGATGTGTATGTGTGTAAAATATTCAATTACAATATATACTGGTAATCTCAGAATCAACTCTTCAATATAGTTTTCATATTAATTCAATGTATATATTTTTGGCCTTCAGTGCAGCTTTGACATTAAGTCAATGTATTCATTATTAGACATTCAATACAGCTTCAGTATCAAGTCAGTGAATACATTTTTAGCCCTTCAATATAGCTTAAACATTAAGTTAGTATATACATTCATTGCAAAATTTGATTTGTACTGCTAACTCGCAGCGCATGTTAAGTAAAGGAATACAAGGAGAGATAGTGGAAGTCTTTAAACAGAACTTTTTGTTTCCAGACACACGGATACAGCGTAAAGTTTGATACATTTTTGCTTAGTGCATATGTTTTCTTCTCAAATACAAATTATTCTAAACACACACACACACAATCAGTTTTGATGTCAACAGATTTGAAGTACCTTACAATGTATAGCAGTATTACAGTGAGCTTGCTTGGTACTGATGGGAAGTGTGATGAATCTTTTAATGAATCCATTCTTTGATGGAAAGTCTTACTTAATGATTTTACTGTCATTAAATTTTTTTATAATTTTGGTGTGGTATGAACAACCTGTTTCATTCACCATTCATCTGTTCTGTTCAGGGAAATGGTTTTAGTTGAATTCATTTCGTGCTTACCTTTTATTCAACAGTTAGCAAGTAATATCCTGGAGGACGACAACCTCCATGCTTCGGTAAGATCAATGTTCGATGTCTTGGTTTGGGGTGTCTTTCTTACGGTGAAGGAACTTTTTTTTTCTGATTGCTTTTTGTCTTTTGCCTTGGTATAAGCTGCTTGATAAGTGTTTTTGCTTGTTATTATACATGTTTTATGTTGTAGAATTGTTATGTTTCTCCTACTGTAAACTACAGTCATGAAGAAATGTCTTTAGTTTATTATGAACTGTCTGAAATATATGAAATATTGTAGGGCTAATGAAATGTAATGAGCAGCAAAAAGAATGTGTGTGTGTGTGTGTGTATATATATATATATATATGTGTTTGTGTGTGGTGCAACTTGCATTTTATGTGGTTTGAGATATTTTTAAGTTGTTACTTGTAAATTAATTAGCATACTATAGAATATTTGAGAACTGCACTTCATGTTTACTGAAAGTTTTAATTAATATCAAAGTTAACATAGTTGAGTCATTGTACTGTTCATGGATGATGGACAGAAAAATAATTAAATATTTAAAAACAAGCTTTGAAAATTCTGTGACTATAGTGTAGAGTTGACAGTATGTTAAACTTATTTTGAATATCTAAGTCATGTAACATCCATAACTAGTGGAGTAGAATGTATCAAAACTACATTTTTAGATTGTTTGGCATTTAGTAGGTGGTGTAATGACATTGGAAATTGATAGATGTTTGGAAGGATACTTTTCAGGTACAAAATGTTCTTAATTTAGATCATAAAAATGTGTTCAGTTTAAGGATTTAGTATTTCTAAGACAAGAAACTCTTGTACTTAATGGTGTTGGAAAATAAAGGAATATGGATCAACTTGGGTACCAAGAACATCCAGAAAGAACTCTGAAACAGTTGTACCCTACCTATAAAATGCAAAGCCTGGCATCTTGTAGCAGATATTAATCCATGAACTCAGTGGCAAAAGCTGTTTGTATGAATTGGTCAATGATATGCAACATAATAAAAAAGGTTATCTGGAAAAGCAATACAAATCATGTGTACACAACTTGCTTTAACAACATATCCATTAAACCACTGCAGACCCCAAGTCACTGGAGAATGAAATGGTTATTTGTGTTATTCTACATTAACACACACTAGTTAAGCCACCAAATACAGCACTTATTGATTTCTGTACAGTGGTGACAGAAAACTTTATTTATCAGCTTGGTGGATTGACAGAATAAAAATGGATATTACATATTGAAAAGGTTACTCTATTTCACATTTTGATGCTACACTGTTTCAGAATTTTTTTTTCATTTGCTGGTATTTTTGCTCTTGTTTGATTAGATATATCTCTCAGTTTCTTTCTTTGCTGTAACTACTTGTTAAAATCAAACCCATTTCTTTTTGTGCTGAATATTTTTGAAGTGACAAAATATATTAATTATCTTTCTGGCCATTATTCTGTACATCAATTACTAGAATTGTTTTATCATTACCAGAGATTAAATATGTTGTATCATGATTTGATCCTTTAAAATGCAAGTTGGAGCCCCACATGTGCATAATTTGCCAAATTTTTTTTGTATCTTACTGTGAGTTTTGTAGAATAATATCTGGTCAAATGAATCCAAAATAATGCTGTTCTATGGCTGTTACTGTGCACTTTAATGTAATGCATACTAAATGGTTATTATGTTGATGTTGATTTTTTAATTTGTTTTAATTTTACACTGTTTATGTTGATGAAGAAAAGGTGTATTTGTTTTTCTGAAGTGTGGCTGATTTGCATGTCTATGAATTCACATTTTGCTTGCTGTGCTTGTTACCATGTGTTTAGCTTGATTATTAATAAATAAGTGTTGTCCTGAGTATCATTACCTTTTGCTGAGTGTTTTTATTCTTATTTGTAATAACCAGTTTCAGTTAAAACTACATAATTTTGTTAGTTATATCTGTTTATAAGTATAGTTTTCAATTCTGAAATAACTTGAAAGAAATGGTTAATTTTTTATCTCACTTTAAAAGAGTCTAGTATCAAGTTTTTAAAAGTAGATGTCTGACTGTTAAATCTGTAATAATGCCGTTATTCCTCAGTGTTATAAGATAATTTAGTGGTATCTTAAAGGAAATTAAGTTGTTACTGTTTGATGTTTCACAAATCCCTCAAAACTTCATTGTAAAGTTTAAGTCATTACACGAAATACTCTGTTTTTAAAAGTTGAAGTATGTTTCTGTTCTTATTGACTAGAAGAGACTTCAGGAAGACTTTGATACTGTACAACGGATGTTGGAGGAAAACCAAGAAGAGCTGAACACACTTAACGAAGAAGCAGAGACACAGGTAGTTATTAAACAGGCATCTAGAAAATAGACTCTGTGGGAGGAGATTGTAAATTGGTTTGACCAATTAAAAAGGTCATTAAGTGACCAAAAAAAGCATTTGAGATTGATTAAAAAAACAACAAAAACCCAAATTTCTCTTTTTCTATGGTCATTTTTAAATTTCCAAATGTCTTGCATTTTTCTTTGTTGGTTAGTTGTCCTGAAGAAAACAGTACTTTGGACAACATCTCCACCCACTGAGAATTATTTTTGTTTTGATCATCAGATTTGTGTTTTATTTATTGGGTAATACATTGATGGTTTTTGTCGTTTTTTAAAACTTGATTACATCTTGTAGTTTTGTGGTAAACATTTTTTAACTACTTAGATAAAAAAAAAAAAAATTGTGTACATTTTTCACTAATGGTGTCTAACTGTTGTAAAGCAGGACTTGAAGTTGTTCACTTATTGATGAATTGTTTGATATAATGTCCACAAGCACAAGTTATAAAAACAGACTTGTATTGTTGTTGAGGGGCTTCATTAAAGTAGAGATGTCTGTAACAATGGTTAGGTCAGTGTGACCTTTGGTTCCCAAAGTTTCTCACAACATTCTGTATCCCGACTGAGGCTCCACCTTATGGATAGTGAATGTCTTAACAATAGTGTACATTTGGCATGATCCCCACCCCAATCGTCCTCTGTGATCCACAAACAGGAATCTGTGCTCTCCAGTTCAGGAACTCTTGATCCAGACAACTTTGAAGTACCAGGTTTATAGTTTGTGAAATTTAATAAAAAGATGTTCCAACAAAGAGTTTTGATTTAATTCGGTTATGTTTACTGTAACATATATTTGTCTTCTCCAATCTGGTTTCAAATTGTTAGTTAAAAGCCATGTTGTTTACTTTAGTTAAAACAGGCATCTAGAAAATAGACTCTGCATTGATTATTACTATAGTTGTTTACACCTTTTAGGATTTTAAAAAAAGATAATTATTCTGTAATTTTTTGTGAATTCCATTTCCAAAATTAGTTGCTGGTGCATTTAAATAATTTAAATATACATGGCTTAGACCGGTTATTCTCGTGTTTTGTTCATGGACGAACTCCATTTTTGTATTACTCCAAAGTGTTTTAATGCTGTTTTAGGTAGTTATTGATTATTTACTTCATATGTTATTAAGATTTTTAAAGTGATTTCAACACTGCTTCTACACTTTATTTAGATTACACATACTAGACTATTGCTTTGATATAATAAAACCTTGCAATTTTTACAGGTTAAATTGGAAAGTGAAATTTTAACCTTGAAGAACTCGTTAGAGGATGAGAAGCAGGAACATGCTGTTCAGAGAGAACAGCTGAAACAGGAGGTGGAACAACTGAACGAACACCTGGACATGGTCCACAAAGATCACGAGAATGAAGTAGCACAGTTGAAGAAGGAACTAGAAGTGTTAAGCAGTGGTCATTCTCACACCCAAGAAACTTTGAGGCAGGAAATAATAAAGCTGAGAGAAGAACTTGTCAATCGAGACAAAGAAAGTCCAGGACTAGAGAAAATTACAATGCAGTTCATGGTAGTACTTTTTTTTTTTATAATTTTTGGGTTCCACAAGAACATCTAGAAATCTTAAATGATTACTTTTATTCTATGAAATTGAGTTGTGTGGCAGTAAAATAGTTCTGAACTGGAACAGTATTTAGATGAGTCTAATCTAGACCTTTCGTTCTCACACTTTCTCACGACATTTTGTATCCCGACTGAGGCCCTACCCAACGTATCTATGGATAATGAATATCTTAACAGTTAACATGTTTTCCAAGACTAAGAAAATTAGTAAAATTAAATTTGGTTTTACTAAATTTTTGCCATATTGTATTGTTGCTGATATGTCATCTAATGCCACGAGTTATGAGCTATAAGATATTTATTTCCGTTCCGAGGTTCATGAGCATCTGGTGTTTTTCCTGAGCATGTGGCTCATTACAAACTGATGCTCTTGTAGAACCTCAAATTCATTAAAAGTTGTATATGCAATGAACACACATAATATATTTGCTTAACTCCAATGGTTATCATATGTTTTATAATTATTTTTATTTACAAAAGGTGTAGGACTTGTTGAATGGGAAAATGTGAAATCATATCTGTAGAAGTAATGTCATAACCTTAAAAGACAGTCTTACATCCAAAGTTAGATCTTTCCTTGAACACTTTTAATCTCATTGGTTTCATGTAGGATAACTAATAATAAATTATTCTTTTACTTAGTTTATAGACTTTTGAGATAAAAATAGAAATTAAAATGCATTTTTAAATTGGGAAATAGTTGCCAGTCGTGAGAGGAGCTTGTTTTAGTTGATAGTTTATCTTTACTTCAGAATCACTGGCCATCTGGATGATACAGATGTAATTTTGAGAAGTAAAATAAGGCTTGAATAAATAGTTTACTGTTATAGGCTGTAGCAAAGTCTGAAATCTGAAACATTAATCTTGATACTAATTTTATTAAATCTGTTATTGAAAAATGTTAACACTGATCAGTGTTCAGATTTTGTTTGACATTGATGTAAATTAATAACATCTTGTGTGTGAATAAGAACATTTTATTTAAGTAAAAGAGAGTGATGTAGTGATAAACATGTTATACAACTTTTTTATTTCATAGTTTAACTTTTTTTACTTTAATGTCTTTTTGTGAGTTGGAACAATGTACTAAAAATAAATTTGCTTATTTTTACATGATTTTAATTTATTCATAAAACTAGGTAACACTGATTTTGCTACATGTAAATTTTATAATTGTAAGGATATAGTTTGACAAGTAGGGGTATTTGGTTTGAAAAATTTACTTGAATGTAATTTTAAAGTATGTGAAATACGTTTAAATATGTGATATTTATACTTCACAGTTAATTGTCTAAAATTATTTTGATAATTATGTTTTTTTAACTTTTTTTAGGAAATGGTATCATCCTTTAGGCAGGATGTAGAAAAGAGTAAATTATTGCCATCCGAGCTCTCTGCAGAAATTCTAAGACAAGTTGCTGAAACAGAGAGAGAGAGGCTAGAGACCATTCATAAAGAGCAACTCCAAAAAGCAGAGGAGTCCTGGCAAAAGAAATCTGATGAAGACTTTCAGAAGGTTGATAATGATTGTCAAAATAAATTGAAAGAATTTGAATTTGAATTAAGGGACAAGTTTGAGAAAGAAAAATCAGAGCTAGAGTTAAACCACAAAATGAAAATTTCTGAAATGGAAAATAAATTGAAGTACCAGTTTGAGATAGACAAGGAAGAAGAAATAAAAAAAGTAGAAAGTTCTTGGGTCCAGCACACTGAGGTGATGAAGCAGATACATGAAGGTCAGTTGCAGGCATTGAAAAAGTCCCATGAAGATGAGCTGCAGGCTTCTGAAAAAATGCACAGTACTGCTCTTGAAAATACAAAGAAACATCTAAATGACTACCACCAGGAAGATATTGCTGCACTTAGAAAAACTTTAGAAGATGCCTTTCATCATGAAGAAGAAATGTTGCAGAAGAACCACGAAGAGAACATCAGATATTTACAAGAAAATTGGGAAAAGAAATTTGAGGTTGAGCAGCAGAATCTTCATCACAGGTATCAGGATGAATTGCATCAGTTAAAGGAAAGTATAACTAGAAAGTATGAGATGGATCTATCAGCCTTACAGATGATTCATCAGGAACAGTTCCAAAAGATGTCGGAAGACACAAGTGAGCATTGGAAACCAGAGATGTCTGACCTTCAAAAATTTCACTGTAAAGAAATAGAATTGACCAAAGAGAACCTCTGTAAACAATTTGAGCATGAAAAGATGAAAATGAAAGAGATTCATACTGAAGAAATTAATAACATTAGAGAAAGCAATGAGAAATCTCTTGAAGACATGAAAAATAATTTTGTGTTAATGTACGGAGACAAGTCCGAACATGCCGAAAAGGCTGCTTCCAGCAGTCTTGAATGTGAAAAACAGTCACTAAATCACATTCATAGATTTGAATTACAGAAACTTTCAGAAGAATATGAAAAGAGAATAGAACATGAAAGCCTGAAGTACAAACAAAAATGTGAGGATGAATTGAAACAGGAGAAGGATAAAATTCAAGAAAGGTTTTCAGAGGAATGGGATGCCATGCAAGGAACTCACAGAAGTAAAATCAGAGAGGTGAGAGAACAAGCTTGGAACGAATTAAAATCTGTAAGAGAACAGTTAGAAACTGTTCAACAGCTTGAAGAACATTTGACACGACAACATAAGATGGAACAATTAGAGAGAGAAAAGAAACATCAGGAAGAGATGAAAAACCTAGAGGCTTGTATGTTGCAAAAACTTGAAGAAAATAAATCTGCCATGCAGAGAAGCCATCAAGAAGAGGTGGAAAGCTTAAGGGAGGCCCTCAGAAGTAGGTTGATCTTTAATAAGAGTTATTATAATTGGCTAAGAAAGTAAAGGACAATTTTTTTTATACTGGTTTTGAGTTATGTAATGGTAAATCCAAGATGCATCATAATAAAATAGTTTTTAACCAGTAGTCATATTTCTGTGTGGTAATATTTTATTTGTGTAAATAAATTTTATGATTAAATTTGCTGCTTGATATTTGTAAACACATCTGTGGTAAGTTCAGTGGTTTTGAAATACATGAAATAAGAAATGAATCTTTGTTTTTAGAATAATTTGTATATTTTGTCATTTTGTCTTGAAATATTGTTAACTTCATAGCAATTATGAACATCTTTCAAAAGTATTTTGGAATACAGTAACTTCGAAGAAAACTTTAATTTTAAGTTGTTCAAAATACCGTTCCTCTTTCCGGTTTTTGGTAACTGTTTAGTTTGTTAAATATGTGTTGCTGACAATCTTTGTTATCTTATGTATGTTGTGAATGGATATGTCTGGGCTTTTCTCTTGTTTCCCATTTAAGGTAACCGCTTACCCTGCTGCATTTTAAAAAGCTGTACACCCAGTCCATGTAAGATAATTATCAAAAGCATTCATGATTGGTAGTTAAAAGTTATGCAAAACCTACCTCCATAAACATATCCGTTTTGGGTCACAAAGTGTTTTTCAGTAATGAAGAGTGCATCTGTACATCAAATTTTCAAAATTTAAGAAGAAAAATAATTTTAACTCTGTTTCAACAATCCTTGACTTAAAAATATTTTTAAATCAACATTTTGTAACAGTTCAGTGTAATTGGCAAAAGAAAACCTTAAAAATTCAAATGTGTTAAGTTTCGAGAATTCCCTTGTAAACAAGTTTATTGTTGTTTTTGGAATTTTTGTCTGTTTCAAAGCATATGCTTTCATTTGCTACAAAACTATCATTCTTAATGAATACTATTAACCATGCCTGATTTTCCTTCTCTAAGCCTAATTCTTAATTACCATCTTTTCGTGATGTCACAAAATATGGTCTGAACAGTTAATGAAATGCAGCTTTAAAAATTATTAAACATAGATGTTTGTTTAATGGCTGTTGTAGAAAAAAGCAAAATATTTCAGTGATTCAAATTCTTATTCATTGAGTATTCAAACACTGTAGGTAAGTGAACAAACTTAGTTTTTTTAAAAACCATGATCAGAAAAGATACTGCTTTATGATAATTGTAATGATATCAGGTCCTGCAATATGGAATATAACTAAAATTAGAAGGAGAGAGAGTGTTTTGTCTTTCTATTTTTAGGCCAGATACACAATAGGATGATACTGACAAATTTAAACTCACGTTAATGATTCAGTTGCTTCTAGGTCCAGAATACAGACACTTGTCCATGACACTGAATTACTTGTTGCTTCTAGGTCCAGAATACAGACACTTGTCCATGACACTGAATTACTTGTTGCTTCTAGGTCCAGAATACAGACACTTGTCCATGACACTGAATTACTTGTTGCTTCTAGGTCCAGAATGCAGACACTTGTCCATGACACTGAATTACTTGTTGCTTCTAGGTCCAGAATGCAGACACTTGTCCATGACACTGAATTACTTGTTGCTTCTAGGTCCAGAATGCAGACACTTGTCCATGACACTGAATTACTTGTTGCTTCTGGGTCCAGAATGCAGACATTTGTCCATGACACTGAATTACTTACCATCTGTGGCAGCTACTGATGAGGCAAAATTTGATCAGTACCACACTCATTATGACAAAAAACTACACACCTGAGAACTTTTGTCAAGGGTATTGATGTGTTATCAGGCCACACCTGAGAACTTTTGTTAAGGGTATTGGTGTGTTATCAGGCAGTTTCTGTGAAAGTGGAAGAAGTATCAGATGGACAAATTCTTTAACCTGGCATTTTAACCTCACAATTATGTTTTCATTGTCATACATAGTAGCTTTCTGCTGTAAGACACACGATTCTGTCTGATGTAACCCTTTTAATGAATTGTAGTATTCATAAAATGACATAATAATTTTGTTATATTAGTACAAAAAAGGCTTATTTCTTCCAGGCTCAAAACAGAATTCACCAAATCCATACAGAGAAACCAGCGCTAGTAGCAGTGATGGTACATCTAAGTATGAGAGTGGTGACCCACCATCAGAATACGGCTCTGACTTTGTAGAAGAAAGTGACAAAGTTTTACCTCCTGAAATAAAGAAATTACTGCAGAAGGTGTACATTGAAGGGACACAAGTGAGACTTGAAATGTCACAACATTTTATCTTTATTACTTGTTGTCGTCTGTTAACTTCAAAATGTTAAAAAAAAAAAATCTGACTTTATTGTCACTTTGTGAGTGTAAGTTATTGAAGTTGTGTCGTAGGTTAATAAGATACAAAAATTAGTAGAGATGAAAAATATTAGTTTATATTTAAAAAAAAGGTTATAGAAAACAGAATGAAGTAGATTATACCTACAGAATGTTATTTATGCAACCGTTTTCTGTGGTGTACTTAATTACAGAAGTCAAGTTTTACAACCTGCTATGTCATTACTAGCTTAAACTTGTTGATTATATTAATTCTATTTAGAAGGAAAGTGATGGCAAACACACGTTATGATGATAGCGTGTGTATTATAATCTAGCTACTAATTTAATGCAGTCTGTAAAGTTGTCAATCAGTCAATGACATGACGTTTCACACTCATACTGCTCAAAAATATTTGTGTTTATGTTATTTTTGTCTTTGCTTTCTTATAGGTACTTTCCTTGACAGAACATAAACAGTTGCAAAGTCATGTAGCTTCCTCACTAAATGTGCCACCAGGAAAAACCAAAGAACTTCAATATAGTGAGAAAGAAAAACAGTTGTATATAGAAGAACTGCAAGTCTTGAAATCTTTGATGAAAGAGGTAAGTTATTGACTGCTGGAATATATTTTACTATGTTGTTAATGATTTGAACCACACACAATTCTTGGGTCTACAAACACAGATTAAAATATCCCTTGGATATATAGTTCAAATATTGAAGATAATCAATTTATCAAATGTAATACACTGGATTTATGGTGAAACTGAAAGTAGTAAGAATATTGTGATTAAATGAACATTCTCCTTTCCTAAGTACCTTGTCTAGTATGTTGTCACCACAATCATCAAGACAATGAAAGAAAGTGCCTTGTCTAGTAAGTTCTCATCACAGTTTTCAAGAAAATGAAACAAAGTACCTTGTTTAGAAAGTTGTTACCATGGTTCTCAAGACAATGAAACAAAGTACCTGGTCTAGTAAGTTGTCATCACGGTTCTGAAGACAGTGAAACACAGTACCTTGTTTAGTTAGTTGTCACCACGGTTCTGAAGACAATGAAACAAAGTACCTTGTCTATTAAGTTGTCACCACGGTTTCCAAGACAATGAAACAAAGCACCTTGTCTAGTAAGTTGTCACCACGGTTTCCAAGACAATGAAACAAAGCACCTTGTCTAGTAAGTTGTCACCACGGTTTCCAAGACAGTGAAACAAAATACCTTGTTTAGTAAGTTTTCATCACAGTTTTCAAGACAATGAAACAGTACCTTGTCTAGTAAGTTGTCACCATGGTTTCCAAGACAATGAAACAAAGTACCTTGTCTAGTAAGTTGTCACCATGGTTTCCAAAACAATGAAACAAAGTACCTTGTCTAGTAAGTTGTCATCACAGTTTCCAAGACAATGAAACAAAGTACCTTGTCTAGTAAGTTGTCACCATGGTTTCCAAAACAATGAAACAAAGTACCTTGTCTAGTAAGTTGTCACCACGGTTTCCAAGACAATGAAACAAAGTACCTTGTTTAGTAAGTTGTCATCACAATTTTCAAGAAAATGAAACAAAATAACTTGTCTAGTAAGTTGTCACTAGAATTTTCAAGACAATGAAACAAAGTACCTTGTCTGGAAAGTTGTCACCACGGTTTTCAAGACAATGAAACAAAGTAAGTTGTCACCACCTTTCCCAAGACAATGAAACAAAGTACCTTGTCTAGTAAGTTCTCACCACCTGTTTTCAAGTCAACTTAAACTAACTCTCAGTTGAGAACTATAAAATTTTATAGGAAAGGTCTACAGCTTTTAACCACCTATGGTTGTAAGCTTGACTCACCTATTGTGTGGCTAATATTATTGTACTGCAAAAATAACTGATGGATAGAAATTAGTTTATGAACTTTGCAGTTTCTGTAAATAAAATCTGTGTTTAAATTTTCCTTGTGTTTGTTTTTAAAGTAACAGTTAAAAATGTTTTTTTCTGCTGCATGTCTTAATAACCGATTTTTGTTTTCTTGGATTCTGGTAAAACGTTTTGTTTATCTATTTTATAGAACTGTAAATTTTATCTTTAGATTTTGATTTTAAAAATTCCACATACAGTTTTACTACATTTAAGATCACTATCATATAATAAAAATAACTTTTTACAAAATGGCAGTGACAAGCAAACCGACTTTTTTTAAATTGTGAAATGGAATATTTAACGTGTAAAACATTTTAAACAAACGTGTATATTACGTTTATTTTTGTTTTTCTTTGTACGGTGATTTATGCCTAATGTAAATATGGCATAATACAGTTGTCTTGTCAGTGAATCTTGATACAGTTGAGTGCAGTATTATTTGACTAAGTTTACATCATCTTATCACTTTCTTCCTTGCACCTTTTTCCAATCGTCAACAATCCAATTTTTGTTCTTTTTAACAAATTTAAGTGTTGACAGTACTTGGAGATAGAAGTAGAGGTTTCTAACCTTTACACTGTAAAATATTCCATTCTCGTTGAGTTTTTACACTGTAGATTTGAGTAGTTTTCTGTCATTTGGTACATGGGCATTCATCTCAAGCTTGAGATTTGTAGTTACTTAACATTACTAATGTTGTGTTTAGGTGTTCTGTCTCTTCCTTTCCTGTTTTCAAACTTACTTGACTCACTCTTACAATCTAGGATGTATTTGACAGTGTTTGGAGAGCACTTGAAGTCTGCAGCAATTTGTCAGATTCCAACCAGCATCACGTAAAGCTTTTGTGTGAACTCTGCTCTACTGACAATTCTCTGTGATTTTGGACCATGACATGACAACATAATATATAATGTTAAATATGATTTTTATCAAGGCTGCTTTGTGAAGAGCTATTATTAAATTTATTACTTTTAACATATACTTGTACCATGTTTGCATATACCAGCTTCTTTCTATATAGTTAACACACTGCATGGGTACCATGACATTTGTTTCATACCTTAAATTTGATCAATATGTTCATTCAAGTGGGATCCTTGTTTGTATCCCTCGGTACAAATATATGGGAATTCTAAAGGATAAGTATTCTCACCCTAACTGATTAATTGTAAACTGATATCAATGAAGCATTATTATAGTATTAACATTTATATTCTGTAATGAAATAGAATTAGCCACATAAAATAGAAAGAATGACAAAATATGTTATTGTCATAATGCTTTTGCATAGTCCTGTATTTGTAAGTTATTTAGATATGATTGTGACTAACAACCACAGTTTTGTTTCAATATTTAGTTTATCCTTGAAAGAGTAAGGATTTTGGTTATGTGTAAGTTGTATTTGTTCTGCTTTAAGGAATATTGATGTCACAAACTTGTCGAGAATATGCAGTTAAAGAACGGTTTTTAAACCATTTAATGGCTAATTCATGTGTTGAAAACTTTTTGGGGCCTAAATCCAAACTGCTTGTTAAATTTATAAAAACTCCCGAGACAGAAATGCATTTATTTATAATTTGTTTGAAATAATTGTTGGTATAATTTGTACTCACTCTATGAAGAAAATTGTATGCACTGATCATTTGTTATTTGCAGGAGTTGGCAGGTGACAGAGGGAAAGAAATTCTTTTAAATGTACTTAATAGTATATTTAAACAACAGAGAGAGAAAGTGAAAGAACATTTGGAAGAACATGTTGATGTTACAGACAATGTGAAAAGAAAAATGGCACAGCTGGTGGGTAGTGTGAACCAGTAATTAAGTGTGTGTGAAATAAAATGTTAAAGTTAAAAAGACGTTCTTATCAGTTAATAATTTTAAAAGTTCAAAAAACAAACAGAAAATCAGAGTGTCTTGTCAAATTATTATTGTAGAATTCATTATATAATGTTCAGATTTGTTGTAAAGTTGTACATTTCATCTTGCTAGATATGGTAGTGTCATAACAACACAGTGTAATGTTGTATTTGTGTAATTTGTTTTGTATCAGTATTTATCTCTGTAGGATTGCATAACATTTATTGATTTTAAAACTTCACTGGTGTGAACATATCAGTTACATTTCAGTTCTTCTTAAATTATATGTTTTGTGGAAATTCTGTGGATGGTGGCATGCGTGCACAGTAACCATGTGAAAGTCATAACTCACCCTCAACTGGGTTAAAAGTTAACTGAGCCAGAACATAATATTCTATAATCATAGCTTTGGTATATCAAAATCTGGGAAAGAAACATAAACAATTTTACCAAAACTGATAAAACATTGAAGACCAGATGCTTATTAGTGTCTTGTTTCTTCACATACAACATTGTTGATAAGTAGTTTCTCATCATTCACACCAGTCTTATCGCATCTTATAATCTCTGTGTGTTTGATGTACAAATAATTATGATTTTTTTGTTATCTTTATTTTGTGTTTGGTAATCGTACTTTTAAAAAGTAAACATTCATTTGAAGTAAAGGATATGTTTTATTTTACTTTGTAACTATTATTTAGCTGCTTGTTAGTTTCAAAGCTTGATCACAGCAAGTGAATATAAACTACATTCATGTTAACTGTTGAGAACAGGTTCTGTTTTGTGTGAATGTGATGAAGTAGGCATGGATTTAGTAAATTAAACAGTAAATTCTGTTAAACAAAGCATTCTGTAACATGTTGGGTTTCATTTGTTTCAGGAGAAAGATCAGAAAACTGCCCTGAAAAATCTTGCCGAATCTTTATTGAAAGAATTGAGTGGAGTTCAGCTAACTTTAAAACAAGAAAGAAATCAACATTATCAAGCATTTCATCACCTAGAACAACAGAATATAAATCTAGAGGATCAGAAGTCTCGTTTTGAGTGGCAAATAAAAACACAGAGTGCGTTTCAAGTATTATTAATTAGGTGTAAATAGTGTAGGAATCTCCAGTTGGTCTGGTTGGTCTTTTTAAACAGGCACCCCACATAATGGCATGTCTGTGGACTTACACAACTAGACACTGGGTATTGATACCTGTGGTGAGCAGAGCAGATAACCCATTGGATAGCTTTTTACTTAATTCTTAGGATAAAAAGATAAAGAAAATTAAAGTGGTACAAAATTACAGCTTCGTGTTAGTTTCGTGACTTCTCATACAACACTAATGGGTTGTATTTTCTTGGCAACTAATATAGTTTTTGTATCAAAAAATGTTTATTTATAGCCATTATTTGAATGTCATAATGAAACATTAGAACATTTTAAAATTAATTATAAAAGTATTAATTTTCTAAACATACCCATTTCTTAGAATATTAACTTAATATCACATTTCTGAAAGCAGTATATGGAGAGTCATACCAGTTGGTGCATCATTCTGTAATTGTGAATGAGTTAAACTGAAGATGACTCTTCAAAGTAGTAGAAAGAATGAAATCGTTTCATCATACTTTCAAAAATAAATAGTTTTTATCTATATTACTATGGCACTTGTTGGGTATGTGGCCAAATTTGTGATGTTCTGTTTTGCTTTTATGTAATGTGAGCATAGTATTAAGTTATGGTACATTAACTCATAAAACAAACCTCATATTTCTAAAGTTTGCTTGAATAATGTTCACGAGTTTTTGAGTTATTTGCAACTAATTATATAGTAATTCAAGTGTATGACCAATGTTATTTTGTTTCTCCAAATTTATCATTTAGTTTTAGTAAGTGAACCAACTCTTTAACCCTTTCACTTTGGCTCATGTAATTTGTATAAATTTAGTTGTGAGTTTCACTTTCACAGCAATATATACAGTAACTCTGAGAGTTCTTAGTGTATCTTCTCAAAAACTAGTAAGATTTTATTAAAATCATAAAAGTCTCATATGCAAAGAATGGTGTTATTATAATTGTTTTTACTGAAAATATTATTTGTCTGTTGTGGTATCAGGTCATCCCTTAATTAATGTCTGATTTTAGGCTCAGAAAAAGAGAAAGGATTTCAAATGCTTTTAATGTTATTTAATCAATAATGTTTGTTCTATTATTATCAATTATTTCCTGCCAACATTTCACAAACTTCTAGAATGACACTTCTATATATTTCTTGAGGTTTGGAGGGAAAGAATATAGAGATGGTAGTTTTAACATCTTCATGTGTTCCAAGCTCTTTTACATCAAGATCGTTCTGTAAACTTCACAATAGATGATAATCAGATGGGACAAGGTCTGGAGAATAAGGAGAATGTGGAAGTTTTTCCCAGTCTAGCTCTTCAATCTTTACAGATGTGATCCTTACTGTATGAGGCTGTACATTATCCTGGTGTAACATAACACCTTTATGACTGATCAAAGCAGGCCTCTTTTCTTTCAGTGAAACATTCCAACACTCTAACTGTTGACAATAGAATTCTGGTGTAATTGTTACATTAAGTGACAGCAGCTCAAAGTGGATCACACCAACAATATCCCGCCAAATGCTTAACAAGACTTTCCAAGGGTGGAGATCCATTTTGAGCTGTGCTTTAACCATTTTCTCTGCACCAAGCCATTGTCTGTAGTGCTTAACATTTTTATAAAATATCCATTTTCCATCTCCAGTCATTACCCTGTCCAAAAAAGGTGTTATGTTCACGAGAGTGCAGAAAAGTGCAAATGTCCACTCTTGTCAAATCGTGGGTGATTCATTTTCCAAGTTTTGACACATTTCCGAGCTTTTTCAGGTGATGGTGAACTGTTGAATGGGTTGAATTAAGCTTCTGTACGAGTTCTTCAGCTGTTACATCACAATCTTCATCAAGTGGACCCAGCAGTAAGTCGTCATTAAACTGAACAGGACGACCTGCATCACTTAAACTGTGGTCACCTTCAATGTTTTCTTTCATGTAGTTTCTGCTGCACTGATCAACAATGTACAATGCAATGAAACAATAAATATTGGGAAATAATAAAATAGTTTTTATCTATATTACTATACCACTTGTTATACCTTTGGTAATTTTTAATATATATATATTTTTCCTTCCTTCTCCTCTCTACTTATTTATCTTAACACACGTCAATGGTGCCTTTAGAACTTATTACAATTTCTTCTCCAAACTCTTCATTTGTGTGTAATGTTGTAAGCCTTCAGTTTTGATGCAAAGTGTGATATATTCTAAAAATCTTTAAACTTTTTAACTATGTATTTTAAAGTGTAACTCGTGCATTATTAACTAAAATATAATAGTTAAGCTAAATGCACACTATCACTAACTGTAACGTATTTAGGTCAGTCAAACTGCATAAAATGAGCTCTTGTGAATGACTATACAGGTGTATCTAACATCTACATGTGGGTTACACAGCTCAAACAAATATGTTGAAGATGAGCATGGCATTTTTCAGGGATTGAAAAACAATTTACTTGTTTGAACCCTGTTCATTCAGGAAACTTTGAAAATAATGAGGCCAGATGTACCTGTATTCAACTACCACTGTATTATTGAAGACACAGAGAAAAAAAAGTAGAGAATTTTGTGGCTTGTTCCTCATGTGACCATAGCTGAAGTTTATTTGCAAGTGAATTATTTAAACCTTGGACAAAATAAAATATCAAACCATATCATACATTATAATATTAACTTAATTCCTTTTTCATTTAATGAAATTTTGAGTGTAAGACAGTTACTTGTGTGCAAGTGCTTAACCCTATTGCCGTGAGCATTGTTTTTTGTTCATGTCTGCAAGGGTTTAGTGACTTTAATTTTATCGGGCAATATTAAGAACATTCTGAATTTCTCCTCCTGTGAGAAATGTGAATTTTTCTCTGGGCATCCTCTCTTCTGTATTTTATTTACAGCTTTTACAGTTGGTATGAAATTTAATATAAAATGCTTACTGTAAAACTGTCATTATTTGGACAAACATCCCTCGGAGTGGATTCCTGTACGTGGTGAGGGGACCTCCCAGGGAAGGTTCTGTTCTGTCTGGTTACCTTCTCTGGGATCTAAACATCCACCCACGTGTTTGCCGTGCGTGGCGACACGTGAAGGGGAGGAGAGGATCCTGGTGGTTGAGGGGTCCAACCCTAACACACCACTTTGGCCTCGAATTCCTGTAGACGGGCGGCCCCCCTTGGGTCAATCGGCTGGTCCACCTGGGCTAGAGCCAACCAAGTACCAGTGTTGGAAGTTCTCAACGGGTGTTGTGGACATTGTGCCTGATGCTGGTGTTTGGGTATAGTGCTCACGAAACCCTGGCGTTGCTGCATTGTCCTTGCTGACTTTGTAGTGCATCCCCTTGTAGGGCTCCATGGTGGGTGGGGTCAGTGAGTACCGAAACTTTTCTCTTTCCTATGGATCCTTCAAAAAATTTAAATAAAATTGTAAAAAAACAGTCAACGGGTAAACGACCACGTCTTGAATACTCAGAACAGCAATCTCCAACATCAGTAACACACGTACCTCATTTTCTGATATTGCATTCTCTTTCAGAAAAACCTTTAGGGCAAATGTCCCCTTTTTTTATTCAAAAGGGGCTAGAGGGACTTGCTGGCTCTCCAAAGTCAGTAAAGAAGCTTCGATCTGGTGACATACTGGTTGAAACATCCACATCCCAACACAGTGAACTCCTCTTGAAATCAAAGGCAATTGGTGATATACCTATTGAGGTTACACCCCATGCTACTTTGAATACTTCACGAGGAGTTATTGTTGAAAGGGATTTGAAGAATGTTCCTGAATCGGAGATTCTCGCCGGTCTTTCCACTCAAGGAGTTTCTGCAGTGAGGGGCATCTCCACTAGAAAGATGGAGTTACACTGCCAACAAATACCCTGGTTTTAACATTCACTTCACCACGAGCACCTGCCACCATCAAAGCAGGTTATCTCATTTGCAGGGTTCGGCCATACATTCCAAACCCTCTTCGATGTTTTCAATGTCAGAGATTCGGCCACTCAAAGACATCTTGTCGTGGTTCCCTGACATGTGCTCGTTGTGGAGGCAAGGACCACGATGCCTATGATTGTGACATAAACCCACATTGCGTCAACTGCAATGGTTCTCACCCCTCTTACTTTCATTCTTGTCCAAAATGGTTGGAGGAAAAAGAGGTGCAGCGTTTGAAAATGACACATAACATTAGTTATCCTGAGGCTCGGAAATTGATGTCCACAATCCCATCTCGGACATATGCTGCTGCACTCCATTCCACAACTACAGTGGAAGTGCAGACAGATCTCTCTGTGCCTCCAAAAGAATCGTTTTCAAAACAAATGAAAAGCCTTTTGACCTCCGTGGTTAAAACAGTAGATGAATCGACTTCCACACCCATCTCTGTTCCTCCCATAACTTCCAACAAACCTCAAGATCCATGTCCTTCAGTTTCAAATACAGGCATTTCTTCTGTTACATCATTTTCTCCCACCACAATAAACAAAACAATTATTCGTCCGCGTCCTCAGTCACTTGATTCCTCTTCCAATAACAAAAACCTGCCCACTCGACCCAGAGCAGGATCCATGGAGGTTGATAGACCTCCTCCGAAGAAAGACAGTAAAGACAAAAGACGAGGTCGTAAACTGAAGGGTTCTCCAACCACTTCACCTGCCCGTCCTTAAAAATGGCCACCTTGATACAATGGAACTGTCGAGGTTTACGTTCTAATCTGGATGATATCAAAACGCTGATTGCTTCCTACCATCCTGTTTGTCTTTCTCTACAAGAAACATTTCTCAAATCTGCTGATACAGTCTCCATCCGGCAGTTTTCTCTGTACAGAAATGACAAGTTGTGTGATGGTCGAGTACATGGAGGGGTGGCACTTTTGGTTGATCAACATGTGCCCACCCTGTCTTTGT
This sequence comes from Carcinoscorpius rotundicauda, assembly GCA_011833715.1. NCBI lineage: Eukaryota > Metazoa > Arthropoda > Merostomata > Xiphosura > Limulidae > Carcinoscorpius > Carcinoscorpius rotundicauda. Next base: position 44,380,567 of record CM022406.1, on the reverse strand, counting down.
CACTCAATACACCCTTGGAGGCCGTAGCCATCCGTATTTCCTTGGGTCGTACCATCACTGTTTGTTCTCTGTACCTGTCCCCTGGAGAGACATATGATCAATCAGACCTGGATGCTCTCGTTGAACAGTTACCATTTCCATTTCTAATCCTGGGGGATTTTAATGGACACCATCCCTCTGGGGAAGTGCTGTTATTGATGGGAGGGGTCGATCTGTAGAGCAGATGCTCTCTGATCACGATCTTTCTCTTTTCAATACTGGTTCTTCCACTTACTTTCATGCACCAAGTCAGTCATTCACTGCCATTGATCTCTCAGTTTGCTCCCCTTCATTATTCTCCCATTTTTCATGGAGGGTTGACAGTAATCCACTAGGCAGTGATCATTTTCCGATCATTTTGAGAGAGACTGGCCGTGGTCGATGCCACCCTACCCGCGTGCCCCGGTGGAAGCTGGATCAGGCAGACTGGTCCACTTTCACTGCTCTCGCAGAACTTGATCCTGTCATCATAAATCAGCCATCAATAGACAACTGTGTTGCAGCGGTAACTGATTGTATTATACATGCAGCTGCTCAGTGTATTCCTAAAACCTCGACACGTTTCCCACGATATCCTCGTCCATGGTGGAATTCTGCTTGCAACTTAGCACGGAAGGCTCAAAAACGGGCCTGGGACACTTTTCGCAGATATCCCACACTTTCAAATCGGGTTGCTTTCCAGCGGGCCCGAGCACATGCTAGGTGGGTAAGACGTCAAAGCCAGAAGGAATCTTGGATTAAGTTCACAACCAGCATATCTTCTACCACCAGTTCCAAGATCGTATGGGACAAGATTCGAAAGGTTAATGGGCACTACACTTCTGTTCCCCTCTCGATCTTACTCTCTGATGGTCAGGAGGTGACTGATGTCCGAAACATCGCTAACACTCTAGGTGAATGCTTTTGCCGGGTATCTAGCACTTCTGCTTGTTCCTCCACCTTCATGGCCATTAAGACTCGGACAGAGCGTTCACATCTTTCCTTTCGAACTGACTGTTTCTTTGACTATAATAGTCCCTTTACCCTGATGGAACTAAAAATGTCCCTTCATCGGTCTGCCAGTACATCTGTTGGACCTGATGATATTCATTATGACATGCTACACCATCTCTCTCCTGATTCTCTTGATGGCCTTCTGACTATCTTCAACCGGATTTGGCAGGAGAATGTTTTTCCTGATGCCTGGCGCCAGGCTATTATTTTACCTTTCTCTAAGCCAGGGAAAGATCCGAAGATTCCTTCAAACTATCGTCCAATTGCTCTGACGAGCTGTCTCTGTAAGACCTTAGAAAGGATGGTTAATGCTCGTCTTGTTTGGTTCCTTGAATCAAACAACCTCCTCTCACCCACCCAGTGTGGGTTCCGTCGACAGCACTCCACCATGGACCACCTAATTCGTTTTGAAACATCTATCAGAGAGGCCTTTCTCAACCGCCAACACCTTGTATCAATATTCTTTGACATAGAGAAGGCTTACGACACAACATGGAGGTATGGCGTTTTGCGAGACCTCCATACATATGGGTTACGTAGCCATCTACCCATGTTTATTAAAAAATTTTTAATGGACAGGAGATTCCAAGTTCGTGTAGGTTCGGCACTTTCACGTTCTTTTGTACAGGAACTTGGAGTCCCTCAAGGCTGTATATTGAGTGTCACACTTTTCAGTATAAAGATAAATGCCATCACTGAACAACTCCCTCTCACCGTTATGAATGGGCTATATGTTGACGACTTTCACATCTCATGTCAGTCATCAAACATGAGATATATTGAGCGGCAACTACAAACTGCCCTCAATCGTGTACAGAAGTGGACTCTTGCGAATGGCTTTAATTTCTCTCTTTCCAAAACTGTATGCATGCACTTTTGCCGCCTACGAGGTATTCACCCTGATCCTGAACTTCATATCGGTGAAGTTTTGCTGCCAGTGGTCCCAGAGACAAAGTTCTTGGGACTTATCTTTGATCGTAAATTGACCTTTATACCACACTTAAAGCAGCTTCGGGTCAAATGCACAAGAACACTGAACATCCTTCGTGTCCTCTCTTCTACCAGTTGGGGGGCAGATCGCCGTTCAATGTTAAAGATATATCGTGCTCTTATTAGATCGAAACTTGACTATGATCAATGGTCTATGGCTCTGCCAGACCCTCGGCCTTAAAGATACTGGACCCCATTCATCACCAAGGTCTTCGACTCTGCACCGGAGCTTTCCGTACCTCTCCAGTTCAAAGCATATACATTGAATCTCATGAACCTCCTCTACACCTTCGCCGTTTGCAACTGTCTTTACAATATACTTCGAAACTTCGTTCCTTACCAAAGCATCCCACCTGGGAATGTGTTTTCCTTCCTCGGTGGGCAGTACTTTTTCAGAACAGACGATCTGTCATTGCTCCGTTTGGCCTTCGCATCCGGGCGCAATTGGATGATTTGGGTCTGTCCTTGGATAATATTGCAGATTCCACAGGTCGACGCATCCCACCATGGCTTATTACAGCCCCCAAGTGTGACCTTTCTTTCAATCACCTAAAAAAGGCGGATACTCCAGACTGGAAGTACCGTCTTTTATTCAATGAATATATTTCAAACAATCATTCAGTTCCCATTTATACAGATGGTTCCAAATCAGGAAATTCAGTGGGCTCTGCTATGGTTTGCTGTGGGTCAGTAGTTGCACGCAGAATCCCCTCTACAGCTTCTGTGTTCACTGCTGAACTATATGCCATATCTCTTGCCCTTGATCATATTGCAGCTGAGCAGTACTCCAACTGCACTATTTATACTGACTCGCTTAGTTCTATTCTTGCCTTGGAATCACTTCACATTAGCTCACATCCTATTCTAGCAGATATTCGAAACCGACTGGCCCATTTCTCATTAGCAGCTACTTCAATTCAGTTTTTCTGGATACCAGGCCATGTTGGTATTCATGGGAACGAGCTTGCAGACATGGCAGCTAAATATGTATGCCTCAGCCCCATCACCCCTATGCCTATTCCGTACATGGACTATGGTGTTGTCTTCAAAGCTCGGCTTCGTGCCAGTTGGCAGTCCACTTGGAGTGAACAACGCGACAATAAACTTTTTCAAATTAAACCCAAAATTGGAGTTTGGCCATCTAGCTTCCGTAAAGTTCGGAGGGAAGAAGTTGTTCTCACTAGGCTACGCATTGGTCACAGTTTTTTAACTCATCATTTTCTTTTATCTGGAACTGATGCACCAATGTGTAGTTTGTGTAACACTCAAATCACTATCAGCCATGTTTTACTTTCTTGCCATCGTTACAATCCTCAACGACGGCAATACTTTAAACATATTTTTTCCCAGCGTCATTCTGTAACATTGGACAGAGTTATTGGTGATGGTGACTATGTCCACCTTAATAACGTTTTTAATTTTTTAATGGCCATTAATCTTTTTAATCTCATTTAAGTGTGGTATATTTATTTATTACACCTTTTTAATTGTGGCTCCTTTTTAAAGTTTTATTCTCTCTCATTCAATGCGACATTAAACAATGGCCAGAACATTAAATAACTCGACACCAGGACTGGAAAGGCCAACTTCAGGTGACTAACGCTTCTGTTTGAACTGTCTGTTTGAACTACTCGTTAGTCTTCCTGGCGAGTTACTGTTATACTTTCACTGCATATCATTTCGTACTTTTACAACCTTTTTGTACTGGCCATATTGACTCATAACCCGGAACCAGGACGGAAAGACCAACTTCAGGTGGCTGACGGTGGTTTATATACTACCTGTTAGTCTTCCTGGCGGGTTATGATCATTCCCATTCTGCTACAGGTTGTCCTTTGTTGACTGGATATTGTCATTGGTTTTTGCACCACTTCCTATTTTAATTGCCATTTTGTTTTTATCTTCAGTTACCTTTACACATTTTACTCCATTTACTTGACTTTTATCTTTTTACTGGACATTTGACTACTCTTTATTATGATTTTGCTGAATGTCTTTTTAAACTTTTATTCCATTACATTTTGATAATAGCTACTATGATACATAACCCAGAACCAGGACTGGAAAGGCCAACTTCAGGTGACTGACGGTGGTTCTTGAACTTGTTCGTTAGTCTTCCTGGCGGGTTATGATCATTATTATTATGCTATGAGTAAATAGTTTATAACTTTGAAGACTGAATGTCACCATTGGTTTTTACACCATTTTCTGTTTTAATTGCTGTTTTGTTATTACCTTCATTTTCTTTTACAAATTTTACTCCATTTACGTGACTTTTCTCTTTTTACAGAACATTTGGCTACTCATTGTTGTGATTTTACTGTGTGTTTTATAATACTTCTATTATTTTACATTTTGATACTGGTTGCTGTGACACATAACCCAGAACCAGGACTGGAAAGACCAACTTCAGGTGACTGACGGTGGGTCTTGTACCTGCCTGTTAGTCTTCCTGGCGGGTTATGATTATACTTTTTGATAGAATACCTACCTTACAACTTTTTACACTTTGCCTTCTATCTTAACCTTGTAGACTAGGTGTCAACACTGGTTTTATACTTTTTTTTTTTTTACCTTCATTTCCATTTATGTCTTTTACTACATTTTTACCGGTTGTTTGGCGCAGATAGCCTCGTTGCTTTGTGCCATAAAACACTAAATCAATCAATCAATCAACTTGGACAAACCACAACTCTTACAGCCTTCAATTTTATTTGGTATCAGATAGAAAACTGGTCACCTCTTGCTTCCCCACTTTTTACATCCAGGATTAGTCAATAGTCCTATCTTACTCTGGATATTATGTTATATTATGAATAGATAAGCATCAATTTCACTTAACTTTGGTTGCCACAGGAATCACAGTGGCTAACTTTGGTGAATTTTTACTGGATTTTGTCACATAGTTAGAAAGCCAGAGAAATTTTGATTGTTAGAAGAAATTGCCTGCTTTTTTTCATATTATTAGTCTATGTTCTTTGATATGTTTAATTAAATAAAAATTATTTAGTGTATTACTACCAATAATATGAAAAAAGAATAATAAACAGATAATAAACAATAAATTTTGATTATTATATTTACAGTTACGAGTTTATTGTCACTTAAGATAAATGAGTAATTCCATCAGTGATGTCAAGAAAACCCACTTGTAGAGAAATATATATGTAAAAACAGCTCATTTGGGTTGAGAAAATATTTTACGTAGAGGAGTGAACAACGTTTCGACCTTTTCAGTCATTGTCAGGTTCACAATAATGATGGCCACAGAAAGTCGAAACGTTGTTTACTTATCTGCATAAAAAATTTTCTCAACTCTAAACGAGCCGTTTTTACATATATAGTGTAATTCCATGTTACAGTTCGACTCGTTTTAGAAAGACAAAAGTTATTTGAGTTTATTTTTGATTTTTTTGTTTTGTTGGTGGTCACTAGTTGGTCAGATTGATGAATCTTGATTTGTGATAGGATAGAGAAAATAAAATATAAATTTTTACTGAAAACAAAAATCATTTGAAATGTATTTAGGAAGATCTAGGGATTTACACAAATGAAAGTTGAGATGTTTAAGATCAGACAAAATATTTATCTTAAATATGAAAATTACACATGGACAAATATTCAATATATTCATGGACAAATCTTTATTTTAGTTTGTTAAAAGATACTTTGCTAAAGAATTTGATTTCTTGAATGTGAAAGACTTGTGTTGTGAACCAAAAAACTACCAAATTTTGTGAAGATATACACAATGTGTTTAATGTTAGAAGTTTTAAACCTGTAAATACCTTAAATGAATAGAAAGAGGTCTGTGATCAGACAAAAACCGACTGAGTCCATGCTGAGAGAGTTAAGCAAGTACAGAGAGGTCACATGGTTAGTCAAATTGACCAAGCCTGTACTGAGCGAGTTAAGTGAGTTGCAGTTGTGAAAGGGTTAATGAATATATTGCAGATTTATTACCTTGTCACTAAAAGTGAAACCAAAGCTTTACTGATGAACATTGAATAGGCAAAACTGCAGTCTACAATAGAGGATGTGGTGTATTAAAGAATATATTTTATCTTTGGTGAAAAGAAAGTAAATCTGCAATGTATTTGTTTGTTTAACCTGAATTTCTTAAAGTTCTCGGTTTCAGTTGTGATAAATAAAAAAAATAATTTTGTTGGGAGAACCTCCCAAATTACTCTTCTTGTTACAGAAGAAAACTCAGTTTTTATTTATTTGATGAAACCCATAAACATGAAATAGCATTTAAAGACATTAGGTGTTTTTTTTTTGTAAAAAACGAGTTTCACATAGTAATTGATGTTTTCATACACAAACCTCTTGACCACACAGAGGAACTTCTTGAGTTCCGAGCCAAGCAGGAGAAAGCACTTGCCGATGACTTGCGCTCCTCCCTGGAAGCAGAAAGATCCAGAAATGGTGAACTGGTTTCTAAATTGAACGAACAACGCAGCAACTGTTTACGTCTTGAAAATACTTTGTCATCATTGGAAGATAAACTTTCTCAACTCAGACAAGCTTCAATTGAAGATAAGAAACAAATCGAAAACTATGTGTATGTTATATTTTTGGATTTTTTTCCGTAAGCAGTTGTAATACGCTGTTACAGGAAGAATACAGTATAATTAACCTCAGCAAGTTTTACAATGTGTCGTAATAATTGCAAGAGCTTTTGTAGAAGTAAGTGTTCAGTAACTATTTTAATAAAGTATGGAGATTCACAGACACAACTGGAGGAACTGGAAATAATACATCAAATGTATGTTTTCTTTTTGACTACATTTGCTTACCTACTAAATAAATTAAGTAACAGAATGTGTTGGATATTCATTCAGCATTTATTCTATGCAATAAAACCTCCAACTTTGAACTTATGAGAAATTTAGATTATAAACAGTTAACAAGTGAAAATGTATAATATTCATGTATCTTCTTTGCATTCAGTTAAGCACAATTTTTTTGTCTAATAACCAGTGTATGGTTTGACTGTTTGTTTTTTAAGGGGACATATTTATGTTGACATCAGAGACAGTGTATTACTTTCTCATGTTCTTTCTAAACATTTTATCTGTTACATAAAGTGAAGAAAAACGTACAATCTAATTGTAATATTTTGTCACAAATAATACTTAAAACACGGTATAAAGCACTTTGGACCTCTTGAGCCTGTAATGCAGCTGGGAAGACATTAATTGTAGTGCCTGCCAGATGTTTACTGTTTTTCTTACCTCCTGTCAGTTGTAGAAGAGTCCATTCTTAAAGTGGTGGAAGTAGGTAGTAGATAAACATGGGATTTTATTTCATGTCTGTAGCACCAACTGTACTTTTGTATGAACTGTCTTCATAAATAATTTTTGTTTAATAGATCTTCAAGTAAACTTTGGAATATGTGAACATCATATATTCTTGTAATGTTTAGGTTTAGCTTGTACACAGTTTGACTGCTTATCATGAATGTTTAAAAATAGTAACTGTCTGTGGTTGTATAATGTAGGTGGAGCATAGTGGTACATCTTATGATTTACTGGCGTTTTTTAAAAACAAACAAATCCCACTTTATGAAGTGTATTGTTACTAATATGATACTAATAAAAACATGGTGTGATATTATGATTGTCTTTGTAATCTTCAGTATATCTCACCCACTAGGGAAATTTATGAGAAAGAAAAATCTCGCAGTCAGACCCTGTTGAAAGCATTGGAGTCTGAACGTTCCAACTTTACCCAGTTACAGCTGGTGCTTGAATCAGAGAGACGTCGGAGCAAAACAGTGTATGAGCACAACAGCCAAATAATTCAGGTTTGAAAACTACGTATAAAATAACAGCTGCTACATGTTACAACCATGGTTTGAGTTATATTTCCTTTTTAGGAAGACTTTCACTCCTTTTTACTTTTATTGCTTTAAGGTATCGATAAAAAATAACCTCCTTTGTGTGGTCACGGTCAGTATTAATAAAAGCCGTGTGTGCACCTTAAGTAACATTTCAGTGTTAACAACTTGGTTATTTACTGAAACATGAATCTCACTTTACCTTCTGTAATAAATTTAATATTATGTACAGCTCGTCTTTCTTTTTCCAGAAGTTTGCACAAGTTATTGGTTATAATTGTTTAAAACAATTGTACTTTACATGATGAAACGAGATTAACATCTTAGTCTGTTCTTCTTGTGCAGAACTATGACAAAGTTTCGTACTCGGTTATTATTTTTAGAAAGCTGATAGTTCGTAATTTCTCTAGGACTTGAAAAAATCAATGAACTCAAGTGAAGGTGGGAACTTTTCTCCGATGTCAACACCCTGCGATGTTGAGAAACTCAGAGGTGGAGATGTAAATAGGTGTGTAATCTTGTATTAAAAACTTTATTTGAAAACTGTAATATATAATTCACTTTTTTTAATAGATTCTAAAACTTGAACAAAATTTCATCCACTGTACTGAATTTTTAAATTTAATTTTAATATCTTTGTCATTGATTACTTTTGCTGCTAAATGAAACTTTAATGTAATTTGTTTCCAGTTTTTGTAACATGTTTATTGACAAATGCTTTGTCAATTATGTCATTATACGTCGTAACAAATTGTGTTTAAAAGTAACTTCAGTTTTTGTTTCTTGAGAAGTAAAAATTGCATTTGGAACTACATTAATATTAAAAATTTTACTGTTCTTGGTAACCAACAGTAGATTTAACTGATAATATTAAAACTTAGTTTAAATGTAAATTTGTATTGGTATTAAAACATTTTTATCTAATGTTGAAACACTTCAATAGACCCAAAAATAAAATTATTTTATTGGAATCATCATGACACATCTTTGTGTAAGTCCAAGGATTTATGGTTCAGTTCTGGTTGCTGCAAAAATGTGGTTGACACTTTGTGGCTCTGGATACATTATGAGATTGACTTTTAAACCTTACTGTGCAATTAGGGTTCATAATGTATGCTCGATTAACTGTCCTACCTCTAGTTTGTCTACTGCAGCTTACCCTTGTGTTGCTTTGTACAAGTACTGATGGCTATTCGTACTAGTAATTACTAATCATAGTACTGTAATGTTTTAATATACACTAAAAGGGGTCCCATTTATATAAAAATATATTTGTGTGTTGTTTTTGTTTTTTTTAAGAACTTCAGTTTTTCACTACAGCATAAATAAAGACATCAATTCCTCACATACATTCCTGGTGAAAGTTGTGTTCTTGTTGTGAAGAGAGTTATTTTATTTAAAAGTGTGTTCTGTTATAAAGAAATGGCTGTTGTACATACCACAGTTATGTTTCTATCTAGATCTTGAATACCCAAATTGAGAAATAGTTTATGGATATTTTTGTTTGTGGTGTCATGGTGGTAAAGGAGTTTTGGTTCCATTCATTGATACTGACATACTTATTACATCCATTATATCAAGATGAGAGATTGTGTATGTGAAATGTTGTTTTCAAATAAACTTGCATCTCTAGAACAAACATTATTGAGAAATTAAAATATGATTTTCAAGTTATAATGCATAAGGAGTTTACATAAAGATAACAGTATTGAGTCTGATTGTGATGTTAAAGAAATTCTAGAAGAAACACCCACAAATAAAGCATTCTGTTGATAAACTCTAATATTTTTATAATGGATCTTTATTTTGTTGTCTCATCAGGTCACTGAAGGTGGACTTGAGTAATACACTACATCTTCAGGCCACACCCGTGGATGAACAAAAGTCTTCAGAAAAGGTAATGTTTGTAATTTTCAATTGTACGTAATTTAGTTTTGGGTTTTTCAAGACAAAAACGTTTTGTAAAGTAATATGTTCGCTCAATTTAGTTTCCGGTTATGCAAGATAAACACGTTTTGTAAAGTAATACGTTCACTCATAATTTAGTTCTGGGTAATTCAAGACAAAAACGTTCACTTATTAAAGTGAAACCTTGCCCTGTTCTTGACATGATGTTATTGTATTTTGTAAGATTTACTTGTGTAGGTTTATCTTCCCATTAAGAATCTATTTATTTATTTAAACTCTTGAAGATAGGCAGAAGGTATTACATTTACATGATTCTAGTGTGTATAAAAGTTGAACTAGCACACTTAAAACTTAGTGAGTATACAAGTGCACTTCCCTTTGTTATTAACTGTGTTGTTGTTAGCACGTGAGGAGGCTAGAACAGTGGTTGTGTGTTCTGAAAAACTGCATAATATGATTAATATAGTTTTTTTTTAAAGGATAATTATTCTGTGAGTGCATATTTGTAAACTGAGTATTCACGAGAATCCATTTCCTTAATTGTGAGTTAGAAGTATGTTATTTAGTCCTCTGATACTTACAATTACAGCCATGTATTAGATGTAATACATTAGAAATGGAGCGAACTCTGTGGGTCCAAGAACAATCCAAACTCCAACAGTCTCTTCACAAAGCTGAAAGTGAGGTCATCAGACTCAGACGGCTCCTTCAGACAGTAGGAGAAGAGAGTGATAAAGCTACTTTAACTTCACTAGAAAACAAAGTATGTTTTTCTTCATAATGAAAAGACATTAAATCTGTCTTAAATATCTGTATACAAAAGCAAAGCATTATAAAATATTTCCAAATATTTGTATGAATTAACATGCCAGTGTAACAAGAAAAACGTTTTTTCTGTTGTTGAGAGCACACTTGCAATCAGTTTTCAATAACTGAGTGATTCGAACTGTATTTCAACAAAATGTTTTTTTTTGTTTGTGTGTGAAATGTTATGGAGTTAATATTCTGTAACTTTACAAAGCTTATTTACAGTTATCTACAGAAAAACATTTTTCTATATATTTAAATGTTTACCTCAACTCATCTCTAGGAGGTATTTCCTGTAAACAACATCATATAGTTGTTTTTACAATTTTTCTGTCCATCTCAAAGCAGTGGTTTATATTTATGCAGAAACTTTCACACGTTGTAAATACTCATCCAGTTTAATTTCTCTGGTGACTTCCCTGTTCTCTCGTGTTCTTGTTATTATATCTTAAACTGGATAGAACCAATGGGTGTTAGTGGATACAAAAGTTTCCTGTCTGTGTGCATTGCACTATGTAACACAAATTTTGTCCCTGGATAGTTTGTGTTATTTCTTAATTGCTTATGTTGTAAAAGTATAGAAAATGACCATTATTCCCTTCAAACTTTGCTTTTGTGACCTGGATAATGAAATTTAGAAATTAACCTATTTTATATGTAAAAACAGACAAATTTGCACATTTACATAAGGTCTGAATAAAACAACATATGAATCAAGATTTACATGTATTCATACTAAAGTTATTCAAAAATGTTTAGAAGTGAGTAGTTTTTTTTTGAGATTTGCAACTGTAATGTAAATCATTTTTACGTATCAGCCCCCAAATATAGTCTCTCATTATGTTTTTGTTATACGCCTTCAGGTCACAAAAGCAAAGTTTGAAGAGACAAATAGGTCTTTTCCATTTACTTTAGGCATAAGCAATTGGGAAATAGCCCAGTAACAAGAAAAAGTAAAAATTTCGTGATGTGTAATTTTAACATATGTAAAGTAAACAGTAATTTGTGATTTTGATATTTATTTTATGTGTGATCATCTTTATCTCACTTCTAAAAGTACTGAAATATTCTCAAGAAAAAGTAAAAATTTCGTGATGTGTAATTTTAACATATGTAAAGTAAACAGTAATTTGTGATTTTGATATTTATTTTATGTGTGATCATCTTTATCTCACTTCTAAAAGTACTGAAATATTCTTCTGTAAACCTTGTAAGGATGTTTAGGGTTAGTGAGTACATCGGAGTTCTACATACCAGGTGACAGAAAGGCTTTTCTCTGGATTTTTATTAATACATAAAGTTACCGTTACACAAACAACACCAACAAGTTTAGGACCTTTTGATTACATAAATTAAACAATAATTGTCAGAGACCAGTGTAGTTTGAAAAATTGTTGCATATATCAGTGTAGGCTGTGGATATAACGTCATATTGCATTTCTACTGTTCAGTGCTTTTCCTTTTTATCAATATTTGATGTTGTTATCATGGCTGTAAGTTCATTAGAAGGTGCAATTAAGTAACCAATAATAGGACCTTTTGATTACATAAATTAAACAATAATTGTCAGAGACCAGTGTAGTTTGAAAAATTGTTGCATATATCAGTGTAGGCTGTGGATATAACGTCATATTGCATTTCTACTGTTCAGTGCTTTTCCTTTTTATCAATATTTGATGTTGTTATCATGGCTGTAAGTTCATTAGAAGGTGCAATTAAGTAACCAATAAAACCAATTGGTGAAGCTAAAACAAGCTAGAACACATTAGATATGTAAAATCACTTTTAAATCAGTAATGTTAAAAGAAATTCAATTCTCATATTTTCCAGTAGTTACTTTCATTGTATATCAGAGCTAATATAAACAGATAAGAGAACAACAAGGATACTTGTATTAGAGCAATGTAGGCCACAGACATTGTAGTTTTATTGAAAATTAATATTTTTTTTATACTATTGCAAAATTTTAGGTCACAATAAATTAAAACAAAGCTCCAAAAACTTAATGTGAAATGAAGGATTTTTCGATTTTTTTTTAAAAACTGCTGCAGAAAATTTCTGAAAAGTTCACAAACTAAAATATGATACGTGTATTAAAACAAATTGCATAAAGTATGTGTATGCTAAATTAATGTAGGTTAATCATTTTAAATGTTAAAACAATCGTGTTAACACTGATATCCTTCTGGTCTGGAAAGGGTTCATAACATCTAACACAAAATCTGGAGATTTTATTCAGTATTATTTTTTTGTTGTGATATTGAATATTTCAGTGATTTATTACTGATCTCTTGTCTTTTTTTCCATTCAGCTTAATTATGTTTGTGTGTTATAATGACAACTGCGAACTTCAAGCTGTCAGGGAATAATCTTCAATTCAGTAGTTTTAGGTTAAATTTGGGAAATTTGACACTTTACAAAGTAATAGAGTTTATGAATTATTGTTAAAGGCATGTCTGTCTTTCAATATAAAATATGAACATTGTTTCTGTATATTTAATTTGTACAGCTGTATGAAGAAATATTTTTGAAATGTTCAAAATTATTCTCATGGTTTATTGAAGGTTAGAGAGATCAGTAGTGTTCAAGATTTCTGTTAGTGATGATGGAACGATTCTTGCATCTTGGTCTACATGAAGCACACTTTAGGGTATTTTATCTGTATGGTTGATAAATGTTTTCCATTGTCGGTAGAAACAAGACTACAATACTGAGCTTACTAAGTGCTCAAATCTAAATGTTTTCCATTGTTGGTGGAAACAAGACTACAATACCGAGCTTACTAAGTGCTCAAATCTAAATGTTTTCCATTGTTGGTAGAAACAAGATTACAATACTGAGCTTACTAAGTGCTTAAATTTTTAAGCTAATTTGTGATTTAATATGTGTTGAAATGCAGAACATACAGCCACTTTGATTAATGATCTTGTGATGTTTTTATCTTTTGAGTGTATGTAGCAAATAATTATTTCTGTAAACTTCAAATGAATGTTATTTTCATTAGGTACACAAGTTGTACTTCAAATATCGTCGTGCTGAGAGCTACCGACGAGGACTAATCTACCAGAAGAAATACCTGATGTCTTTGTTGGGTGGATATCAAGCTACGGAATCAGCTACTCTGATCATGCTTGCTAAAATTAGTGGGGACGAAGTTACAGCCAACCACCAGGCTTCTCTTCCTCCCATATCAGTATTTCGGTCTGCTGTCTATGCAATTATAGCACTTGAGAGAATGAAATACTTGATGAATCGGTGGAATAAAGTTACAAATATTCACTCTTCCTACAGTTTACAAGAACCTGAACGTTTGACTCGGTTGGGATCGTCGTGCCAGAGTTCTGTACCACACGGTAACTAATTTTGTATCTGATTCTATTGTATTCTTCATTCCAGTAACTTGAGCTCAGGGAAAGCACAGAGTAAATACATGAATATGTCCAAATTTTATAAACTTATTTATGTTTATTATAAACATTGGATGTTAGAATCATGTTAAACTACTTAAAAGTTGACTTAATGTAACTTATATGGTAATTGGTTGTCTTTTATTGTTAAAGGAATTATGTTGGTTTTTTCTTAGATCTAAGTATAATAAATAAAAAAATTATTTATTGTTTCAAAAGTGTTAATTATAGATCTTAAAGGTTTCTAATATAAACTCCTTGAGCAATTTTAAAATTGTTTTAGATTTGTTATAGAGAGTTTCATGTTATTTATACAAGTTTTTTTACAAACTCTTTAGTAGCTAAGCAGTATCTTTGAAGGCTTATAACATTAAAATTTAGGGCTTGATTCCTACAGCAGTTGCAGTACAGAGCCCATTGTTTCCTCAACACCAAAAAGCAAACAAAACCTTTGAAGGTTCTGTTATGAGATGGATGTTGAAACTCAATTTTCAACACATTTTTAGAAGTCCTGCAGATTTGAGTTAAATATCAAATAATCAATCGTGTGATATTTGCATGATGACTGCTGCAATATTTAGTGTACACAGTTTGGAAACATTGCTAAATAAGTAAACTCACTGGTGAATTAATGTTTGAAATATATTTTTTTAAAATTAAATATTGCATTCTGTTCTTGCACAAGCAAATACTGGTGCAATCTAGTGGTTAATGAAGTGAGTTTTAGTAGATAAAGTTGGCTTAGTAAGGTAGAAACATAAGTATGAAGATGAAAGTTCCAGTCGGATGAAAGAATGATATATTAAAACTGAGGTTTTTAATATCATTAGAAAATGACTTCAGTCTTCAAGTTAACAGATAAAATTCTGTACTGTTGTGCTTACTATTCTTTCTTTCTATATATTTTTCTGTGCTGAGTACAAAACTTGCATTACAGGCATTGGTTTACCTACAGCTGTAGTAGGTGTTAGCGTATCATCCATCAGTTCTCAACCAACTGTCCATGCTGGAAATCACAACAAACTTTTTACTTCGAAACTTCACTCCCCACTGAGTGGACATAGCCCTTTGCCTCTTCCTACACCCACTGGCTCAAGAAGCATTAGTCCATCTGCTCTACCTGTCTCAGCTGGTCAGACGAGTGGGTCTTATCAGTTTGTAAACAATGTGTATCTTACCCCACCAGTTAAAGAAAAAAACTCTTCTTTTACTAGGTAACATTTTCAGCTGATTTAGTTATAGATATGTTGATTTGGTTTGTTAACTAGTAGCTATGTAAACAATATAAGTTAGCTTTAGAAATTAATAAAACCAGAACTCTTTCAAATGGGTAATTGGGTAATTTGCCTTTAAAGGAAAAAACTTCACCTTTCAGAGGTGCTCAGATTATAGTGTTTTTATTAATTTCTGTCAAGACTTCTTGAACCTATGTGTTTTTCTAACAGTATGTACATGACTTAAGAGATATTGCTAATAAAATAATATCGGACACGTGCCTTATACCTAGTAAAGATCAAAAGATGTGTTTCCCAAATTCATAATCACTTTTCACAGTTTTACAATAATTCTAATAAGCTTGTAGGTATATGATATTAGTATTGGTTATACTGATTCTGTGAGAAAAGTATTTTCAAATGGGACAGATTTTGAAGTTTTAATTTACTGATAATAAGGTATGTTGAAAACCAGTGATGTGTGTATAGAAATTATCTGAATAAATTCTTTTCCTCGAGACATCAGAAATAACAATACAAACTGTAACATAATCATCTCTCTTAGGCTGCCTACTTTTTTCAATGTTGTAAAAAATGGAAAAATTATGAATACTTGATTTTTGTAAAAGTAGATGAGTTTTATATTTAACATTTTTTCTCTGGTAAAAGTAAATTTTAAATTACTTTTATTGAAGCATGTTTTTGTTGTAAATGTTCTAGTAGACACATGACAGTTTCTGTTAAGGTAATATAAAGTAACTGTTGTAGTAGACACGTGACAGTTTCTGTTAGGGTAGTAAGAAGTAACTGTTGTAGTAGACACGTGACAGTTTCTGTTAGGGTAGTAAGAAGTAACTGTTGTAGTAGACACGTGACAGTTTCTGTTAGGGTAGTAAGAAGTAACTGTTGTAGTAGACACGTGACAGTTCCTGTTAGGGTAGTAAGAAGTAACTGTTGTATTAGACACGTGACAGTTTCTGTTAGGGTAATATGAAGTAACTGTTGTAGTAGACACGTGACAGTTTCTGTTAGGGTAATATGAAGTAACTGTTGTAGTAGACACGTGACAGTTTCTGTTAGGGTAGTAAGAAGTAACTGTTGTAGTAGACACGTGACAGTTTCTGTTAGGGTAGTAAGAAGTCACTGTTGTAGTAGACACGTGACAGTTCATGTTAGGGTAATATGGAGTAACTGTTGTGGTAGACACGTGACAGTTTCTATTAGGGTAATATGAAGTAACCGTTGTAGTAGACACGTGACAGTTTCTATTAGGGTAATATGAAGTAACCGTTGTAGTAGACACGTGACAGTTTCTATTAGGGTAATGTGAAATATAGAGTAATGGGTTAAATTTTGTGTGTAATTATAGATTAATGATCAGAGAGCAACTGCTGATTTTATTTACTTTGAAGCTGTCTTATGTTTTATTTAACATTGTTTGAAAGTGTATTCTACAAGAAATATTCAGCTTACAAGAAGAATAAGAGAAACATAGCAGTGTAAAATGTAATAAATAATTCCTAATAGTTGTGTAAGAAATTTAGGTTTTGCACAGAAAGGTCAAAAGCTATGAAGTATATGCATTAGATTTAAGAATGAGAATCTATATGGTTGAAGTTATTATATGCTACGTTAGAGCAGGTAAGAATTATTAGACAAAACACGTGAACATAAAATTGTCAACAGTTTAAAAAGTGAACCTGAGAAATCGTATATTTTTAAACGTGTATTTTATTCAAAATCATGCAGGTTCATCATTCAACAAACAAAACAAACCCCCAATAGTTTCATTTACCAGAGATTAATGAACCAGCAAATGCATTATGTTATTGTTATCTGTATCAATGTTTTTTTATATTTGTAGATTTTTAAATGGGGTTCATTTAAATATTTTGGTAGTTTAATCAGATATTTTCAATTCTCCATTAATTTTTCAAGTCCCTTTAGTTTGTATACATATCCATTTGTGTAGTACTTATTACTTGTACAGTTAACTGTTTTCCCTCGTATCTGTAGGTCCATACCTTCTCATGACTTGTCTGTATCTTCTACAAAACATGCACCAGATTCAGAAAGAAAAGAGAACGGAAAGCTTGGGGGTTACCTGACTCGTCTTTACAAGCTGCACAAAACTCTGGGATTAGATACAGAAAACAAGTGAAATAGTCAGCATGGCAGGTTTGTACAGACATTATTATGTCTTTAAGTGCTGATCACAATAAACAAATCATATAGATGTGGTAGGTTTGTACAGAATCTATATATCTACTTGAGTACTGAACACAAACAACTCACAAGACAGACAGACGTGTTAGGTTCATGTAAGATGTATCATTTGCAGCTGGATGTTGTTAATAAAATGTATCATTTCTAATTACAAATCTAAATTAATATTTAAAATGAAGTTATTCTGATTAGTTTATAAACTGATTGCTTAACATCATTTTATATGATGGTTCTGTGATCTAAAATTACAATTAAGTTTTGAAAGTTCATAATAAAAGTTAAGAGACCATATGTCCTATATTTTCTGTGGCACCTAATTTTTCGGTTTTTCTTTTTTTCAAAGTAGGTTTATTTTACTTTTTATTCTGACAAGACCCAAGTTGCAGATACTTTTATCCAAAATCCTGGGAATTGACGGAGATAGATTGATTTGAGTGGAATAATATTGTGTATAAATGTGTATATCTGTATGTGTAATCTCTATACAATGTTATATATGTATGTAGTATCCAGTAAATGTGCTTCAACTTTCAGTAGACAATAAATGTGTTTTATATTCTTGTATATTTTGTGAAATTATTGGTTAATTTTATTGTGTTTTGATTTCATTGGACATGATATTTGATATTTTGTTACAAACAAACGTCTTTCAGACATTTGTGAAATCTTGTGTAATAAGTTGTGAACCAAACCCTTTCTCTTGACACAATATTTTGTGTATATTTCATAGTTATCTTGAGAAAGACCATGTTTGGACAAAAGTACATAATAATGGATGCTGAACCTCGATTATGAACATGATGCTGTCAAGTGTGGTTCATGATATTAGTTTTGTGTTATGAACATTGCAACATTTTTTTGGTGATGAAAATGTTCAAACCTTCAAGCAAAGGCTATGTGAAAGAAACTAGCTTATATGTGTCTCGGGACAGCTGGTATGGGAGTTAACACTTTTTCTATAATATAGCAAACACTTGCAAGTTCTTTGTTAACCTGAAGATGACCTCTGATCAAGATGTTGTTTGGTAAAAGTGTTAATGCCCATACCAGCTGTCCTGAGATACATTTTTACTACAAGTGGGTTTCTCGTCATCACAAAACCAGCTTATGCTCTATGAGATATTGAATGTAGCAAGTGAAAGTAGTAAATGATTTAACCATTTATAAATTGTTGAATTATCAGTGATGGAATGCTAAACCTTGTAGGAAAACACCAAAGTATGTACAAGTTATATAAACTAATTGTTTTGTTAATTCAACGACAACAATAACAAAAGTGCTTTGGTTTGTTTTATTCAATAAATTAGGTAGTTATAGTTATTAAAGCCCTAAAGTAGCCACAGTTATTCCATACATTAAAGGATTACTTGAATAAACGAAGAAGAAAGATTTGCAAAACATTCATATATACCTAGAAACCTTATGAACTCAGAAATTTGAGTAATCTGTATAAAAATTCATTGAAATATACAGGGTGTTTGGAAAGTCACTGTGCAGTTTTGTAATTATATTTTATTCAGTCTATTTGAAGCCAGCAACTGATAGCAGTGTTTAGAAACAAAAGAAGGATCCAGGTCTGTATTGATGCCAACAGGGGTCACTTTCATCATTGTTTATAATTGTCATTTATATTTACCTCCTGTATTCTATATTAAAACGTGTCTGTTAATAAATATATAAATGCACAGTGACTTTCAGAACACCCTGTATTATATACAAGACATATTAGTTGTTAAATGGTATTTATTATGCCACTAATTGTTTCACGTTTTAATAACTAGTTATCTTTTAGAAGACCATAACCAAAGTTATGAACATAGAGAATTGGTTAAAAATAAACTTAAACTTGGTTACTTTTCATGAGTCTTGGGGTTACTGTTGGAGATGTGACCACAATTCTTAATATGGCCTTACGAACAAATACCACGTGTTATTACCTTAACTGTATTAAATAATAATCCATGTTAATACATCACATGGGAACTACTGACAAAGATAGTGTGTGGCAAAGATTTGGTTTTAACTCGTATATGTCTGTTGTAACAATGAAAAATTTAATTACACTACCCAATGTTTTAAAATCTTGACGTAAATGCTCAAACCAATGACCACTGCTCAAAAGAAAAAAAAGTGCTAATAAAGCTTGCAATGTTAATTGTGAGAGCCAGCTTTATTATTTATTGTGAATTATCAGAGATTCATCAAACCAGAACTTTGCTCTTTGATCCACGTCGTTTTACATCAGTGTTAATTGGGATTGTCATATCTACAAATGGGCGATGGCATGTTTAATTACCAAGCTGAAGTGCCCACTAGCGGCACAGCAGTAATTTTAAGGTTTATAATACTGAAAACCTGGTTTTGATATCTGTGGTGAACACAGTTCAGATAGCCCATTATGTAGTTCGTTGCTTAACTACAAACAAACAAAAAGAAATCATTTGTTTGACCATTAACTTTCCATAAGATGGAGTGAGACAAACTACAGTAATTCTGGTACTGTGTGTTACACCAATAAAGAAAACGTATATGCTCGTGCATGCACTGGTAACAAATGAAATACAATCTAATGCAAGAAATTAATTTTAGACAGCCCAGGCCATTGACCGAGTCTAGTTAATGAATCAGTTTTAGTCACATCATGTAAGATATTGATTAACTTTGGATTTAAGGTCTCGGAGATTCAAGAAAAGCGCTACGTTTAGCATAATAAATATACAGTCAAGGATTTTAAACTGTAATATACTCCAAATACAAATGTTTATCATAGCTAGCGTAGAGTTTCTTTCGTTCTTTCCCACCTGTGAGCTTCAGGTGGTAGCAACCCATACGATTCATACTCTAATTATAATTGTTTTTACACAGTTTGAGGTGTTTTTCAACAATATTTTTTATTGTTTAAAACGATTATTGTTATAGATGATGTAAAACTATTGTATGTTAGAATATCAACATCGTGTCAAAATGATTTCCAATAAAATATTGTAAGGGAAAAGCTTTCGAAACGGGAAGTCCGTCATTGCTCTCGACCGGCGGATACTGACTGGTAAAGGTATTACTGAACTTCTAATAATAAGCAAATACAGTGTTCCCTCGTGTATCGCGGTAGATACGTTCCAAAACCCCCTGCGAAGTGGGATCGCCGTTTTTTACATATATATTTAGGTGCATTTAGACTTTTAAAACCCTCCCATTACAATACTGTTCATTATTGCTGAAATAATAAGAACAATTATTAAGATATTGTTATGTATAAAGCGTTTGAATGCCATGTTGTTGTTTATATTATTGTTTCAAAGTTTAAACCAATAAAATATGTTGTTATTCATTTAAAATAACATTTAGAAATTTCTAGAATTAAGTAGACCGATCATTTGACTGTAAACGGAAATGTATAGCGGCCTAGTGTCTATACGTCGAGTCTCGTGCAAGAACGGACATGCGCGGATTGCTCTGGAAGTTACGCGATGGTTCGAGAAGAGGAGGCCTACTAATATATAAACAGACAGCGACGCGAGTAAAAAAATGAGTCAGTCATTAGTTTTTATTCAATTCAAGAGATATTATCTTTGCTCGAAAAAAAGTAAACGTTTGCTGTGTGTTTATTCAACTTGAATTTGTGACTGGAGCTAGATCTACAGAAGCTGTGATTTTAGTTCGTCAATCTTTACGATTCATTCGAATTACTGGTTATACTGAAGGTCAACACGTACATGACTGTTTAGGGGAGACCGAAAAAGTGGGGGAGCGACAAATTTGAGACATTCATCGAAAACATCGTAAAAAGAACTTCGTCAAATTTATTGAACTGTGAACTGTTTCTGGACTTCTCCATTTAAACTTCGGAATTTCTTCGTGGGACCAAATTCACACCCTAGACCGGAATTTTGGATTTCTGATCTGAACTTTTGGACTTTCATTCTAGATCATTATATCGGACACAGGCCAGTACCATTTTGTATTATAATTAACTTTGAAGGTTGAAACAAGTACTATTTTGTATTGTAATTAAGTTTGAATGTTAAAACTGAATATCTGTCATTTTTATTATATAATTTGTTATATCTGTCATATATATAACAGTTTACTGTAATAAATTATACAAGATGTTATCTGTGTCTTTCTGTTGCGTTCAATCCACATAAAAAAAAACGTAACAATATTAAGCCTTAAAATTAAAAATTACATATCTTCAGCAGGTGGTGTCTTTTCGGGGGACACCACTTCCTCTTCTGTGGAAGGTGAATCGGCAATTTCTTCGTCGGTCGTTACAACTTCAGGAACAGTACTTGCCACCGGTACCCTTTCTTTCTTGCTCGGCTGGAAAAACATTGTTATTGGCAGTTGTTTTCTCTGCCTCTTTAGCCTATCGAAAATCGTTTGATAAGGAGTCATCAGTTCTTTTATTTTATTGCAAAATTGTACTGATCGAACCATATCGTTGTCCCATTCCTGTGAGCACTCCTTCACTTCGTTAATTAGTTTCATTAGTTTACCTAACCGCTCTAACGACTATCCACTTTGCTCGATTGTTTCCTCGGCTTCTTTTGGTGTTTCCTCTTCGTAGTCTTGGTCGGCGAGTGGTTCGGATTCTAAGTCAATCAGTTCATCTACGTCTTCCTTCGTCATATCGGCAAATTCTTCACCTTTGATTAACGAAGCTAATTGCACAGCTTTTTGAACAGCCGAGTGTTGGATTTCTTCAGGCGTGAATCCCTTGTCGTCGTGCACAACCTCAGGCCACAACTTTTTCCAGCTTGCACTAACGGTGCAGGTCTTCATCTCTTGCAATGCCTTATGAACATTTTGAAGACACGTAGCAATGGTGAAAGACTTCCAGTACTCCTTCAGGGTGAACGTGTCGTTTTCTGTGGCATTATCAAGGCTACGTACGAGGTTGGACATGGTATTCCTTATGTATAAGGCCTCGAAAGCCCTGATAACTCCCTGGTCCATCGGCTGTATAAGGGACGTAGTGCTGGCTGGCAGGAATTCAACCCTAACGTCTTCATACGAAAGATTTCTTGCGTGGCAACCGGCGTTATCCAAAAGAAGAAGGACATTGAATGGCAAGCCCTTCTCTAATAAATAAAGCTTAACTTGAGGAATGAAACTCTGATGGAACCAATCGGAGCTCAGAGGCTTCGTTATCCAGGCAGTAGGATTGTGCATCCAATGGACCGGTAGCAAGTTCGTGTTCATGTTCTTTAAAGCTCTCGGGTTTTTAGACTTGTAAATTAATGTCGGCTTCAACATAAAACCAGCAGCATTACCAGTCATTAAGAGGGTGAACCGGTCTTTATGAACTTTAAAACCAGGGGCTTTTTTCTCATCTTTAAACAGGAACGTTCGGGAAGGCATTCTCTTCCAAAACAGGCCAGTCTCGTCCATGTTGAATACCTGTTCAGGCCTATATTCCCCTTCAGCGATTATTTCTTTAAAAGTGTCCCGAACGTAAGCTTCACCAGCCTCCTTGTTAGCCGAAGCAGCCTCTCCATGTAAAGATACGTTTTTCAGGCCGTATCGTTGCTGAAATTTCTGAAACCAGCCTTTGCTTGCAGAAAACGGTTTATTAGGCTGGGAATCACTGAACGTTCCTGGCTGTGGGTTGACTACGTCTTCTTCATCTTCATCCTTTTCCGCGAAATTATCATACAACATCTTAGCCTTCGTTATGATAATGTTAGTATCGAAGAGAACACCTTTCTTACGGCAATCAGCTATCCATATGGCCAAAGCAGCTTCCATCCGAACGATACTCTTATTACGAGATGTTACAACCCTCTAAGCCGTTGTATTAAAAGTAATAGCAGCAGTCTTCCTAATATTAACTTCGTCCTTGTCGGTGTAGCGAATGGTGGATTCGTTCACTCCGTAATGGCGGGCTATGGATGCATGAGAGTTTCCTTCTTTTACCATATCTAATATATTCACCTTTTCGGCGATGGTTATCATTTTCCGTGACCGTTTAGGCGTAGAAGCATCCTTAGAAGTATTAGCACGTTTGGGAGCCATTGCAGGGGCTTTAAACACACAAGTTCAAAGATGCTGCCGTGGATGAAATCACCAATCACAGGCCAGACATGAATATTGACAGCACCAATCATAGGCAATCAAAATGGGTAGCTGTCATTGGCCGTCTTTCATTTCTGCACCAATCATAGCCCGTCTTGCACATCGCTAGGCCATGAAGCTGATCTCGCGTAGCCTTCGCAGACGCACAATGCGTACATCTATAGCCTTTCTAGTTGGTTCTGTTTCCATTTTTACGCTGTTATAAACTCAAATATATGTTTATATCTCAAAATATACCTGTTTTTTTTCTTTACACTATTAATTATATTTATTTTTAATATTTTAATGGTATTTAATGCTATATTTTAGATTTAATGTTTATTATTTTATATATACATGTATGTATATATACAGTCAAACATCGATATAAGGCGCTAGTTGGGGTCCAAAAAATTCAACCGCGTTGTATCTGATTGCGCCAATCATAAACTTCCTTGTCCACTGCTGGGTCTTCTGCTGTCTTGGTTTTCTTCCTCTGTTGTCCTGTCTTTCTGTCCACCTGATTGCAGAATTCTCTCAGTTGATCTTCATCCTTTAGCCAACCTCGAAGTGTAGACTCTGAAACTCCTATTTCTTTCATAATCTTGGTCCTTGTTTTCCCGTTCAGGATTAGCTGCGCAATCTGTATCTTCTCTTGTACTGTGTAAGCTTTCCTCTTGGGGCTTTTCTTCTCCATGGGTATAAATACGCTGTATGTTAAAAAAATATGAAAATCGCAGTCTGTCGCCACCGGATGGTCACTATCCCATATACACGCGACAAAATTGATGCGGTCGACGAAATTCTGCCTACGAGCCGGTATTACAAGACCTTTCAGTTATTCGGTGGTGTTATAATAAAAGGGAATAGCTGACGTCCCAGATTTCCCCTTCGTCTGAAAGCTTCTGGGAGCGAGCGGTTTCTTAGAAATGGCCTGAGTATTGACGCTATCGCATGCAGCACTTCATGCCACTGTCGCTGGTGTATAGGTGTATATGACTCATCCATCGGTCGATCAAGGTTGACTTGTGGTTTTAATGAAAATAAAGTTTTGATACTTCTTGCCTACGCACTGAAAGCTATCCTATGACTGGCAGATTATGTAGTTTACTGCAGTTGACAGCGCCAGGAATTATTACATGCAGATCAGGGTTTCATCATATTAACCAGCGGCCTGATCACAATATGCGGCATAAAAACCATACGAAAAGATTGAAGTGGATTTGGTTTTTGATTTTTGATTACATTAAGAAGAGGTAATTTTAAGCGGCAGCCTCTAGAGAAACCCAAAACAATTTGGGGCCTAAGACCCCATCGCGCCCAACTGATTATCGCGCATCATCGATGCGTCTTATATCGATGTTTACCTGTATATATATATATGTGGGGGTCGGCCGAGCCCGCGAAGTGGCGAGGGAACACTGTATGACAAATCTTACTCTTCCGGAAAATACATTCATAATTTATAAGGTGTTTGTAAATGTATTTGAAGTTTTGATTTTGTAACACAGAATCTGGAAGAGGTCTCGTGGTAATCACTATGAAGAGACACTCAGTTTCACCAATGAAAGAGTTTGTATACTGTTCTTTTGGATGGTCGCACCGAGTCCTTCTCAATCTTTCCTTTGGGAATTTTATTTTTAATATTTGGTTTTAACATGGAATGAAATTATTTCTGTATCATGCTACCATTTCCTCATGTCAGATGCATGGAACGAGTGTGTTTTCATACAGCAAAGCCACATCGGGCTATCTTCTAGCATGGAACGAAATTATTTTTGTATGATGCTACCATATCCTCATGTAAGATGCATGGAATGAAGTTATTTCTGTATCATGCTACCATATCCTCGTGTCAGATGCAGGATAATGTTGGTTTGTGATATGCAGTTTTGGTACTTTTAGATAGATTCGTATCAAATTCCTCTCGATGTGGTTTCCTGTAAGTAATAACAAGCTTTTCCAGGTAAAACCCAATACTGGACTTTAGCCGTCTTGTTTCCATAAAGATCGAAATTTGTTCTAAGTAGACTTCGCATTGGTCACAGTTTTTTAAGTCATCGTTTTATCGTATCTAGGACTGATGCACCAATGTGTGATTCTGAAGTCACAACAGCCCAAATTTTACTATCATATTGTTGCGACTCTGAACGACGACACCATTTTAGACATGTTTTAACCACAGACTTACTCCTGACGCTGGACAGTTTCATTGGTGATGACGACACTGTCCACTTCAGAAATCTTGAATTTTTTTGATAACAATTGGCATTTTTAACGCTATTCAAGTTTATAAATAAAAAATTGGACTTTGTTTTGTTTTAACATAATTCCTTTTTAAAAATTTTAATAATCATACTTATTTTTTTTAACCGGTTCTTTGGCGCACATGGCCTAGTTGCTTTGCGCAATAAAACGCCAAACAACTGTATCGAATTTTGTTGAGAACAATTTAAAAAAATTGATGGTCAAAACCCATTCTCTAAGTGTAGCATTAATATTTCTCCCCGCTAGTACAGCGGTATGTCTCCGGATGTACCACGCGAAAATCAGGGGTTCGATTCCCCTCGGTGGGTTGAGAAATTGTCCTCTAGGTTGGGGTTATGTTGTAGGCTAACAACCTACTCACTTAAAATCAGCCTTTTACAGAAACCGCAGCGATTACAGCCTTATGTTCCTTAAGGAATCAAGAGGCGTATGATGATGAGTATTAATGTTGACTTGTTTCTAACTACTCATCAGACGATCTGCGGTTGAATCCAGTTCATAAATTTATATTTCCTTTTATAAGTATATATGGATTCTATTTTCATATTTCAAAAATTGTTGCATTTTGTTTAGGCCCTTGAATTTCATTTTTGCGGAGATTTGATGAGTGGAATTCTACAGTTTGACATTGATAAAATTTTCCTTTTTGTAGGAAGTGACTTTTATCAGTTTACAGGCATTTGTAGGTGACTGTTTCATTCCAATGGTCTTTTTTCAGTATATAATGGTTTAAGTGGTTTGAAGTACACAGAAGTCTCATAAGTGATTTGCTGAAGTAACATCAGGACTTCTTGATGGTCACCCCATGATCGCTATGGTTTATTTTTCAAAATGTTCGTCATAATTCTGTCACATAGTTGTTGTTTTAACAAATCCATATTTCGCTGTGTGCTGTTTCCTCTGCGGGGAATCGAACCCAGAATGTTAGCATTGTGTATCTGTAGACTTACCGCTGCCCCACTGTGAAGACAATTTTTCAGTAAGACATTGGGCATGATCATACCCGTGAAAGACTGTTCAGCTAATCTAATACGTTGGGTTTGGCATGGTCAGGTAGTTGGGTGCTCGACTCGTGATCTGAGGATCGCGAGTTCGAATTCCCGTCACACCAAACATGCTAACCTTTTCGAATTAAGAGGCGTTATAATGTTATGGTCAATTTCATTATTTGCTAGTAAAAAGTTATCCAAGAGTTGGCCGTGGTTAATGATAACTAGCTGCTTTCCCTCTAGTTTTACACTGCTAAATTAAGGACATATAGCTTGGCGCGAAATTGAAAAA
Source organism: Carcinoscorpius rotundicauda (assembly GCA_011833715.1). Classification (NCBI taxonomy): domain Eukaryota; kingdom Metazoa; phylum Arthropoda; class Merostomata; order Xiphosura; family Limulidae; genus Carcinoscorpius; species Carcinoscorpius rotundicauda. The sequence goes on along the minus strand of CM022406.1, from coordinate 44,353,538 downwards.
ACAAACTCAAACAATATATGAAATGAAAATCTGCCCTTCAGAGCTACGGTGAGAGATATTTATTCATCACATCATAATTATTACTGTATTAGTCACATTCAATAATTTTATATTGATCATATCGTTTACCTCAGCATCATCAAACATGAATCAGATAATCATTGGTAAAGATAAAAAGCATTGATTTATTTGAAATAACAAAGTTGAACAGGGGATTAAAAGGTTAAGTACATCAGCGATTCTTAACTGACTGGCCAGGGCAACTGTGGTTATTTTTAACTATTCCTTAGTGGTTCAGTGGTTACAACTCTACAAACTAGGTTTGTATGGAGCACAGACAACCCGATGTGTAGGTTCATGATTAACAAACCAAACACTCAAATGTTCAAAGCTAAGGAATCATCAGCTGCATATGTGGGCACTGAAGTGAAAAAGATTGAAAAATTATTGAATTATGCTATTGAAACAAAGTTTCATGGTCATAAACTGAATATGTAAAATAGGTTCTTTATCGCTGAGTAGCATATAACAATTTCATCTTCTGTTTTTCGGTCTGTAGACAGTGGATTTGAGAATTAGATTGGAAGACAGGTTTCTAGGGATGAGATCTCAAGGATACATTCTCTCAATAGTTGATTGAATTTATTTTGTGTCGTTTGTGAGACCTTAAGTGTTCGACTCTTTACATTTGTTTGTGGTGTTCTATGAGAAAGTTATATCACATCAAACTAAAATTAATTAAACAGGCATGCAATGGCGTTATTATCTTGAAGTTTTTACGTATTCTGCAGCAAATTGTGTACATTGAATTAGAATATGATATCCATTTTTTCTCTATCACGTACAAAGTTTTAACAAAATATCATATGTAATATTACATAAGTGAATAATTTTAATTGAAACCGGGTCACATTCTGTTGTGGTTTAAATGTTAACAATCACTAGCTATAGATTTCTTTTGATCCATGGTGAGAGTTATTGATTGTTCTAGAACCCGCAAGTAACACCCCTCTTGTATGTAAACAGTTAACAGGCCGCATGACATGTCATCACTGAACAATACTTGTTTGTGCATGCACTTTGGCTATATTTTTCTTTTCAATATTATTTATTCGTCGATGTGGCAACAAGATGTGTAATAGACACGAACATATTGTTGTATTTATTATAAATTTAATGTAAATAGTTTATTTCTTCCACATTCGTAAAAAATCCTTATGTGATAGCATAAAATGAATACTACGGTATGTTTGAAATCTGTACATATGATTTATGGAAAATTCGTTATTGAAACTAAAACAATTTTTATGAAGTTTAAATTCGCAAGTCTGAGTTATTGCTCAATGACAAGTGAAAGAAACAACGAAAAACGTGTGCTTTAAAGCAAAATGAAGGTAAAAATGCTCAAACGCAACTATTAAAACTTAAATGAAAATGCTACCATCTATGTTTAAAAAAAGGAGAGAACTGTTAACCAACGTACACTAACAGCAGTTACAACGAATATAATATTTTACATGAACCGAAAGGCACTAACGTACGTCAGTGATTTATTAGTAAGAAATATTCGTTAATTTAAATTGTACGTGTATTGTTCACATTACTTAATTATATCACGAAAAAATTTAAGGATCTGTTGTTTATTTTCTAGCTGATATAATAATATTTGACAAAATTTTCAAATGCTACTTTAAATTGAATAAAAAATTATGAAATAGTGAAAATTCATATTGTCGAAAATAAACTATTTTAATTTAAAAGTGTCTTATTTAATGGGTAGATGGCACTATATATAAAGTTACTGAAGTTTCGGTAATGACGTAATAAAACCATAATACCTTCTCAGAAATGGCTGGTTGTTAGGCGTGTACGATGTTGAGAATTGTTAGATTATAGCAGATGTTTAACAGAATTACATACTGTGCATCGCATACAGTTGTTTTTTTCTTAATTTAAACGACATAAATTTATTTCTGTAGTGCAAAATGTAATATAAAATAGCAGTGTAATTTTTCTTGACGATTTTATCTTGAACTTCATGCATACAGATTACATACAAGTTTAACGGCTTAATTACGAAGGTAGAACCTAGTTCTTAACTTAAGAGTGTAAAATCGGACTTCGCCATTATTGACTTCGGTGCCTGATACAGATATGGAACGTTTCGAAATGAATCATAAATACAAGGTTACGCGTACCGGTGGGCTTTTTTTACCATTGGTCAGCTGATCAACGTTAGGATAAGCTAATATCAGTTTGCTAGTGTTACGTTTCAAAGTAGCGTGCTGCTGATACTAGTGATAGTGTTAGGGCGAAGTGCATCGTAAGCCTAATTACTAAGTGAGGCTTTCTCTTTACAGAAAAAAATAGCAATCGTTGTAACATAACTGCTTGTTTAACTCCCACGATTGATTTATTAATTTCGAAATTACGACAACCTTATTTATAGCGTATAATTTGTTTTAGCCTTTGATAATTTATAGTCGTTGACGGTTAAGTCCAAGTTTAGAAAATGACGGATAATTCATCAGAGTGTAGCATTCAAGTTGTGTGTCGATTTCGACCTCTAAATGATGCAGAAGAAAGGGCTGGGAGTAAATTTGTTGTGAAATTTCACCCAAATACAGAAGAATGTATTTCTATAGGGGTAAGTTAATTTTTCTTGTTAAGTTACTGGTTTGAGTTGGAGAAAAGTGTGATGTCTTCAAATTAATATTGTTATCCATACAGGTCTACATAAATATATTTTAATTTCTAAAGAGTTGACTGTATGTTATACAAGCTTAAAGTTTCGAGTTTGTGTATGAGAAAACTGTACAAAGAAAATATTTAAGTGAAAAAAATGTTCTGTTGATATAAAGTCACATAAGAGCTGCATTTGAATGTATAACTAAAAGTATTGTGATTATTGTCAAAATGATAAAGTAGTTTTATTACAGACTGTGTAATGTTTTACTTTGTTGGGAGTTCAGAAGTTTTAACTATAGTTTCAATTTTTGTCTTTTATAATAATTTAAACCAAAGTATCTCATAATGGCTGTAACTTAAAGCCAAGTTATATTTGTACAAATTATTTTGGTTTTAACTTTGTAAATCAAGAGACCACTAGTGGAAGCAGCGGTGAGTCTGTGGATTTACTAATGCTAAAATTAAGAGTTTGATTCCTCTCTGTGGACACAGCAGATAGCCCAATGTGGCTTTGCGAAAAGAAAAACGTTAATCAGTAATGATGAAACACTCAAAATAGAAATAAACTTGTGAGTTTCCTGTTTTTAAAAATACGTGTTCAGTTTATAGATACATCAGAATAGAAGCATTCAAATGTGTAACGTTACGAAAAAAGAAACAGATGATGGTCACAAATATGTCAACTTTTCAGTTGCCAGTGGAATACGTGAATAACTAAACATGACACTGAAGTTTTTCTTTGCCTTTTGTTTTTCAATTTATTAAATTCTACATACAGGATTCTTACAGGGACTCCTCACAATGAAAAAAAAAAATTGAGACTGCAGGACCATAGCGAGTTACCCTATAATAACCAGTTGATGGTTCTTGTTAAAGAAGCAGACACTGTATGAAAGTTCAATGTAACACAATATTCTGATGCAGTGTAATACACTTACGTTTCTTTGGGTGAAATTAGAACATTTTGTTTTTATATTTATTATTATTGTGGATATTCTTTTGTTGTAGTACATTACATTTTTAAACAGCCTTTACACATCAGTAAGAAACTGTCATAAATTGGTGAACTTTTTATAGACTTGTAGAACTAGTATCTGATGGCTTTTATTCTGAATTCTCAAAATATAGTAGGGCAAATGATATAGGGAAATATGACAAGAACAAAAGAAGGAAGTCGTGTCTTCATGTTTTAAAACGAGAAGGAAGTCGTGTCTTCGTGTTTTAAAACGAGAAGGAAGTCATGTCCTCATGTTTTAAAACAAGAGAAGGAAGTCGTGTCTTCGTGTTTTAAAACAAGAGAAGGAAGTCGTGTCCTCGTGTTTTAAAACGAGAAGGAAGTCGTGTCTTCATGTTTTAAAACGAGAAGGAAGTCGTGTCCTCGTGTTTTAAAACAAGAGAAGGAAGTCGTGTCTTCGTGTTTTAAAGCAAGAGAAGGAAGTCGTGTCTTCGTGTTTTAAAGCAAGAGAAGGAAGTCGTGTCTTCGTGTTTTAAAGCAAGAGAAGGAAGTCGTGTCTTCGTGTTTTAAAGCAAAAGAAGGAAGTCGTGTCTTCATGTTTCAAACAAGAGAAGGAAGTCGTGTTTTCATGCTTTGAAACAAGAAAAGAAGTTGTGTCTTCGTGTTTTAAAACTGTCTTGTCAGTTGAAAGTTAACCAACAAGCAATCTTACAATAAATTTTCAGTTTAGAAGAAACAGACTCAATCAATATAAGGTACTACAATAGTTTACTCATTTGTTTTTCTGTTCTGTACAATATAATTATTTTGGTAACTTAGTTGTTTGTGTACTTGTACAGTATCATTTAAAAGAGTACAACCCTTTCAGAAGAGGTCACTTATCAAAGGCCGTGTCATCGTGTTTGTTCATTTACATTCAAAATTGTATTGAAGTACTGTTTTATGAATTTATGTTCATAAGTTTGGAATAAGAATTGTAGATTATAATTCATACTAATATTATATGCAAGTTAATTGCTTAATTTAAAAATAAACATTGAAAGAACACCTAAATTTAGAATTTAGTGAGTCACATAGTATGTTCAATGCAGTAGTGTTCGAAATTAATGTTTGTGTTGTCAGACTACTAATTCTAGCTTTTTTAAAATTAGGAACTCAGATTAACAAGGTAAAATATAAAATAAGAACCTCGTATGTTTTTATTTTGCTGAGATATGACTTGTGTACTGAATCGAACACAACCCATTCACCTCTCTTTATTTTTGGAAATGGAACCTTATGTACACTTACTTCAATATATGATGTGAGTAACCAGTCAACAGTTTACAATGTCCCCTTAGTGGTTTTCTCACCCATTTTAATCTGTGAGAAGGCTACCGCTTTCTTTCGAATGAAGAGTTGAAGAAAATAGGTTGTGTTGTTAGTCTGTATGAAGTTTCCTCTTTTTTTATTTTTAATCTAAAAACACGTTAGTTACTAAGCTTAATGAATTAATAGAATTTTATGGTATGAGTGTAGTCATTTATGATTTTTTGTTTATTCAACAACAACAAAATTTGATATCCTCCACGTGCAAAATTTACAAGGCTTAGCAACCTATGTCCAACAGCAGCTGAGTACAAAAATTGTAGCTAGAAGAGGTAATTGTTTTCTTTATTTCTCTATTTATTGCTCTGTATTTTAAGAAAAATAAGTTTAATAATTCAATTTTAAATATTATAATTTGTATACATATATAATGTACAATTGAAATGTGGATGTGTATTACAAAATACTAGTCCACTAAAACTCAGCCCAGACAGGAAGACTAAAGGTAATTTTTTATGCTGTAGGATACCTAACATGATCACACAGGTACTGCATACATGAAAGTTATACGTTAGCTAGGTTTTTGTGGAAGGTCAGTATAATAAAATATGTAAATATAGTCTTATGAGACTTAAGCTACCTAGACTAAACATTTATGTTTTTGTGTTATAATATGTAATCATTCCAGCACCAAAAAGCATAATTCATGTTTTTTATATGCAAAAACTGGCTCGTTTGGGTTCAGAAAATATTTAAATAGAAGAGCGAACAACGTTTCGACCTTCTTCGGTCATCGTCAGGTTCACAAAGAAAGAGGTAACTGACCGGAAGCTGACCACATGTTTGGAAGGGGTTGTGTAACTCAGTGTCACAATGTAGAGGGCGGGGTTAGATGTTTGAATATATAATTTTATTAATTTTAAGAAATGATTTTTGTTCCTAATGTACATAGAGAGTGTCATAGATCTCTTGAATATGTTGAAAACTGTTCTTGGAGTTCAAATCAAGGTTAAAATGAAATGACCCTGAGCCTTGCTTTGGTAAGATTTCCATCAGAGACCATGATAAGGGCTTGGAAGATATTTTGCACTCTTTGAAACAAGAGGTCAAATCCTAACTTAAGGAAAGTTTTTATATGAGATGTTGTCACATTAATTGTATGCCTATTCACCTTATATCAGTGGTTGTAAAGGTTTTTGAAAGTTTGATAAAAGATGCTTTGCAAAGTCAAAATAAAGCTCAAAATTGTATTGGATGGTTGGTATGATTTCACTGGAGGGAACTCTTGCTTCACTGATTTTTTTTATATCAAATCTTTGAAGAGACTACTGCTTAGTTAGATGAGGGCATTAGTATAGATTTTATGGCTTTTTCATTACACTTTTGTAACTGAAATCAATTTGTAATCCTCTTCCTAAACAAAACATTCTAGACTCCTTTTTCTCTAAGTGTACATTTATTTCTTTATTGTTCTGGTGAGTATTGATACATAATGCTTATTAAATTGTGCAATCTTGTGCTCTTTGTGGAGGAATGAAAATAATTTTGTTCTTAAGTGATTGATTTAACTCTAAAAATAATTTTGCACATTTTTAGTGGACAAATTCTCTTTTGGGTGTCTAAATGTGCACATCCAAATAAAAACAGGGCAGTCTTTTTTAGACGTACAGCCTTTAAGATGTACTTCACAAAGCTTTTCTTAGAGTTTCTAGACATTACATTGTTAAACGAGATACCCTAATTGTGGCTGTAATGACATAGCAACTTGTGTCTCTCAAGAGATACAGAAGTTGCACCATGCGACATCTGTTATCATATAATGATATCAACCTGGTGTTTTGGGGCAATGAAAAATCATGACTTAATTGTGACTCAAGATTTAATTCACCATTCTGAAATACAAGTCTCAATGGAGAGTCACTCGGAGTTGTTAGGATGTGTACCTTTTGTTTGATTATCTTTGTTTTTATCCTCAGAAATTCTGATATCAAACTACGTGAGAGTTTAATCAAAAAATGAAGCTCTTATGGAACTGGTGGAATATTTAAGAAATTGATGACAAAAGTAGAAGGTGGTAATCAGTGGGTGTTTTCCTGATTGGGTGAACGTGATAAATGAATTCCCCACAATCTCATGGTTCTATTCGGGGTAACTTTGAAATATAATACTTTAATGGTATTACTTGAACAGGAAACCTCCCTGACTGGGTTGAAATGTGAAAAATAAGTTATGAAAAGCTATACAATATATGATAATCACTTGATGTGTGGGTGGCTGTTTAAAGAGATAGGAATTTGGATATGTTTTAAATCTTCAGTATTGTGTTCAGCTGTGATAAAGGTAGTCCATAGAATATTATTAGTGATGTTTTACTTCAACTTGCTACAGGTGTTAGTGATGTTTTACTTCAACTTGCTACAGGTGTTAGTGATGTTTTACTTCAACTTGCTACAGGTGTTAGTGATGTTTTACTTCAACTTGCTACAGGTGTTAGTGATGTTTTACTTCAACTTGTTACAGGTGTTAGTGATGTTTTACTTCAACTTGCTACAGGTGTTAGTGATGTTTTACTTCAACTTGCTACAGGTGTAGTAATAATATAGTTTACAGTCTTCTCAAACATACCCAATTTAAGAAGGTTGAGTTGGGAACAGAAGTATTAAAGATATGAATTAGAGTTTGGACTAAAGAACTGTGTGTAATTGTGTGGTTTTCATCAGGACTATAAGACTTGTTTGTGGCATGTGCTATATTTCAAAAACTGTGAAAAGATACAAAATGTTAACATTTAGATATGAAATCTGTGAGACAAAACTTGGGAAATCTTGAAATCCCAGATTCATTCCAAATGAAGAATCAATTGATGAAGAGATGAGAAACAAAACAGAATTAAACTTCTCATGAAGTGTCTTAAAATCTAAAATTGCTGTAATTAGGTTATTTATTTCAATAGATATTTGCATTATTATGAATATATTTATTGATTTATTTCTAGAAGTATAAACAGATATTTACTAAGTTTGTACTGAAATCACACCCCATCACGATGTACTTTATTTGTGGAAATGTGTAAAAGTCAAAGCTCGATACACGTACTTATTTACGCTCTTCTGACCACAGTGATGGTGGTGAGACAAAGCTAATTTAGTTAGTTTATATTTTGGTGTGTAATGGCTGATTTATCATTTTAGCTGGTTAGTGTACTATAAGGGAATATATTATTTGGTTTGTCAGACGTTGTGGCCTTCACTGTATGTAAGAAGCTAATAAGTTCAAAGAACTCTTGCGAATCGGCGCTGACGCGTAAAAAATTTCAAAATTAGATACAAAAACATTCGTACAAATGACCTTGGAAATATCCAGGAAAAAAACCTGACAATCTAACTGTGACGAGGTTTAAAGAAAAACAATGTATTATTCTTTTCGATTATATATGTATTTATGATCATAGGGACTAAAATTCCTGTTGAATGTTATATTTGGTTATGACTAATGCTGAGTTGGAACAGTTGACATTTTCTGATGTTTGTATATGGTGGTCTTTTATGACATTTCATTGTGTTAAGAATTGTATCGTATATTTGATATATAGATTTGTGTGTGGTTTGAAGATTGTGGTAAGGCCACTCCTGGTTATAACGGAGGATGGTGGAATTATCCTGAAAATGATAGGCCGTTTGTCTCTACTTTATAATGGGAACAATTCTAGGGAATTTTATGTGAATAAGTTCGCAAAATTACTTGATGAAATACGATATTGTGAAGGAAAGTTGCCATTGATTCCATAAAAGGAATCTTTGATAATACAATCGATCTTTTAACCTTCTTTTAAGTGTATTTATCTGATGGAAAGGGTGTGTACGTCATGTGCTTGTATATTTAGAGAGCTTATCATAAGATGCTGTATATGGGTTATGTAAGAACTGCACGTTTGTAATGTTTGGATATAATTTATTAATAGGATAAAAGGGTTTGGCAATGGAAAGAGAAATTGTTATTACTGGAGTCAATCAAACTTTTTTATGTCCGTGGTTTGTTTCAAGGATCGGTTCTTGGGTCTTTAATTTTTCGTATTTATATTAATGTCTTTTACAGGGACATTTATGGCGTCAGTAAACAAGTAGGTTAAAAAATCTTATTATAAAAGGTTAACCTGTGATGAAATAATAATCAGTTACCTCTTCCTTTCCTTGTGACCCTGACGATGACCGAAGACGGCCGAAACGTTGTTCGCTCCTCTACATTAAAAAAAAATCTCAATCCAAACGAGCCGTTTTTACATGTATAAGGATAAAACTTTGTAACCCAAGCAGTTAAGAAAGATGGACCCTTCTTTTTCAGGGACAAACGTTTGCAAAGCGTTGGGATTATTGGTAGGGGCATGATTAGCGTACGAATCAACTGCATTGAATTCTTGGGTATTTCGAGCTGTATAGAAGTATTGCACGATAAATGGGATCAATTGGTAAACTTGAAAAATATTTGGTAAATGACATCTTGATGTGGTAGCTTTGTTGTTAGTACTAAAGCTAAAATATTTGTGGGATGTACTTATGGACACATTAATTACAAGTCGAAAGGGGCGACTCTCACATTTTACAAATAACTTATTAGATCTTACTTTGAACATCATGTGTTGGTTTGGTCTCCGTATCTAAGAAAATGTATCGATTTATTCTAAAAGGCTCAGAGGAGGTTTATTAAAATAGAAGTTGTCTTGTGGAGAAAGCCCAAGATTGGCTAAAGTCTCAGATATTCTGATGACCTAAATGAGGTGGAAGATGATCGTATTGAAGTGAATGAAGTTTGGTAGCGTGAACATTCCTGGCTGATTTGTGGTGAATTCTAAAGGCAGTAAAACGAGATGATGGAATATTAAGACAGATTTATTTGCTTACGATGTGATTAGGACGCGAAATGAGCGTCATTCGTGGAGCCCAAAACTTTACAGTAGTTTACGAGGGATAATCGGTAAATTCGTGAAAAATACGGGGTTGATCTGAATCTGTGAATTTCTCTTTAATGGACAGAAGTGAAGGGCCAGATGGTCTCTTGATGTCCGTCTGTGTGATGCACTATGGTTCGATGACGCTTTTTTGTTTAGAACTAGTTGTATCCGAGTGTCTATCTTCTCTAAGTTGGCACGCGTGATAACGATAGATGGTTTATTACGGATCGCAGTAATTTTAAAATAATGATTGTAAAGTGTTGAAAATGAGAAAGTAATCGTTGTTGTCATGGAAACCTAGTTTTCACGAGCTTATTGGAGAATGAACGCGCTGAATGTTCACGTACAATGTTCACAGGAGGGTTGTACAGGTATACAACACCATTTGAACCAAAGTATTGTATCATTAATATAAATAAATGTATGTGTATAAATGAATCTTATGTTGTCATAAATAAGTGTAACAAGCGAAAAAGTTCTGGTGTTAAAGGAATAAAAAAGATTAATTATTGAAAACTTTCCAATATAACAAAAATCTGCACATGCACCTATATTACAGCTATATCAACTTGTGCTTCAGTTACAAACGTGCTGACTTCCTGAACTGGTATAACTGTTTAAAGGAGGGGGGAGGGACAGTATCGTCCTGGCCGTTAGATACACGTGTAACTAAGACCTCGGTTACCGGAGGTTGGGATGGTGCCAAGATGGACTCTTTTTTTAGTGAATTTATGTGGAATTAGCAGCAGTGATAAAAAATCTATTGTATGTGGATGGTTGTTGTTGTTGTTTTGAATTAAGCACAAAGCTACACAATGGGCTATCTGTGCTCTGCCCACCACGGGTATCGAAACCTGGATTTTAGGGGGTAAGTTCGCAGACATACCGCTGAGCCACTGGGGGGCTTATGTGGATGGAAATGTATATCAAACTGCATTGGCTACCCAGACAGGAGTAACAAAATAAATACACGAATGTAAGTCTTTCATCAAAGGAGGAAAGGTTTGATCGGTATATATGAGGTCAAACTGACTATGTACTGACCGCATGGCATTGGCCATGAAGGGTGGAGTCCGGAATTGTGGCAAAAGTTTATGTAGTCAGATGAACCAACGTTTACTGTTACACTAAATGAGTTGACTCTTGTTAATATGAAGACAACCCAAATTGTAAACCCTTTGGGTTTGGTTCCATTTATACGTAGTTGTTTCAGTTACTGGTGGGGGAATTGTATTTTATTGACACGAACGTTATTCAGTCATTGTTTTGCAAGATAGCATGGTTGTTTAAAGAACAAACTAGGAGATCTTGTATGCCATCTTCAGTGGTGCAGCCGTAAGTCTGAAAACTTATAACGTTAAAAACCGAGTTTCGATACTCGTGGTGGTCGCAGTGCAGATAAATTTTGTAGCTTTGAGTTTAACATCAAACAAACTCATGTATGCTCCATGTAACGGCATCTTTTCTTTCTGGTTGTGGTTGATACCTGTCTACACTTGATGAGCATAAGAAAACATCCTGGTGGTGGTGGTCGTTTCAAGTGATACATGGACGTACACTCCAGCGTTAGGAAGCTTTCAAACTTATTCTGACCTGCTTAATGTCCAGCGCTTGAAGAAATAGGAATGGTTCTTGTTGAAACCTCCCAAGTTGTCTCATCAGTGAAAATCCTAATAGTCTTGGGAACTGATTTCACCGCCATTTTTATAAAGCATTTTGGGGGTATGAATTGCGTTATAAAAATGGCGGTGAATTCGGTGTTTGGTATGATAACAAAAACCCGAGTTAGCAATGGATGGTGTTTTTCGTTATTTCAAAAGTAGGGTCTACTGGAGCAAATATAGCCCTCGTATGGCGTCGTCCGAAATCAGTAAACAAATTTTATTTACTGATAGCTGCTACCGACACAGCACTATTATATCATGTTTGGAAACACACGAAGAAAAGTTCGATGTAAACTTTTTTTTTTTTGTATCTGTTACTTGAGGGACACCAAAATCTTATGGTAGGTATGTAACACCCATGATGGTGAAGCGTGTCTACATAAACAGGTAGTGACATTTATTACTACGTCACAATATGACTTGTAATAATTTTATCAGGTTCATGCTTCGTACATTTAAGATCTTTTTTATTCTTTGCATCTGAAAAGAGCTGATAAATTAGTTTTATTTAGTAGAATTTGATTCGTAATAAACAGTTTCCTTCTTCCTACTTGAAATTCAGTAGGGCCATTAAATAGAGGTTTTATAATAACACTGATCAGTGCTATTGTGACGTAACTATCAAACGAAATGGAGACCTGGTGTAAACCATAACAATGTCGGGTTTGAACCTTGTAACAGAAGACTTCTTTAACGCTATGCCTTAAGTTAGTCACGTGCTATATTTCTCTTCCCAAAGCACCGAGATTAACGATAGTTATTTAGTTATTAAACTTGTTTGCGTAGGAAAAAGAAGTTAAACTATAAAAAATCAGAGCAACTGTTCTCGCATCAGTTATGTGGGTATCAAGTTTTTGATGTCCCTCAAAGTGTAAGATAAACACTGTGGGACTATTGACATGAAACTTTATTATTATCCGATGGCATTGTTCTGCATATGCAGTCAATACCTTTTGTGTTAGCAAAATGTTAACACATTCAGCTAGCTAAAAATGAATCATTTCTTGTGGTGATTTCTTTGTTGTGGTTGTAATATTTATTTCTGTAAGTCGAGTGATCCACGCTATGTGTAACCTGAACTTCCCTAAACTCGACCACCAGTTTTTTTTGTTTTTTTTTATGAATACTTTAAACCTCATAAATTGCACTCCCCGTGTGTTATTGTAGTAACGTCACTAGTGCTGGTCGTGAACCTTTCTGTTTCTGCTATACGGTGTGTTTATATTGATTACTTAATATCACGCACATCTGAAAACATTGGAGCTGATTCACGGTTTGGTTTGTTCTGAATTTTGTATGAAACTGCAGGAGACCTATCTGCGCTAGATGTCCCTAATTTAGCAGTGTAAGACTAGAGGGAAGGCAGCTAGTCATCACCAACCGCCGCCAATCCTGAGGCTACTCCTCTATCAACGAATAGTGGGATTGACTGTAACATTGTAACGCCCCCATGACTAAAAAGGCGAACGTGTTTGGTGTGACGGGGATTCGAATCTGCGACTTTTAGGGTTATGAGTCGAGTGCGGAGATTCACGTGCATTAAGATAGCTGTCTGAAATTCACATTATTATAACTTAGTGAATGCGTAATATTGTAAGTGTAAACAAATATATATGTGTGTGTATATATTTATATATATACACAGTTTAAAACGCTAAAGCTGGCGAACTTTTGGAGGTTATTAGGTTTAATTTTTAATTGTAAAAATTCAAGTTAACTGCATCTGTTTTGTTCACATTCCTTTTAATTACGACTCAAAACCGTTGGTGTTTAAAAACAGTATTTCTAGTTTATATTTTGTCTTTCACAAGGCGCCTTTCGTATAAAACCAGAACTCATCAGTTATAAAACTTTACAAGTTTCTCGTGTGACCTTCCTTTGATAGACCCAACCTATTCTGTTATTGATATTTGGAAAATGCACTGAAAAAAATGAGAGTTCTCTCAGGATCTACCCCAACAAATTTCATGACGCTCTTGGATTTTCTTATCACAGCCCCAACATTTTATATACAGAATCCATCCACTAGGTGGCTCAATTTAAAGGACGTTTATTGAGATGTGTTTTGTCGATTGTTGTATTACTTCTCATCAACCGTAGTCGTGTTTCTACATCCTGGACATCAACCGTATCAGCCAACGAGCTAATACGAATCATCTCTGAAATTCTTTTTAACCCTACGAACCCAGCAAAATTTTGTTTTTCGTGAATGTGGTTGGATATTAATATACCTGAACACCATAGTTTAGAAAAGGGTATTCTTTCCTTTAAAAAAACTAAATACCTGTATATGTGTATACTACCAGCGATATAAAAATATGTTAAGATTTTGCATTCGTTGTTAAGCCTACTCGTAACGTGCGATTTTTGAGAAAAAAACGAAACACCCTGTTTTGTATTCTGGTGCTATTTTGAACTCTGGTGGCGTGTTGTGAGTTTAAATAAATTCTTAATGCTAAAACGCGTGTATTTAGCTTTAGCTTCTTTGTTTTGTAGCTTTTCATTTCAGAAAAATCTTGACTTAATCACTTATAAAGTAAATAAATATCCAACGGACAAAAAACAACAATGACATTTATTAGATAAACTTACGATAACTAATTAGAGAGAAGCATCACGCATATGTGGGGTAGCATCGTTTCTTGAGCCCGTGGTGGTCTATTGGTTTGTTTCACTCGGCAAAAACAAAACAAAAACAACATTTTATATATCAAACAAACCATGTGGAAAAACATATGGAAGATGTCCTGGTAAAATAGATGTTGAAATGACACAATACAATTTGCAGTTGAATAAACTGAATTTGACGGAACTTGAATACAACAGAAAGAAAGCATATTTATTTACTACTTTAATTATAACTTAAACATTTGTTGTATCTTGGGGGGAGATAAACGCACTAGAAACAAGATATCAAACAACAACAAAAAACTTGCTTATATATATATTTTTTTATTTTGATGATTATTTCCTAGTCATTAAATCACCAAGTTTGTAGAGGGGGCTCTGTGTAGGATGAATGTTGCATTCCAAACATTTTCACCAATATTTGGTCACACAAGATGTAAACATTGTCGCCTTTCTCTGATTCAAATTTATATTGTAATCACGGGTTTGACTGGTTACAAATATCTGGAACTTGACAGTAATTTCTGACAAGTAACTGTTGGATCACCTTCTTTTAAAATGTCAGTCATACTAGTTTATCAAGGTATAACGCATATGTGGGGTAGCATTGTTTCTTGAGCCCGTGGTGGCCTATTGGTTCGTATGTCTGACTGTGAATCATAGGGTCCATGGTTTGTGTACTCTTCCCGCAAAATTGTATACCGCCCTTCAGAGCCTTTGGTGCGTTATGAGAGTGACAATCCAATCCCACTGTTTGTTACAGTATCATAAGAATTGGCGGCTGGTTCAGCAGTGATTGTGTTTCTTTTTAGTGTATGGGCTAAAATTTGGAGACGACGACCAACACAGATATAACTATTCTTTAGTTGCGTCCTGATATTCGAAAAAAAACTTTAATCAACTGGTCAGCTATTCCGACCAACTAACATTCAGTTACAACGTGAATCTGTGTTTTGACAAGCACACCTTTATGAACATTTTAGTAATTTTTTCCGTATGCACCGAGTGTTCAGTCATCCAGTGAATAAGTACTGGTAAAAGGGGCCTGTGTCTCCGATTTCATTCGATTTTCTTGAAAACAATAAGAATATAAAATCACGATCGGTCATAACGAAACGCCGAAAATTCACGCGAGTTCTGGGATCTATCCCCTAATTTGTGAAGCACCTAGAAACACCTTTGATTACAGGAGAATTGTGGTTTATTAGAATATGATGATGAATTAATCTAATGGTAATTACTAGTCTTACATTAGATTTCCGCTTGTTGTGTTATGTGATCGTATTGGCTTGCATTCAACCAGATCCGAATTAATAATTATATTCTTAAAGTAAAAAAGGTTTTCAGAGAAGAATAAATATTCAGCTGACTGTGATTGCGTATATAATCGTGGTAGATGCAAGAACCCCCTCTGTGGACTGGAACTACATTTTAAAGGAAACATTGGATTACGTCATACATTCACGAGTTGCTCTGACCAAAAAAGGAAGTGTCTTTTCTGCACACAGCTTATTAATTAATTTTATTAATTCCACCCGTTTCGGGAGGCTAAATCGAATTGTCGTGGCATATCTGGAATTTTGAAAAAGTTAACTGAACTCTAGTTTCACAGTTCTTATCTCATTAGGGCACACTGTACGTATAGTGCGTCATATGTTGGTGGTAGACAGTGACTAATAAGCAATTTCGAAATATAGGGGTAACTTCATAAAAAAGATAACCCACCGTTTCGCGACGAAGAAATTCAAATTCAATAAACACGTGTAATATTTGAATACTTCGAATTTTACCACGTAACCCAGAAG
Source organism: Carcinoscorpius rotundicauda (assembly GCA_011833715.1). Lineage (NCBI taxonomy): Eukaryota > Metazoa > Arthropoda > Merostomata > Xiphosura > Limulidae > Carcinoscorpius > Carcinoscorpius rotundicauda. Next base: position 44,337,542 of record CM022406.1, on the reverse strand, counting down.
TGATATTATTAAATATGGCCAGTATATTATTAATTCACGTTCGTTTGGAGCTAGCGAGACCAAACTTCGGGGATGAGGATATAAACGTCTGTCCTTTTTTTTATATTATTATTATTTAGACTAAAACATACCCGGAGAATCGTCCAAGCATGGTGAGGGTCTGAGAGTAGGTTATTATGGTCATTTGGCATCAAGTTTTTGTGTTCCTTGCCCAGCTGGTACATTATCTCACAAACCAGATACCACTCAATCATAAACAGCAATAAAATACCTGAAAGTTGAAGTTTAGTGTTCAGAAATCAACTTTAAAACCAAGACGAGTCTTAACAATATAAAAGTCAAAACATGCTTTCTACAAGTTAGGATTGTTCACAAATTTCAACTGAATTATGAATTTAGTTCGAAGATGAAATTTAAATGTTAAAACCTCTGGAGAAAATCAGCAAGCCAATTTAAAAACTTCTCAAATGTTGTTTGTTATATACGTACAGCATCACACAAGTATATATTATTTACAATTTTTTTAAAATAATGTTTCTTCCATGTTTACTTATTAAACCAACAGACTAAGAGGTAAATTGAAAACGAACATCAGAAAGAGTACATGAGTATATATCTTAATAAACCTAAGGTACATAACATACTTCAAAGGATCAGTAATAAATTACAAAAATAGAAACATACGAACGGGACAGTATAAACAAACAACAGGATCACTGAAATACAGCCCATCACAGTTCTCAAACATCAACAAGCATTTTTAGTATACAAACACAACACAGTATAAACAAACATCAGGATCACTGAAACACAGGCCATCACAGTTCTCAAACATCAACAAGCATTTCTTGTATACAAACACAACACAGTATAAACAAACAGCAGGATCACTGAAACACAGGCCATCACAGTTCTCAAACAACAAGCATTTCCAAAGATGCCAACCATTACAATTTTGATGTATACATTACGACTATACGGTCATACAGACAAATATTACGACTTGTCGCAACTCCTACATTATTGTATATTATATAGGCCTATACAATAAAGTGATAAATTATTCTCCCAGGGCTTGAAAGAAGTGAAAAGAAAATTTCTAGTGAGATACAAATAAATTTTGATAATAAATAAAAGACGTAGTCCAAATGGCAATTTGCGACAATTATGTTTGTGCTTGAAATAATAAAAAATATTTGTATCTCCGATGCCTACCAATAGTTTGAGTGTGGTGCTTTTCCATACTGGGTACTTGGGAGAATACATAGTTACGTCATCAGTGCTTGTCAGCCAATCAGCGCTCGCGTAGATGGATATTTCTCGTTTTCTAATCGGCATAAAAACACCAATTCGATCGTTCACAAGTTGGGAAAAATGAATCCTCGTTCACCAGATTATCTCGTTTCTGGCAAATCAAAAAGGATTAAAACTGTGAATCAAAAATTTAGGAAAGAGTATAGTGCAAAATATCTGGTCATTGCATCAAAAGTCAGTGACAATCATGCGTTTTGTACAGTTTGTTACATGGAATTTTCTGTGGTGCATGGCGGGATAAACGATTGTTCCAGACATACAAAATCGGCATCTTACCAACAAAAGGCTGAGGCGAAGATAAAAATGATGCAGATAGCGACATTCATGAGTAAGAATTCAGAATATTCAAAAGAATTTTTAAAAATTTATTTATTAAATACACAAAACACTCATAAATGAGCAATCTATAGCAGTAATAAATAATAGTTATACGAATATAATAATAAACAGCTTAGAGACATTGGTCAGGCCTAGTATCCGCAAATGATAAATGGCTCTGTCAACTATTTCAAATGACTGAGCGTAATGATAGTAGGATAACAAAGCAGGATCACAACAACACGGGTCATTATATCCATCAAACACAAACAAACTTTTTAGTGCACAAACACAACAATATAAACAAACAGGAAGATCACAAAAACATGGGTCATTATATCCATCAAACACAAACAAACTTTTTAGTGCACAAACACAACAATATAAACAAACAGGAAGATCACAAAAACATGGGTCATTATATCCATCAAACACAAACAAACTTTTTAGTACACAAACACAACAATATAAACAAACAGGAAGATCACTAGAACACAGATGATCATATCCATCAAAGCTCCAGGTGAATATAGCAAACAGTCAGCTCTCCTTTAGAAAGACAGACATTGTTTGACAACCGTAATATATTCCTGACCTGAAGGTACATCTCCCGATCTTGAAACATAAAAATATTCTTACATTTCTTGAAGAAGAAAATCAATTAAATAAAACATCTTACCATCAGACTGACCAGTTGTGTAGAGAAAATATTTATAATTTTGAGCAATAGACTAAACACCTTAGAAAATGAGTGATGTCGAGCCGTTTTTGCATATAAAAAATTTTAGAAAACATTTCAAACTTATCTGAAAGCTCAGACTAATTACCTATAGCAATAGAATTAGTAATTAATTAATAATTAATTATGAGCTAATAACGATCACAGTGTTCTAATAATAAAGATTTCATCTTTGTTTGTACCACCCTATAAATCAAAGAAATTCTCCTACCGTCATTATATTTAAATGAGCGAACTATGTTTTGAAATTTGCTATAAAAAAGAATCCTTGAAAGATATTTATATAATGGTAATTATATATTTTTAATTACCAGAATCTAAGTAAAAGGCTTCACTCGTCAACTTTACTGTTTCGTGCTATACAACTGCAATGTGTTGTTTTGCGGTTCCTGGGGATGATCTAATGACACATAATACGTCACATCTGTCAGCAGTGGTCAGTTGATGGGGACCCCCGCTAGTTCAGCGGTATGTCTCCGGATTTACAACGTTAAAATTAGGGGTTTGATTCTTCTTGGTGGGCTCAGCTGATAGCCCAATGTGGCTTTGCTGTAAGAAAAAGACAAAAGACACGGTTGGCACGTTTGAACGGTAGCATGTACTGTGTAGTATATACATTTACTACAGTGTAAATCAACAACAAAAATAGCTAGCTGAAATAATCTCTCATTGTACTGATGGTTTCGAACGTTGTATAAGCAACATTGTTATGTGACGATTTTAATCACATTTGTGTTTTGAATGTTCTAGCTCTTCTGGACTCGAAGCACCTGAAGAAAGACACCTCTGTAGTGATGTGGTAATTTCAATTTTTGCGCCTCTTCGGTGTGCAGGGTTCGAATCCTAAAGCGCGTGCAGTACACGCGAATGCTCTGCAAACTGAACTACAGTTTTAGCAACTCGTAGGTTTATTTATTTGTCTTGCAGAATAACTAACAAGTCATTTTCATAAAGGACTGGACGTAGGTTAGTGGTTGGCTTACTTCGTTGTCTTGCAGAATAACTAACAAGTCATTTTCATAAAGGACTGGACGTAGGTTAGTGGTTGGCTTACTTCGTTGTCTTGCAGAATAACTGAAAAGTCATTTTCATAAAGGACTGGACGTAGGCTCGTGATAAGCGTGCCTGAACTGTGAAACCAATGTCTCAAACATGCACCCGTATTTTGGGATCGCGAGCACATGATTAGTGACGATTAAAGAAACGTGTCATGAAATTGTTTCAAATAAAGTTAATAATTCAACACAAAAAACAACAACATTGAAATATATACCATAATGAAACATTGAAATATGTACCATGATGAAACATTGAAATGTGTACCATAATGAAACATTGAAATATGTACCATGATGAAACATTGAAATATGTACCATGATGAAACATTGAAATATATACCATAATGAAACATTGAAATGTGTACCATGATGAAACATTGAAATATATACCATAATGAAACATTGAAATATGTACCATGGTGAAACATTGAAATGTGTACCATGATGAAACATTGAAATGTGTGTCATGATGAAACATTGAAATGTGTACCATGATGAAACATTGAAGTGTGTACCATGATGAAACATTGAAATATGTACCATGATGAAACATTGAAATGTGTACCATAATGAAACATTGAAATGTGTACCATAATGAAACATTGAAATGTGTACCATGGTGAAACATTGAAATGTGTACCATGGTGAAACATTGAAATGTGTACCATGGTGAAACATTGAAATGTGTACCATGGTGAAACATTGAAATGTGTACCATGGTGAAACATTGAAATGTGTACCATGGTGAAACATTGAAATGTGTACCATGATGAAACATTGAAATGTGTACCATGATGAAACATTGAAATGTGTACCATGATGAAACATTGAAGTGTGTACCATAATGAAACATTGAAATATATACCATAATGAAACATTGAAATATGTACCATGATGAAACATTGAAATGTGTACCATAATGAAACATTGAAATGTGTACCATAATGAAACATTGAAATGTGTACCTGATGAAACATTGAAATATATACCATAATGAAACATTGAAATATGTACCATGATGAAACATTGAAATGTGTACCATAATGAAACATTGAAATGTGTACCATAATGAAACATTGAAATGTGTACCATGGTGAAACATTGAAATGTGTACCATGATGAAACATTGAAATGTGTACCATGATGAAACATTGAAATGTGTGTCATGATGAAACATTGAAATGTGTACCATGATGAAATATTGAAATGTGTACCATGATGAAACATTGAAATGTGTACCATGGTGAAACATTGAAATGTGTACCATGGTGAAACATTGAAATGTGTACCATGGTGAAACATTGAAATGTGTACCATGGTGAAACATTGAAATGTGTACCATGATGAAACATTGAAATGTGTACCATGATGAAACATTGAAATGTGTACCATGATGAAACATTGAAGTGTGTACCATAATGAAACATTGAAATATATACCATAATGAAACATTGAAATATGTACCATGATGAAACATTGAAATGTGTACCATAATGAAACATTGAAATATGTACCATGATGAAACATTGAAGTGTGTACCATAATGAAACATTGAAATGTGTACCATAATGAAACATTGAAATGTGTACCATAATGAAACATTGAAATGTGTACCATGATGAAACATTGAAATATATACCATAATGAAACATTGAAATGTGTACCATAATGAAACATTGAAATGTGTACCATAATGAAACATTGAAAATGATACCATGATGAAACATTGAAGTGTGTACCATAATGAAACATTGAAATGTGTACCATAATGAAACATTGAAATGTGTACCATAATGAAACATTGAAATGTGTACCTGATGAAACATTGAAATATATACCATAATGAAACATTGAAATATGTACCATGATGAAACATTGAAATGTGTACCATGATGAAACATTGAAATGTGTACCATAATGAAACATTGAAATGTGTACCATAATGAAACATTGAAATGTGTACCATAATGAAACATTGAAATGTGTACCATAATGAAACATTGAAATGTGTGTCATGATGAAACATTGAAATGTGTACCATGATGAAACATTGAAATGTGTACCATGATGAAACATTGAAATGTGTACCATGATGAAACATTGAAATGTGTACCATGATGAAACATTGAAATGTGTACCATGATGAAACATTGAAATGTGTGTCATGATGAAACATTGAAATGTGTACCATGGTGAAACATTGAAATGTGTACCATGGTGAAACATTGAAATGTGTACCATGGTGAAACATTGAAATGTGTACCATGGTGAAACATTGAAATGTGTACCATGATGAAACATTGAAATGTGTACCATGATGAAACATTGAAATGTGTACCATAATGAAACATTGAAATGTGTACCATGATGAAACATTGAAATGTGTACCATGGTGAAACATTGAAATGTGTACCATGGTGAAACATTGAAATGTGTACCATGGTGAAACATTGAAATGTGTACCATGGTGAAACATTGAAATGTGTACCATGGTGAAACATTGAAATGTGTACCATGGTGAAACATTGAAATGTGTACCATGGTGAAACATTGAAATGTGTACCATGATGAAACATTGAAATGTGTGTCATGATGAAACATTGAAATGTGTGTCATGATGAAACATTGAAATGTGTGTCATGATGAAACATTGAAATGTGTGTCATGATGAAACATTGAAATGTGTACCATGGTGAAACATTGAAATGTGTACCATGGTGAAACATTGAAATGTGTACCATGGTGAAACATTGAAATGTGTACCATGATGAAACATTGAAATGTGTACCATGGTGAAACATTGAAATGTGTACCATGATGAAACATAGAAATGTGTACCATGATGAAACATTGAAATGTGTACCATGGTGAAACATTGAAATGTGTACCATGGTGAAACATTGAAATGTGTACCATGGTGAAACATTGAAATGTGTACCATGGTGAAACATTGAAATGTGTACCATGGTGAAACATTGAAATGTGTACCATGGTGAAACATTGAAATGTGTACCATGGTGAAACATTGAAATGTGTACCATGGTGAAACATTGAAATGTGTACCATGGTGAAACATTGAAATGTGTACTATGATGAACTGATACACAAAGATAGGATATTACTTTTAGATATCTTTGCTTATACCAGAACATTCATTTCAAATGTATATTTTTTTAAAAATTAGGTTTCGTAAAGTATTTTACAAACCTTTACTGGTTTCCCTTTTTCAATTAAAAAAAACACAAATATTTTGTTTCTGTGCATTTTTTCAATTTCGGTAATTATTTGATATAACATTAAACAAGTAACGACTTGGAGGTGTATGTAAACTTTTTATGTGATTAAGCAACTCGATGTCTTGGGCTGTACTCTAAACTTGAAGGTTGCGAGCTCGAATCCCTGCTCCACCAAACAAGCTCGCTCTTTCAGCCGTGGAGACATTATAATATAACGGTCGATCCCATTATTCGTTAGTAAAAAGTAGCCCAAGCATTGACGATGGTTGGTGATGACTAGCTGTCTCCTCTGTAGTTTTACCCTACTAAATTATGGATGTGTGGCACGGGTAGCCCAGGTGTAGCTTTGTGCAAAATTCGAAACGTACCAAATCTATACTCATTTTGCTACTTGTAAAGTCAGATAAAGTACAATTAAATAAACAAACATATCCAAGAAAACTATCAAAAATTGCTTTAGTTTTCACAACTTCTCGGACCTGGACACCCCTTCACTGGGCATTTCAAACTTTGTTGGAACAGAAAGTTCGATTCTACAAAGAGTTTTCAAATATAGAACGACAGAAATGTAAACCACGCAAGATCTAATACACGCGAATCTCGAGCAAGTCAATATTACTTGAAAATTAGGATAAGATATATGTTTTTCTACTGCTTTTCTGTTGACATCAATATGTTATTTCCTGTAGTTTTTTTGTGTGTTTTTTCGTTTACTCTCACGTGGTGGCCACGAAACTGGAAAATTTTGGAATATTAATAGTCAGTATTTGATTTTTGATTCGTTGAGAGAATTATATGTAAATTCGCCATCTTTCTACTGCAACGTCCAACTTGCATGTTTCATGTTTAACGCTATGAGATTTACCCAAGTCGCCTCGGTTCTGTGACTGGTTACTTCGTTTGTTGTATTCGTTTACTATTGATATAATTGTAGATCGCAGAAAGTTTCTATCAGATATACACCAATCTAGTGACGTAAACGCTTTAGTATTTGGCTCCCGGATGTTACGCTTGCCTGGTGTAATTAATAAGATTCACGAGTCGTTTACTGAGGTAATTCTATGGGGGGTGGGTGTGGGTAATGCGTGCTCCTCGCATGCACTGATAAACTCTGCTCATAAACCTAGTTATTTGTTGTTAAGATAATATTTGAACAAATTTTCTTCCAAGATGCGACGATTATTTTTTGTCTTGTGTTCTGTTTTGTAAAACCTGGTTTTGAAGTAATATTACTCAGTGCGATTAATTACTTCTCTGTGTAACGTAACGTTATCAAAGTATTTTTCAGTTGAAGACCACAGTATGGTATTTATGAAGGTGACACAACTTGCATGAATATTAAAATAAGAGAATCGCGCATTGTGTTCTGGAGGCCAGGCCTTCACAGTTGTACCTGAACATAAAACAAAGCAAGAGGGAATCTTCAAAGCCGCGCCACTTAATTATTTTAGGCAGGATTATGGTAAATTAATCTATGACAGCTAAAAGAGAAACTGTGGGGGGTTAGTTTCCCCTCTCTAACTTTTATAGGAGAGTTTGTTTTTTGAACTGTGTTTGTACTTTTTAAGCATTTTTTATATATTATCAAGCCCGTTATATGTCCTGCCATATTATTTATATATATCAATACAATACTTCATATGTACCCCTGAAAATAATAGCGTGTGATGTTTATATCTGTTGTTGGATTAAAACAGCTTCATTGCTGTAGCTTCGCTGGGTTGCAAGGGTCCCCCACATCATGGGGGAATGTTCCTCCACACTTAAAGCTTCCTCTGTTGCTTTCCCATGCAGTTATATTTCAATGTGGATCGATGTAGTTGTAATCACGACTGTGACGCTGTATTTCAAACAAAACTGTCATTACCTGACTGTATGCAGAGCTGATTTGCGGTAACATACTCGAAACACTGATGTTTTCATTAGTTAACTAACACGGTAATTGTGTTAAGTAACCAGTTTGATAAGGAGTTGTATTGTTGAAACAAAGGGGAGTAGGTGTCAACACAGAACATAACAATCCCTGGTTTTTAGATCCAGCATTGTATCACCAAATAATAATTAGTATTGAATACCAGTAACCAGTATTGTTGTAATTGTAGTACCAGTAATCAGTGTTGTAGTACCAGTAACGTCTATTAAGTACCCCAATTATCGATGCTTCACACATTTCTTGTTATACGAGCGACGTCAGCCTGTTCCCTGTGAGGGGCTTCACCCTATATCTCGTGGGTAGGCATATGTACTCTAGTGGTAAGAAAGTAAACCAGCTGCAACGGTGAGCAGTGTTCCATTGGGTGCTAAGGCTGAACTAAATTTTGTGGTGACTTCAGCCCCAGTTAGCCCCCACCTTACCACCAATCCTAGTTGGTCGTTTGAAATTCTGTCGAGTTTATGAATTTGTTGTTAATTTTTTTAAAAAGTAAAATACATGATAATTTTACTTGTCTGATCAGTAAGATAGTGTAACATATTTAGTGATGACGAGAAAACCCACTTGTAGAGAAAAATATATATGTAAAAACGGCTGGTTTAGGTTGAGAATATTTTTTATGCAGAGGAGCGAACAACGTTTCGACCTTCTGGAGTCATCGTCAGGTTCACAATAACGATGGCCGCAGAAGGTCGAAACGTTGTTCACTTATCTGCATAGAACATTTTCTCAACCCAAACCAGCCGTTTTTACGTATATAGTGTAACATATTTGTCGTGTGACTGTTATGTAGTCTCCACACTCCCTACTTCGTGTCTTTCACTGTTTCAACGTGTAACATATTTGTCGTGTGACTGTTATGTAGTCTCCACACTCCTTACTTCGTTCAGTTTCAACTGTTGAAAAAATAAACGCAGCTGACTGGAAGTTATGGTGGATACGAACTAATTCAGTCAGATATGGCTCTTTATGTATACACTAACTAGCAAAGGCTGGGACACGTTCCCCTTTAACTCCACGTGATAAGAACGTTCTGTCAGATCGATATTGGACTGTGTACCCGCCTTGTTTGTATCAAACTTTACATCTATATATGCAAAAACGGCTCTTTTGTGTTGAGAAAATAGTTTACGTAGAAGAGCGAACAACGTTTCGACCTTCTACGTAAAATATTTTCTCAGCCCAAACGAGCCGTTTTTGCATATATATTTCTCTACAAGTGGGTTTTCTCGACATCACTGAAACTTTACATCTATCACACGTTCCATTACGCGTCTACTCACTTTTCAACCGTTTTTCGGTTTTCAATCTCACCTATACACTTTATTATATGACTAATTGGTACACGTTTCCGTTAAAACCTGATTACAGCTTCTCACAACACGTAAACGTGACCTATATTTGGGTATCGTTATGTTGCTCTGTTCCAGACTTCACACACACGTGTTGTTTCAGAAAATAGCTTACAGAAAGGGATTTTTAAAACTAGGTAATACGTAATATAGAAAGACTTTTGTTACGCTCGAGAACATTCGAACACGTAATTCACCTGAAGTAGATTGTGTCTTTTCTTTCTTTTTCGCGATATGTTAGCAAGTTGCTTTGTGACGTTTATGCTGTGATGTATGTTGGTTGTTAGCTCTCGTACTGTTGGGTGTGGAGTCACCACTAAAACTCAGTAACGGGTTTCAGGTTGTCCTGTTTCAGAATGGATTAACCTCGTGATTCTCAAACCGTTCAGTCTCGATTGGTTTAGAACGAAGCGACATTGGACTATCTGCTGTGTTTGTTGCGGGTTTCGAACTTCGGATTTTAGCGTTGTAATCCAAAGACTTACTGTTCTTCCATTGTGGCTCGTACACCACTTTCAGTGTACTTTGTTTTTGAAATACTAACCCGGATCTGGTTTTAAAAGGGAAAAGTATTTTCTTATTGCGCAGTTGGGAAATATAGTAATATTTTTGTTAATTTGAAGGGAAGGGAACTGGCGAGACTAGAAGTGAGGAAGTTACTGTGTGTTTACGTACGCGGGAAGTTCACAGTGTGCAGTTAACATGTTATGATTTTTTTACATTATTTTACGTTCGATCAGCATGATCCACATGTCACCAGTAGTACGAAATCACAGTTTGAAAATCTCTGACACATATTAATATGTTAATAAGTAATTTAATAAGTGTTCACTTTCCTGCTGTCAAATCCTTCGTGTTTCACCTCCCATGTATGCATACCAATAACTTAATAGTAATTTAATTAAACTGTTATCATATATCAGCTATCGGTTTTAATGTTATTTTATGTACGTTTGATTAAAATGTAATACTTGAAATATTATAATAAACCATAGGTGCGATTACTGTGTGTATGGATAAACTCGTGCAATCTTGTCTACATTGCTAATTTGCTGACGACGCATTTAACTCAATACCAGAGTTCATCAGGCCAGCTGGGATACAACAAACACAGCTGTGGTCGGAACGCAATGTGTATAAGCCATCTGTTGGATACCAAGTAAATAGTATAGTGTTTAGAAATAACCTAAGCCTAATAATGTTGTTTTATGACAGACGTAATGAACTATAATCACCTTCTGTCAGCAAGATGTTCACACCCTAGCAATTATCGCTATTTTCATTGTTGTTTTAAAGTCTTGTTTGTTGTTGGTCGTGTGTTATGCTGGCATGCCAGAGTTCTTTTGCACCGTAAAACGCCAAACAACTATCCAACTGTGCATTTCCTACTTTCCCATTATAATGGAAACCGACATGGTCTTGTGGTTAGGGCCCTGAACTCGCTCTCGGGATCGAAACCTGTATCACAACGTGATCATCCTTTCAACCGTGGAGGCGCTATAATGTTAAGGCAAACCCAGTATTCGTTGGTAAAGAATCGCTCAATAGATGGCAGTGTGTAATGTTAACCAGATTCCTTCCTCCTAGTCGAACAGTTCGAAATAAACGACGGCTAGTGCGGAGGACCTGCTTTTCACTAACATTCAACAAACAAGAAAATACCTTAATGGAAAATTTTCAAAATATTTCGTTTATTTTAAATCTGTATTTTTTGCTTAACACGTGACCGAAAAACTCAAGTTAATTTCGTTCTAGTTACTTTTGTTTTCGGCCCGGCGTATTACGGCGTGTGTCTCGTAATCTGAGGGTCGCGGGTTCGTATCCCCGTCGCGCCAAACATGCTCGCCCTCCCAGCTTTGGGGGCGTTATAATGTGACGGTCAATCCCACTATTCGTTGGTAAAAGATAAGCCCAAGAGTTGACGGTGGGTGGTGATGACTAGTTACCTTCCCTCTAATCTTACACTGCTAAATTAGGGACGGCTAGCACAGAAAGCCCTCGAGTAGCTTTGTGCGAAATTAAATTCCAAAACAAACAGACTTTTGTTTCTTTGCTAGCCTATGTCGATTACATTTGTTTTGTCCATTGGAGAGAAGAGTATGATAGGTTGTACTCGGAAGTCGACAGCAAGTGTCCAGATATCTTCATGTTACAGTCTACCCTGATGTCGGATGAAAATGATTAGTCATGGAATAATTCTAGTCGCTGTGGGTAAATTCATGTCTTCCCATTATGTAAGAAAAGGTAGATGTAAGGATTATTTAGATCTTGGTAAATATGTATACAAGGGATCTCAAATTAGATGGAGCACTTCTTGATGGAAGAAATCAATTGGTCAGTTCACGAGTCAAGTGAAAGGAGACCATCTTGTGTCAGAAAAGCAGAAACCGGAGACACTGTTTTTGTCTTTGATTAAAATAAATATTTTACATTTTTGTCACAAGTCGAGTGTTTATTTAATTAAACTGTTATGTTAGTTAAGTTCAGAATTACTGCATCCAACTTTATACTCTTAGAGAAGATAGTTTAAACGTGATAATACCACGATGTTTGAAAAAAAACGCTATTGTATTATCTTTCAACTTATTCGATAAATATTTTCAAAAATATTATTCAGGGTTAAGATTTGGGGCCCTTTGTAGGTCATTGTGAGACGTCACTACTTTGTAATAGTATTTTATTGGTGGAAGAGTCAGCTGGTTTTCAGTTGGTCTGATTAGAGTAACCCTTCGATTGGCAATAGGAGTTGATAAAATTTTGAACGACTAGCTTTACTGGAATATCCGACAAAAAGACCACACAAACCAGAGTTTTGTTGCTGCAATACATTTTGTCATACTCTGCAGGTTTAAGTAATTCATTCAACCACTTAAGTTCATCAACTTACCGCCAGTCTGTATCGAAATGGAAATTTCCCGAAAAGCAAGTTCCACGTACGTGTTTACTGAACCATTAACATTTCTCACATGATACGAATCACTGAAATTATCTTGTTGTCAAATACCAACCTGTAGAGTGAAAAGAAGCGGTTAGTGTTAGCTGATGAAATTCCCACTTATCTTCCACAGCGCACAGGAAGTTGTCGGTGGCCTATCCATCGCGGGGAGTCGAAATCCGGATTTCAGTGTTACGTCCGTTAACTGGACAGGTTTGACTACGAGGATACATCAGTCTGGGATGTTTTTTTAAACGAACAAAACAAAATGATGAAAACTATACAGTAAGGGGAATAAATATTTGAACTGTTGTTGAATTATTAAGTATGCTTCGTAATGGCGTAGTTATAATAATACGTAATTTTAATATTGGCTGGACTTTGTGTCATCAATGAACCTCTCGTAAGAATACAGACAAGTTCAGTGAACTCCACATAACAATAAAGACAAGATTTCGATTTTTGTACAGTCTGAATAATTTCGTTAGTCACCATGGTAGTTACATTTGGTTGTAAGGTAGTGTAATAACGTAATTCTGATGCTTACTTCTTCTGTTAACCGTTTTAATTTCGCGTTTGCAGTCGTTCATCGAAGTCCACAACTGTTTTTATCAACTTGTGTAAAATAAAACTACGATCGGTGTAATGTAAGGCTCGTGACGAAATTCTCGTGAACTGTACTTTTTTTTTATCTTCTCGTTTTCGTTATTCTGACCATTTGTAACATTCAAAATATATTATTGTTAGTGTTAGGGTTATTATTAAATATTTTAATGTAGTTGTATTTGTAGTATCACTGCGCTTTTTATAGTCTGACGCGTGACGACGATGGAAGAAAGTAATCGAAACCTTATTACAGAGCAAAATGAAGCTGTGTTTATTTTGTTAAATGTAAAACGTGAGTTCATCTGAGGCTGGTTGGGTTGATTTTCGACAAACTTAGCTCGACTTCCGTAGGGGTAACACCTTTAAAAATTAGGTTTCTTGAAGACCCTTGTTAGTCGTCAATCGGTATTATATGGATACAAGTTTGAGGCAGAGGTCGCATGGAAACAGCCATTAGCTTGTATTTACAGGAGTATTGGGAATCTGTTGATGTCGTGTTGGAGTCCTATGTTCATGTCCCGTAACAACAACAAAATTCGCTCCGTATTTTCGAGTCATGTATTTGTTATAAGAGTGACGGTCAGTTCCTACTATTGTGCGTCCCCCCACAGACATATAGTGGTATGTCTGCGGACTTGTACTTCTGTAAACCGGGTTTCTATACCCATGATCGGTTGAGCGCAGATAGCCCTTTGTGTTGTCTTGTGCACAACGAACTATTCCATGAGACAAGAGTTGGCGGTGGGTGCTGTTCACATTGCCTTTTCCCTGATCTGTCATTTTAAAAACAGATACCACTGGAGCACTAGAGCAAATAACTCTTGAGTAGCTTTGTGAGAAAAAAAATGAAACCAAAACCAAACGAACCTTGTTTTATTTGATTCTAGGAAACGTATACAAGACCTACATCGTTAATGAAGTAATAGTCACGATAAAAAGATTTTAGAACAGATTTAACATGTGTGAAGATATGCAAGTTGTAACCATTCGTTATTTTTTATATCTAAATATTTCAACTTGCACGTTGTATAAACTTTGTACATGAAGTTAGTGAGTTGAAAAGCAAAACCAAAACTCGCGGCATACTCTGTACTAAATAATTTGTCGTAAGTACACGATTAACAGCCGTAATACGGTAGAGAACAGAATTCAAGTTCTAGATGTAATAATTACTGAGAGAAATATCTCTGTACTTCTTCAGTTAACCCTTGTTATATAAAGAGAAAGAAAAACGAAAACAAACGAAGTAGCAAGAGATAGAAGGAGAAATGTTGGTTGTTAGAAACCTAGCGGTGTATATGTAAAACTTAGTCGTAGGGTTTGTGTCACAGTTGTTTTAAATAAAATTTCCTCTCTAAGTTTTTACTTCTAAGTAAATTACTGTCATTGTGAAGTGTCTTCACTGTCCAGCTGTACAGACTCGAGTGAAGCACCTTCCATAAGCTACAATTGAATTAGTTTATTTACGCTATCGTGTCAGTTGGTTCGAATCTGTCGGTTATAAATTCAATAAGATTTGAAGTGAGGTATTTCGACTTCCGCCTGTGGTCTCACGTGACAGAATCGTGTGTCCCCTTTACGTCATTATTATTTAACGTGACTGATGAACAAAATTAGAGTGAGCACTTCATGAAACAGATATTAGTTTGAATGACACGTGACATCCAGTTTTTATTGGAGTTTACTTTCAACCCTGATGACGGGTTAAAATTCAGCTCTAATCAAAACGTAAATAAAACGTGAAATCGTTTTGTTGTTTTCTTCTCAATTAAAAGCAGGTTTTAAACGGGATAGTAATCCGTGACGACGAGAAAACCCACTTATAGAGAAAATAAACCAATACAAAGGAACACCTTTATACCTATATTAATAAATATAATCAAACATCTAAGCACGCCCTCTACATTCCTGTACTTAATAACACAACCCCCTTCACGCACGTGGTCAGATATCAATCAGTTACCTCTTTCTTTGTGAACCTGATGATGACCGTAGGTCGAAACGTTGTTTGCTCCTCTACATAAAAAAAATTTCTCAACCCATACCAGCCGTTTTTAAATATATATTAGGCTTTAAACGTTATAGGTCAGTCAGTTTGGACAATGAAATTTAACCTCTACAAATTTCCTTCACCTGGTGACAGTAGGCCCTATTTTGAGGGTCGCCCAGACATGCTCGCCCTTTCAGCCGTAGTGGCAATATAAATTGACGGTCAATTCCACTATTCGTAAATAATAGAGTAGCTCAACAGTTAGCGGTGGTGATGACTAGCTGCCTTTCCTCAAGTCTTACACTGCTAAAAGCTTTGCACGAAATTCAATTGAACGAAATCAAGTTCTTCTACACCACCATAATTTGTACATAGTCGCAGTATGAGAACTGGGTAACGTAATGTCGATCATAAAGTATTTATGGAATGTTAGTGGTAACGTTTTCGACACGTGTTTTAATGTAATCCGTGTTGATAGACAATTATCTCACTGCAAATAAAGTTTGTACATAGTGATGATCACCACAGAAGATTGGATATTAAATGATTAGGATATACTAGGTTTGGTTATAAAGTGTTCAACATTCTGATGGAAAATAACATTGTGGATTACTGCAGAGATTGTAAGAATTCGGAGACGACTCCAAGGACAGAAATATTTTTCGAATTTTTGGTTCCGTGCCAGAGTTTCCTGATGAAGAAAATACATCTGAAGGAATTGGAGCTTGAGGTCGCTGTTTTAATTCTACTGTACATCTACAGTTTGTTTGTTGTGGAACTTTCAAACACTTCCATATAAATATCAACCATTCTTAGTTTGCCGGTCAGTCTCTAAAGCCATCCAAGTTGTGTGTTGTTGCTAGTGGTGAGGCAAATAGAAATATTGAATCCACGTATAAAAGTTGCAATTTCATTATACAGGTCACTGGTTAGGCCACGAATGGAGTGTTGTGTTCAATCTTGGGCTTTTTACCTTAGGAGAGAGACTGAATTGTTGTTGATAGTTCAGAGGAGGGGTACTTAGTTAAAATTAAAGGTTGAACAATCGCCAAGTTTGTATATATTTTTATTTAAAGATGAATGACGTTTCGAGCCGACGCTCTTCGTCAGATCGTACAGTTTACAACAAAGACTCACGCGCAGAATTTAGAGAACTTCCGTGCATAGTATTTGGAATGTTGAACGTGAAAATTCTATATCTATTACATGAAAGTTACAAGTGATGAAAAGATAAGTAGGTAGCAATTGAAGTTTAAACAAAAAATGGGAATATTCAGGAAAGGAAGTCGTTTATTTAAACCAGATGTAGAGTCCTCATATTGTACACTAATCTCCCTCCCGTAGAGTCCTCAGATTGTTCTCTTTTGTGAATTTCTGTTGGTCCACTAGTAAGTTCAAGAATTGAAGAGCCCTCAACTGTATGTTTGTTGATGGTGAAATGTTTGTCTATAAGTGTATCTTGATTCCACAGTTTAAGACGGTTTAGTTGTTAACGTGCTCGATCACTGAGTCGCCAAGCTGTTTGTTCAGTATACAAACTGTTGCATCTTTTGTAAATTATACAGTAAATGGTACACTCAGTGGCACGTGTAAAGGATTGTCTTGTGTCGAAAGTTGTGTTCTTTTTTGTACATCTGTAGTGTTGTGTGGGTAAGTGACACATCTGCTTACGCGTGTTAGTGTCTAGAGTATTATTCTGTTTTTGTTTAAGGTTGCTGTGAACCAGGATTTCTTCTATATTTTTGTCATGTCTGTAAGAAATAATGGGTGGGCCCTTGAAAATAAATTTAATGGTCGGGTGTTAAGTAAATATTCTGTAATTGTCCAGTGTAATACATTTGATCTTATTATTTTGGTGATATGTTAGTACAAGTGGAATACCATCTGTGTTCTTGGTTGGGTTGAATGTGTGTTCCTGGTATATGAGCTATCTTTGGCGGCTGTGTCGTGGATGATGGAAACAAGTCTCATGTCGTTGGAATTCGATTATTAGTCGTTATCGTCATTACATAGTTTACGTAATAGAAGAAACTTTAAGTGATGAATTGACTTACTCTTTCTGTACGGGTTGGAAGATTCGAAATGTAGTTATATGTGTGAATATTTTCTTTGTAATGTATACTGGTGGTCAGTAAGCTAGGTAAGTACACGAGTGGCAAGGGATGTCACTTAAGTATTGTTTTTTTAAAGTTAAGTTTATGGAACAGACAGTTGAGATGGACTACTAGGTCCGTTGTTGTCCTGGACAGTGAATCAGAAGTTCCATTACGCTCAGTACTTTGGACCGTGGACATATTATTGTAAAAGTGGTACTCGTACTTTCGACCGTGGACATATTATTATAAAAGTGGTACTCGTACTTTGGACCGTGGACATATCATTATAAAAGTGGTACTCGTACTTTGGACCGTGGACATATTATTATAAAAGTGGTACTCGTACTTTGGACCGTGGACATATTATTATAAAAGCGGTACTCGTACTTTGGACCGTGGATATATCATTATAAAAGTGGTACTCGGATACCACTATTTAAAAAGAGTAGCTTATGAGTTGGCGGTAGCTACTGTTAACCATCAGTTCAGAGGTAGGGGACAGCTATGGCTTTGTGCGAATATTCGAAACAAATAGAACTGTGTAGAATATCGATTTGAAGGTAGTGGCTAACGATGTCTTTCCAGCCACATATTACACCTGTACGGTTCAATAATCCCACGCCTCTAGTACCGACAGGCGACATCGAGTAGAACAGTGTGTGTTCAGGCAAACACCTCTTTTATTATACACGTTCAATGATTTTTTTTCTTATCTAAACAAGCCACTGTACGTCTAAACATGTAGGATTTCCATTTTGTCCATTTTTGTGATAAATACTACAATGTGGGGTCGATTTTATATTGACACTGTTGTTCTTTTATGACGTATTGCACAAACGAGTTGTCGTGATAATTACCGAATATCTTCAAAAACAAACAAACTCTCAGAAGGTACAATTTTTGTTGAAATCTTTTCGGATTTGCTGTTTTGTTTCATACTTGCGATAGACGTGTGTATGTATGTCCTCACCTGCCTTTTTTATCTCTGATTCATTAATTCGTTTTGTTTTTCTCTTCTGTTTATTTAATATCGTCCGAGTAACTGAGAATTACGGAGTATTGTTATGCAGCAGACAAATGTTTTAAGCTGCCGGAAGCGCCCTCTCTGTGACTTTAGAGTTTACAACGTAAAATAGAGCGTTTTCAAACCCATGGCAATATATTATGTATCTTTATGCTAAACAGTTGATACACTACTATTAAAGTTTATAATGTAGTGCTTGCTTATTGAGATTAACATGAATAGCCGTGTACATTAATCACATTTAAAATTTAAATGTATTGAATATCCCCTGTTAAAGAAATAGTTCTGTTTACTTGTAAAGACATGGGATCGGCTTCTGACACTTTCAAGATTTGGTTAATTTTCGTCACAATACATTAGTATTAGATCTGTTATATTTTGAACGCTGAATTTCTTATTCAGACCTTTGGAGATTTTCCAGCAAGAGAAAACTAGCATACTTGTAACAGGTATTCCATGACTGATGTGTCAAATGGTTTATGCAAGTAGTGTTCCGACCACTGTTGTCTTTGTTATATGCCAGTTGGCTTAGGTCCGGCATGGCAAGGTGGTTAAGGCACTCGAATCGTAATCCGAGGGTCTCAGGTTCGAATCCCCGTCATATCAAACATGCTCGCCTTTTTAGCGGTGGGACGTTATAATGTGATACTCGATCCCGTTATTCGTTGGTAAAGGAGTAGCCCAAGAGTTGGCGGTGGGTGGTGATGACTAGCTGCCTTCCCTCTAGTCTTACACTTCTAAATTAGGGATGGCAAGCGTAGAGGCGTAGAGCCCTTATGTACCTTTGCGCGAACTTAAACAAACAAACCAGCTGGCCTAAAGCGCTCTGGATTGATCAAAACACGTTGTTGTCGATGGATCCGAGGGGATATTGTCTTGTTAAGATACTCTTGTCTTACACTTTTCTTTGAAAGATTGTTTAGGCAGAGTAATCATGATGAATGCAGTGTTAAAAGATCTAATAGGCCTAATGTTAATGTATTAACGTAATTCTTTAAGATCATGCTTCTCAAAATCGATAAAGACGTTCACACCATAATAATTGTTCTGGTAATTAATTTCGTTTCACAGTGTATTTCTCGAAGTGTTTTGAGTTGCTTGTTATTTTAACGTTTAACTTGTATGTAGAAAAATCAATGCAAATTACAAAGTGTATTTTTGGCATCGCCCAAACTGGTCACACGTGTCTAGCATTCTACGTTTTCTTGGTGTTTACCTATATCGGATTACAGCTGTCGACAATCCAGTGGTGTTAAAATACTGACTTGGTGTTGAGAGCTCGTTGATGTCAAATTGTTGTAAGTGTTGGAAGAGTCAGAAAAAGTAGTGTAAATCACGTGGTAATAGCTAAGTGGCCGAATATGGAAAGAGTTGACCTTTCCAACTGACCAATTGTTGTCGTTACGTAGTGAGCAGTTTGAAGCTTGTAGTTATTACAATAGAAAACCACCTAGCAGTGGGTGTCAAATGAAGTATATGTCTGTGTAGTAGTATATGATATTTCTCTCTATATAATGCTGTTAGCAATATATCACCAACATTTTTACAACTACCAAAATTGCCTTATTTGGGAGCCTCGTATTATATTCAATAATTTGTTCATTGATACGAACAGAAAACAAAATCGGTACATTTTGTTGAAAAGTTCCCTTGTTCGTGACCTTCAGATTTATTCTCAATCACACTAACGGAGAACAACCACACTGTATCTGGTGCCGAAGAGGCCTTTTGAAAGTACTATGACTCACCTGGGCGATTGGGATACAACAGACATAGGGGTGGTGTAGGCAATATTTATGTCATCAGTTCTCGTGGAGAACGACTGTTCGGGTGTGATTCAGTTGAGCTGTAATTAATATTATTATGTTTAATTATTTGGCATTTGATTCTTAAGTTAGCATTAATAACAAATTATATATTAAACTAGCTGGAGTACCCGTTCCCTGTTCGTGGTTAACGAAATGTTATCTTAGGACATGATAACTTGTTTCTCTTATGTGTCATTGTGAAAACA
This sequence comes from Carcinoscorpius rotundicauda, assembly GCA_011833715.1. Lineage (NCBI taxonomy): Eukaryota > Metazoa > Arthropoda > Merostomata > Xiphosura > Limulidae > Carcinoscorpius > Carcinoscorpius rotundicauda. The sequence goes on along the minus strand of CM022406.1, from coordinate 44,316,927 downwards.
CCCATAACAACTACAAAACATAAAACTTAAGTACGTATCTTGACATAGATCCACTGAACCCCCACGCCAAATTTGGTGAAGATCCATCCTCAGGAGGTAAAGTATTGGGAAAAAAGCCCATAAAAAATCGCAAAACTTAAAACTGAAAATTTATATGTAGCCCTGTATGATCCTAATAAATCTCCATCCCAGTTATGGTGAAGATACGTCCACATCCTTTGTAAGTACATTGACAGGCGATACTTGTATATAATTATTATTTTCCCAAAATGTGGTCGAAGGCTGCCTGGAGGAGTCATCTGTTTTAACCACACATTCTACAATATAGTAGTGTTGTCAGTCAGTAGATAACCACACGTTCTACAATATAGTAGTGTTGTCAGTCAGTAGACAGTAAAATGGCGTCATATGATAGACCGTAAAAACTGCAAAGTTATATCATGAATTCTGAGAAGAATTATTCATTCGGTTGGTTTACAGCACCGCATGTAATACGAACTTCAAATTTGAGGAATACAAATATTTGTTACTTTTAATTTTGGTTTTCCTTACTGTTAAAGTGGAACATTTTCGGAGGGCCCTACGGTAATACACCTATCTTTGTGTAATTATTTTATTTTAATTTACTATCAGTTACGAGAACCAACAAAGTAGTCCTATTCGTGGAGCGAGTCACCCAATCACAGCAACAACTGGTAAAACACTACGCTAGTAATTTTAAAACTGTGAGTGAAAGCGAAGGACGGTATTATGTTGTATCTTAACCACACAACATCTGCGATATCCACTGCACGTGTTGTTTATGTACCTGATGAGGTCGATCGTCGAGATAGGGGACTAGAACATAAGTGAGTCACGTATAGAGAGACCAACTCGTCTGCTAGCATTCTGCATGGTTCAGGATAAATGGGGTCATTGACTCATACACTTTGGTTTGAGACGTTGAATTCTTTTAAGTATGGCGCAGACTGCTTACAACGATACAGAACAGTTGATTTCTTAGTGTTTTTACTTAGTACCCCTTAGTTGTCAGCAAGTGTTAAAACATCGTAACTTTTTGTTTTATAATAAAGACCATAACAGCGATTATCTTTGTGGTTTAGTGCTTCGTTCACAGCGTCAAGACCTCGGTTTAATTGCTCCTGTTATCATAATGACGATCACATGTTTTTAAAAATTATTTTACGAAATAAACTGACAGTCTTCTGTCATATCTTTCGTATGTTGTGTGTTTGCGCATGCGTGTTGCTCTTCTTACGTTAAGTGTATGTATACGTATACACATTGTGCTTTTCTTACATTGTTTCAGTGTATTTAAGAAAAACTTCGTTAATACACACGTAAAGTCCATCCGTGGGTCAGCAGTAAATTTACGAAGGTACAACTCTTAGAAATCGGGGATTCGATTCCCTGTGGTGAACAGAGTGCAGATAGCCTATGTTTATCTTTGCACTATGATAGTGCCTGGTCTTGTCGCCTTTCACTTTCAAGTAGGCTTCAAACTGGAAACTTGAATCTTGTATATAGTTAAAAACTTGTGATTCAATAATAAATCCTTGGCCTACACAGTCTGTGCTCTTTACTTACCTGGTTCAGCCAGTAAGATATGTTAGCACTTAACAACTTCGTTCGGAAATGAATCTTTGGCAAGCAATTAACAAAGAAAATGATCGGTGGATAAAACTCGTCTGACAGTTAAATATGTTTGAAAAGTACAATATTTTGGAATATATACATTATCATCAAGAAAAAAAAACCGTCAGTTTGATAAAGACTTCCCTCCTTAGATAACTGATACTCAGTACACTGTTTAATTGGTATTTGATAAAACTATTTCTTTCAAATGAAATATATTTTATTCGTTTTGTTTTTTCCTGACAGAATAAGGTGTATCTGTACGACAAAGTTTTCAAACCAAACGCCACCCAAGAAAAGGTGTACAATGAAGCAGCGAAAGCCATTGTTAAAGGTAACTTTTGTGTTCTGTGATCCAGTTTGTGGCTCGTTTTACGGTGTATTTCTTAGTGTAACGCTAGCGTGCCTTTTAGGGTTAGCTTTATCATTAATTGCATTCCAAAAATCGTTCGAAATCCCGGAAAGTAATGTGTACTGAAAAATTAAAATTCGTTTATGCACTGTTTCGTGGGTTTTGAATTCTATGTTGTTGTTTTTTTGTGTGTGTCACAGCGATGGTATTAGTACATCGTAAATAGTGTTTGAATATAAAGAAAAAGTGTTTGTACTCTAGTCATAAATATTACTACAGGGGAAAAAACACATTACTCCTATTGTCATATAGAAATTACTGTTTTGAAAACCTAGAAATATACCTTTCGTTTAAAATTAATTGTGCATTTTCAAAACTAGCAGGCCGGTTATTAAATAGTTTATTTCACGACGTGTAGATATAATAAAACAAAAAACAACTTTTTTTTATATTGAGAAGACGCTTTGCGTCTGAATATTCTTCGACAGTTACTTTCTAAACTTGAAGTGCTGCTCCCAGTGGCTCAGCGGTAAGTTTGTGGGATTGTGGTGTTAAAACTCGGGATTCGATACCCGGTTGTGGCACAGCACAGATGTTAAACTGCTCTTAACTAGAAACAAAGAATGTACCAAAAAAGCTTGAGTCATTAATAACATACTAGTCGGAAAAACAACCTTAGCAGAAACAGGTCGATATGACCGACTAATGAATAGTAACGTGCTCGTCGCAAGGACAAGTTCAACAGAAATAGAACCTACTATTACTTCTAGAGTTCACTTTGTATTGTACGTTGGAAACGTAGTTACCCATCATGAAATAATACTTCCCCCCTCCAACCAGCGTCAGCGAAACGTATGAAAAGTCTGATTTGAGAGTTGAATAACTGAACACAGACAAACCATTTCGCGGAACAGTTTTATTCGCGTATACACTGATTACGGGCCCCCCAGTGTCTCAGCGGTATGTCTGCGGACTTACAGGCTAAAATCCGGGTTTCGATACCCGTAGTGGGCAGAGCACAGATAGCCCATTGTGTAGCTTTGTGCTTAATTCAAAACAACAAAAAACAACAACAATACACTGATTACGGACAAATATTTTATTAAAACATATTGTTGGTAACAGTGCATATATAATTTCAAATTTACAATCGTCTGGTGGGTCTGTATTTAATAAACTTACGTGTTAGTTAAAACGACTTAAATATATAAGGAAATACTGAAACGCGTGATTTGTGGAAAATGTAATTACGAAATTAATACGTTTCAGTACCGCTGATGTAACGCATGAACTACAAACTCCTTGTAAAATGGGAAACACGAGTGTTAGAAGGGTTTGAGTAACTTTTATCTACAGTATTTTTAGACGCACGCACACACGTATACATATATGTATCGTGTGTTTGGAATCAGGTGACTCGAGGTAGGGAATTTTCCACGTATTCGTTGCTCTGTCGAGACTGCAATGCAGGGAGGTGTTGTGATACCCCTTAGTAGCGCGTCTCTCACTGTACGTTCTATCCTAGACAGTGTTGGCGCCAGCTGTGATGACGTATGTATTGATTCATCCAAGACGCGACCGCCCAGCTGACTAGATAAATATTATGAGTGGGTGATGATAATATCTCCGTGTGATGTCACAGTTAAAATGTAGCTCTGGTGGGAAACAGTAAATTAAACCGTAATTAAAGTTAGGGTGTACGTAAACGTGATTTACTGTACTTAAAACATTCATTTTTCCTCTCCTGTAATCCTTTATGTGGATTGATTTAGTGTTACAAAAACACAACACAAAACGAGAAGACAAACTTACCCATCATGCTGTTCTACTGAAATAGGACAATAAAATACTTTGAAAACAAGTATCTGTAACTTTCATTTGTTGACTCAGAGACTGATTTTAATTCTTTTGTTTAAATAAAACGTTATTTTTTTTTTATAAAATAAGTTTGTCTTTTTTCTTTATTTGAAGACCAGAAGGTTTGAAATCTGTCATTTGTCAGGAATAAATATTTCTCTAGAATGTGTTTTATTCTCCCATATACAGCATTAAGTATTTCTCTAGGATGTGTTTTATTCTCCCATATACAACATTAAGTATTTCTCTAGAACGTGTTTTATTCTCCCGTATACAGTGTTAAGAATTTCTCTAGAACGTTTTATTCTCCCACATACAGCATTAAGTATTTCTCTAGAACGTGTTTTATTCTCCCATATACAGCATTAAGTATTTCTCTAGAACGTGTTTTATTCTCCCATATACAGCATTAAGTATTTCTCTAGAACGTGTTTTATTCTCCCATATACAGCATTAAGTATTTCTCTAGAACGTGTTTTATTCTCCCATATACAGCATTAAGTATTTCTCTAGAACGTGTTTTATTCTCCCACATACAGCATTAAGTATTTCTCTAGAACGTGTTTTATTCTCCCGTATACAGTGTTAAGTATTTCTCTAGAACGTTTTATTCTCCCACATACAGCATTAAGTATTTCTCTAGAACGTGTTTTATTCTCCCATATACAGCATTGAGTATTTCTCTAGAACGTGTTTTATTCTCCCATATACAGCATTAAGTATTTCTCTAGAACGTGTTTTATTCTCCCACATACAGCATTAAGTATTTCTCTAGAACGTGTTTTATTCTCCCATGTACAGCTTTAAGTATTTCTCTAGAACGTGTTTTATTCTCCCATATACAGCATTAAGTATTTCTCTAGAATGTGTTTTTTTCTCCCGTATACAGTGTTAAGTATTTCTCTAGAACGTGTTTTATTCTCCCATATACAGCATTAAGTATTTCTCTAGAACGTGTTTTATTCTCCCATATACAGCATTAAGTATTTCTCTAGAACGTGTTTTATTCTCCCATATACAGCATTAAGTATTTCTCTAGAACGTGTTTTATTCTCCCATATACAGCATTAAGTATTTCTCTAGAACGTGTTTTATTCTCCCGTATACAGCATTAAGTATTTCTCTAGAACGTGTTTTATTCTCCCATATACAGCATTAAGTATTTCTCTAGAACGTGTTTTATTCTCCCATATACAGCATTAAGTATTTCTCTAGAACGTGTTTATTCTCCCATATACAGCATTAAGTATTTCTCTAGAACGTGTTTTATTCTCCCATATACAGCATTAAGTATTTCTCTAGAACGTGTTTATTCTCCCAATACAGCATTAAGTATTTCTCTAGAACGTGTTTTATTCTCCCATATACAGCATTAAGTATTTCTCTAGAACGTGTTTTCTCCCACATACAGCATTAAGTATTTTCTAGAACGTGTTTTATTCTCCCGTATACAGTGTTAAGTATTTCTCTAGAACGTTTTATTCTCCCACATACAGCATTAAGTATTTCTCTAGAACGTGTTTTATTCTCCCATATACAGCATTGAGTATTTCTCTAGAACGTGTTTTATTCTCCCATATACAGCATTAAGTATTTCTCTAGAACGTGTTTTATTCTCCCACGTACAGCATTAAGTATTTCTCTAGAACGTGTTTTATTCTCCCATGTACAGCATTAAGTATTTCTCTAGAACGTGTTTTATTCTCCCGTATACAGCATTAAGTATTTCTCTAGAATGTGTTTTTTTCTCCCGTATACAGTGTTAAGTATTTCTCTAGAACGTGTTTTATTCTCCCATATACAGCATTAAGTATTTCTCTAGAACGTGTTTTATTCTCCCATATACAGCATTAAGTATTTCTCTAGAACGTGTTTTATTCTCCCATATACAGCATTAAGTATTTCTCTAGAACGTGTTTTATTCTCCCGTATACAGCATTAAGTATTTCTCTAGAACGTGTTTTATTCTCCCGTATACAGTGTTAAGTATTTCTCTAGAACGTGTTTTATTCTCCCACATACAGCATTAAGTATTTCTCTAGAACGTGTTTTATTCTCCCACATACAGCATTGAGTATTTCTCTAGAACGTGTTTTATTCTCCCATATACAGCATTAAGTATTTCTCTAGAACGTGTTTTATTCTCCCATATACAGCATTAAGTATTTCTCTAGAACGTGTTTTATTCTCCCACATACAGCATTAAGTATTTCTCTAGAACGTTTTATTCTCCCATGTACAGCTTTAAGTATTTCTCTAGAACGTGTTTTATTCTCCCATATACAGCATTAAGTATTTCTCTAGAATGTGTTTTATTCTCTCATATACAGCATTAAGTATCTCTCTAGAACATGTTTTATTCTCCCATATACAGCATTAAGTATTTCTCTAGATTGTGTTTTATTCTCCCATATAGTGTTAAATTTGAATGGGACAAGACTTCAGATTGTTGTTTTAAAAATGTTGAAACTTGATACGTGAACTTCAGTGTGTCAGTAGATATTTTGATGAGTGTAAATTGGATATATTATATATTTTCTTGTTAATAAATAAATAATTCTGTTGCTATTTTAACTGTGCTACAGATGTCCTCATGGGCTACAATGGAACAATATTTGCCTATGGCCAGACATCTAGTGGAAAAACACACACGATGGAAGTAAGTTAACATTTAATAGTTTGTAAATAGTAACTTGGTAAAATTTCTTGTCTATGCTTATATAAAAGCTGTAATGAGATTGGAAGACATTACATCATATCATAAAGTACATAATGTAAGATAGTTCGGTTTATTTTTGTAAAGATAGTTGATATTAATACAGAATAGGCTAAGAGATGCAGTCTCAGAAGTGCAAGGTAATTTATTGAAGTTGTTTTAACAAAAGAGAATAGTTGAGGTCATATACTAACTGTAGTTCAATAATAAAAAATCTACCTTAATTATTTGTCTATTCACACAACTTGCAGTTCAATAAAAATTATCTACTCTTATTATTTGGATGTGAAATATGGTTCATTCACACAACTTGTAGTGCAATAAAAATTATCTACTCTTGATTATTTGGATGTGAAATATGGTTCATTAACATAACTTGTAGTTCAATAAAAATTATTTACCCTAATTATTTGGGTGTGAAATTTGGTTTTTTTGCAGAAAGTTGAAATTAAGATCGAGTGCACAGAATGTTATATTGCACCAAATTTTCACACAAAGTAGCACTATTTAAAATTAAATTTTAAAGTTTTCAGTAATGATGGGTCTCAAAAGGTAATTATTTTCTGTACTGTACATCATGAAAACAAAAAATATAAAACCTTAAAGTTCTCAATAAATCCACCTGGTGGTATGTTAGTTTAATAATGGGATATGTTTTGGATGCTTCATGTTTTGAATAGATATTAATATTATATAATGAACTTAGAAAAAAACAACAAAAACTTATCACTTCCTATATCTTTATAAATTCTTAGAGTTAGTGAATATTGAATTTCCAAACGTTCATTAATATCTAATTTAATTTTACAGAAATGTTCACATAATCATATTATTATAGAAAATTGTCAGAATTAATTGAATGAAACCAGTTGAGAAGTTTTTAAAATTAATTGATATTGGTTTATGTAGAAAATTATTAAAAAGAAAATACTGATCATAAACTTTGTCACCTTACTTTTGACCTTACTGGTTATGTTGGATAAAATTTATTTCAGTATATTTCATCTAGAATTTATTTACTTTAGGCACAAGCAATATTTCAGTTTTAGCTTGTTCATGAAAGTTGTATGAGATGAAGTTGGTATTTGAGGTCAAATAAATTCTTGGTTAAAGAGTGTTTTAAACTCTAAGCTTAACAAATATATACATTTAATGATACTACTTGAGTTTTCATATGCATGAATCTAATAAACTTTTTTACTCTACAGGGTGTGTTGGATGACTCAATCCGGCAGGGGATAATTCCACGTATTGTTAATGATATATTTAATTATATCTACTCGATGGATGAAAATGTAGAGTTTCATATTAAGGTAGTGTTAACTCTGGTTGTGTCCATTTATCTTCTGTATAATAACAAGTTATAATACATTCACTGTAATGTGTCCAGATAAAGAATGTTTATCAATTCGGTTCTTACTGTGCTTTGTATATAATTAGTAGATCATCTGTTATATAAACTAAGTCTTTTTATAATTCACATAATGAAACATATGAAATAATAACAAGTGAATGACCGACTGTTTTATTTTGGAAAGTATTTGTAGTGTTTTTATTATCCACTGTTTTTTTTTTACTCGATATGTGTGCTTAACAATAAAAGTAGAATGTTTTCTTTAGTAATGTGGTTACTTTTTATTAATTTGTTTGTATAATATAAGTATTTTTTGTCCATTTATTCACCAGTGCATAACCAACGTTTATGGGGTTAGTATTTCCACATTCAGAGAATTATGAAACAAAACCCCCCATGTAGATGATAAGGCCAGTAATATTTTATGGGTTGAACAGAATATAAAAATTTCTGTTTCTTTGAATATCGTCCTTCGTTTTGCTCAGTGAATGCATCAATCACATGTAGCCTTATAATGACAGTTAGTTTTAATACAGTATAGACATTCATGTTTTGATTGACTGAGATAACTGCACATTGTTGAAAGAAACAGGGAGACAACAGTTACCAAAATTTACATACTAAATTATATCATGGAAAGAAAAAGGAAGACAATAGCTGGTGAAATGTGCTGAAAATTCAATATTGGATGTCATTAGCCAGTGTCGGAGAAAGGCTATGACCTGAGCTCCGAACTTTTTTGTCTTATCATATACTGTATACAAAAGTGTTGACCTTTCTGTATTATGTTTTTGTTTATATAAAATTAAGATTTAAAAACATTACAGTTGAGTCATTACCATCAACTGGTGACACATGGAGAAAAAAAGACATCAAATGAGTGAACATTAAATGTTCTTTCTTTTCCACCATCAGATGAGCATGTTATTGTTTCAGTCATTAAGGTGAAAGAACAAGAATGATGTAGGAGACTAAATATATCCTGTGAAACATCATAGTCACTATAACAACAAGAATTGTCTAGGAGACTAAATATATCCTGTGAAACATCACAGTCACTAGAACAACAAGAATTGACTTGGAGACTAAATGTACCCTGTGAAACACCACAGTCACTGGAACAACAAGAATTGACTAGGAGACTAAATGTATTCTGTGAGACATCACAGTCACTAGAATAACAAGAATTGACTAGGAGACTAAATGTATCCTGTGAAACACCACAGTCACTACCAGAATTGATTAGGAGACTTAGTGTATCCTGTGAGACATCACAGTTACTAGAACAACAAGAATTGACAAGGAGACTAAACATATCCTGTGAGACACCACTGTCACTACCAGAATTGACTAGGAGACTAAATGTGTCCTGTGAGACATCACGGTAACTACAAGAACTACTTAGGATACTAAGTAGTTCTGTGAGGTACCACTGTTGCTCATGTATTGACAGTATTCTTCAGAATGGTAACGATTCACTCAATACTACAACAGCTGCTCCTTAGTGAATTCTATCAGTTGTATTTTCTTGGCCTGTTGCATGCAAGATATTTTTCTCTGTGAATCATACATCAATACTGTTCTGAGTCTGTGTAGTAGGTTACATAAGAAAGTTTAACATTCTTGTTGAAACATTCCATTGTCTTTTAGTGTTAAGTTTTAACAGCTCATGAAAGGTCCCACACTATACTAAACCATTTTGAAGAGATGTTTTCATTTTTTTTCTAATATGTGCATGGGGGTACAGCTTTGAAAAATGAACAATAATAAAAATTACAACTTGACATTTTCTAGTTGTTTTTTTTTAATCCATAAAATTTGATAAACTGTTGCTGGCTGGTTGTAAGCATAACCAAAACATTTAGAAATTATTTTAACATTATGTGTAAAATTATAGAAGTATACAGTTCAGTAAATTATATTTCCTTGTTCTAGAGTGTAATGGTTAATCATGTTTATTTGTGCAGGTATCTTACTTTGAAATTTATCTTGACAAGATAAGGGATCTTTTGGATGGTAAGTCAAGAGTACTGGTCTTTACATGTACTTGTTTAAAACATGTGGAAAATGTGGGATAGGATTTAAATATTCTGATTATATCCACAACTATAACAACTGTAACTTCATGATGTTGGAAAAACGTGTGTTTAATAAGTCACAATACAAAACGATGAAACCTCTATAACTCGAGTCTTTTCGAAAGGTGAAATTTTCTTTTTCAGGAGCAAACTGAGGAAGAGAGGTTCACCTTTCAAAAGAGGTTGGGTTGTGAGGTTTTTATTTTATATCTATTTCTGTAACTAATACAGTTTGGTTCTTATTATAATTGTTACCATAAGTACGACAGTGTAGTGATAAAACCATATTTTGTGTTGGTTATTCCTGTAACTAATACAGTTTAGTTACAACATTTCTTATTACAATTGTTACCGTAAGTACTACAGTGTAATGATAAAACCATATTATGTGTTGGTTATTCCCCGAGTTACCTTAGCTTTTCGTGTACATTTCACAGTTTGAGACAGTAGTATTGTATGTTCTTGTTATTTTCTAAATGTATAAAAATAAATTTTTTATAGTTTTTTATAATTTATTGCCTTTACTTCTTTATAGCTTATGTGTGATAATACATGTATTTGTAGAGTACAGCCTGTGTGTGATAATACATGTATTTGTAGAGTACAGTCTGTGCATGATGATACATGTATTTGTAGAGTACAGCCTGTGTGTGATGATACATGTATTTGTAGAGTACAGCCTGCGCGTGATGATACATGTATTTGTAGAGTACAGCCTGTGCGTGATGATACATGTATTTGTAGAGTACAGCCTGTGCGTGATGATACATGTATTTGTAGAGTACAGCCTGTGCGTGATGATACATGTATTTGTAGAGTACAGCCTGTGCGTGATGATACATGTATTTGTAGAGTACAGCCTGTGTGTGATAATACATGTATTTGTAGAGTACAGCCTGTGTGTGATAATACATGTATTTCTAGAGTACAGCCTGTGCATGGTAATACATGTATTTGTAGAGTACAGCCTGTGCGTGATAATACATGTATTTGTAGAGTACAGCCTGTGTGTGATGATACATGTAGTTGTAGAGTACAGCCTGTGCATGGTAATACATGTATTTGTAGAGTACAGCCTGTGCGTGATAATACATGTATTTGTAGAGTACAGCCTGTGTGTGATGATACATGTATTTGTAGAGTACAGCCTGTGTGTGATGATACATGTATTTGTAGAGTACAGCCTGTGCGTGATGATACATGTATTTGTAGAGTACAGCCTGTGCGTGATGATACATGTATTTGTAGAGTACAGCCTGTGCGTGATGATACATGTATTTGTAGAGTACAGCCTGTGCGTGATGATACATGTATTTGTAGAGTACAGCCTGTGCGTGATAATACATGTATTTGTAGAGTGAAGTTGTTCAAAGCTATTCTATATATAATTACATTTATATGGAACAGTTTCGGTGTTTAAATATTATGTCAATAAATGAGACATGAAATTTCAAATTAATTACTCTAAAGTAGTAGGTTAGGCAAGTCAGTGTGAACTTGACTTTCTTTTCTCTTAACAGTAAAGTAAGTACTTGGTAGTTTGTAAAGAATATGTTAATTTGTAGGAACAACAACAAAAGTACATTGTGCCTAACAATGGTCATTGTGTATGTGGTGAATTATTTGGTTAATTACTTTGTATAACAATATTACATCATTTCTAAAACTTTATAAAAATTAAAAACTGCTATTAATTATTTACATTCTGACAAGTGTCTTCAACTGTGTAATTTTAGCATAGTCCCTAAATTTTGTGATAACCCATTAATGATTGATAGTTACAACTAAAGGAAATGTGAAAGTTGTAAACTTTGTGATGAACAATATTACACATAGGTTGTCTTCCAATAATGGGTATCAATGTAGAGATACAATTAGAGCAACGTATTGTACATTGAATCACTTAGCTGCATTCCATTGTTTCATTGTATAATTTGTAAAAAAATGCAATTAATACAACTTAATTTGTTTCCTTTGCTTTTCAGTAACAAAAACTAACTTATCAGTGCATGAAGACAAAAACCGAGTTCCTTATGTAAAGGTAAGATTCATTGTTGTGAATGTTTATTTTAACAGCGTTTAGATGTTGGTACAGACTAGAGTAAACAGTTGTGGTCAAACTTTACAAACGTACAAGGTCACATTGTGACGTATTGTTATACATTCTTAAAAGGTTCAGATATTTGTTACAGACCATAGAAAATGATTATTGGGAAAAGTTGGGTTGTATTTTAAACTGATAAATGTTGGAAGAAAGTTGTTAGTGTTACAGACACTGAAAGAAGCCGAGTTGTGTTTCTGGAACATATTCTTGTGTATACCAGATATATATTTATGTTGCTTTAGAAGCTTTCATTAACTAACTTGTGTTTTCACTTTATAAACTAGGGTGACCAGATGTCTCTTTTTCACTAAGACTACATTTTGTTTGGTAGTTTATCATGAGAAGAGTTCTTGAAACACCCTGGTTTTATGATAGAGACATCAAACTGTCAGTCACATCAAATGACAAATGTGATTGGCCACCTTTGCTTGCCTGTTGTTGTAACACACACTGTTCTTTTGCCAAACTCTTGAAAGCTCTGTGTGTGGTGAGAAACTCAGTTTTGTGCAGGTGTGAATGTTGAGAGAATTGAGGTGTGTCAAAACACACTTTATAAAGTTGTGTTCTAATTTTTATGAATATTTAGTGAGAAAAAATTTCTGTTCCATTCAGTCTTCACAAAGATGTGTTCAGAGTAATTCTAAAATGTGACACTAGTGTGTTTGATAATACTATGGATTTTTAAGCAAATCTAAGTTTGAAGTAGCTAACTTTAAGGTGAAGTAGATAAAGTGAACATAGATTTCTTGTGTTCATAATTTCTTTATTTTTGCTCATTTATTTTGTGTCTGTCACTAAAAAAATTACCCGAAATTATTTCTAAAACTTTACTGATGTTATTTTATTTGGAAATATTGTGGAACAGTTCAATAAATTTAAAATAAAGTTAAATTATTTCACATTTTTAATAACCGGTTTGATCTACGTTGGGCTATCCCGGTTTTTCTGGTCACCCTAATGTAAAGAAACACACACATTATTAATTATTTTTATGAACATGTTGTGATTTGCATTCTTCATGTAGGAACATGATATGCAATCTTTGGAACAATCAGTGTTTATGTTCTATCACATTATTGGTCGCTTGTTTAATCTGTTGTTCTGTTGGGTGTCTGTTTACAAACCTTGATGTGAGAGAGGCTGTGTTTTGTTTCTTAAAAGTGTAGAAGTAAAGTATTTACTGTTTCAAATAGAGCTCTTAATACGTACACCTTAGTTTCTAGTGAACTTTAAACCTGTCTTTTATTTTTTTAATAACCTGTAACGTTTAACTCGATCAAAATCACAACATGAAAGTTTCAAAACATGAGTATTAATATTTCACTCTAACTTTACACAGTGTTTTAGCTTATTATGTTAGATATAATAAACAGCCTAATTGTCTGCTACACAAACATAAATCTGAATTAGATTTTATTTCTCTTGCCCTTTTAAAAGTATTCTAGTTTATTTTAATGCATACATTAAAACTGTGCCCTGAAATTTGTTGTTAAATGTAAGTTTATTCCTGACGAAGTGGTAGCTTTGGGTTCCCTATTGAGCATTTCTTATGTATGGTTCAGTCGTGTTTTGGTGTTGCTGTTTTAAGACCATAAAGGTTTGATAACATGCCCCACAGTGGCACATTGGTGGACAGTGCTAGAAACTCGTGGTGAGCAGAACATGCCCCACAGTGGCACATTGGTGGACAGTGCTAGAAACTCGTGGTGAGCAGAGCACGAATACCTCAATGTGTAGCTTAGCATAATACAAACAAACATTTTAATGCATTTCAAAATGAATAAAATGACAAATTATTTTTTAAAAGGTTGTTCAAAAATAATATTGTGCATGATTTCTTTAAATGTGTATTTATTAAGTATTTTAAGGGCGGTGTAATTTCTATTTTTATTTTATTTTTAAGAGTATATTCGTGTGTTAACAAAAATGTATAAACAATACAAGTATTTAAACGTTGTCATGAATTAGTATGAAGAGAACTGTGGATGAAGTTTTTATTTGCCAACAGGGTGCATCAGAGAGATTTGTTACTAGCCCTGAAGAAGTCATGGAAGTTATTGATGAAGGAAAAGCAAATAGACACATAGCTGTGACAAGTAGGTCATTCTGCTTAATGTTTACTTTGAAAATAGTAAAGTATGTTTCAGCCAAGCACATTTATACTGTAGTCATTATTAAAATAATATGCTTCATTGTGTAGAAAGCAACTTAAAAGTCATTGTAAAATATAACACATTATAATGTTTTTCTTCTTGGTGGTACACAAATGATTAGGGTCAGTGGATGTTTTATTAGCCCCTGAGGAAGTTTTTCTAGCCCCCCTTTTCCATCTAGTTATGTTTGTAAATGATCTTATATGTTGAAAAACTAAATTATTTAAAACTCTTTCCATAAAATGAAAAACAACACCTAAATATAGTTGACTTTGCTATCATATTCTGTTGTATTGTATGAATAAGAGTCTTCCAGGATAGAGAAAACAGTTGGAGTTGTAAAACTGATTGTATGAACTTAAATCCTAATGGTTTACTTTCAATCTCGTTACCGGTAGATATGAATGAGCACAGCTCCCGGAGTCACAGCGTGTTTCTTATAAATGTCAAACAGGAACATATGGAGAACCAGAAGAAGTTAAGTGGTAAACTGTACTTGGTGGATTTAGCTGGAAGTGAAAAAGTAAGTCACCATCTTTTGTGAAAAGTGAAGTGTATACTGAGACACCTGGTTGTAGCTGTAAGAAACTAACACTGACCACCCTTTTTTGTTTAGAAAAATGGACTGCAAAGGAACTTTTTAACGTTTTTTTTTATTCTAAAAAAAGAGTAAGTTATTTTTATTCAGATAGTGAGGTATACACAGTTTTTTATTATTAAATGTTTTTCTTTCGAGACATTTTATCAACATTAATTTTATAAGTATTCATTTTACCTTTAATCACTGTCAACTCGATTATACGATCCTTCAAGTGATGTGTTCACCATCTGCACATACAGTTTCACAATTTAAGTAAAAATAGTAATTTTATGTTTATTTAAATAATTTTAATTAAGAAATATGCTGGAATTGGTATTTGATCACTTTGCAACATTATTTAGTTTGTGTAATTCACAACATGTTTAGTTTGTGTAATTCACAACATGTTTAGTTTGTGTAATTCACAACCTGTTTAGTTTGTGTAGTTCACAACATGTTTAGTTTGTGTAGTTCACAATGTGTTTAGTTTGTGTAGCTCACAACGTGTTTAGTTTGTGTTATTCACAATGTGTTTAGTGTGTGTAATTCTGTGGTTTTATAAGCACAGCAGTTTGTTTCCACCTTTATTTTGTGACATCACAACATTGTGTTTGAACTGTCACTAAAAAAAGTCCAGTTTTGAAAATGGCCACAAACCAAATTTAAATACAGTTGAACAGAACAGTTCATAAACTGTTGATATCAATATAAAGTGATGCAAGCAGTTTGTTGAAAAAGTGACAAGTCACAGAACCTGAAGCTAAATTATCATTGGAAAAGATATCCAATGTTTTGTGATTTACAGCTGGAAGTGGTGATTACTGCATTCGGTAAACTAAAGTGACAAAAGAAACATGTTAAAGAAAACTAGTCAAGTTCAAACCAACTAGATATATAAAATTGAACTTTCTGATCAACACTATATAAAGAAAAAATTAAATAATATTGAAGTATTTGTAATGCTTTTGAATAAAATACTAAACCTCATTTATAGGAATTTTATTAAACCAAAAGTAAATACTAATTAGTTTCATACAGTTTTGTTAAGTGTTGTTACTGTGTGGAGGAAGCAATCAAGTGAAACTTTTCTACTGCAGAAAGAGTTACCTTGTTCTTTATAAACACATTCTGTTTGTTTTATATGTAAAGAAGTGTATCTTTAGTCAATATTAAATCTGTTTTATACGTAAAGAAGTGTATCTTTAGTCGATATTTAATCTGTTTTATATGTAAAGAAGTGTACCTTTAGTCAATATTAAATCTGTTATATACATAAAGAAGTATATCTTTAGTCAATATTAAATCTGTTTTATACGTAAAGAAGTGTATCTTTAGTCAATATTAAATCTGTTTTATACGTAAAGAAGTGTATCTTTAGTCAATATTAAATCTGTTTTATACGTAAAGAAGTGTATCTTTAGTCAATATTAAATCTGTTTTATACGTAAAGAAGTGTATCTTTAGTCAATATTAAATCTGTTTTATATGTAAAGAAGTGTATCTTTAGTCAATATTAAATCTGTTTTATACGTAAAGAAGTGTATCTTTAGTCAATATTAAATCTGTTTTATACGTAAACAAGAATGTCTTTTGTCAATATTAAATGTGTTTAATAGATAAACAAGTATCTTTAGTCAATATTAAATGTGTTTAGTAAGTAAACAAGTTTATCTTTGGTCAATATTAAATCTTTGTTTCTGTATACATACTATGGATCTAGCTATGATGAAGTCAGTTTTAAATACAGACAGTATGTTTTAGCTCTATGTAGTTTTTCTTTATAAATACATATCTTGTGTTGTGTTTGTTTGTATATTTATCTTTAGTTAGTGTTAAGTAGTTTATTTTCTTTTATTAAATTTGCTCTAATAAAGATCTTTCCATGCAGGTGAGTAAAACTGGAGCTGAGGGCATGGTCCTGGATGAAGCCAAGAACATCAATAAATCTCTCTCTGCTCTGGGCAATGTTATTTCAGCCCTAGCTGATGGAAATGTGAGAGACATCTTAATTCTACATTTATATAACAGTTTTTTAAGTTAAAACATTTTACTCAGGATATAGCAGACAAATGTCATCCTAAAACATCACTATATTCCTCTGCTATATTCTGTGTAAATATTTTATGTAAGATTATTGTGTTTTGTAATTAATTATTTTAAACAAAAGCTACTCTGTGATATATAACTTTTTTTTTAGTTTTTTAAATATTTGATAAAACAAAAAACAGAATAGTTTGATGTTGTAAGAATACCAGAACTGCTTAGTAAAATGAGTGTAATTATGTTTTTTCTCATTGTTTTGCAATTTATTTTATGCACAGAAAAGCCACATACCCTATCGTGACAGTAAACTTACCCGAATCCTTCAGGAGAGTTTAGGAGGAAACTCCCGTACCACGATTATCATCTGTTGTTCTCCTGCATCTTACAATGAAACAGAGACTAAGTCAACCCTGGATTTTGGTAGGAGGTAAGAAATGTCTAATTCTTGTGTTTGTACCCAGTTGTTAGTAAATTATCTTTGACGTGAGATCTGTTGTCTCTAGTGTATCTCAAATTGATCAGACCTTTCTGGTTTTAATGAATAACAAACAGGAATGAATGAAGAAGAACTTGATTCTGAATGCAGACCAAATGTTTTAATTAATAAATTTCACAAATTTAATTTTCACTGCTCTGTGATGTATTTTAGAATATTGATGGTATTTTGAAAGTAATGTTTTAAAATAAATAAAATAATATTTAATATTGCAATTATAGCTTCTAGGTGTTTCTCAGAAAACAAGAATTAGGAGTTCAAAACCTGTTTCTTTTGAAATTAAAACTATATTTTCACTGCTTTTTGATTTATAAGTATGATGAAAAATAAACAATAATGTTGGCAGACATGAAGTTATTAAATGTATTGTTTTGCAAGACACGAGAAGAAAAATATCAAATGATAGTAAAGATATATTAACATGTTTAGTTGAAAAACTCTTTTTAGTTTATTTTGTGTGATGGTCTTTTCTGTTTGATGAAGGGCACTTGATCGTAATATTGCACAAACTAAGTTTTAAGAATAAACACTTAGATGTGCCAGTTTATTCTTTACTATTTTTTACACTGAAGTTAGTTCTGTATTGTAAGTAATTCACAGAATATTAATTGTATTTTAGATTTGAGGTATAGCTTGTTACCAACTCCATGGTTCAATTATTTTGTTAGTTAACGTTTTAGGGATAAGAAATTAATTGTTGTAATTATATATTTTTGAATGTTTAAGATTCGTTTTACAGTTTTATTTAAAAGCTACAACAGAAATAACCTTCAAAAGATGGCATGAAAAGTTATCACAAACGAACAAAAATATCCTTTCAAATTTGGCCCAGCATGGCTAGGTGGTTAAGGTACTCGACTTGTAATCATCCATGGAGGTGTTACAAAGTCAAGGTCAATATCACTATTTGTTGGTTAAAGAATAGTCCAACAGTTGGCAGTGGGTGGTGATGACCAAATGAAAAACAAAGTTCCTCTTAAATTCTACCTTTTCATTCATTAATTTTTCCTTGTAGAGTTTGTTCCTGCAAGAATATCGCTTTACTAGTTTTGTAAGCAAGGATTTGATGATCTGCCTAATGAAATTAAAGATTTAATTTCACTGTTCCTTATTGACTTTATTCAGAAGGGTGCAGATGTTGGGTTTTCAGTCTTAGTGTTCTGTCTGGACCAACTTGTTGAATGTTTTAGTGATAATTTATTGCTACATCACTTTAGTGCAGACTTGTTATTATAACATTCGAACATTTGATTTTAAGTTGTAATTTATGAAGATCAACCTAAGTTTTATGTTTGTATTTTTAAAATGTAAGTAACAAGAAGTCATTCATGTGTCTTTGTGAGTCAGTGGTAACTTGTGAAGTTTTAACAATACAGTTTGAAGTTTGGGTTCTTACAGTGGACAGAGTACAGGTAATCTGTTGTGTAGTGTTATACTAAACCAACGAAATAAAAAAAGAAAACACTCATTTTCAGTTTATCTTAGACTTGTGAAAATTTTAATAATATTTTCATTGCTTTTCTGACTATTTTAGTGTATTGTTACATAAGTTTTATTAAATAAATATTTTTCCCCCTTTTCATGTTTCTTCCAGAGCTAAAACAATTAAGAATAATGTAATCGTGAATGAAGAACTGACGGCTGAAGAGTGGAAACGTCGATATGAGAGAGAGAAAGAGAGGAATTCTAAGTTGAAGAGTCAACTTTCACGAGCTGAAGCAGAACTGAACCGATGGAGAAACGGTTAGTGTGCTAGTGGTTACTGTACTGTGAGAGAAACGGTTAGTGTGCTAGTGGTTACTGTACTGTGAGAGAAACGGTTAGTGTGCTAGTGGTTAGTGTACTGTGAGAGAAACGGTTAGTGTGCTAGTGGTTAGTGTACTGTGAGAGAAACGGTTAGTGTGCTAGTGGTTAGTGTACTGTGAGAGAAACGGTTAGTGTGCTAGTGGTTACTATACTGTGAGAGAAATGGTTAGTGTGCTAGTGGTTACTATACTGTGAGAGAAACGGTTAGTGTGCTAGTGGTTATTGTACTGTGAGAGGAAACGGTTAGTGTGCTAGTGGTTACTGTACTGTGAGAGAAACGATTAGTGTGCTAGTGGTTACTGTACTGTGAGAGAAACGGTTAGTGTGCTAGTGGTTATTGTACTGTGAGAGAAACGGTTAGTGTGCTAGTGGTTATTGTACTGTGAGAGAAACGGTTAGTGTGCTAGTGGTTATTGTACTGTAAGAGAAATGGTTAGTTTGTTAGTAGTAGTTATTCTGATAGAGAAAGTGTTGGCTGTAGATAGGGTTTTCTTGAAAGACAAACATAAGTGTTGTTTGAGTATGGACAACACTAGAAAAATAAAAACAAATGTATGATTGAAGTGATAATTTGAGTAATAAATACAAGAACAATAGTTAATTCATATTTCTGAATAATGTTTTATATTAAGAGAGTGACATAGTGGTAAAACGTCATCAGTATAGGAGGGATAAATATCTGAAATGGATTAATGTAAGTGGTGTTATAAAATAAATTTAAAACAGCCTATTAAAATTAAAATAAACCGTCAACAAATTAGAGTCTTAAGTGTATCTTAAATAGAAGGTTAAACAAAGTCTTCAAGAAATATTTTTAAAAAAGTCCTCACTAGAAAAAAAATTTTTGACTTTGGAAATGCTCAAGTTGTTAGGAAACTGAGAATCTTTGACATAGAAAATTAACAAAATGTTGATAAACACATTTGACTAATTAAGCTGAGTGGTGTTGACAGTATAAGGACTTAATTTTGATAGAAATTATCAGTTGTGTTCCACAATGATTCATAATATTTCTAGTTCATTGTAGTTTTTATAAAAGTAACAAAGTTAGATCATTGTTTTTGTAGGGTATTTATTTTACAAATGTATACAAGCAGAACTGTGTTCAGCTAATTCATGTTTCTAGGGTGCTGTAGTTTTCTTCTAGGGGTGCTGTGAAGCTTGGAGACTGTGGGTAGAAGTGTCTTAATTAAAACAACGTAGAGAAACTGAACAGCAACAGTACTTAGAATGTTCACAGAACAGTAGGAGTCCTTCATGAATTAACAAATGTTATCTTTTGTTCAGGTGAATCAGTGCCTCAAGACGAACAACTGTCTAGTAAAGACTTGGAGACCAGCACTTTGAGTCTCTCAGAATCATCTTCTGTGGTCAGTTTACCAAATCTAGCACCTCAGGTGTCTGCTGAACCAATGACCAATGAGGAAAGAGCTAAGTTTGAAGAGGAGAGGGCCCGCCTGTATGCACAAATGGATGAGAAAGATGATGAAATAGATCGCCAGAGTCAGCTGATTGAGTCTTTCAAGGAACAGATGTTAGAGCAGGGAGAGGTATGAATATATTGTACTTTAACTAAGTAATGAGAAGTTTAGGTTCAACTTGTCAAGTTTAAAGAGAGAGTAATTTTTTTTTTATCTCGGTGTTCACAGCTCTCAATAACATGTTTCTAGATTTTAAAAAAACAATTTTTATTTGGGGTAAATGTCCAGATGGTAAATATTCTATACAAAGCTGTTCACTGTTTCCACACAGACTTGAATTCTTGTAGTGTTTCTTAATTGATAAATCCAGTAATACATTTTGTGGCCAATATATAAATTACCATTATTAAAGATTAAATTGTTTGAGATGTTTTCAGAAATATCTATTTTGTGTTTTATTTGAAACTTAATGTTTTTAATCGAATTATGTATTACTTTAACTTTATAACAATGTAAATAATAGATTTACACATCAGTTAATGAGTTTACACGTAACAATGCTTTAATAAACAGGCTTGCACATGAGAAGTGTTTACGAAAACTTTAACCCACCTCTAACTGTTATTTCTGCAGTTGATTATGACCACTCGTCGAGATTACGAGAACCTTCAGCAGGAAATGAACAAGCTGCAACAGGAAAATGAATCTGCCAAGGAGGAGGTAAAGGAGGTCCTTCAAGCTCTTGAGGAGCTGGCTGTGAACTACGACCAAAAATCACAGGAGGTCGAAACAAAGAATAGAGAGTACGAGAGCCTTAGCGAAGAATTAAATGAAAAACTGGTAAGTTTCATTGTAAAGTGGTGGACAAGAACATGTTGAGTAAGGTTACGATTCAGGGTTGATATCGAGCTCGAATCTGTGTTGTTCTGTGTAGCTTTGAGTAAGGTTACAATTCAGGGTTGATATTGAGCTCAAATCTGTGTTGTTCTGGGTAGCTTTGAGTAAGGTTACGATTCAGGGTTGATATCGAGCTCGAATCTTTGTTGTTCTGTGTAGTGTTGAGTAAGGTTACAATTCAGGGTTGATATTGAGCTCAAATCTGTGTTGTTCTGTGTAGTGTTGAGTAGGGTTACGATTCAGGGTTGATATTGAGCTCAAATCTGTGTTGTTCTGTGTAGTGTTGAGTAAGGTTACAATTTAGGGTTGATATCAAGCTTGAATCTGTGATGTTCTGTGTAGTGTTGAGTAGGGTTACGATTCAGGGTTGATATTGAGCTCAAATCTGTGTTGTTCTGTGTAGTGTTGAGTAGGGTTATGATTTAGGGTTGATATCAAGCTTGAATCTGTGTTGTTCTGTGTAGTGTTGAGTGGGGTTGTGATTCAGGGTTAATATTGAGCTCAAATCTGTGTTGTTCTGTGTAGCTTTGAGTAAGGTTACGATTCAGAGTTAATATCGAGCTTGAATCTGTGTTGTTCTGTGTAGTGTTGAGTAAGGTTACGATTCAGGGTTATTATTGAGCTTGAATCTCTAGCTATACTTATTTTATAATCTGGTACGTATCTGAAATTCTTTCTCTGTCAGATGATCTTGGATTGTTTATAACTGTCAGACGTGAGTAAAAAATTGGTGGAAGACTTCTGCTGATATAAAATAAAATTAAGAATTTGATGAATTAATTTTTAAAAAATCATAAATTTGACACAGTTATTTTAAGTAAAAATGGGGAGTAACATGAAGATGATACAAGTATCATGAATTATGTGATGATATTAAATTATAAATCTGTTCTTGAACCTTCATATTTACTACTTATATAAATATACCATCAAGCTTATATCATTCTAAATCACGAATTTTTAATTTCTGTCTAGTCTCACCTAAACACAACTCAGAATGATCTGCAGCAACAAAAGGACCAAAATGTTCACCAGAGGAAGAGAATTACTGAAATGTTAACAAACTTACTGAAGGACCTTGGAGAGATTGGGACTGTTATTGGTGGAAATGCTGCAGACATGAAAGTAACAAACTTTAACCTGAGTAGTTATTTATAAACATTCAATAGATACAGAAATTAACCATCAAGAAATCTTTCTACCATAACTACTGGACTTGTGTGATGTTTGCTGAAATATTATTCTGAAACCATCTAGTTGTAATTTTTAAATGTTACAACATGATTTAAACATGTAACAAAGGAAAAAAAGCGAAAGAAAAAAGATGTTTCATTTCCAAAAGAGGTTTAAAAAAATCCAGGTCCATGGGTTTTGTGTAGAGTTAATAGAATGATTTCTTACTTTGTAGAGTTGTGTTGCACTTTTTATTGTTACTAGAGACATTATATTAAAATTATTTTTACATTATTTGTTTAGGTCTTTTCAGTATTGTTATATCTTGAAAGCAAAATTAACTATTGTTGCTATTATTCGTAAGTTCGTAAGAAAGATCTACAATAGAAAAACTATGAATTACTTGCTGATTAGTAAACTGTTTTAAAACCTTGTTTATAATTTCAATTTTACAATCCCGTGAAAGCACATCGTAAAAATACATTTTTTCATTATTCACATGGGCGACTTTAATTCAACAGTCGTTGATTATGCAACTTTGGCATCAGTTAACGTATTTTAATATCTTCAGTATTACTGCAGGATTCTCTTAATTGTACAATAACCATCGGTAATGAAATTAAACTTCATTAAGTTATTAGGGTATTCAGAGTGTAAACAGAATTCAGTAAAAATCTTAGTTTGTTAATAATTGTTTACTGAAAAATGTCTGTCAACCACTCGCTGAAGAGTCATCAGAATAGGTTTTAACTTTATAATCTAACTTCAAGTACGAGTTAAATGACAGATTCTCTGATATCAGAGCTGTTTTTTGACACTTTTTGATCATAAACAATACTTTAAAAGTTACCATATTCTTTGTTTCATTTGTTCGTAATTTCTCTGTATGTGTAGAAATGCAATTGGTTTAAGACGTTGTGTAAAAATTTTAATTTAAAGGTTTGAATTGTGTAGATCCACTGTAGTGTATTTAAATTTTCACTTGTTCAACTGAAGGCTAGGTTTATTATTTTACAAGTCAAGGTAGTAAGTTCCACTCAGGATTAAAATTAAAAAAGCATATGTGAATAAAATTGGTATCACTGGTATTATTATGATAAAAATAATTGTAGATGTCCAGATGACTGTTTCATTAGTATGGTTACTGATGTATTAATATTATTGTAATGTTTGTTCTCGACAGCCTTCAACGGATGTAAATGTGAAACTTGAAGAAGAGTTTACAGTTGCACGTTTGTATATTAGTAAGATGAAGTCTGATGTGAAGGCATTAGCTCAGGTAAGAAGCTTTCAGGATGGGATGGATAGCTACGTGTCAGTTTTTTATTCTTCAATAAATTTCTTAACATCTACCTAAAGTGTTGTTGTTTTTAATTTTCAGTTTGTACTTAATGTTTGTTTCGTGATGACGAGAAACCCACTTGACGTAAAAATGTAACTCAAAAGGCTGATATGGGTATTAAAACTGTTTTAAAAATAAAGTAGAGAACGACCTTTTGATCTTCCTAGGTTATTTTCAGGTTAACAGGTTTTTTAACCTGTAGATGACCCAAGAAGGTCAAAACATTGTTCTCCATTTTTAAAATAGTTTTAATACCCATTACACACCTGTCTTGAGTTACATTTTTAATATTTACATTTGTTTGTTTTAGTCTTGGACAGCATTAATAATTATTCTTGACTATTGATAAAAGCACACTACCTAATTTGGAACAGAATTAAAATTTATTGTAGTAACAAACATAGTTGATTTCATATTTATATTCATACTTACAATCACAAGAATCCATCAGTTTATTGTTTAAGATATTCTTCCTGTAAGTGGTATATTTGGCCACAATTACAATTAGTCTTGTTTCCAAAACTGGCTCTAAAATGAAGGATATGTCAAGCTTCTAATTTCTTTATAGTTTAATATTTTTGAAGAACATTTCTGTTCATTCATTTAGGTAGATTACACTCTGTTAAAGTTTCTGAAGGTTAGTATAGAGAAATTTTAATACATTATATTGGAGAATATGACATTCTTAAAGTACAGATGTGGTATGGTAATTATATGCTTAAAAAATACATTTGTTCTGTTTTATTAATAGCACACAAAAGCGTTCTTAGATTTTTAAACTAAGTCAAACAAGAGAAACAGTTGTCATATTATATCCTGTTTATTTTTCTTAGTTTTTAAGGTTTTCTATTTCTTTTACACCAATAACTGAACAATATAATAACCAAACAAAACTTATAAAACTAGTAATTGAACTAGGACTCGAATATCACTGATTTTGGTTTAAATATGTTATATTTAGGATACAACATCTCTGACATACAGACAAAATTAGTATTCCTTATATAGAAGCATAATTGTTTGTTGTGGTTTCTCTTAAAAGCGCTGTGGTCAGTTGGAGACTTTCCAGTCAGACTGTAATAAAAAGATTGAAGCCAATGAGAAGGAACTGGTAGAGTGCCGTTTACTGATCAGTCAGGTGAGTGTAGTAACTGATTTACTGTGTAAAATAACTTTAATAAATAGAGTACCAGCTGGTTACTGATCAGTCAGATGAGTGTAGTAACTGATTTACTGTATAAAATAACTTGAATAAATAAAGTAAAAGCTGGTTACAAATCAGTCAGATGAATGTAGTAACTAATTTACTATGTGAAATAATTTGAATGAATAAAGTACCAGCTGGTTACTGATCAGTCACGTAGTGTAGTAACTGATTTACTGTGTAAAATAAGTTCTCTTACACACAAAATGTACTTGGAAAAATCAGCAACTTGCTGTTTTTGTGAAAACTATTATAAAGTTGGCAGTTCTAAGCTTGAATAGTTATTGTTGTATATTATTTGTAAAACGTGTGTATATTAAATATGGTTGAGTTCTACTTGGTATTATTTTTATGATAATGTTATCTTTATGTCTAGTTTCTGAATCTGTAAAATAATATTAAATGTATTTAAAATATTTAGTATTTACTGTATGTTAATACAAGATCTCTTCATCAACCAGAGACAGGAATTGGATGAAACAAGTCTTATAATTTGTCTAATGTCTAAAAACTAGTACAGGGTGTAACATAAAATTATATATATATAGTAATGAAAATTTACACTTTTCCCAATTAGACGAATATTAACCAGGTTATCACTGACCACATGGTCAGGAGAAACCCATACTTTAATACTGACAGTAGTTTGTCTATCATCACATCTGTTTCTCAGGTAAGATCTTCTTTGCTGACTGTGAATGGAAGTTTGTTTCTCCTCAATACGTTGTCATACATCTTCATTATTCACTCTGTTACATGCACGTGTAAGATTCCAACATGTTCAATTTACAACCTGATAAGGACAGTTGTAGTAGTAGCCTTCAGCCAGACCAACAGTCAAGGTGTCTGATTGTAAACAATCAGTGAAGAAAGATTCCACAGTTTCATTTGAGAATCAAAAATATGACACTATTGTATTGATTGTATCTTTGGACACAACAGACTTTGAACTTTCTAACAGTGTATACAACAATCCCTGGTCTACCACTAAAAAAAACAACAAAAATTTTATATCTCGCTAAGAGAAATATCTCGTGTTAATTTTCTGGTTAAGCGATTTGTGTTGAAAGCTGAAAAATGGAAAGCTTGTTGAGCATTGCTGTATTGGAATCACCATAACAGTTACGGAACTAATATCATGAAATATGTATGTGTGTGTTTTCATCTCACTTTGAAATAGTTCACACAAA
This sequence comes from Carcinoscorpius rotundicauda, assembly GCA_011833715.1. Lineage (NCBI taxonomy): Eukaryota > Metazoa > Arthropoda > Merostomata > Xiphosura > Limulidae > Carcinoscorpius > Carcinoscorpius rotundicauda. Next base: position 44,290,526 of record CM022406.1, on the reverse strand, counting down.
ATACACCCAGTAGAGAACAACAAAATTTTAGAAACTTCTAATTCTTTCCTCCCCTGAAATTAACTAATATTGGTCTGTGTTATTAAAATGCATTTTCTGTTCAGTATGAAGCCAAGGTGAAGTCTCTTCAACAATCTATGCGAGACATAGAAAACAGAAGGAGAACCCTGGAGGAAGCTATCGACCAACTGAATGAAGAGTGTGCTAAACTGAAAGCGGCCGGTAAGGTTTACAGTGTAGCATAATTAGGTATTCTAACGTAGGTGTTAGAAGCACTTTTAATTAACAAAGGGGTTCCACTCATTAAAAAGAAAGAAAAAAGAATGCGAACTTAATTTGAGCCAGAAAGAATGCCAGAAGCTACAGCCTACTTCATATTTTTAGCCAATACCAACTTTATTATATTTTTAACTTTAGAGTTTTTTTTTATTTCTTGAAGAGAAACATTTTACTATTTTGCAAAAAAATAAAAAAGGAAACATCCCCCTACCATCTGTTTCTGCCATCTTTGTTTTCCAAAATTTATTGTACCTTCATATTATTCAAACAGTTTTTGTAGGGTTTTCATTTAAAGAACTTGTCAAGAATGATCTTACTACATTTGTATTTTTCAAACAATGTCATGGCTTTTCTCAACTTAACTGTTTTTACATTCAGCATTTTTATTTTATTTATTATTTATAGAAAATCTGTTCTGGGGATCTCCCCACAGAAATAAAAGAAACTTGAAAGCAATACATGGTATAGTTTTATTGCGATACATGGTATAGTTTTATTGCGATACGCGGTATAGTTTTATTGTGATACGCGGTATAGTTTTATTGTGATACGCGGTATAGTTTTATTGCGATACGCGGTATAGTTTTATTGCGATACGCGGTATAGTTTTATTGCGATACGCAGTATAGTTTTATTGCGATACGCGGTATAGTTTTATTGAACTCATTGTGGAACCTCATTCCTTACAAGAAAGTATAGTTGTTGTTTAAACAGTTTGACAGTGAAATAAGTTTAAAAACTTGGTTGACTTTGTATTAATAGTTAGATCTATGCGAGTTTTGTCAGATCAGTATTAGTGAACTTGGGGAGATACTCTCCTCTCTACATGCAATTTTCAAGGGGATTTCAAATCGTTGTTAGAGAAGCCCTTGAAAACTCTTTCATTTCTCAGCATACCCACTTGGCCCAAAATCTTGGCTCTAGGAGTTGCTGTGGATGTGATTGGTGGGTAATTCACGTTGTTTAAATAACTGTCAATTTTTGTATGTTTTTACGATAGCTGTACATTTCTATTTAACCCTTAAAATTAGCACAAAACGTTTCACCTCTGATTTGAATTGTGCTTGGAATATAGTTCCTTGTAATCATGTATTAATTTTTTTTTACAGTTCTTATTGTACAGGTGAGTGTTAGGAAACAACTGAGAAAAACAAAACCTACAGACATAGTGTATAAGAATTTTCTGGTTTCACCAGGAACGTCTTTTTGAATACTAGTTTGTTATTGGATACCGTAAAAGATGTAGAATTCAGTTTACATATCTTTCATTGTTGGTTGTATTTATTTTTTAGAAAGTCTCAGTATTTCATGAATAGGTTTTCACTTCATGATGTTCGGTCATATGCAAGGATCACCTTTAAATTAATTATGTGAAGACTGCACGTCATTTCTAGGTTTTGTAGACAGACATGTAAAACTGTTTTTCTCAAGCAAAGAATCTTTGGTCGGAAGAAAACATACAATTTAGACAAAAGAGAGAAGGGAACGTTTTGGCCTGAAACGTTCTGTAATGATATCTTTGCTGTGATTGATTGATGTGTGAAACAATCTTTTTTCATTCCTTCTACAGAGGAAATGCACATAATGGCTTCGAAGGAAAAAGAAAAGTTGAAGGATAGTGCTGAGAAGATGAAGACAGCATTGGAACAGCAGATAGAGAAACACAGAGATGCCCACCAGAAACAGCTGTCAACACTAAGAAATGAAGTTTCAGGGAAACAAGAACAAATTGATGAACTGAAAGAGTATGTATCACTATAGTGTTAGTTGGGTCCTGGCCTGGCCAGGTGGTTAAGGTACTTGTCTCGTAATGTGAGGGTTGTGGGTTAGAAATCTGCTCACACCAAACATGCTCATTCTTTCAGTCATGTGGGCTTTATAATATGGCAGTCAATCCCACTATTCATTGTTAAAAGAATTGCTCAAGAGTTGGCAGTGAGCAGTGATGACAAGCTGTCTTACACTGCTAAGTTAGGAATAGCTAGCACAGATAGCTTTCATGTAGCTTTGTGCAAGATTTAGAACAAACAAACAGATATTTACTTCTAAGTCTAAAATGTTGTTAACTTGAATCTTCCTAGATAAATAAATTAATGTTGGATATCTAGGAGATAATTACTTGCAAATGTTAAGTGTAGTGTGAAAACCTGTATTTTCCATTACAGTTTTTGAATGTTTATAATGTTACTTTTACTTCTTTTAGCATAAACCAGAAGCTGTCCTTAGCACAAGAAAGGTTACAGAATGAGTACGAGAAACTGAAACAAGAAGAACAAGAAAAAAGCCAGAAACTTCAAGAACTAACGTAAGTAGTTTTACAGTGAAGTTTTGTCTTGACAAATATTACCCTTTCTTTATTCTTCTTGTAAATCAATCTTTGTCTTCATAATTAATTTTTAAAATAAAATATATTTTCTCCTGTTTTTCGTGTTAGGTTTGTGTTATTTAACTTTTTCAATAGGCTCAGTGTAATAAACACAGGTTACTCTGCACATATGCACATAGTAAGTATTTGCACTATAACTTTTGACACAGTACGTGTATCTTCATAAAATAAGGTAACTTTTTAGTTGATAATACAATTATTTTGCACAAAAAATCCATTTTTTTAATGAAATATCTTTACTGATGATTTTTTTGTGAAAATATCAAATCTACTTTGTTACTAGTCTGAGTGCAAAGTGATTTTGTGTTGTGATAAAAAAAAATGTTATAAAAATTTCAAATGCTATTTGTGTAATCTCTTAAACTTCCTAAATACACTTCAAACTTTTGTTTTTGGTAAGACTTTATATTTCATATTATTTTCTGTGGGGTCTGTCACTTGACCAACTTTGTAACTGTCATAAAAAAATTAGAAAATATAAATTATGCTTTTTTCGTACCAGATAGAATGACCACATGTTATAACACAAAAATACAAATGTTGAGTCTAAGTAGCTTAAGTCTCATAACATTATATTTTATTATATTAACATTCAAGTTATGTCTAACTTACATTACACAACTTGCATTGATGTAGTGCATATACACTCATGTTACGCTGTCCTATAATATAAAACTGACTTTTAATTTTCCCTGTCTCGACTGTGTTTTAGTGCACTAGTATTTTGTAATGTACAGCTAAATCTCAGTTATTATACATTATATTTTATAAATTTCACATGTGGTTGATATGAAACAAAATATTTTTAGGTTTTATATATACAGTTTTAAATAACCAAAAAACATAAATAATTATACTATTAACATAGAATACCATGATATTTTATTAAACTTAGTAACTAAGATGCATTTAGATGTAAAAAAAAAGAAATTTGAAGCACTCTGAAGACACAACCTGTCTTCTTGGAATCTTTGTTCGAAAGAATGGGGTAGCCTCTTTACGGACTAAACTGGATTAAAAACCACTAGGGGGACTTTCTGAGCTGAATGATTGGTTACTCACATGTTATATGTTGAAGCAAGTAGGCTGTTTTAAAAACTAGATAGAGGTGAATGGGGGCCACTGTGTTTGATTCAGTACATAAGGTATATCTCAGCAAAATAAAAAAATATGGGTTCTTATTTTATATTCTAGCTTTTCAGTATTAGTAATTTTAGTTCCTAATTTATACTAACTATAGACTTAGTAATTTGACATCACAATCATCTAATTTTTAACAGTGCTGCTTTCAACATATCATGTAACTCCCTAAAATCTATATTTAAATGTTATTTTAATATTTCGTTTTAAATTAAATTAAATCATGTAATATTAAAATTTGAATTATAATCTGCAGTTTGATTCCAGACTTACTGACAAAAACTTGCAAAATAGTAGTATAGTAAAATTTTGAATGCAAGTAAACAAATACAGTGACCTATCCTTTGACCTGCAATCTGTTGTGAAAGAGTTAAATAACAATTGTGAAAGTTTAGCCTAACATCCTGCCTCAGCGTATCGTAAGGTAAAATATACTGTTATTTGTGGCAGCCTTCCTGATTTGTTAACATTATAGAAGTATTGTGTATCCTTGTATGTAATGTTAAGTTTATTATTGTTTTAGGCTTAACTTTTTACTTCCATCTATTTGCAGTTTACTCAATGACCGACAGGAACAAGCTCGGCAAGACCTGAAAGGGTTAGAAGAGACTGTGGTGAGTTATGTTATTTTTATCATTTGTGTGATGTCTGTTGTCATACGAGTTGGCCAAACCTGTCTTTTTTGGGAAGCTTGTCTTTCTTTTGGATTTTTGTAGTTCAGCAAAACTAAGTTAAGTATTAATACAATCTCTAGTTTTATACCTTGAACTCTGTCTCAAAGACAATGCTGAATTTTCAGATATTCAAAATGCATGTGCGTCTTAACAAAGCTGTGTAGTAACGCCCTTTCAACTATAATTTTTTTATTGTAATTTTCGAAGATTTATAAATCAACAAAAGTAATTATCCTTCATTTCTGGATGATGAGAAACCCACTTGAAATAAAAATCTATCTCAGAATGGCTAGTATGGGTATTAAAACTTTTACTGATAAGGAGAGAACAACGTTTGGTCCTTCCTAGGTCTTCTTCAGGTTAAGAAAGAGAGAGAGTTTGAATGTGACTGTTGGTGAACACGTGTCTTAGGGTTGAGAGTATAAACAAGTACCAGATTGTAGGGGATGTTGCAGGTGATTGTTAGGTAATTAATTAATATAAGTATAAAGGTGTTCCTTTATATTAGTTTAATTTTGGCTTTAGTTGTTGTATAAGTAAAGCTTCTTTGATTTTGTGTTTGTTTATATTTGTTTCCCTATTTAATATCTGGGTGTTTTCTATGGTTGTGTTTATTTGATTTACAGTGTTCACAAACGTGCAAATGTGTTTTTTTGTGTTCTTTGAATCTAGTTTCCAAATTTCTGCTTGATTCTCCAACATAGAAATCACAGCACTTGTTGCATTGTATTTCATAAATTATGATGGTGTTGTGTTTGTCAGTGCAATTTTTACATAGTAAGAACTTTAGTTTTGTATCTGGTTTTTGAATAAACTTGGTGTTTACTGGAATCTTGTGTTTTGTTATAAGTTTTCGTCAAATACTGTTTTTGTTATTTGTTTGTTTTTTCACTGATATTGGGAACACATGGTATGCAGCAGTGTCAGGTTTTGTAGTTTATTGTATCTTGGGATTCATTGTTGTTGGTCTAGGTGTGTGCGTATAATTTTTTCCACGGTTTTTGGAGGAAATTTGTTAATGTTCGTGAAGTTTTTCATTTTGTTGATTTTATTTTGTCAGGTGAACATAGTTTTGTGTTTGTTTATTTGGTTTCTTAATACCTTAAGTTTTTGTTTTGTTTCATGTGCTGAGTCCCAGGGAATGTATAATCCAGTATGGGTGATTCTTCTGTTTTGAATTGTGTATCAGTTCTAGTGACCTTGATGTAGAGAAATGCTGTTTGGTTAGCTTTTTTCCTGGTCATAACTGAACTTAGTGTTAGGTATTGAGTTAACATGGCTGAATAAACTAAATGTGTGTTCTGTAGATGAGAATCCAACAATTGTATCATCAACATACCTGTACCAGTATAGTGGTGGGTGTGAGGCTGAATTTGTTATTTTAGATTAAATTTGCATCATAAAAATGTTGGCTAGAACTGGTGTTATGGGAATCCCCATACTTGGACCTTTTATTTTTGCATAATTATCCTTCAGATCTAAATATAGTTTTATTTCACATGGTTTTTTATTATCTCGTATGGTATCATGTATATGTTGTTGTAGATAATTATCATATTCTACAACTTAAAACAAATGATTCCTAACTGTTAAAATATTTACAAATGCTGGTTGTTACTAAGGCAAAAAATATTGTTTTATTAATAGTTATCATTGTAGTACTTTTTTTTTAAGCCAATAAGACATTGTTGACGATACGAAAAGTATTTTGGTTGCCTGATTTTAGTAGCATAGTTAGTTCATTATATGAGTACAGTATTATTGGTAATATTATTACTGTAATTTTTGTTAAAGTTTTATCATCATGGGTAGAGCAAAGGTAACTATTGCAGATTTATTCACACGTGTTACTCTGTCTTAATTGTTAGGCCAAAGAACTTCAGACCCTCCACAACTTGCGTAGATTATTTGTTCAAGACCTCCAGAGTCGAGTGAAGAAGTCTGCTGCTGGAGACGAGAATGAAGACACTGGTGGAAGTCCCGCTCAGAAACAGAAGATAGTTTTCTTGGAGAACAACTTGGACCAGTTAACCAAAGTCCATAAGCAGGTGAGAAAGATGAGCCACCTGGTCCAGCCTTAAAACACTGGTGACATGATGTCTCTTGTTAAAAAAACCAATGGCCCACAAGCAGTAGTTTAATTTGTTTGGTTTTTATTTTTAAACATGTTATGTTTTCAATTACATAACAGTTTATACTGTTACTGTCTGTTATGATAATCAGTGTTTTGCATTATTAAAAAATTTGACATTGTATGTTTAGTAATAAATGTGGATTTTTTTTTAAATATATATATATAGATCACTTTTTAAATAAATTTATCAAAATAAGTGTTATATTTATTTGAAACGTAAATAAAAATGACTTAATTTCAGGTTGTTTACTTTTGAAGCCTCAAAACTTTTCCACCTTTTAACTGTGTGAATTTTCCATAAGATTCTTTATTTGACTATGTATCACAGGGGTAGCCTTAGAACTTACCCAACGGTTAATAAGTTTCGCATCCATTTCTTTAATCAGCTCGTGCGGGATAATGCTGACTTGAGATGTGAGTTACCTAAGTTGGAGAAAAGATTACGTGCAACTATGGAGAGGGTGAAGTGTTTGGAATCTTCCCTGAAAGATGCTAAGGAGAGTGCTATGAAAGATCGTAAGAGGTATTTATTCTTGTGTATCTTAATATTTGGTTTTAAGGCTTAAAACTTAGGTTCTGTGGTTTTTAGTTTTAGATATTCTTGGTGCTTTTAAACAGTGGTTTGTTACTTATTCCTTCAGGAAAACATCACGTTCACACTGCAAAATTGTTTCCTTCCAAAAGTAGCCCTACATCATGTAACAGTTTCTAATATTACAATGTAAACAACCCTTTACAAGTCTGAAATATTATGCTTTTTAAATGAATGTAGTGCTGAAACGTCTTACTAGGCCTACTATTGGCTGTAATCTGTGTCAGTGGAATGGCTGATGCTTGCATGTTAACTCTGTAGTAAGCTGTCTTTGTAACCACCACTGGAGATGAACCTCGAATTTTAGTGTCATAAGCTGTCGATACATTGTACACTTTTTACACCCATGACTATTTAAGCCATATTATGTCTCTTCGAGATTTAAAACAAATAAACAAAAAACAGGACACACACACATTTACTGTATACTGTGATTATTAAGAAAACTTCTTGTACAGTTGAAAGTGTGTTAAATGTATTCTGGTTTATCCTCTAGATATCAGACTGAGGTGGACAGAATCAAAGAAGCAGTCAGACAGAAGAGCTTAGCAAGGAGAGGTCATGCAGCTCAAATTGGTAAGTGTAGTTTATTTTAAATGGAGTCACAGAAGAGTTTAACAAGGAGAGGCCATGTAGAAAAATAAAATTGTGATATATATTAATTAACAAAATGTTTAAGGAAGATATAAATTTAGACAAACAAAATGAAAAGTAAAATAACACATCATTCATCTGCAGTCTTTCTTATAAAGCTTATGGTTTTTATCACAGCTACCTTAACTGTCCATAATTATATTTTTTTTTACCTTCTACTCATTATTATGTTGGTACACAGAGGTGAATATGTCACCAGCTAGAATAATTTAAATGTTGCTAATGGTATTGCAAGAAAAACAATTGAATGAATAACATGGTAACTGTGTAATGTAGCAACTACCTATTAAAGAAACTACTGGAACTGTGTTGATAACTCTACTTGAATGATTAATGTGGAAGACTTTTTAACTGCTGTCCTCAACACTTGAGTTGCATAAACAGATTGTATGGTCACCAATTTATTTCTTCAAGTTTCTTTAATAGGTGGTTGCCACCCGTTTCGCTGCCAACCTGGTATGAATACATTTTCTAAACTGTTTGTTGAGGAATATATTTTGTGTGTGTATACAGACGAACAATAAAATTACAGCAGTGTAAGTCTGACACCAGTATTTTGTTATACACATAACAAAGTACCGTTTATGTTTGCAGTATTGAACAGATGGGTTTGTTGATTCTTTGAGTAGCACAGTACCTTGGAAGAGCAAAATCCAGTGAGGTGATTTCATAAAAGTACCAGGTGTCCTGAGCATTTCTTTAGGCCATTAGCATATATATATATATATATGTATGTGTGTGTGTGTGTGTGCATGTATTATAAACATAAAATATTCAAGCCATAAACCAAAACACATTAATGTGGAAAAGAAATTTCATGTTAATATGTGTTGGTTTATAACATTAATATTTTATGATTATAATTAATCACGGGTTGAGATTTGTTGTTATTAATGCAGTCCTTCCTCGTAATTTTGTTTGTTCATTTAACTTCACATAGATATAAAATTATTTATTTTCACAAACATGTATATATATTCTAAAAACTGTTATAATTAAAAATTATTATCTCTCATCAGCTAAGCCAATTCGTGCCGGACATAATCCTGCAATGAGCGGTGGTGTAGGTGTACGTGGAGGTGGTGGGATGGCCATGGACAAAATGTAAGATAAACTTCAGTTGTTGTGGTATTGTCTTTGTTACTTAAAACTGTTTACAGAAAACACCAGTCTTCACATAGATCTTACAGGTCTTTAACCCTTATGAAGTTTGAATACAAAGTATAAAACACAAAAGTCATCTTTGATTTTTGTATAAAACCATAAATGAATAGACTGTATGAACCAGGAAAAGATTTTTGTTAATAACGTAAGAAATGTGTTAATTGGTTCTCTTAAAGTAGTGCCTTAAGCAGAAAAAGTTTCTTTAATTCATAATAGATGGAGTGAGATGTGGGTATTATATAATATTTTCAAAATTATCGTAACCTTGGATTTTAAACCATTTGTGCCACCTGTTCTGTTCTGTTGAATAGTTTGACAAAACGTTTCCAGGTGATTAAAAATGTTAAATATTTCTACCAGTACTAATCTAATATTCTATGTCAACAGTCTCTATACAAAATCTGTAAGATATTTGTTAGATACACGGAACGTCTAAGTCTCGATTAGAAAGGTTTGGTTTACTTAATGTTCTTATGAACTGTTGTGTGTTCATTTTCAGGGCTATGAACAACAGGAATACTGGAGAAGCAAGAATTGTTGTCGGGGGTAAGATCTGTGAAACAGTATTGTTTCTTATTATGTAATCTTGTATGACCACATTTCTCTACAGTTTCTAAACAGTTTAACTTAAAGTTCTGTACTCTTGATATTTCTCATACATTCCTTTCCACTTCATTTAAATAAAATGAACAGAAATATTTATTAAACATGAATTATTAATAACTTTATACGTTATTTTAGGGAAGACCATCACAGAGGCAGAATTAGCTGCCCTGAAAGCGAAGAAAAAATCATCAAATGTTTCGAAGTGTAAGTTAACTTTGTGTTCACATATTAACAATATTTGTTAAGGTTTTGGTTGGTTATTTGTCAATAACCACCAATACTTTATTACAAAATAACGTTTTTTTGTTTTTTTTTTAAAGTCATCAAGTAAGTTTGTTTATAAATGTTAAATAAAAATGTATGTAAATAATATATATATGCTGGACTACACTTGGGTCACTTTATCGTAACTATTAACTCTAGAAAAGTGTGTAACATAATAAGAGTAAATATGTATTATTCATATATCATCAAACAAATTTGTGTTGGGGTTAAAATGACAATCCCCTCAGTGTGAATTCCTGTACGTGGTGAGGGGACCTCCCAGGGAAGGTTCTGTTGTTATGTGTGGTTATCTTCTCTTGGATCTAAACATCCACCCACATATTTGCTGTGCATGGTGACCTGTGAAGGGGAGGAGAGGATCCTGGTGGTTGAGGGATCCAACCCTAACACACCACTTTGGTCTTGAATTCCTGAAGACGGGCAGCCTTTGGCTGGCCCCCCTTGGGTCAATCGGCTAGTCCACTTGGGCTAGAGTCAACCAAGTACCAGTGTTGGAAGTTTTCAATGGATGTTGTGGACATTGTGTCTGATGCTGGTGTTTGGGTATGGTGCTCACGAAACTCTGGTGTTGCTGCAATGTCCTTGGATGACATTGGCCATCCCCTCGTAGGGCTTCATGGTGGGTGGGGTCAGTGGGTACCGAAATATTCCTTTTTTCCTATGAATTCTATGAACAAAAAACAGTCAATAGATAAAAGATCATGTCTTGAAGACTCTGAGCAGCAATCTTCAACATCTGTAACACATGTACCCTATTTTCTTATATTACATTCTCTTTCAGAAAAACCTTTAGGGCAAATGTCCCCATTTTTATTCAGAAGGGACAAGAGGGATTTGCTGGCTCTCCAAAGTCAGTAAAGAAGCTTCGATCTGGAGACATATTGGTTGAAACATCCACATCCCAACACAGTGAACTCCTTGAATTAAAAGGCAATTGGGGATATACCTATTGAGGTTACTCCTCATGCTACCTTGAATTCATCACAAGGAGTTATTGTTGAGAGGGATTTGAAGAATGTTCCCGAGTCAGAGATTCTCGCTGGTCTCTCCACTCAAAGAGTTTCTGCAGTGAGGTGCATCTCCACTCAAAGATTGAGTTACACTGCCAACAAATATCCTCGTTTTGACATTTACATCACCACGTGCAACTGCCACCATCAAAGTCGGTTATCTAATTTGCAGGGTATGGCCGTGCATTCCAACCCTCTCCGATGTTTCCAATGTCAGAGGTTCAGCCACTCAAAGACATCCTGTTGGTTCCCTGACATGTGCTCGTTGTGGTGGCAAGGACCACGATGCCTGTGAGTGTCACACTGACCCACATTGTGTCAACTGCAATGGTTCCCACCTTTCCTGCTTTCGTTCTTTTTCAAAATGGTTGGAGGAAAATGAGGTGTAGCATTTGAAAATGACTCATAACATTAGTTATCATGAAGCTCAGAAATTGTTGTCCACCACTCCATCTCGGACATATGCTGCTGCACTTCGTTCCACAACTACAGTGGGAGTGCAGACAGATCTCTCTGTGCCTCCAAGAGAATCATTTTCTAAACAAATGAAAAACCTTTTGACCTCCGTTGTTGAAAAAGTTGATGAATCGACTTCCACACCCATCTCTGGTCCTCTCATACATTCCAACAAACCTCAAGATCCACATTCTGTGGTTTCAAATACAAGCGTTTCTTCTGATACATCTTTTTCTTCCACCCCAGGATGCAAAACAATCATTCATTTGCATCCTCAGTTGCTGGAATCCCCTTCCAATAACAAAGATCTGCTCAATCGACCCAGGGTAGGATTTATGGAGGTCAATAGACCTCCTCCAAATAAGGACAGTAAGGAAAAAAGATGTGGTCGTAAGCAGAAGGGTTCTCCAACCACTTCGCCTACCCGTCATTATCAATGGCCACCTTGATACAATGGAACTGTTGATGTTTACGTTCTTATCTGGGTGATATGAAAACACTGATTGCTTCCTACCATCCTGTATGTCTTTCCTTACAAGAAACATTTCTCAAACCTGCTGATACAGTCACCATTCGGAAGTTTTCTCTGTGCAGAAATGACGCACTGTGTGATGGATGAGTACATGGAGGGGTGGCACTATTGGATGATCAGCATGTGACCACCCTGTCACTCAACACACCCTTGGAGGCCATAGCCATCCGTGTTTCCTTGGGTCATACCATCACTGTTTGTTCTCTCTACCTGTCACCTGGAGAGACATATGATCAATCAGAACTTGATGCTCTCATTGAACAGTTTCCATCTCCATTTCTAATCCTGGGGGACTTTAATGGACACCATCCCCTCTGGAGAAGTGCTGTTATTGATAGGAGCATATGCTCTCTGATCACAATCCTTCTCTTTTCAAGACTGGTTCTTCCACTTATTTTCATGCACCTAGTCAGTCCTTTACCACTATTGATCTCTCAGTTTGCTCCTCTTCATTACTTTCCCATTTTTCATGGAGGTTGGACATTAATCCACTAGGCAGTGATCATTTTCCTATACTTTTGAGAGAGACTAGCTGTGTTCAGTGCCACCCTACCCACCTGCCCCAGTGGAAGCTGGATCAGGCAGACTGGTCCACTTTCACTGCTCTCACGAACTTGATCCTGCCATCGTGAATCAGCCATCAATAAACATCTGTGTGGCAGCTGTAACTGACTGTGTTATACAAGTAACTGCTCAGTGTATTCCTAAAACCTTGACACGTTTTCCACTATATCCTCATCTCTGGTGGAATCCTGCTTGCCAGTTGGCACGGAAGACTCAAAAACGGGCCTGGGATACTTTCTGTAGATATCCCACACTTTCGAACCGAATCACTTTTCAACGGGCCCCATGCACATGCTAGGTGGGTAAGACGTCATAGCCAGAAGGAATCTTGGATTAAGTTCACAACTAGCATATCTTCCACCACCAGTTACAAGGTCATATGGGACAGGATTCGAAAGGTCAGTGGGCACTACAATTCTGTCCCCCTCTCCATCTTACTCTCTGATAGCCAAGAGGTAGCTAATGTCTGGAGCATTGCCAATACTCTAGGTGAAAGCTTTTACCAGGTATCTAGAACTTCTGCTTGTTCCTCCACCTTCATGGCCATCAAGACTCGGACAGAGCGTTCACCTCTTTCCTTTCAAACTGATTGTCTCTGTGACTATAATTGTCCCTTTACACTGGTGAAACTGATAATGGCCCTTCATCGGTCTGGCAGTACATCTGTTGGACCTGATGATGTACACTATGACATGCTGTGCTATCTCTCTCATGCTTTTCTTGATATTCTTCTAATTGGAGAATGTTATTCCTGATGCCTGGCACTAGACTAATATCTTACCTTTCTCTAAACCTGGGAAAGATCCCAAGATTCCTTCAAACTACCATCCAGTTGCTTTGATGAGCTGTCTCTGTTAGACCTTAGAGAGGATGATTTATGCTCCTCTTGTTTGGTTCCTCGAATCAAACAACCTCCTCTTTTCCACCCAGTGTGGGTTCCAATGACAGCATTCTACCATGGACCACCTAATTCGACTTGGAAGATCAGTCAGAGAAGCCTATTTCAAACACCAACATCCTGTTTCAATATTCTTTGACATTGAGAAGGCTTATGACACAACATGGAGGTATGGCATTTTGCAAGACTTACCCATGTTTATTAAAAATTTTGTGTGGGTTTGAACTTTCCCGTTTTTTTGTACAGGAACTTGGGGTCCCTCAGGGCTGTGTTTTGAGTGTCACACTTTTCAGTATAAAGATAAATGCCATCACTGAACAACTCCCTCTCACTGTTGTAAACGGACTCCATGTCGCTGACTGACACATGACATGAGATATATTGAGCAGCAACTACAAACTGTTCTCAATCGTGTACTGAAGTGGACTTTGGTGAACTGCTTTAATTTTTTTCTCTCTAAAACCGTTTGCATGCACTTTTACTGCCAATGGGGTATTTACTCTGATCCTGAACTCCATATTGGTGAATTTTCACTGCCAGTTGTCCCTGAAACCAAGTTCTTGGGGCTTATCTTTGATCGTAAGCTGAGCTTTATACCACACTTAAAGTAGCTATGGGTCAAATGCACAAGAGCACTGAACATCGTCCATGTTCTCTCTACTGCCAGTTGAGGAGCGGATCGATGTTCTATGTTAAAGATATATTGTGCTCTTATTCGTGCTAAACTTGGCTATGGATCACTGGTCTATGGCTCTACCAGACCCTTGTCTTTAAAGATGCTGGACCCCATTCATCATCAAGGACTTTGACTCTGCACTGGGGCTCTCTACACCTCTCCAGTTCAGTGCTTATATGTGGAATCTCACGAACCTTCTCTGCACCTTTGCTGTTTGCAGTAGTCTTTACTATATGCTTCAAAACTTCATTCCTTACCAAAGCATCCCACCTGGGGATGTGTTTTCCTTCATCAGTAGGCCTTACTTTTTCAGAACAGACAGTCTGCCATTGCCCCTTTTGGCCTTCGCATCCAGGCGAAATTGGATCAATTGGGTCTGTCCTTGGATAACATTGCAGAATCCACTGGTCAGCCTAATGCCCCATGGCTTATTACAGCCCCTAAATATGACCTTTCTTTAAGTCATTTGAAAAAGGCAGATACTTCCGATTGGAAGTACCATCTTTTATTTTCTGAACATCTTTCGAACAATCATTCCATTCCAATTTATACAGATGGTACCAAATCAAGTAATTCTGTGGTCTCTGCCATGGTTTGTTGTGGTTCGGTGGTTGCATGCAGAATCCCCTCTACAACTTCTGTGATCACTGCTGAACTGTATTCCATATCTCTTGTCTTGGATTATATTGAAGCTGGGCAGTACTCCAACTACACTATTTATACTGACTGCCTTAGTTCTATACTGGTCTTGGACTCACTTTTCGTTGGCTCACACCCTGTTCTCGCTGATATTCAAAATCGACTGGCCCATTTCTCATTAGCAGCTACTTCTATCCAGTTTTTCTGGATACCAGGCCACATTGGTATTTGCGGGAACGAGCTTGCAGACATGGCAGCTAAATCTATCTGCTCTGGCACTATCACCACTGTGCCTATTCCGTACATGGACTGTGGTCCTGTGTTTAAGGCTCAGCTCCGTGCCAGCTGACAGTTCACTTGGAGTTAGTAACGTGAAACAAGCTTTTTCAAATCAAACCCTATATTGGACTTTGGCCGTCTAGCTTCTGTAAGGTTTGGAAGGAGGAAGTTGGTCTAACTGGACTACACATTGGTCACAGTTTTTTAACTCATTGTTTGCTTTTATCTGGAACTGATGCACCAGTGTGTAGTTTGTGTAACACTCAGTTCACTGTCAGCCACATTTTACTGTCTTGTCATCGTTACGACTCTCAACAACGGCACTGTTTTAAACATTTCCTGTCCCAAGGTTTGTCTGTAACGTTGGACAGTGTTATTGGTGATGGTGATACTGTCCACATTGATAAAGTTTTCAGTTTTTTAATGGCAATTGATCTTTTTAACCTCATTTAAGTGTTTGATATTTATTCATTACACCTTTTTAATTGTGGTTCCCTTTTCAGAGTTTCATTCTTTCTAGTTCAATTTGACATTGTAAAATGGCCAGAACATTAAATAACTGGACACCAGGACTGGAAAGCCAAGTTCAGGTGACTAATGCTTCTGTTTGAACTACCCGCCAGTCCTCCCGGCAAGTTATTATTACAATTTTGCTGCATGTTTTTACACTTTTATTACTTTACCTTTTGATATTGGCCAGAACCAGGACTAGAAAGGCCAACTTCAGGTGACTGACGGTGGTTCTTGTACTTACCTGTTAGTCTTCCTGGTGGGTTATGATTATTACTATTCTGCTACAGGAAGTCCTTTACAACTTCTCTTACTCTGCTTTCTCTCTCAACATTGTAAACTTGGTGTCAACATTGGTTTTATGCCATTTTCTGTTTTTCAGCATTTTGTTTTACCTTCATTTCCTTTTATGTATTTTACTACATTTAATTTATTTTTACCTTATTTACCAAATGTTTAATGCAGGTAGCCTAGCTGCTTTGTGCCATAAAACACTAAATCAATCAATCAACCAAAAGGACAATAGTTAATGAACTCGGATTTATGATTTATGGTGTGGTAATGGAGGTACAGTATGTGTGTAGAACAGTTAGTATGAATTTTGTATAACAGTACGTGTGTATAGTAGTTGTTAATAGTATGTATGAATTTCGTAGAACAGCACGTGTGTATAGTAGTTGTTAATAGTATGTATGAATTTCGTAGAACAGCACGTGTGTATAGTAGTTGTTAATAGTATGTATGAATTTCGTAGAACAGCACGTGTGTATAGTAGTTGTTAATAGTATGTATGAATTTCGTAGAACAGCACGTGTGTATAGTAGTTGTTAATAGTATGTATGAATTTCGTAGAACAGCACGTGTGTATAGTAGTTGTTAATAGTATGTATGAATTTCGTAGAACAGCACATGTATAGTAGTTGTTAACTGTACATATTACAATTTCAGATTATTTGAAATTTTAATTTAGAAGTTAATTGAATGATGATTTTTATCAGATTTATATTTACCAACAAGATTGAGAGAATTTTCTTTTTTAACACGTATATTTTATTACACAAACTGTGCCAAGTCTTCTGTCTGGTGTGCAATTGAATATTTTTTGTTATTGACAGCTCACAATGAGTGAATTATTTTCAAGTTCAGTTCTCTTGGCTGGTCTCACATCATTTACAGACATTTTACTGACAAAAATGTTTAATGTCCTAATAGAAATACTAACATCTGAAGTGAAACAGTTTATAATTTTCAAAATATATAAATGTTCCCGGTCAAGTATCTGTAATTTCCAGATTAAAAAGTGTTAATCACAATTACAGCTTTCAAGGTTTATAATACGCCAAGTTCGGCAGACCAACAATATACACTGTTTTTCCATATTACTTTGGTTACGTTTTATGAGCTTGAAAGGGGATATTCTACAGATGTTTGCTCAGACAACAATACTGGTATTTATGTATGTATCTAATCCTTATGTTCAAGAATCATCCACAAAATTAGTGAAGAAAGAATTTCGTAATACAAACTTGACATTATAAGTTACGTGCATTTCTGAATGTATGTTTAACCCTTTCACAACAGGTCACACATCAAAGGTCATGTGTCATCACATTTGTTAACTTGAATTCAAAATTTTATTAAACCACTATTTTACAAATTTTTAATAAGTTTGGAATGAAACTGTTGATTATAATTCAAACTTTATTATATATATGTATTAATTTATAAGTAAATATTAAAATAACAAATATAGATTTTAGTGATTTAGATGCTGTGTTGAATGTAGCACTGTTTAAAATTAGATGTTTGTAATGTGAAAACACTAAGTCTGTAGCTTTGTACAAATTAGTAACTCAAATTACAAATATTAACAAGCTAGAATATAAAATCAGAATATCTTATTATTTTACTGAGATATGACTTGTGTACTGAATCAAACATGGTGGCTCTGTTCACCTCTTTCCATTTGGGGAAATGGTCCCTTATATACACTCTTACTTCAATATGCAACATGTAAACAACCAATCAACAACTAAGAATATTCCCATGGTGATTTTCTCAGCTATTTTAATCTGTGAAAAATACTACCATGTTCTTTTGAACCAAGATTTCAATAAGATAGGCTGTGTCTTTAGTCTGCCCTTTAAAAAAGTGTAGACAGAAAAAGAGAGATTGTTTTTTGTTAAATTATGGTGAACATTTTCATGAAAGAATAAAATGAAGGAATTCTGAGCAAACTGTATTCAGGTATTCGAGACAAACTAACAGTTTTCTTTTATGTAATCAAAATTATTTGGTGAAGAGAAGTAGAAAGAATATTATTTAACAATTACTAAAACCTATTAATAACTATTGGAGAAACTAAAGCAGTTTGATCATGACATTTCACGACAGGTGGAACACACTGAAATCAACTGTTAAAATATTTTCGTGCCGAAGATAACATGAAGTTGATAACGGTAAATGCACGGATAAATGAAAGGTTTTGTTATGGTATTATTTGTTTGTTATAATTATCAAAGCTAAATGTTTTGAATGCTTATAATTTATTTATGATTAAGTATGTATTAAAACTATCATTGGGCTAACGAAACCATCAATTTTTTTTTTTTCAGCTGCAGAAGAAGGTGGTTATTAATGAACCCTCACACATCTGTAGTCTTGTCTAGTTCATCTTCGTTTCTTGTTTTTTCTTAAATTTGTTCTGCCAGACACTAATCTGAAGCAGGTCTTTCTAATCTCTGCAAAGAACACTAAAGGTGGATCTAACTTCTGTATGTGTGTGTGGAGAACCACGCCCTTTTTTAAATGTTAATATAATGGTTAAATGGTACAACTTCTTGCATAGTAGACAGTAGTTTCTTGTCTGGTGTCATTGTGTAAATACTAGTGCATGTGGGGGCTCAGACTGAAATGTAACGAGCATTCTCCCTAAGAACGGAATCCTTTAAGATAACTAATTACGTTCCTACTGTTTTAAGACTAATGTGGCAGCTTTGTTCCTTTTTTCAGTTCAATATTCTGTTATTGGTAGCTAACTGTATCAGGAAAGAGGATACTAACGTTCTGTTTTTTTGTTGGTGAAAATAAAGGACATTCTTTCTATTGCAGTGCTATCAGAAGTGATAGTCTGTGATAGTCTGTGCTGGGGTCCTGTACTTTTGTGATATGGAACTGCTTTTGTCAGTAGATGTTAACTGTCAGCTCTTACTTGTGTATATATTAAGTGACACTTTTTCATATTTATTAATCGAGATAATACAGTACTCTTGGTTAGAATAGTTTATTTCAATTTGAAGAACAAGCTAGGGTATATTCAGGCTATATTTATTGTCTCTGAAGTAATAGCTGTTCGTATTGAATCTACTGTTGAAAGTTTTCTTATTGGTAAAAATGCTTTATCATACTGCACTGTTTGTTATCGTTTGATTTGTGCTGTTTTCATTATTGCTAAATATTTAATACTATGTGGTTTAAAAGATCTTTCAAAACAATGTCAAACATATTTATAAGGTTTTATACACCATGTGGTTATTGACATATGACTAAACTTTGTCAAAGTACAGAGTTAAAAAAAAAATAAGTGTTGAGTTACATGTGACTGGGCATGTCTTAACTCAAAGTATTTGATAGAAGTGGTAATGGAAAAAGAATTGTTAGTTACGATGAGATTAAAACTCAATGTAGAATCCAGTATTCTTAGTACATTAATTATAAGATTGAAACATGTATAACAGATTTTGGTCAAATGTTTCCATGAACGGATTTCCTGTTAAGAATATTCAGTAATCTGCAATATTGACAAGTGTAGAAGAGACCAGCTCTGTTGGAGTGATCAAATCAAAGATGTTTTGTGATTTCTTCCCACTGTACTGTTCTTTGGGTTAATAAATGAGATTCAAATCAACTTTGTGTTTTTAATGCATTTATTTAACCCTAAAATTACAAAGTAGTGTCTGTTTTAGTTGCCATATTATCTAATAAGTCTTAAAATTGCTTCTCATTGATAAGTAAATATTAGAAGTTTCAGTTAATACAACTTTTGTGATAAGTTATTCACATCTTACTGAAAAATCTAAACGTGTTATTTTCGTCTTTTGTGTCAGTATTGTGGTGAACGTCCAGTGCTCCCATAAAAAGTAATTTAACATATTAAGATCTTGTTTCAAGTTGTAAACTAATAAATATATATTGGGAGAAGGTCTCAAACTCGTATTTATTCTAGTCTTAAGTTTCACATTTAGCATTGGAAAGTGTGATGTTCACATGAAGTGCAAACGTGAATCGAGTAATAATGAAATTCCTGTTAAAGTTAAAATGATATGCGTTCTTCTAATATTTTGGAGCCCAATCAAAAGAGGACAAAGGATATGTAACAACAGTAGAAATAAGATACCTTGTTTTTCACTGTAACCAAGTGGTTGATGTACTTGTGTATCATTAGTCAACAACAACTAGTGAAAATCGTACGAAATAGGTGACGAACTTTTATTTTTGTTTCCACTCAGTGTAAACAGTGTTCTAAGTGTCATTGATGTGCTGCTAACCTTCCTTAGTGTAAGTTACAGCTAATTTTGAGGCACTGGCTTTATGGATTCCAACAAATTTGTTGTCCCTGTTAGATGCTGTCGTCTGTAAGAGAGTCGTCGTGTTGTAGTTAGATGCTGTCGTCTACCAAATATTGACGATTTATACTTTTCTCAAACTTAATCTCCAAAAGTTTAAGATGAACTTGATACAAAACTGAAATTACCATGATAATAATAGATTGATTCATGAGCAGAGAGAAAGGGGATAACTATATCCCTAAACATCCCAGTTGACGAAGGCTTTATTTTTCTTTAAAACAGAATCCCTGCCATGAAATAAATAAATAACAAAACACATCATGGTTAAAATGAGATTTTGTTAGTTTTCTCCTGCCCAGAGTTGCTGCCAAAAGACAGTTTCTGTACTCGTGATTTTAGGGTTAAGAATACATCAAAAACTACTATCAAAAGTTGATGACCAAAGTAAATGCTTAATTTTGAAGAGTCATCCTATATAAATCCAAATAAACATGTTACTATGTTTTAGGGAATGTTTTGTCTCTTATTGTCCAACATAACTGAAGAGTTCTGGTATTAAAAGTCTTATGTAATGACTTGTGAGAAACAAAAGGTAAATGTTAAATGCTATTTTAAATTTGAAATACAGAAATCAAAATTAATGTGGAAAAAATAACGTTTACAGTGTATAATTTCTAACTTTCAAATCAAACATAGGTGTGGAATGGTTTATATTTACACTTTAAAATCCATATTAGTTTTAAAAACTTGAAAAAAACGCTTTCTTGTTCATATTCACGTCTATCAAATCTGTGTACATAACAGCTCTAAACCTGATATGGTTTTACAACTCAGGATTTAACCTGTAGGTATTTTTAATAATTCTAATTTTGATCTGTTGGTGTTTCACTCCAAAATGTAACAAATGAAACACTGTAGTGCCATTCTCATTAAGTCACTTGTTTATTTACAATCCATGTGGAGTTGGTTTCAGTTAGGAACAAGTAAAAATAAAGTCTAATACAGGAATTGTTGAATGATGCATTTTGTCACTTATATTCAACTGAAAAAAAATGGAGTCCCAACATGTAAACAATAACACCGACAACTTTGTTTTGATGAAAAATGGGAGGGCGCTCTAAAACCAAATTTTATGACTCCAACTTCTCTGACTTGCAGGTTCTATGATGTGAAAGGAAACAATATAACATGCCAACCACTCCATATCTTGTGTTGACGAGAGACATTTCACACAATGTCTGAGCCTATCAGACCAACTGCAGTGAACAACTAATGACAATTCTGGTTAAGTCATAAGTTTAATTTGAACTGTATTTGAGTCGAGCTCTCCCTGAAGTTACCATTCGAACAAAAATATAAAGGCATTGAAAATACAAACAAAATTTGTTACTACCTTTAATTAAAGTACTAGGCCTTAAAATGTGATATATTTTATGAATGTTGTTAGATGTATGGAAAGTTCTATTTAAGTAGTTTTAGTTTCACAACCTCTATACTACATACAGGTTTCTGATACACAATGTCTACTTTCACTTAACCATAACACTGAGTTACTGTGATCGTTGAAAACAGTAGTATGTTTGCGAAATCTTAACAACTGCAAACAATTTAAAGTAAAGAACTCCCAAATGACACATTAAAAACTGTTCAGAACATCAAACATTCAGCAAACAACCCTTCAAAGCTGTTGGTAAGAACATAAAATATTCTTTATGAATTAGCAAATAAACCTTAAAAGCTATTGGTGAGAACGTGTGAGCCAATTCGTTGGTAAAAAAGTAGTCAAAGAGTTGGCGGTGGGTGGTGATGACTAGTTTCCTTCCCTCTGGTCTTACACTGCTAGATTAGGGTGATTATAACTAAACTATTGTGTTACCGTGATGTTTGTAGTGTCAGGTAGTATTACTTGCCCCATTGTACGCTCACTCTCAGGGGCCGGTCATACATGAAAATATCTTATTTTTACTTCAAGCCAGTGTAATTGAATAAGTGCGTTATCAGTAGCACGTGTTTTCGAAACAATTTGAAATGATTAATAACTCCAGTTAATTCAACTTTATTGCATCTAATTTCTATGACCAGTTTTACTTTAGAGTGCTCTTATCAAAAACAACACCTTGGATCCATTGTCACAGTTTACCAACATTTGATGTTATGACAGTTTGGGTCTGAGATAGTTAATGGACTACAACTGGCCGTTGGAAGAAAAGATGCCGATGTTTCTTCACTGAAAAGACCTTAAAATGGATTTTCCACCATAGAAAATCTATCTTATTCTTCAAGCTTTTCTCTTATCGCAGAAAATTATGATTAATTTTATGATTCGTGAAAGGTTTGTATTGTTGATGACTTTAGGTTCCCAAAAATGTTACTAACCACACGTGATACACTGACGATGGACTTAGAACTGAAAGTTTAGTGCAATGATCATCCAGTAAATATACCACAAGTCGATTGTCCTTAACAGATCTTTAATTCAGGTCATATGTAAAGCTATCACCTACTTTCGGGATTGAAACGTGTTTTTTTTTATAACAAAGTCACATTGGGCTATCTTCTGAGTCCATCGATGAGCATTGGAACTTTGAAGTGTTTTGTGTATGAGCAGTAACGTGTAGATCGTTATCATGCGAGAACCTTTTATAAGCTGACGAAAAATGATTATAATAATGCAATCCTAAGACATTAGTTTTAAGCCTATAACATTTTCTAAACACTACGTTTTCATCTAGTCGCTTAAGGAATTTAAAGGCTTCCAAAAGTGTAACCAGGTCCCAGGTAGACACAATTTATTTAGGATAATATTTAAAATAAAATCACCATAACTTCTGAAGGGACACTTTACCATGACATTCTGATATGATTAAACACACCACTGGTGCTTTGCAAATATTAATTTTAAACCCGTCCATTTTGCGATACTTAATTAGCTGTATATACATTGCCATATTTTATTCATATCGATTATATTCACCAAACAGATCTATTCACGTTAAGTTCACAATGACAGTCCCGTATCCACGAAGCAGAAGGTTTTACTTACATTAACTTCACAATAACTTAGAGGAGATAAAAAGAACCTCACTGGTCAAAGAACTAACCAGCTAATGAAACTAATATAAGCAATAATCTCACCTCAAATAACAGCCCCTTGAATAAAGGCCGGTGTATAATCTAGTTCGAAATTGCCCTAATTTTACACACTTTGTGCGAGTAATTGGGTTGATAATACCTAGGTCTCTCTATATAGTCTCGAACTATCGATCAGGTCTGGTATTCTCTGCTTTTGTCTCTAACCACTAAGTGCGTGGCCCTAGTCATATGAAAAGCTTTTAGCCTAAACTGCATGCTTGTTGCTGTCAACCATCCTCAAATCTGTTCTGTATGTGTATGCGCGCGCTTAAGTCGTTTTTGACATATTCTTGCACTTTGAAAGTTATGAAATGGAGTAGGCCCTAAATTTTGACTACCATAATAATTTAGGGTATTCAGATAACTCTAAGGACGTATCTTGACGCTGGTATAGCTCGATGTAGTTCCACAATAGTAACATCTACTGTGGGCTGGATGTCACACCTAGAATTTAGGGTTCTATGTTTCAACTTACAAACTTACTATTCCCACTGCAGTTTAATACAAGGTCTACGTTAGACCTATTCTTACATACTAACATATGTATTATGAAATGTCGTTTACTGGTCACATCACACCGTCAAGGTTTTAAAGATGGTGCCCCACATGACAGTGTAGTTTCATGGTTTAATCTCACCTTCAAATACGTCCTGTAGTTTCTCTAATCCCTAGGCTTCTGTTTTACAAAACTGCTTTTCGGTGAACAAAGATATTAAATAAGTTTTTTACACGCTAAAATTCAACGTTTTCTCCAAGGTTTAAAACAGACACTAAAGTAACTCAAGTAATTAGTGATGTTAAACCTCGCGAGAAAAATAAACGTTACTGTCGTTCAAAACACGTAGTTTTGGTTTCAAGATCTTCTGTACATAATCCTTAGAATGGCGGCGATTAGCGCGGATTATTGTAATATCGAATGTATACAGAGGGCAAGTCAGAAATTTCACGATTGTGGGCGCTGACATTTTTTTTTTGTTCAAACAGGAGCAAAAATAAAATGATTCTAAAATTGCAATAATATGTAAGGTTATTCATTGGCCTAGTCAATCGTTGAAACCGTTACTCCCACTATTTCACTGTACGTTGAAGTAAGTTTTCACCGAAAAGCTTAAATAAGCGACACCTGGACGAAATGAAGTCCTCCAACAAAAGCACCACACGAGTTTTAAAAAAAACAAAATCCAATTTCACTTATCATAAGGGTACTTAGCAATACAGTTCGAAACAATCGCAAAATTAAATTACATGACATAATGTAACCTTTCACACCATTACGCTTGGCCACCACATTTTGATATGTCTGTCTGGTCTGAGTAGACGTTTAAAAGTTATCTCTTCTCTCGTTTCCTTCTACTCGCGTAATAAGCATTGTAATTATCCGTTCTTAATGTACATGCTAAAACAAACCTATTTAAAGAAAACGCATGCATATATGTCCGTTTTCAGTGAGTAATATAAACGACACAGATTTATACTATCACAGCGAGGTATACAAACTCCTAAATGAATATCGGTTCCTTTTAAATGTTTTCAACCAGAGAATTACTTGGTTTTATGTTATCAGTATTGCTGCATCAAATTGTATTGAATATCTATTTAGTCAGTTTGTTTCTGCAATATATTTCCGTTGTAATAAAACGCTTTTGGCACACTTTAAGAAAATATTAACCTTCAAATATTTATCGAAGCTTTTGAATACGATTTTATGTATGTTTTGTTTTTCTTAAACTAAAAGTACTAAATAGAATATCAGATTAGTTTTATTCAGAAACATAGTATGCAGCCTTCAGTTACTGAATGCTCAACTGCCACGAGGGAAATTAGTTGTGGAAGAAGAAAAGCGACAGCTGGTGTTGATGACAGTGATTATGACATGACGAAGCGACTGACATCGATTGAAGCATAACCAAACTGATTCAGACACAGTATAAAGGAAAGCATTTATTAACCTTAATTATCCCTAGACTGACACACGTCCTACACAGGGACCCCGTTAGAAAGGTTCTTTACAGCTGTACAATGTACTAACCCCCCTGTCAGCACCCAGCATACATTTCTACCCTACCTCGGCGTCACCGGGACGCTGTAACACCTGAAGTCCCTAAATGGCGGGAAGGTGCACGAGCCAGGTGGTCAGCAGACGTTAGAGAAGCCACGTGCCGTTAGCCTCTTAATAATAACGCACGTGGCCCGGCGACCTTGGACGATACTAGAATCACATGTAAGTGATAGGTATAATTATTAGTATGAAACTTGATGGAAAAATTGACTTTCTAAATAGTGCTGACACTTCTTGCCTTATAAGGCGTGTAACACGACAGATAACTCGGTGAAAAGCAAGAAGATTTGAGACTTATTTTACCGCCAGTATGCCAATCACGTGCTGCCCAACCAACAATATTAAAATATCTGGTTTCTCTAATCAATGTTAATATTTTTGCTCAGGTTAGAAGTAAAGGCTACATGAAAAATGGTTTAACGTGGAAAACCTCTAATTACTGATTCTGACAAACGACGCATTAGTTGGTAGAAAAATATGTTAACACACACTTATGCAGATATAAATACTTTTATTTTTTTAAAGATTTTGATGGTTCTGTGTGAGGTCTACAGAGAAACAAACTTGGCTCACTGTTACAAGCAGTATGTTACCTGTTTAAATCCGAGACGGCACAAAATACAATTATCTTTGCCGGCATTTAGTGAACAGAAATGGTTAATAATGAGATAAAACATTGAAGATACAAGGGAACATTAGATAAACCTTTGTTTGTACCAACTTCAATGTGATTTAAAGGTTATAATAAACAAAAGCAAAATTCCACCAAGGAATCTTTAAAAAAAACACACTTAAATTTGTACCGAATTATAGGTCCACTTATTCGCGCAAAGCTACACGCAGCCCATTTGTGCCAGCTGCTCCCAATTTTGAACTGATAGACTAGAAGCGCGACCTTAGGGTAACGAGGAGCGAACTATGGACCATTGGATTTACGGTTCGGATCGTTCACCAATCAGCTGCACAGCCCCTCTTGGTCTGGGGTCGACGAGCAAAACATTATCTAGAAGGAAATTTGGGTAAATCATTCTGCTTGTGTTTACAATTAATTAAAAACACTTCATTTCTAACGTTTATAGTTCGTTTCCGTTGAGGCCCGGCATGGCCAAGCGTGTTAAGGCGTGCGACTGGTAATCTGAAGATCGTGGGTTCGCATCTCTGTCGCGCCAAACATGCTCCCCTTTCAGCCGTGGGGGCGTTATAATGTTTCGGTCAATCACATTATTCGTTGGTAAAAGAGTAGCCTAAGAGTTGGCGGTGGGTGGTTATGACTAGCTACCTTCCCTCTAGTCTTACCCTGCTAAATTAGGGACGGCTAGCGCAGATAGTCCTCGTGTAGCTTTGTGCGAAATTCAAAAATTCAACATTTCTGTTGTTTCCAGGTGTTAAACAGAAAAAAATATTAAAATTCCCAAAGTGGTTGTAGTTTCAATTCAGGTTAGAATGAAAAGCAAAATGGCCCTGTTTAAAAGTTCAGGGGGAGATCTTGACTGAAACTGACCTTACTGAAGTGCCATCATTCTTTGTAACATACATATTACAACAATTCCAGAACATTCTCGGCTAAGCTAGCTCAGGTTCAAGTAAAACCGTGGTTAGACTCGTAATCTGAACTAAACATGGTCGCCCTTCCAGCCGTAAAGGCATTATAAATGTTCGTTCAGTCCTACTGTTCGATGGAAAATAGTATGACAAGAGAAACTGTAGAGAAACTTTTCCTTATTGAGTAAACTTATTTATACACCAATATATTCTACAACTTTGTTTGTTTTGGAATTTCGCACAAAGCTACTCGAAAGCTATCTGTGCTAGCCGTTCCTAATTTAGCAGTGTAAGACTAGAGGGAAGGCAGCTAGTTATCATCACCCACCGCCAACTCTTGAGCTACTCTTTTACCAACGAATAGTAGGATTGACCGTCACATCATAACACCCCCACGGCTGAGAGGGCGAGCATGTTTGGCGCGACCCTCAGATTACGAAGCGCACGCCTTAACGCGCTAGGTCATGCCAGGCTATTCTA
Organism: Carcinoscorpius rotundicauda; assembly: GCA_011833715.1. Taxonomy (NCBI): domain Eukaryota; kingdom Metazoa; phylum Arthropoda; class Merostomata; order Xiphosura; family Limulidae; genus Carcinoscorpius; species Carcinoscorpius rotundicauda. Next base: position 44,263,267 of record CM022406.1, on the reverse strand, counting down.
CAACTTGCGGCAAAAACCAGTTTACGAAATACAAATATTACACGGTTATCACTATCACCATCTCTAGTCTTCTACATACCACATCGAAGGCAAAACAATAACTTTTATTGGTATTTTCATACTTCAATAATTTGACTTCTTTACTTACTTATCACTTGCTACTTTATTAACTCTGAATTTAGGCCATATTCATTTGCTTTACTTACAATGTTTCTGAGGTATTTAGTAAACAAACGTGTGGTAATATTGGCGGCATGGAAAGTAACAATTTTAATTTACACCAGTTGGAACACAACTGTCAGATATGAGATTCAATTAACTGTTATCACTAATCAACAAAATCTAAGGCACTCGAGTATAACGACAGTGCTACCAGAACTTTCTAGACCAAATAAATATTTGTTTTCACTTGGGCGTCTTTCGATGGTAAAGTAACTTTCCTCGTGACGCTAACGCCTTTAGGTCATCAGTATTTCTATGCTTCGGTTTAGAAATTTCCTCTCATGCCTGTTGCTCAAATAAACTGAATCTAGCAAAGTTCCTTTATATTTATTATCGAAGTAATTTATATATATATAACTTACTCTTCCCTTAGTTATAACTCTCACTGTGTAGTTGTCGTTGTTTTTAATTAAGCAGCAAAGCTACACGATGGGATATCTGTGCTCTGCCAACCACGTGTATCGAAACCCGGATTTTAGCGTTGTAAGTTTGCAGGCATACAGCTGAGCCACTGGGGGGTCTCCCTATGTATACTTTTTGTTTCTTGTCCGTTGCACAAACCACGTGATCCAATCCATTGGCATAACGGGAAATAATACAGTCTATGTAACGGTTACTTTAGGTTAAAGACCTCTTCCAAAATTTATGTTTCCAATTGACAACTTAACATTTACGTACAATTATTGGCCGTTTTATCGAAACAAAATTATGTGTTAAATATCCCACGTAATTATAAGTTATATATTGTGCCAATAGGTGTCACTGTTTGAAGTTTACATTGAGTGACCGCTGTAGCAACGTGTTTGATATTAAAATTTATAATAAACAAATATTTCAGTAAGACCACATGTTTGCAGGATATATTTTGAGTTGCAGTTTCCAGTTTAAAGTAGTCCTTGTGTAGCCTTGCGCGAACCTAGAAAACAAACAAATAGTGCGTTTTTGCTTTTCTTTTTACGCCCTAACATACCTTCAGTTTAAGGGTATACTTTATTTTGTATTATTTTAACATGAACATTTACACTGAACCTTTAATAATAATCTCCTTTGATCGTATTAAAAGTTTTATACTTGTAAATTTATTTGTGGTTTGTGTCTATTTTGGATAGGTTTAAGACACTACACTGATGTTAAGAAAGGACTTCACCCGGCATGGCCTAGCGTGTTAAGTAAGGCGTGCGACTCGTAATCTGAGGATCGCGAGTTGGCATTCCGGTCTCGCCAAAAATTCTCGCCCTTTCAGCCGTGGGAGCGTTGTAATGTGACGGTTGGTAAAAAAGTAGCCCAAGAGTTGGCGGTGGGTGGTGATGACTAGCTGCCTTCCCTCTTGTCTTACACTGCTAAATTAGGGACGGCTAGCACAGATAGCTCTCGAGTAGCTTTGTGCGAAATTCAAAAAACAAACAAACAAGAAAGGACTTTTTTATCACTTCCAGGAGATCCAATTTATATCATGGCCGGAGCTAGCGGTGGAGTGGGCTGAAAAAAATTGTTGGCTTCTCCACCATGCTAAGGCCGTCCGTTAATCTGATTTTAGATTTGACCTCAATTAAGAAAAACTGGAGCCAAGACTTGCAATCAAACCAGTTCTTCTAAAAGTCATCCACGAAGCTTAAGATTTTCCTATTCCTGAAAAAGAACAGATGTTTGGGTTTTGGTTGCATAGCTACAATTTACAGGATGTACGATCAATGCTAGGTTCATGTGCACATTGGTAACCAGAGTATAAGATTTTTGACCAATAGGAAACTGTAGTTTTTCTAAGCATTCGAATTAGTTACCCTTCCTCTCAGAAAAACTTCATAGGTATCTCTATTTCTGGGTTTAGTCAGGATTTGGAGCTTTATGGTATTCCCGCTGGATTTATTCATCTTTCAGGAATGTAGGTATAATGTAATATAGATCAGACGTCAAAAGTTTAAAAATGGCCACATGACTCTGCTTTCTTTTCACCAGACTACATTTCATCTGTAATGGTGTATTTAACCACCAGCATCAATTTGTCCCATTTGACGTTATTACCATGTATTATAATTGAATCCTACTTAATGATTTATTATAACCAGTTAAATCTTCACTGACAAGTGACCATCACCGGCTTTACTCACATGTTGTATCATTTAACCTCATTTCAACTGACCACCTGATTTATTCTTTTTGACTTTTTATTTCAATTAGTTTTAACTATTTTACAAAAATAATTAATTTCACGCTGTTTGCCATTTGTGGTTACTAATTGAGGTTCTTCGTATTTCGTTTAGCAAATACCTAAAAATGAACTCGATTTTATAGACACTTGCGAGTCTGATGAAATTAATAGTCAGAACGTCTGTTTATATAAAACATTTCGGATGTTTTTCCAGAAGACCTTTTATTTCCTTAAGTAAGCTGAAGATATAACCAACCTAAAACAATACCTCATCTTCGAAATTGTTGTTGCAGGTGTCATTTTTTATATCACATTTTCTCAAGCCTTAATAATTCTTGAAAAATCTTAATTTGCTAACCACAATGACGCACATGGTTGACCTTTTTTGCGGGGCTTCGCCAACATTCACAAGAGTTAATCAGTTGGCATTTGTAGCAATAAAAGGAATAACACTCCCAGACGACAATTTTAATAAATAGATTGTCTAAAAGTTTATGGTGTAAAATAAACTAATGATGTTAGGCCTAAACTCACGATAAAATTTATATTCAACTCTTGCGTCTGGGGAAAAACTGAACAAATTTATCAAAAGTTAATGGGGTACATGCATGATGGAACTAATAATGCCCATAAGAAGAAAAAAAAATTTAACATAAAAAGTGGACGTAAGCGTTTTCTTACACAGATAGTCAATACTCATAGCTCTAGCGGCTGCTTTATGTACTAGCTTCAAAGATTTCGACATCGTAATTTAACATTATTATCAATGATGCAAGAACTAAGTTTTTCTCAACCTTGTAAAATCGTTACCATTTTTATGAACAACCAAGAAATGCTCAACGTTTTTAAAATCCACTGGAATGTCACCTTTTGATAATCGCCAACATTCCCGAGAACAGTGTTTAAAAGTAACCTGTTTGTTAAAAAAGAAAGAATGAATTCGCTTCCGTTTTTGTTCACTTTCTAACTTGTCTTTAAAGTGGTATAACCACCATCGGAAGTAAATTAGTCTAAAATGGTGAATTATTAACCGGAAACTAACCAGCATTCTAAACGATACATTTCTAACTGGAATTTTACAAATCTATAAAATTAATATTTTGACGAAGTTTAAAATTTAAATATATATATAGTTAAACCTATATATTTGCAATTTGGTAATTTTTTTCGTTTTTTAGCGTAATAACCATAAAGGGATACAGGGAGAAATTTTGGCAAAATTATTTCCGTAAAACCTTCCCATTATGAGAAATTAAATCGAATGATTTTAAGTTCTAATTATTTGATTTTCGTACTAAATCAAGCATGTTTAGATATGTAATTCACGTGACTGTCCTGCCTTTGAATAATGTTCATAATTTTATATTCATTACGAGCAAACCAGGCTACCAAGTGTAAGGATGACAAGCGCTAATCCTAAAGTTGATTTTAAATTGTACTCATACAAGTTATGCGCCGGTCCGTTCACCCTGGCCCGACATGGCCAGGTGGTTAAGGCACACGACTCCTAATCAGAGGGTTGCGGGTTCGAATTCCCATAACTCCAAACATGTTTGCCCTTTCAGCCGTGGGGGGTGTTATAACGTCGCGGTCAATCCTATTATTCGTTTGTAAAAGAGTAGCTCAAGAGTTGGCGGTGGGTAGCGATGGCTAGCTGCCTTCTGTCTACTCTTAAAGTGATAAATTAGGGACGGCTAACACAGATAGCCCTCCTGAAGCTTTGTGCGAAATTTAAAACAAACCAAACCGTTTACCCTAGGTTGCAATTTCACTCCGACATAAATATTTTCTGTTTTTGTATTATAGTGCACTAACAACTTGTAAGAACTTGACTTGAAAAACAAAACAAAAAACAAAAACAAAAAGAATGGAAAACGATGAAAATGGGTTACCTTAGAATATTTACTAGGTGCTTCTCAAAATATTTTACTTTAAAATTATATGCGATCTGAAGAATGAAAATATTCAATGAAAAACAACACGTTTCATATGGTTCAAACCAGTAGGTCACATGTGGTAATTTTTGACAACATACTTAAATTATTACACATCACAGTGCTACAAGGCTGTTTGCGTTAGTAAAATATTTCTTCGTGATTGTTACATTTGTTCAAAGTAACCAAGTCATATTTTGTAACATGTTAAACCTCCTGCTTGTCAGACGGTCATAATGTGAAAAATCAAATCAAATCGGTGGTTACATAATTTGTTCTTTATTGGAATAAGTGGTTTTGATTTGTGGGTAAATAATTTGTTCTTTATTGGAATAAGTGGTTTTGATTTGTGGTTACATAATTTGGTCTTTATTGGAATAAGTGGTTTTCATTTTCGTAAATGTAGTGAAACAAACTACAATTCTCCTTCAAAGATTCAAATTTATATAAATGTATTTTTTCCCATCAGCAGACTACAGCATTAAACACTCGCAGAAGATAGGTTGGTTATAAAAATGCCCTTTTAATTAAAAAAAAATAAAAACGAAACAGAAAATATACAAAATACACAATAGAACTGATGAAAAAAAATAGGTTTTTGAAATGTTCTAACGACTAGAGTTGGTTCCCTTTGTTCTACGTGCAGTTAACCCAAGAAATGTGATAAACGTAAACGCGAACTGAAAACAATTCCATAAAACAAGAACCATTACGTGGCCCACTTACACAGAGATGGTTGCTCAGACATCTCTGATGAATGTCGTTTAATAACGACAGTATTAAATAGATGAAAATATATAAATATTCTCATAAGGACAAGTATATTTAGCAGTTAATATAATTTCAGTAGAAAACCTGTACTATTCAGTCCACAGTGTGTTGAAAAAATATTCAACAGTATTCAAACAATAACAAAAAGAAGATATTTTAAATTGAGCGTAACGAGACCTAGAAATTCCTTGGATACGACGTATAAAACTAGTTGACTAAGCCCGTTCTTCTGACATTAAGATAGGTGAACTTAATAATGAAATGTGAAACCTTAACGTGAGATATATATAATAGTTTTAAAACTACTAAGCGAAAACTACCTTTATTTAGTTCTTTGGTTTACGTTACAATAATACAGCGACGTTTTTGTTCACTGAACGGTGTTCACAAAGTAAACAGAGCACTTTGTTACAATAAAACAGCGACGTTTTTGTTCATCAAACGGTGTTCACAAAGTAAACAGAGCACTTTGTTACAATAATACAGCGACGTTTTTGTTTACAAAGTTTAAAGAGCACTTTCTGTTTCCAGGAACAAACAAGCTTTCATATCTTTGGATATTTGTTATTAAAGATTGTTTTCCCTAATAGTTTGTAACAAGAGCATAATACAACCGGTAGCCAAGATACCTGTGACGATAGTTCATGCATTATATAATATAAACAACTTCCATCTCAGGTAATATTCAGCACTTGCGCGTGCGAGAGTTTTCATTCACAATATTAACAGATAAATATCACCTACACCCCGACACTTATTTTACAAACTTTATTAATGTGACATATTTACTAATTAAATAGGAACTCTAGTCAACCCTCGTTCTGAAACTCACTCTCATAACGTTAGAACCTATAAATACCACGTTGAATTCGAAACAACCCACACCTACTTAAATACATCTTATTATATAGGAGCAAACAGCTATATGGTCATAATATAGATCCTGGGAACAAAGCTTTTCTTTTTAAAGCTATTTTAGCTTAGCGAATAAAAATATATGTATATATGATTAGCTAGCTAAAATACTACTACAATATCTAATATTTACATATGTACATACACCATTTATAGCTGCGAGCGCAAACTTGCTTATAGTTTAATTAATACATTACATTCCGTCTTTATCTTGTATTAACTAGCAGCGCCATCTACTAATTAAAAGTAATTACATACGAGTTTTGATTTTTCAAAGAAACAGTTAACACATTATGCTGGTGACTATTATGTTGCAGCACAAAAATAATGGAAGATATTTTACCACTTGCGTAACGATTTTAAAACATTAAATATTTTTTTCTGTATCTATGAAATATCGTGACGACGTCGTGTTGTTAATAAAGCTACATGTTAAATGCACAGCAATAACATTAGGCATAAGTTACACGTTGCGTTTTTTTCTAGAAATCCTAAACGTGAAATAAAAAAATAACCCTCAAATTTCTGAAACTAAATCTATTTAAAAACGAGAAAACATAATTCCAGTTTAATTACTCAAAGCCAGTAATAGTCGCACGCAAACGCACACACACATCGTCCGTCGTAAAATTTTAAAATGAAGTGAAACGAGCTTATAAGAAGCGCGTAGACGGAAATCTGGATTATTTGGGAGTATTTCTTGATGACGAGAAACCCACTTGAAATAAGAATGTATTTCGGAACAGCTTGTACGGGTATTAACATTCAAAGTCTCTCTTAACTTGAAGATGACCTATGAAGGTCGATACGCTGTTCTTTCCTTATCAGATACACGTTCCTCAACTGGAGGCGACCCAGGTGCTATTCTCTTCAATGGGTACATCAGATTACACACATTAGGTTATTCAATACTTTAAAACAATCTGATAAGTTGAATTCTATGGTACAACAGTTGGGAAAACAAAACTTGTCCTTTCTTGTTTACAAAAGACATGGAAAGTAAAACATATTTCTACCGAGTTCACTAGAAACCTCAATTCTTTGTAGTGCGAGAATTGTGACTAAATTGTTTAAAAAAATACATTCAGACCTTAAAATTCAAAACTACTAAAATCAAATTTTGTAGTTTTATGTGAAAACTAAGTTAAAATTTTATGTCATAAGTTATCTGTTATTTACCATAGCGGTCTTCCTTTAACGAAACATGGTGAATATTATAACGGAAGTCAAGGTGACTTTTATATTTTTTATTATTAAACATGGACGAATAATTACTTCTGGATGAATGTCTAATATCACCTTCCTTCGGAATCCCAGAATGGACGGATCTGATAATTTTGTAGTATTTAAATTTGCGAAACGTTTTGTATAACAGACTTGTGTAAACACCAGCGTTTCTCAAATGTCTTAGAAGCATAATTCCCTCCTGTTCTCTCCTTCCGCTAGAAGAAAAGCAACGTTTCGCTATAAATAACAATAAAAGCTGACGAGATTACGCAACGACTGGAAACGAAACAACGTTCAACACGTTCCCTCACAGCTTAGCAAACAATGCTGTAGCCAATCCCACACAACTATCACAGAATCTAAGTTATAAGTGTTGGAACATGTCATCTGGTAATCACGTTTGCTGCTCTTAAATAGAAGACTGATGAGTTTTTGTTTTTATACATTCATATTTTCGTCGTCAGGTTATCCTTAAATATTTCTAGAAACCCTGTAGAACTTCGTAGACAATGGTAATAATGTACTCTTTGGACACATGTAGCAAGAACTCCTTAATCCAACAACCTGGAACAAATAAAGAGACGATTTTTATTTTTTAAAAAGCTATTTGATCTCACGTAACAGCTTTCTCAGTATCAAGAGAGAAAATGCGCATGTCAATAGAAATAATTATGGTAGTGACGAATTTTTTTTCTGAAACAGCTAGGCCTAACAACAAAATTATTTCAGTAGTTCTAGAATCTTCTGAGAATTTATATTCAAAATTAAGTAACGCATTTCTGAAAAGCCTAAACCTAAGTTATATGCGAGAGGTTATATTATTATTTGTTCAACAAACGTCCAAATTCAGTATTTCAACTTTCTTATAACAAAACGGTTTTAAGTTACAAATTTTCATATGCAAACCAGTCGTGAATTGCTTAAATTTTGTTTAGTATTGTAAATACATTTTGGCGAAGTAAACAGAATTTCAAAATATGTTTACATTCAATTTCTCCGAATTATAAATATATGGAATATTTCCCGATAATAAACTTTTTCAAAATATTTGAAGTAAAATATAAATAAAAACTGAGATTTGACGGTCTCTCTTCTCCATTAAAGTCGGATTTGTTAAATATGAATTGAAAAATAATCATAGGATGGTCCGAGAAACGGTAAGGTTAACACGTAACAATAACGACCACAGTGTAATGAATGAACAATGTTTAACACGTAACAATAACAACCAGAGTGCAATCAATGAACAATGTTAACACGTAACAATAACAACCAGAGTGCAATCAATGAACAATGTTAACACGTAACAATAACAACCAGAGTGCAATCAATGAACAATATTAACACGTAACAATGACAAACATTGTTAAAAATGTAACAGCGATGTTCACAATGTATTAAACAATGCTGAAATGAGTTACCGTTTAAAAACAGTCAGAAGAGATGAAAGAAAGATGAACAAAACGTTGTTAGAATGTACTTCAGATACGGTGTGACGTAATGATGATTGCAGTACCACGGAAATAACAGGCGGCTCCAGCACGTGCTCTTCCAGATTCTTCCTCCTTTGTCTCCTTCTGCTGTAAAATTATTAATAACAACTATTACGTAAAATCAAAGAAAGCTGTACAGTAAAACGCCAACTATATCTACTGTATCAACTGCCGAATAGCCCTGTCGCACAATACCAAGTCTATTCAGGTCGGCTGGAAAACAACAGAGAAATAGTAGTGGTTAATACGCTACTTTTATTAGCTAGTCTCTTGACAACAACCGTTACCAGGGTGTAAACTAAGATAGTTAAGTGTAATTTTTAATGGACTTTATTTACGTCACCACACATCCGAATTCGGGTAAAGGTTTTCGGCAGTATATCTCCTGTCATTTCTTAACACCACACCTTGTTATTTGTGTAAGTTTAATTTAGAAATATCCTTACTTTATATATTCATACTAACCTGACTATTGCAGTGTTAATTCGATACATAAAACCTAACATAAATAGTATTATTTTGGACTGACAGATACCACGTTTACACATTCTAGTCAATAGAGTGTTAATTTAAATGCACCTAACTTCAATCCTATGTATCATTCACTAATCGTGTCTAATATACAGCTGGGTTATTGCTATCTGTACAATACGTAGCGACTGCTGATAACACAATTTATAACACATAGGTAACACAAGGAAACGTACTGTAAACACGTGTACAAGTTGGGACGTGCCATCTTAGAATCTAGAACACGCACACAGTTCACAAAGTGGCAGGTCTAAATAGTGACATCCGGGTCTATACTATAAACCGACTTTAAGTGCAAGGCGCTGATGAATCAATTTCAGAAAAGTAGTCCCGCGTAATATTTGTGACATAATTGATGTAAATCGGCATGCCACGAGACTTTTTTTATTATTATTTATCTATTAAATAAACCAAACATTACACAAACAGACGCACTAGTAGATCTCTAGGCCATTGACCGTGCAGAAAGACTGGGTTGGAACGACACTGCCAGTTACAGGCGTGCAACTCTAAAATAAACACTTAATAGGCTTATATTATTTAGCCCAATCGTGGGTTTATTGTGGACACGTGGACCTTGTAGTGAAAACAGTTCAAAAGTGGTGTAATATTTTGGAATATTGAAACAGGGTTTAATTATACTGTCAAGTGGGGAATAGTAGACAGCACAAGTTGATGACGAGAAATTCACTTGAAATACAAATTTATCTCAGAACGGCTGGTACGTGAACTAATACTTTTCTTCCTAGGTCATCTTCACGTTAACAAAGAGAAAGTTTGCAAGTAATCGTTGACGGACACGTCTTATGGACGAGAGTATAAACGGATACGGGATTGTAGGGGGCGTTGTAGTTGGATGTTAGGTTAATAATTAGTGTAGGTATAAATGTTCTCCTTTACACTGGTTTAATTCTAGTTTTAGTTGTTGTACCCTCAGGGATTCTATGATTTTGTGTTTGTTTATATTTGTTTCCCTACTTAATATCTGGGTGTTTTCTACAGTCGTCTTGAGTTTATTTGATTTGCAGTGTTCAGAAATGTGTGAAGGTGTTGTTTTTTGTGTGTTCTTTGAATCTAGTTTCCATTTATCTGCTTGTTTCTCCAATATATAAGTCGTTTGTTTGTATTTTATAAATTATGTAAAACTGTGTATGAAACATGTGGATCATACCAAACACGTTACAAGTTTCAGCGATGTCCATGTAGTGGGAATAGTTGGTCCAAAGAAAATGATAACAGACGTATGTAAAACACAACAAGACTTGGAACAGCACAATAGGGCAGTAGAATATAACTACGGTAATAAGGAAAACCATTCAGTATATGAATGGAGACAGGTGGGGATACTTATGGAGACTGCCTACACCTTAGCTGTTCAAGAGATTGTAGCACATGAGAGACATGAACAGACCTGACATAATGCACAGACTGGAAACGTTCCTAATTTACAATGGTCATAGGGGAGGATATGCTAAATGAACTGGTTCAGGTTAGGCACTGTTATTAATTCGTACTGATTCTTTTTGTGTTAATTAGGATCTGTTTAATTAACAATTAAGCCTAGATAATTTGAATATATAATTTTTCATGAATGTACAAATTTTATAATCTGGCAAGGTAACCTAAGTGGTCCAATTAATTTACAGATCTGACAGAGAAGGAGGACTCCTAGGAGTTGTAAGTGACAAAGGATGGACACACAAAGAATGCTTCTTATTGGCTTAAGACAGTGAAACATGATGATGCAAAAGGGCTAAAAACACTTTAGTGACAGCTTTTACTGAACTTGGTATTACCAAAAAAATCTGGTAGGATGGTTAATGGTACAGGTGTAAATCTAGGTCACAAAAGGGTTTTCTTGAAGAATAACCACACTTGATTAATGGATAATTTACATAACAGACTGGAATTAACAGCAAAAGGCAGTTTTAAAGGAACATGTGTTGTGAAAAATTATTCTTATCTTTCTGCATTTTATCACAGGAACCGCACATGTTTGCGAGTCCTAAAACAATTGCAAAACGTCATGAAAGAGGGTGTGCTAAAACAATCCAAAAAAGTTATTGGTACCCCCTGTTGGATTCAGTATAAAGTAAAAACTTGTAATATGTTGATAAAATATTTGTTTATTTAAAAAAAATGTGTCAGGGGAGTTTGATAAAGAAAATTTAAAAACAGACTCACGTTGGTTTTTCAAAATCATAACATCTCTCGCAAATCTCTTTTTGAATTTGCGGCAAGATGGCATTGACATTCAAAAACCTATACAATACCCTACAGGGGTCATTTGGTACAGATATTAATAAATAAAGAACATAGGTTAAAGAGAAAGATAGCATTAAGTACAAAGGTTTGAATTTATCAAGACTCAGGACAGACATTACAGTTTTAATGAATGTCATTTCAGAGCAGAAGGGTCGATTACTTTATTGTGCGAGCCAAGGATTTAGTGACTTGAAAATACCAAAACTATTTGACCAATTTCTTCTCAAGTTGAAATTAATAAACTACGAAGTATGGATAAAAGCACAGGATATATTTGAGTATTTTTGGTAACAAAATACTTAATGTATTTCTATTTACATTGTTCATGTATAAAGTTCACTGGTGCGATAATTTCAAAAATCTAAATACACATGAAATATGTTCTGTTATTCTCACAAGTCAGCATGAGAGTTTCCCACCAAACTGGTGTCTGTCATAGCTTTTATACTGGTCTTCTCTGTGTATAATGCACTGTTCTACTAGTCTTTTCCATGATTGAAGGTGTGCAAGTCAGTATTGTACTGTACACTGATTTACTGAATAAACCTGAAGATGTGCAGGTCAGTATTGTACTGTACACTGATTTACTGAATATACCTGAAGATGTGCAAGTCAGTATTGTACGGTACACTGATTTACTGAATATACCTGAAGATGTGCAGGTCAGTATTGTACTGTACACTGATTTACTGAATATACCTGAAGATGTGCAAGTCAGTATTGTATTGTACACTGATTTACTGAATACACCTGAAGATGTGCAAGTCAGTATTGTACTGTACACTGATTTACTGAATATACCTGAAGATGTGCAGGTCAGTATTGTATTGTACACTGATTTACTGAATAGACCTGAAGATGTGCAGGTCAGTATTGTACTGTACACCTTTTCCAATATACAGGGTGGTCGCTAGAAAAGCGGAAAATTTGAGGGTCAGATGAGATCATGAATAAAATGCGTGCTTACTCATTTCTATTTTGATTTCTTTACATCATGAATAAAATGCATGATTTTAATAATTTTGAGCATCTATGAGTGTAATATAACATATGCCTTTAAAAAACTTTGTAAAAGTTATTCTTTGTATAAATAAATAGCTGTTTGACAAATTTTCCACTTTTCTAGCGACCACCCTGTATATATCGAGCCCTGGGTTTAACTCTTAAAATATTTACTGCAGGACAGACCAAACTCCTAACTGCTGTAAAAAGAAATACAAAAGTATTTTTAATTTTAAATAGTTAAGATACGAAAAAATAACGAAGGAAACAAACTATTAGATAGGATATCAATACTGAAACCTAAGAAACTAATAATTTTCTTTAAAAATATTAATTTTTGAAACAGTTTTTGTTTTGAAAAAAATACTAATGGTAAAAGTATTTGAAAAAGATTCAAATACAGAAACTGTGTTGGGAGAGACTGGATATGATACTAAAAACGTTAGAATTCTGGCTTCGATACCAACAGCGGGTAGAGAACAGACCGTCCATCTTATACCCATGCCTTACCAAAACTAGATGTCTCACCATCTTATTAAAACCTCTTATCTAGAATGTTCCATGTTGGCTGAATTTCTATAGTTTCAAACTCAATTTCGAAACTCTGTTTTTGTCACGTCTGTGAACAGAGTGTGGATGTTCATAAAATCACCTACCTTAACAACATACAACTCACAATCCCCACGACGACGACCATGATTAGTAATGCTAGGCCCCCTGTTACACTTGCTGTTGTACTTAGAATCTCCCTTTCTTTAATGGCTGGAAAATAAGTGAAACAAAAATATGTTACAAACATTCGCAACAGTCTAACATCAAAGCTAAATTGTAATAATGACTTAAATCAAGTGTACAGGACATTTCAAGCCAAAACACCTACAAGTTTCTACTTGTAAATACAAGTAACAAAATCATTCCGTGGAATTATTAACTTACGATAGAATCTAAAGTTTTGGAAGTTGGAGTGGAAAAACAAAATAATTGGAATTTACTGGAAAATGTTAGGTTTATTTAAAGAAAAAAAATAACAGAACATGGAGACGTTTTTGAAGACAAAAATATTTTGTTTTATAAATATACGTGTTTTTAATAAAACATGATTTATTACTTAAGAATTTGGCGTCATTTCAACTTATTTCGTCTATCCGTGTGTGTGTTTTCTTATAGCAAAGCCACAGTGACCTATCAGCCGAGCCCACCGACGGCAATCGAGCCCCTTATTTTAGTCTAGTAAATTCGTAGACTTACCGCTACCCTAGCAGGTGGGGTTTTTATATGTAAACAAAGAAATAAAAAAGTGACTACAAATCTTACGATTTAAATGCTGAAAGATGAGGAAGGGTTGGAAATTAATAGAACCATAAAACGTAACACGAACATGGATGGTAATCCTGAGATCCTCTTAAGCAAATATGGTTTTTCAAATACTGGGATTTTTGGGAATTATTTTAACCCTTACCGGACCAGAAGGGGGTGTCAGTAATATACCCGGATTTGATTCCCCTCCTTGACGATACTTAACCAACTTAAACATTTTGAACCAATGTTGTTTCTTGATCAAACTTCGTTCAAAGCTACTAGAAATCAGTCTTTGGTCAAGTTTAATTGCTTACATTCTAGACCTGAGAGGGCCTGGCATGGCCTATCGTGTTAAGGCGTGCGCTTCGTAATCTGAGGGTCGCGGGTTCGCATCCAGGTAGGGCCAAACATGCTCGCCCTCCCAGCCGTGGAGGCGTTATAAAGGTACGGTCAATCCCACTATTCATTGGTAAAAGTGTAGCCCAAGAGTTGGCGATGAGTGATGATGACTAGCTGTCTTCCCTCTAGTCTTACACTGCTAAATTAGGGACGGCTAGCACAGATAGCCCTCGAGTAGCTTTGTGCGAATTTCAAAATCAAACAGACCTGGGATGAGCAACTCCATGGCCACTTCCCACATATGGCTAGTGGATAGCACAATTGTGGCTAGCTCGATTTTAGGAATCGACTTTGTCAATCATTTATTTTTTAATTGCAAAATTAGTAATTCGCAACTGCATTGCTCACGTCATCGCTAATGTCGCGCGTTTTATCACTGCCACATACTCCACCCATTTTGTAACGTCGGTCTGGTTTAGGTGTTTGTTATCGAGTGTGCGTTGTTTTGCATGCGCTTGCAAACATTTTTGTTGTGCAACTTTCAAGTGTTTAAATATATTTTGTTTTTAATCCTATAATATGGATAAGTGGATAATTCGAAAAAGAAAACAATCCAAATGATGGTGAACACTCAGAAAATAAAAACAATTTATTTTACTCTGAAATTACTGCCGAAAAGAGAATAGCGCGTGACTGGAAAAACGTGAAACGAGGATTTAATGAAAGTTGGAAGTTAAAATTTGCAGCGATTGAAGTAAATAATAAGCCAGTGTGTCTTTTGTGTGACAAAGTTATTAAGAATAATAAAGCATACAATCTTAAGCAACAATTTAACAATTTTCATAATGAATTTGATGTAAAATTTCCATTTGATAGCAAAAATCGTATGAATGAAATTAGCCGTCTGAAAGCACAACTTCGTGAACAAAAGGGAGGCCTGAAAAGATTTTTATCATTGATAAAACTAGTTACGTTAGGTAGTTGTAAAGTCGCTTGGATTCTAGCTGAGAAAAAGAAAAGAAATAATTTTCTGATGCTGAACAAGTAAAAGAAATAATAATTGTGATCACTGAAAACTCTGTTGGAGAATTACGATTAAAAAATAACATATAATGTTCTTCAAAAGGTAAATAATTTGCAATTAAGTCGAAGAACAATTGTACGCAGAATGCTAGACTTAGCGAAAGGCATAGAAAACTAGTTGATTGAACAACTAAATGATTATTTGTATTTTTCTTCAGCACTATATGAGTCAAGAGATATTATTGATACTGCACAGTTGATATTTTGGGTTCGATATGTAACTTCAGATCTTCAAGTGAGGGAAGAAATGCTTGGCCTTTGTGGATTACAAGATCGAACACGTGGAAAAAAAAACATATTTGAAAAACTTCTTGAAATGTCAAAAAATCACAATCTGGATTTTGAAAAACTGGTTTCTGTCACAACAAACGCCATAATGGGATGAAACTAAGATTTGTTTCTCTTTTAAAGCAGTATTTAATTGAAAATAATGTGAAGTCCACACTGCTATTTTTCCATTGCATCTTGCCTCAAGAAAATGTATGTACTCAGATGTCTAAAAGTGATGAGTTTAAACATTTGATGGACATTGTTGTAACAATTGTGAATTATATTAGAAGTGGAAGCTCTCTCGTCCATCGACAGTTTGAGTTTCTGAAGAAAAGCTGTGACTGTACTTTTGATGATCTGACTGATTTTGGAAATGTAAGATGGTTAAGTAGAAGAAAAGTCTTGGAATGATTCACTTACTTATTTCCTCAAATGAAAGAGCATCTTGTTGAAAAAAAATTGAAAATTTCCCTGAAATTAAAACTTTGTCATGCCAGTGTGATTTGTACTTTCTGTGCGACATGATGGCTCACTTGAATGGTTTGATAAGCGAGCAATCACAGTCTATTCGTGAATTTCAATTAAAAGTTAAACCTCATTGAGGAACAATTACAAAAGACTGATTTGACACATTTTGCAAATTTGAATAGTTTCCTAGAAAATAATAAGAACTATGATTTCTCTGGCGCTAAAGATGACATCTATATCAAAAATCTATCAAAAATTTTAATCACGTTTCTCCAAATTTAAAATTCATATTTGAATTTTTGCATGATCCATTTCAATTACACTTAGGAAATTTCAGTAAAGAAATAACATCTTTTTTATCTTTGGATAAGTATGGATTTGAAGACGAAATGCTTACTCTACAAAGTGTAGAACACATAAAAGGTAAACAAAAATGTTCTATCAGAGAGATGTGGCTCACTATTCTGATAAATGAGAGTCTTCCAAATTTATAGATAGGAATTTCAAAATTATTTTCCATGTTTGAATCCACATGTGTGTGAGTCAACATTTTCAATGCTAAATTTTCTCAAGTCTTGATGCAGATCTCGGCTTACTGATATAAATTTACAGGCAGAGCCAAAATGTTCATTGAGCAGAGATATTAAGTCAAATTTTACAAAACTTGTTGATGAAACTCTATCTATTTTCACATTGAAGGTTAGTTGAAATGTAATTATTTTGATTAAACTAGCATCTTTATCATTATATTTTTAAAAGTGTGGCCAACGTTGTGGCCACTGTGAGAAACAAGTCGCCCACCCCTGGTCTGGACACTGGATGATGGTGATGCATGTACAAAAGGAATCCGGTTCACAAGGTGACAGTTTTAAAAACTGTGATATCTCTACAAATGCTTCTCGTTTTGCCAATCACATTATTTTTTAAATATTTTAAAGTAAAGAATAGAAGTAATTTAATGATTTTGGCGAATCCATCACAAAATCATAAATAAATTAAAAACCCAGGCCGGTATCCTGAGATTCACGAAAAGGTTTTGTTGAGAGAGCACAACCCTAGTTTTGTTTTTGTTTTTAGCGCCCTCTACATTTAAGTATTAACAATTAAATGTTGCTTTAAATATCTTGAAAAACAATTTTCATTAAATTTCAATTATTACAAAAAATATTACTTCAAAAAAACGTTCCAACAACCAAACATATCTTTCATTTACTTATTAAAATGCTGGCTAGCATATAAAGCACTAATTAGAAGATTTTAGCTTGAGACATATTTAAATATACGAGAAAAAAAACACATTTTATCTTTCTACCATATGGATGACTTTACTAGATGTATTTCTGTACGTTCTAGAAGGTTCTCTGCTTTAAGACCAACAAATAAGTTTATTCTTTGGTTTTGAAGTTCCTGTGTCATGCTGTGATGTATAATACTCTTCTCGTGATTCATGGTACGCGTGTGTTATATTAACCTAATGACAGTACAAACTGCAATGTTAAGCGTCCCTTATGTGACGCCTTTTTGTTTGTACTGACAGACAGACAACACACTACTGTAATGTGGTGCAAGTGGTTGAAACAGATGTAACACTTTAAAAGATATAAAACATTTTTAGAATTTCAGTCAAATTTACTATTCACATAAACAACAAATTAACTTTTGAGATGTTTGTGTCACACACGCACATCAAGTCGAGTACGTTTAATCATCCAGAGAAGAGAAAATTACATTCGAAGTAAATTCGCGGTCGAACGAAATGCATCAGAACTATATTTCTAAATTGTTCTGCGTTTCATATGAAGCGTGGTAAAAAACTGATTGCTTTTGGGATGGGTAAATAACCGTTTTCACCCATCCAGTATATTCATACACTTAGATGAGCTCAGGGTAGGGATTTACAAGGCCTAAAATTTACAACGGAGACAACCCTTGCACTTATACAAAGAAATAAGAGTCGTTCAGAAATAGACTAGTTGTATTCCAGTATGGACCCACGAACATAAGATCAGTGATCCACATGCACAGGGCAACAGTACGCGACGTAATCTGTCTGTGAAAGTGATACAAGTTACATGTGCACAAGATACTTTCACGATATGACTGTTCAACAGTCGTGCACCTCAGACAGCTGGAGAAAAAAACGGATAAAGTTATTCCCTACAAAGACATGCTATTCAAGTTGTTGGACAAAGAGATAAGGATTTTTCTGTGTGATCACACTGTTGAAGAAAATGCGATGGAAAAAAATCGTCATTCTCACAGAATAGCTGGTTTGTGGAAAGCTTGCAGGGAGGAGTGATATGTTCTAGACATGGCATTCTTACAACGGAGCCTTTCCCAACAGAAACTACGTTGCAGGGCTATTTTAAAGAAGCACAACTGTCACACTATAATCGGACGTGGTGACTTCGGTCGTAGCGCTTGATGAGACTCTAAAACGAATTCATTATAATAGACTTAACAACGACGAGGGTTAGTAATCGTGTACAAATACTAAGATAATCGGCGTCGAAGAACACATAACCACACACTAGTTAAACATCCTAAACAAGTTAAACATCCTAAGCACATTTGCACTAAAGATACTGTATTATATCACCAAAAACTACTTGCACACTCAGGGGCTACTTGACTAAGTCTTTACAAACGCACTTTCAGAGTAGATTGGGTAAGTGATTTCTACAACACTCAAATGATGGGTTTGTTTGTTTTTGAATTTCGCGCAAGGCTACACGAGGGCTATCTGCGCTAGCCGTCCGTAATTTAGCAGTGTAAAACTAGAGGAAAGGCAGCTAGTCATCACCACCCACCGCCAACTCTTGGGCTACTCTTTTACCAACGAATAGTGGGATTGACCATCATATTATTTCGCCCCCACGGCTGAAAGGGGCGAAGATGTTTGGTGTGACGGGGGTTCGAATTCGCGACCCTCGGATTACCAAATGATGAGAAACCGTGTAAACCTATACTTAAAACACTAACGACTACGGAAAAACTCTAATGACAATCTTAATACCGATGGAGAGTTTGAAAACAAACAGTATTATGTCAAGCCTACCATAGGATCCATCCAAGTCTTTGAACTCGCATCTTTGCCCCATATACCCATCTGCACATCTGAAATAAAAGAAAAAGAAAAATACTGAGAATTTCGCTTTCAATTCAGTGTAACACCATGAAATATAGACAAAAGTTTAGAAACTGTATTATTACTACAAGTTACCAAACAAATAATCTATATCAAAACTCTACAGCAGATGAGCAAACTAGAACAATTTAGTCCATTTACGAGTTTCTTTTCCTTTCAATAACGGTAAAATTGAAAATATAATTCGTGGGTACAAGGAATCGAAGAGTTATTAGGCATAAGTGGCATACCCGAGTCAAAAATATAAATTTCCTTTAAACAAAGGTAAAACATGAAAGGTTATTCATGGGTAGAGCGAATCAAAGAGTATATTAGGCTTAAGTGGTTTACCCGAGTTCAATATACAATTTTCCTTTAAACGATGGCAAAACTGGAAATATGATCTCTGAATGCAGGGAATCAAACAACATACTAGGTTTCTAAGACACAGATCATGTTTTCAATTTTATTTTAGTGAAAAGAACAGACAATATAATATCACGATCAAACGGTTGCAACACTGTATAATACCGAGAAACATATTTGGTGCAATTTCACCCCACTATTCACATACCTAAATTAATTTAGATTATTGTGTTGTTAAAATAGGCTTAAACACACTCCACAAATATAACAGTCTAACTTTGAAATATCTTTTGTTACTTTTTCCACAATGAGTAAAAGGAATCGGGTAACGGTCAACTTTGGAAATAGTGTTGTCATCTTGTTTGAATGAAGACAATTCAAATTATCCAAAGTCCTAAATCAAGAGACTATTAAAAAGTCTGTATACTTACTCGCAGTTGTAGAGAATTGATTCTCCTATTTTCACCGAAAAGCAGGTGGCGCCGTTGAGGCAGTACCATTTAGCATAGGCTTCGGGACAAGCGTAAGTCTGAAAGGTGATATTTGGTCTCGTTGTGGTGGATGTAGTAGTCAAGGGTGCTCTTGGCTTCGGCGTTGACCTGGACGAACAAGCCTCTATTCAAAACAATAACTGCTTAAGTCAAACGTACGATCTTTTAAAATACACAGAAGTTTGTGAAACAAGAAATTGCGAATGTCTTAAGCAGTTACAATTATCTTCTTATGTAGGTAAACGTAATAAAAACAAACAAAAAGTTCACAGACTCGTAGATGATTTTAAAGCATTTTATGATTGTACACTTATGTTATAACATTCTTTATCCTTTCAAGAACATCTTACTTTTCAAATGAATAATTTTTAAAACCTCAAGTTTTATCGAGGAAAATTTGGTACGAAGTGTTTTCAAGAGTGGCCACCATTATTCGTTTAATTTCCAGTTAGCATTTCAAGTCTACCTCCAATAGAAGCACTTTATCTTCTCGGCAAAGTACACTGATCTTCGAAATACTTTGAGCACCGATGTGCAGTTTATTCATATCTGTTGCTTTTGAAGAAGAGAACAGATATAAAAGTAATGCTAATCGCAAAATATTTTGCTTGTGCTTTGAATTTCGCGCAAAACTATACGATGGATATCTGTGCTAGCCGTTTCTAATTAAACAGCGAAAGATAAGAAGGAAAGGTAGCTAGTCATCATCATCCACCGCCAACTATTGGGGTACTCTTTTACTAACGAATAATGGGATTGAACTTAACATTATAATGCCCCCACGGCTGATTGAGCGAGTATGTTTGAGGGGAAAGGGATTCGAGTCCGCGATCCTCCGTTTGCGAGCGGAACTTTCTGACCACCAGATCACGTAGGGCCATGTAAAATAAGAAATGATTTGAAAGTTGGGTACCTTCGATGGTATCACGAAGATTTCTCCTCGAGTTTCTAAACGTGTTAAGACCGTATACAGCCGTTTCACTAAACAGTACCGAGGTAATTTGGGAAGGGGGGTAGCTCCCCTTTGGATGGTTTGGTCTACCTCAAATCTGAGATATCAGAATTTAGTCTCAATATTTCTAAGTTATTTTTACATTGTGACTTCCACTATATTGAAATTTGACAGGTCGGGCACTCACAATACGTAACGTGAACCAAAAGAAGCATATCCAATCAGGTGAGACCCGGAGGAGAAAGGAGAATCGGGTGGTTGCAAAAATAGTTTGGAAAAAAATTCTGTTCTTGATGATTAGGAAAGTAATAAATAGAGACATTCTGAAAGTGTAGAAAACCTATTTTGTGTGTTTAATAATACTTAACCCCCCTTCTTTAAGATACACCTCTTATTGTCCCAAACTCATTCTTTGTCCCCAGCTTCAATAACAGAACCGTAGAAACACTAGCGCCATCTAGACTTGTGAGTAACACTGGCAATTGATTTTGTACTAGTTATGACAAAACACTTGTGATCCACACGACTTGTGTACAATTAAGGTTTCTACGTCATCAGTTTTTGGTCCACACTAACTCCAAGTGACTATCTGTGTATTAAGAATACGAGTTGAAATCGTTCCAGTTTTTCAGCTCTGTGGTATTTTGATTTTCCGATTCTTTCAAGGGTTACTGTGTATTACTTTATTCCTACTTAGACCAGTACATAAAATTAGAAACATTTAGAGATAATTTTCGTTTCTGATCTGAGTAGTTGGTAGTTCGCTCGCTCTGATTGGTTAGCTGCCAATAATAAACATTAAAAAGTTTATACATAATCAAACATTTCGGTTCGTGTATAGAATATTCTACATAATTTGCTTATAATCAAATTAATACATAGTAAGAGCTTCATTACAAATCGCGATTTAACGCCACTGACAAATCTGCGATACTAGTCAGTTTGTGCTGATTGTGTTCGATAACTTATGTTCTACTTTGTGTATTTTATGAGAGAGGGTGAAGACAAGTAGGTGTTTCTAACGTTCTGTCCCTTGAAAAAAAAACACCAAAAAACTCTGACATCAGAACTAAACTATCTCATCATACATGCCATCATAATTTTGGTTAGCTGACCCTAATTTAACTACAAACGACGGGGAATGAAGGCAATCAGCCAAGAGCACTCGCCGCCAAAAGGGCTTTGTTCTGCCCTGTTCAACCAATTAATTGGATCCACCATCTGTCACGTCTAGAACTCAACACTCTTCTACCTGCACCTGTCAAGCTAAGACTGGGCCACACCCAGTACATGTGGAGTAGGAAACGCCCCTTAACAAACAACGGTCTACTTTTCGAAAACTTTTCACCTTGTCGAATTTCTATTTTTTTTTCATTCAGTTTTGATCCTAAATAATTTTCTGAACAGGTAAAAAAAAAGGAATGGTAAACCACTGTCGTCTGTTCGCGAACTATTTCTTAACCCTAACATGTCGGATAATACAGTTTTTGATGTACATTAATAACATTTCGACTGTTTTATAAAGCGTGGTTCCTTTATAGCAAAATAGTTTTTTTCATCACAAAAAGTCACGACTAATAAATAGTTCCGACCATGATTCATAAAACACCAAACTTGGTTTACACCTTTAACCCTACCCTTCTAGTAATCACATTAATAATTAAAACAATTAACCCACTAACTACTGTAACAATATAAATAAATGTACTTCTCTCTGACAGTTTCGAAACAGAGGTTCTTGTGAATATAAAACACGTAAAGTTGTAACATAAAAAAACAAAACGCCAGAACACAAATGCAACTATTAAAAATGGATATTGGGATGCTACCCACGGTCTCGGCAGGTCGCCGGGTGGGATCTACCGTCTGGGACTGCGTAAATAGTGATTTTCTTACAGTCTACACCCTTCTCTGCTCATCAACACCGGATGTAAAAAGGTACACCCGCTGTCTCAATCCTATTCCAAGTTTAGACTCCACGTAAAATAATATAAACAAAAATATGAGCTTTTGTTAAGTTTCTAGGTCCGTGACCGATCTTTCTAATACCTTCTATAAACTGAATTCTATTGGTCAAAGTGATTCCCAATTCCGTTTTTTCCCCCCTTTTTTAGTTTGTTTTAGAAACTACACACAACTATTAATTTAAAATTATGTTTTAAAGTGTAATTTTAAAACTAAATAATATTCATTATTATAAATCCACCAATTGACTTGTATCTAAACATAAGTCTGAATATATATGAAGATAACATTTCAGTGAAAACAACAAACGCCCCTATCGGTTTATAAAGGTACTAATCGGGTTGTGGTACTTTGTTCTTAAATGCAAAACAAAAACAGCCGGATTAACAATGTTGAGCGG
Organism: Carcinoscorpius rotundicauda; assembly: GCA_011833715.1. NCBI lineage: Eukaryota > Metazoa > Arthropoda > Merostomata > Xiphosura > Limulidae > Carcinoscorpius > Carcinoscorpius rotundicauda. The sequence continues at coordinate 44,239,998 of CM022406.1, read as the reverse complement.
GTTCGAATCCCCGTCACACTAAACATGCTCGCCCTTTCAGCCATGGAGGCGTTATAATGTTAAGGTCAATCTCACTATTCGTTGGTAAAAGAGTAGCCTAAGAGTTGGCGGTGGGTGGTTATGACTAGCTACCTTCCCTCTAGTCTTACACTGCTAAATTAGGGACGGCTAGCACAGATAACCCTCGAGTAGCTTTGTGCGAATTTCAAAAACAAACAAAAATCATTCGCCACCTATTGGACATCACTGAAGTTATTTCTCCTGAAAATACATTGTTAAAATTGCCTTTTGAATACCAATAAATCAGTGAATGTAAAAATTGTATAGTTCGTGTCTTTTGTGTTCGTGGGAGGGAGCTAGGGAGGTCACGCTTGGTTAAGACTTGCCAGGTGACCGCCACGTGCCACACACACAAGGCATCATCCTCACCTGCCTAATGCATTACTACTGACCAGTAGAAAACAGTGCCATCTGTATCGTAACAAAACAACATTCACTGTAAACAGCTGCAGTAGCTCATAACGTTCTATGTAGGGGCAAGATAAACCACAGGGGCTGTTTCTTGACGATATTACCTGGACTTTTCAATGTGTTTAGAGAGATAGCAAGTATATCTTTGTGGTTTAAGAAATGCAAGAACGATCCCGTTCATCGCTGACCACGACCTACAAAATATAGAGACCACGATCATTTGAGATCATCGTTTTATTTATCATTTTAGAAAGTAAAAATATATTTTTTTATTTTTCTGAGCCACACAGTATAGGTTTGAAACTCAATGGATTGAGAGGTGTTGGAAGCTGAAATTCGTGGTTTTAGAAAAAGGAATAAACATTATTGGTTAGGGAATATTCTGTCTTTATTGAATGTATTGTAACTTTTGAAGAGCCTCCCAAACCTACTAATAGTGATTCTACTAAGGCATATACAGATCATGGCGGCGGGCATAGTGTTTATGCTAGTCCTAAAGACGCGGATTACAGAATGGAATGTAACTAGTGCGAAGGTAATTAGTCAACAAGCACCCATCCGATGTAATTTATATACTATGTATAGATTCACCGTAGAGAATGAACGACACGTAGCATTTTCATTTCCAGTGTTGGCCGATTGTGATGAAACGTCTTTAATAATACGGCTACCCACTATCACGCCCCTTTGAAAGTCGGATTGATCGTATTACCTACTGTCCTACAGGATAACCACATGGTTCATATCTAAACTTATAGTGCTTAAATTCCTATAAATAAACTAAATACAGCTTCGTCAGTAAACGTTTTCTTTCGTACAGCGACATGACTGCGGACTTACATCGCTAAAAATCGGGTTTCGATACCCGTGGTGGACAGAGCACAGATAGCTCATTGTGTAGCGTTGTGCTTAATTCTAACCAAACATGCTCGCCCTTTCAGCCGTGGGGGAATTATATGTAATGGTTAATCTCACTATTCGTTGGTAAAAGAGTAGCCTAAGAGTTGGCGGTGGGTGGTGATGACTAGCTGCCTTTCTTCTTATTTCTCTCTCTTACAGCCTTCGTGTAGCTTTGCGCGAAATTAAAACAAACTCAACTAACGAAACAAACCTCTTGTATAAATAAACCTAATGCCACCGATATTATGCGTCGGCATTTTCGTGCAATTTATTTTGTAGTTTAAGAATACTGTTCCAGAGGGAGCAGCGAAACAAATGACACGTCAGGCCTCTACGTCATTCGCGGATTCTTTTTCTCCGCTGAAGTTACGTGCTCTTTGATATCTTGTTTTGCATCTTAATATTTTAGTTATAAAAGTTTTATATACATTAAATTTATTCAGATAAAAAGGAAATCAATCTTAAAGCATTGAAGTTATAACAAAAACACTGACTAATAAGTCTCTTGTTATTTTACATAAAAGCCGCACTATATAAGAATTCATTCACTAAAGTCGTAGGGTAGGGGACCCTCCGACTGCATCAAGCCATCATATATTACTCAACAAACTGCGGTTACCATCTGATGTGGCCAGCATGGAAAAAAATGGACGTGAAAGGACCACTGGTATAATGAACAATACTGGAAAGACTGTTTCTTGAATTTCATGCAAGACAACTAAAGGGCTATCTGTGCTAACTGGCCCTAATTTAGCAGTATAAGACAAGAGGGAAGGCAGCTAGTCATCACCACCCATCGCTAACTTTTGGGATACACTTTACTAACGAATACTGAGACTAGAAAATCACATTATAAATCCACACGGCTTGATGGGCAAGCATGGTCGGTGGTAGAATTCAAACCTGCAGTTGCGAGTCGAGGCTCTTTTCACACTAAACTTTGTACTACCTTCGCCAGACACAACGATTTATTGTATAACTGTCCTATATACAACGTTCCACTTGTGTAACCGTGCTCTAAATTTTCTCTGTTAATTTCACAGGCTTACAGAGATAAATATAACTAAATCTGTAGCGATATCCACTTTAAAGTACAGTAATAATATACTGGTATATTAACAAGTACCTACACGAATCAAATCTGCCCGAATTTCTTCCAGGAGTATGAATTATCATTGTCTAGAAGACACATGGACTGAAGAGGTAGGGGTGGGTTGTGGGTGTTTATAGGGCACGACAAACTAGTGGCATTGTCTATCAGTACTATTGAGGTTTAGTATTGTACTGAAACTAGACCTCCTTCACGGTCACAAACAATAGACTGTCCCGGTGCACGCGCCACGCTCAGCTTTTGTTGCAACTGAGCGCCAGACAGCCAGCACGTGACGAAGACGACAATAATGGTCAAAATCAACAGTTCTTCATTTTAACTCGTAAGTGAGGAGAGAAGAACAGCCGCAAACCGTACACAAAGCTCAACACAAAACACTGCTAGCCTGATGCACTTCCGTTTATCAATACAGTACCAGTCAGGAGGCTTTCATTCTCACCGTGCACGTGGTTTTCTTGACTGTGAAATTACCCGTATTATGTAGAACATCTGAATACACTCCGAGTAAAATTCACATAAGCCCATCAAAACAAATATCGGTTTGCATTCACGATATGTAGTAATATTTAAAATGGTTTACTTACACTCTTGGGTTAAAAAATCACGTGGATCGAAGGTCACGTGTGCGTGAGGTCCCTTGATCCTTCACAGCGGGGAAGAACAAGAGCCGAATTTAACCTATTGGCTCCAGATATACGGCTGTAACCTTAATGTTTAGAGCAGCCGCAGATAATGGGTTAACCTGCATAATAAATTTCATAAACACATTTTCTACTTATTTAAGACAATGGATTTGTGTAAAAGTCTGAACGGTATTCGATCATTCGATTTAGGATTTGGAATAGTCGTTTGTTATTACCCAGCCTAAAGCTGCAAAATAAGCTATCTATTCTCTCCCATTACGAGTATCGAAGCCAGTTTTTAGCGTTACAAGTCCTTACTTTTACTGCTAAGCCAATGAAGGGTGTGGAAGACAGTGCGTGTATTAAAGCTGTATAAAAATTATGTAAACACGTTAACCTGGCGACAATCGTTATAATAAGTAGCGTCCCTCTGGTGAGTGAAGTACAAACGTCGCTGAACGGTTAATCCGCCAGTAACTGCTAGAAAGATGCATCTTGATAATTCTAACTCACAGAGAAATATGTTCTTGCCACGAGAAGTATACACTTGAATGTTTTTTCTTGTCAGAATTATCTGTGAAGGTTCATTCTAGTTTGACACAACTGATTAGGTTCGGTTATTCTTTTAAATATACAGAATATTTTACAGTATGAGTTTGCAAAATATTTTCAAATACTTTGTGTTTTGTCAACAAATGTATTGAAACAGAGCGACATCTGTAGGTGTTGTTTGTTTTAACCTTATCCTGAATGATTGGCCACCACTTCGTAATTATAGGGTTCCTCTCCACGTGTGGTTGCCAAAGCAAAATGAAAAACAACAGGAGCTCTTGACGCATTTACTGGCACGAGATGCTCACGTGGTACAGGTAAAAGTGAAAGGTAATTAAAGGTTTCCTATCTTAGGTTCTAACCGAGTCTCTGTCGTTACGTATTTATTAAATTAATGTTTCCTATCTCAGGTTCTGACCGCGTCTCTGTCGTTAGGTATTTATTATAATTAATGTTTCCTATCTCAGGTTCTGACCGAGTCTCTGTCGTTAGGTATTTATTATAATTAATGTTTCCTATCTCAGGTTCTGACCGAGTCTCTGTCGTTAGGTATTTATTATAATTAATGTTTCCTATCTCAGGTTCTGACCGAGTCTCTGTCGTTAGGTATTTATTATAATTAATGTTTCCTATCTCAGGTTCTGACCGAGTCTCTGTCGTTAGGTATTTATTATAATTAATGTTTCCTATCTCAGGTTCTAACCGAGTCTGTTGTTACGTATTTATTATAATTAATGTTTCCGATCTCAGGTTCTAACCGAGTCTGTTGTTACGTATTTATTATAATTAAAGGTTTGTTTGTTTGTTTTGGAATTTCGCACAAAGCTACTCGAGGGTTATCTATGCTAGCCGTCCCTAATTTAGCAGTGTAAGACTAGAGGGAAGGCAGCTAGTCATCACCACCCACCACCAACTCTTGGGCTACTCTTTTACCAACGAAAAGTGGGATTGATCGTGACATTATAACGCCCCCACGGCTGGAAGGGCGAGCATGTTTGGCGCGAGGCGGGCGCGAACCCACAACCCTCGGGTTACGATTCGCGCGCCTTACGCGCTTGGCCATGCCGGGCCATAATTAAAGGTTTCCTATCTCAGGTTCTGACAGAGTCTCTGTCGTTAGGTATTTATTATAATTAAAGGTTTCCTATCTCAGGTTCTGACCGAGTCTCTGTCGTTAGTTATTTATTATAATTAAAGGTTTCCTATCTCAGGTTCTGACCGAGTCTCTGTCGTTAGGTATTTATTATAATTAAAGGTTTCCTATCTCAGGTTCTGACCGAGTCTCTGTCGTTAGTTATTTATTATAATTAAAGGTTTCGTATCTCAGGTTCTGACCGAGTCTCTGTCGTTAGGTATTTATTGTAATTAAAGGTTTCCTATCTCAGGTTCTGACCGAGTCTCTGTCGTTAGGTATTTATTATAATTAAAGGTTTCCTATCTCAGGTTCTGACCGAGTCTCTGTCGTTAGGTATTTATAATAATTAGTGTTTCCTATCTCAGGTTCTGACCGAGCCTGTTGTTACGTATTTATTATAATTAAAGGTTTGTTTGTTTGTTTTGGAATTTCGTACAAAGCTACTCGAGGGCTATCTGTGCTAGCCGTCCCTAATTTAGCAGTGTAAGACTAGAGGGAAGGCAGCTAGTCATCACCACCCACCACCAACTCTTGGGCTACTCTTTTACCAACGGAAAGTGAGATTGACCGTAACATTATAACGCCCCCACGGCTGGGAGGGCGAGCATGTTTGGCGAGAGGCGGGCGCGAACCCACGACCCTCGGATTACGATTCGCGCGCCTTACGTGCTTGGCCATGACGGGCCATAATTAAAGGTTTCGTATCTCAGGTTCTGACCGAGTCTCTGTCGTTAGGTATTTATTGTAATTAAAGGTTTCCTATCTCAGGTTCTGACCGAGTCTCTGTCGTTAGATATTTATTATAATTAAAGGTTTCCTATCTCAGGTTCTGACCGAGTCTCTGTCGTTAGGTATTTATTATAATTAGTGTTTCCTATCTCAGGTTCTGACCGAGCCTGTTGTTACGTATTTATTATAATTAAAGGTTTGTTTGTTTGTTTTGGAATTTCGCACAAAGCTACTCGAGGGTTATCTATGCTAGCCGTCCCTAATTTAGCAGTGTAAGACTAGAGGGAAGGCAGCTAGTCATCACCACCCACCACCAACTCTTGGGCTACTCTTTTACCAACGAAAAGTGGGATTGATCGTGACATTATAACGCCCCCACGGCTGGAAGGGCGAGCATGTTTGGCGCGAGGCGGGCGCGAACCCACAACCCTCGGGTTACGATTCGCGCGCCTTACGCGCTTGGCCATGCCGGGCCATAATTAAAGGTTTCCTATCTCAGGTTCTGACAGAGTCTCTGTCGTTATATATTTATCATAAAAATAAAGTCTGATAAACAAAACTGACCCCTGTAGGCAGACGATTGTTAACATTCCACGAAACTTACATAAATATATGTTGTTGCACAGACTGTTATCACGCGTGACATTTTACCTCAGATCCTTAGCGCTTGTTTAAAAGGTACACCAAACCTTTCACATCGACTCCATAAAAGCAGTTGGAGTCAGTCCAGACACCAAACTGGTCTCTAAAACTACAATATATGGGGAGGAAAGAAGTCCTTATTACAGGTATAGTTCCTGTATAAAGCTTGCGTTGACGGTCACACAGCATGACCACATGACCAGCTGTTGGTCATGAATAAGTACCGTATATCACGTTCCTCCAATAAGCCATGCCCCCTACATCCTCTCATTACCGGAAGTTGTCGGCATTCCGACGACTGTACTTTTCACCAACTTCCTTTGTATGGAATCTGAAACCAATACCTGGATTTACGTAGAAGATTAATACGAGGTATGTATTTAGGGCAGCAAACTAAAGTCTTCTTTCCATGTGAAAAGAGCGTGCATTTCGAGTAAATATGGCGAATGGCTCTACAGTATTTATGACACGTATTTTCAGTGAGGAATGGGGTTGTAGGGAAGATGTATGTCATGCATTCACACACTTCTTATGTCATTTAAAATATCGATTAAATCTCATCCAAATTTTTCACATATACGATCGCCACCAAGTGTTTTTGTGTTTTGCAGTTTACAACTTTTTATTCTAGAGAATCGTCACCAAGTGTTGCGTTGTGTTGTTTGCAACTTTTTGTTCTGGAGGATCGTCACCAAGTGTCGCGTTGTGTTGTTTGCAACACTTTGTTCTAGAGGATCGTCACCAAGTGTCGCGTTGTGTTGTTTGCAACACTTTGTTCTAGAGGATCGTCACCAAGTGTTGTTGAGTTGTGTTGTTTACAACTTTTTGTTCTAGAGGATCGTCACCAAGTGTTGTGTAGTTCTGGATTGCTGTAATTATTGAAACCGAATGTGAAATAAATCGATGTATCAAATAAGTTATAACTATTTCCAACAAACAGATCGACTATCAGAACTTTGCTCCTAGACAGGTGCAACAGAAGATAAACACAAAGCGCGTGTAATCTCACTGGACTACAAAACTAGCCAGTTTCTTAACACGAAGCACGAGGTTCCTTTGGAACCGTTCAAGCATTTCAAACATAATTTGTGTTCATTAGCGCCAGAAACTACTGCTGTAACATACGTTATCTTCTAGAATGTTCTTTGTAATACGGTTGTTCTGGAATAAAAACACAGTGAATACGTAAAGTACGCAAAAAAAAAAGAAGCTGAAACAAGTAAATAAATGAAACGCAGAAAGTAAGGTGTATAAGAGAGAGTTTCTAACGATGCATGATGGTCACGCGCAGCAAGACGGTAACGTTCGAGTAATTTGATCAAAGATGGGCGTTACCGTGAAGAGATGAAATTAAAAAAAAAACTTTTTAAATGTAGTTTTGACTTCGCGGTTTATGTACATATGATGCCGCAGTGGTCAGTCGACGTGTTTCCGGCCAATGGTACGGTCTAGTGTTATTGCGCTCTGCAACAGGTGGGTGCTTTTGTACGACTCAGTCTGCGAATACACGTGTCTTCTGCACGCAAGAGTTCCTTCCTACGCGATAACTTTGTTGTTGTTTTTTTTCCTTTTTTTAATAGTGCGAAGGCCATATCACAATTAGTCTATCAATTTAACATCATCTTGTATTTATGTACTAACTGTCTCCATCAGAACACTATGTGTAGAATCACCAAAATTCATAATGAAATCATTCTATAGAGAGGGCTCCAATGTTTATCCATAAAGAATAACTAGAAATTTAGAAAATGTTTTTTTTTCTTGTTAATTTGTTGTTTTCTTAGAGCAAATGCAACATTGGATTATCTGCTGTGTTCATCGCAGAATCGAACTCCTGATTTCACTGTTGTAAGCACGTAGTCTTACCGCTGTCCCAATGGGTGACGAAATTATATTTAATTTATATTAGCAATTGAACAGAGTAGCCAACTGGACACACCCTTCTCGTTCATTCACAAGGACCACGGTGCATTCCTTCATCGGTAGCTAACTGGACACACCCTTCTTGTTCATTCACAAGGACTACAGTGTATCCTCGCCATTTACGATAATTTCGTCCAAAGACTGACCAAGTTACTTTTTTTATTTTTTTAATACGGTTACCTTGTCTAGATGTGTCGTGCAGATTTTACGTGATTTGTATAGGAAGTATCTTTCTCGTATTCCTTATCTATAGCATGTTAATGGGGGAAATAATACGTTAAATACACAAATACAATATTTGCACTGAGTATAAAGCTTGACACGACAGAGAAACCTCAACTGAACAATTAATTACCCGATTCCATCTTATCGAGATGGTTCTTCAAACACTCTTAATTTGGTTTGTTTTGAATTTCGCGCAAAGCTACACGAGAGCTATCTGCGCTAGCCGTCCTTAATTTAGCAGTGTAAGACTAGAGGGAAGGTAGCTAGTCATCACCACCCACCTCAAACTCTTGGGCTACTCTTTTATCAACGAATAGTGGGATTGACTGTCACATTATAACGTCCCAACAGCTGCAAGGGCGAGTATGTTTGTCTGACGGGGATTCAAACCCGCGATCCTCGCATTACGAGTCAAGTGCCTTAACCACCGGGCCATGCCGGGCCTGAACGTTCTTATAGCATTACCTCTGTAGTATAATAAATGGAAAAGCCCTAAAACCAAGGACTGGTTAATAAAAATGACGTGAACATTTGTTTTGTTTGGATTACATCTCTCTCGAACATGACAGTTATCTGCTGGCGTTTTGTGTGTAAAACGTTCTGATAAAACATTCTCATGAATATGAATTGGAAATGTTTTAACATGTTAATAAGTGAAACCAGTACTTCAACAGGAGGGCTAAGCCTAATGTTTGACTGATGGATTACTTGAAAAACATTTCTGTCTTCGACTCCCATCTGTGACGGAACCGAAGACGGTGGGGGTTAATGGTAAAATAAAAATAAAACAAAAAACTGCGGAGCGCCATCTGCTAGGGCTTATCAATTTTCTAAGACGCACGAGGCCAACACGCGCGAAGGGTAAAAGGGTGAATGAGCTACTTATGGCCTGTAAGAGATCCCTTCCACCTGATCTGTTTCTTTCTGTATACATCACAGGCTCATTTAACTAGTGCGGGCAAGTGACCAGTCGAAATACAATGGCTTTTATAATACGTGCACGAGTGCGCACGTGACTTGCATATATACACGCGCGCGTGTATTTGTGTATCTATGAGATGATACAAAATGTGTTAACATTATATATTATAAAGCTACTTGATGTGTTTCTAATTTTGAAGTGACAGACTAAAGGGAAGACAGCTACTCAACACCACCTACTGCCAACTCTTGGGCTTCTTTAATTGCATATAGGATTGATCGTCTCATTTTAACATCCTTCTCCTGAAAAGACAGATATGTTTGGTGACGGGTCTCGAACTTGCACCCAAGAAATTACGAGTCTAGCCCCCTACACGCGACTGTCTTGAACAAATCCTGTTTAAATCCAGATTAATTCGAACCACACACACAGTAATTAATTCTAAGAAGCGATGAAATCTTTCATTTCCAGTTTATAGGTACAAAGAAAAATACACTAATAACAACTGTTCGAAGGTGACAGATATGTACGTGCTAGTCGTTGAACTAAATGACACGGCTTTCTCAAAGAAACGGTCTTCCATTCCACCCGCCCTCTTGCGACTATTGAGAATAGTCTTAAACCTCGATGTAATGAAAGATCTTGTGAAAGAACCACGTGTTAGTCTGTTGAGGTCGAATTCACTAGCTGTTTTCAACACAAACCACATCCACGATCTATGGTTTCACTCCCGTAGGGCATACGACCTACCCACATGATCCAGTATTTTCAGTCAGTGGCGTATTTAAGGCCCATGGTCTTAATGGGACCCCATTAACACTTTTATTCCATGTAAAACTACATACGTTGTTGGGCCTACACAACCTTAAATCCGCCCCTGATTTCAGTGCCATAGGTCTCAACCTACTTCATGAGCTACTGATTTCGGTGCCTAAGGTCGTTCACTTCTTCGGAAATAGACTGTGACAGAACTTCACGTGGCGGCTGGCTCGAGACAAAACCTTCACGGTTTACTAGCAATCGCTCGCTACTTTGAAAGCTAATTCAGGTGTCTGTAACCCTTTTCTCTATTCATGCACCACATGCAAACAGAAATATAAGTTTTGCATCAATTTTAGAAAGAATAAATGTTTTCTAAATTGAATATTACTCCTCAAGAGCGATGCAAATGGAAAACAATACGTTTCTGGAGCGGTAGGCCTAGCAATAATAATAAAAACGTGCTATTCAACGTCGCCGCCACATGCGAGGGCCAAAGAATACCTGGGTATTTTGATTATAACGAACTTTCTTACCTTGAGAAAACAACGACTGTCTTTACTTTTTACCTGCTTAGTCTGTTTTTGAATTTCGCGCAAAGCTATACGAGGGCTATCTGTGCTAGACGTCCCTAAATTTGCAGTGTAAGACTAGAGGGAAGGCAGCTAGTCATCAACACCAACCGCCAACTCTTGGGCTACTCTTTTACCAACGTAAAGTGGGATTGACTGTCACATTATAACGCCCCCACGGCTGCAAGGGCGAGCATGTTTGGTGTGACGGGGACTCGAACTTTTTATACGCAATTTAAAAAAGTCTAAGTAAAAACTACACAACATTTTCTGCTACTGATTCGCGTTCGAAACGTTATAACGAAACCAATACGTGATACTATAAAAACTAATGTCGGAATAATAAGACTGAAACGGACAACAAACCAAAATTTAGTTTAAAAAGGTATGCTGAGAAGTCCACTGTCTATATGGTAATCATATCACCATGAAATACGACACAGAAATGAACATAGCTTCCAGTTGTTGGACCATTAAATGGGGTTCTTCAATATTTTTGTAACATTTATCATTAAATCAAATCTCTTTTCAAGATCAACTAATGTTCATTGCCGCTTCTGATGTCTTTACTACAAAAGTTAAATAATATTCATTACACATTTTAATCGACTTGGTACAAAAATCTTACAGCCAAGATTACCGAGTCAGTTTAGAAGTTATCTATCAAAAACAACAAATAACTTTCTAAATAAATAAGAATTATTATGCTATTATATCGTAACTCTGGACTTATTTGAAGGACTATTCTGGTTCCAGCTTATGTTACGAGGAGCAATACCCTGAAATATAGTTGTTCCAATAACTCAAGCTGGAGCTGGGACAGTCCTTCAATTAAGTCCTCATTAGCACTAGTCCTACTGAAGCATGAATGACGATGAAACTCGTAACTATCTTATTATTATTATTATTATCAATATTATATACCATTACACACACTGGTCTTTTGTCTTAAGTAAAAATAATTTGAGTGACACCCGTAAGTTCTTACCTCCTATTCTAATGATGAAAGACACAATTAGAACGAAGATCAAAAGATAACATCTACAACTGTACGTCCCGTGGTATAGTCTCTGAGGCCACCTCTGACCTGAATAAAGAAACATTAAAACACAAGATTAACTGTTGGTAAAACCAGACAGAGTTGACGTTAAATTTCAAAAGGTAAGAAACAGTTTGGTTTAGTAGTAAGCCTTGAAAGCTTATTACGCTAAACTTCGGGTTTGAATACTTGTGATAACCACAGACCAAATGACCATTAAAACTACAAACAAACAATTATCATCAATTATATATATATTACAAATACAAACACAAACAAGCTGATCGATGTTACAGAAATGATCAAACTTCGTAAACAAAGCATGCTGCAGCGCCACCTATCGCGACAGTTAAACCTTTGATCTGTCACCGATTCTTTGGTGAAGCCTGACGCTATACAAATGACAATTACAACTGACTTATCGACAATGAAATGTTTTGTTTCTTTATATTTGAATTTCATACCGTCCCTGATTTAGCAGTATTAAACTAGGGAGAAAGCAGATAGTCATCATCACCTATTGCCAACTCTTTTACCAACGAATAGTGGGATTGACCGTCATATTATAACGGTCCCATGGCGAGCATGTTTGGTTTGTGACGGGAATTCGAAATTGCGACTCTATAATTACGAGTCAAACGCCTGAACTATATGTCTATACAGAGTTATCCGACGATGGAATTTTGATTAGTTCGACAACAAAGAAATGGTTTCAGACACATCTTAACGTTTACCTACTGCTACAAGGTAAATTCGCGCGCACAATGTAGATTAAATTAGAAGGATCAAACAGACTGTGTTGTAAGGATAGCATACAACAGAGAGGTTATGTCACAAAGAGGACGGATGAGAGGTTATTAGGTCAATTAAAAACCCTTTGCAAGGTCAAGCTTGTTGCCACGAGCTTCTAGTTAGTTAAATATCGTATTCATAACTTATTATTTGAGGTTTTAACAAATATAGGATTTTCTTGAAAAATTCAAAGAATGATCAAACTAAGTATATGTGAACCTATACACATCAAACCTAATTGTATCCTGTCACTAATCGCTTCTTTACCTCAGGCACTTTTGAAACAACGTTGTGTACTTTCAACCTACTGTGTGTTTTCTTATAGCAAAGCCACAAAGGGCTATTTGCTCAGCCAACCGAGGGGAATCGAACCCCCGATTTTAGCGTTGTAAATCCGGAGACATACCGCTGTACTAGCGGGGGGCTTTAAATTTACAGTAGAGCACTTTTGGAACAATATTATGCACTTTCAGTGCGAATTTTCGTAGATTTTTTAGTGTTAATATTTTTTAGAAACAAGATCTCTATTTTACCGGTGGTGTACAAATAATTACAGACGTGAACGTTTACTGGAAGTGCAGAAATAATTATAGAGTTATAAACCATACTTAAATGGACAGTTCGCTGAATACCACAAGATACCAGTTACAGATGGGTTTTTGTTCTCTTACGAGTCCTATTTTCGAACTTCGTATGGACTGCAACAACCAACACGACCTGGTGTTTAGTGTTTTCGACTCGTAATCTGCGGATCGAAGATTCGAATCCTGTCACCAAACATGGTCGTCCTTTCAGCTGTGGAGGCGTTATGATGGCCGGTTAATTCCACCATGTGTTAGTAAAGAGTAGCCCAAGAGTTAGTGGTGTTGAGAGCCTGGCTTTTCCCCAGTTTATCACTTCTAAATTAAGGACGGCTAGAAAATGTAGTCCTCGAGAAGCTTTGCACGAAATTCAACTGTCTATTATCCCAATATACTGATCAACAAATTATAAAATAACATATTATCTGCTTGTTAGTCGTTTTGAAACCTTATGGTGAGAAACTGTTTGGGTCCGTTATAACTTCTAACAACTTCTCGCTATATTGCACACACGATCATTTCTATAGTTTAACGTCGTCTCCATTGCTTCACGAAACTTATACTTACGTCATTAAAACTCGACACCTATCGGCTTGTTTCATATTTAAATATTTTAACCAGAAATCATTTAGAAAAATATTACGGAAAATATAAAGATTTAAACCTTAAACTTAAAGCTACGTCAAAGCTTTCTGCGCATTGTCGTAATGCAGAAATGACGGACCAGAGGGGAAATAGTTTTTAATATACACCGCCAACTTACGGGATACTTTTATCTAACCAAACTGTGGGATTACGACAGTCACTCTTATAATGCCTTTATGACCTCAAAGTGGAGAATTACATTTTAGCTGCAACGGGACGCAAACTAAATCCCTGGAATTCACAGTCGGAGCATGTTAGGTCACAAGGCCACACCTGTCCCACACCCTGTCAATAAGTGGAATGAGTCGGAGCATGCCAGTCACGAGGCCACGTTTGTCCCACACCTTGTCAATAAGTGAAATGAGTCGGAGCATGCTAGTCACGAGGCCACACCTGTCCCACACCTTGTCAATAAGTGAAATGAGTCGGAGCATGCAAGTCACGAGGCCACACCTTGTCAATAAGTGAAATGTACTCAATAAATGTCACTGAAGTTTTAATAATAGTGATATTCATACTTGTTTGGAGCTAAACTACAGGGTTCAATCCTCGACAGTGGACAGAGTACAGATATTTTTCCCAAAATATAGCTTGTTTGGGTTTTTACAAGGTATCTTGGGCAATAAATGTTGGGGGGTGTTACAAAAAGATTTCGTTTATATACATATTTTTAGGTTTAAGATTTGGGCCTAATTATTTTAGTTCAAATCACAGACAGCCTCGTTTGTTTATCTGCCCAATTTTCTTAAACCTTTTCTGGGACTACCTGTCTTTAAAATGGAAGTGATAGAGTAGAGGGAAAGCAAGTAGTTAACATCTCCCACCGCTATCTCTGGAGCTACTATTTTACTGTCGAACAATGGAATTGACTAACACATCATAACGCTCCAAAAGGTTGAAAGAGCGACCATGTTCGGGGACGAGATTCGAAACTACGACTCGTAAGCTACGGTTGAGTACCCTAACTAAACTATCTCATTATCTGAATAAAAAGGAAATAAACATCCGTGGTTTTAACAAAATTCTCTACATCACTTTCAACATGTTCTTATCGACTTTTAAACTGTCAGTAATAAATAATGAGTTGCAGTTATAATAACATCCTGACTACGAATTTGTCCGTAATTAATAAATACTGGAATTCCCTAAGATCTGCCTGTAGTAGCTACGTAACCATTCACGTGCAAAGGGAAGTCCCCTACAAATAGTAAATGTAGTTTATACACGCAGAGCGCAGTCTTATATTTGCCTGGGGGTAACAATGCTTAGAGTTTCTTCTCTGCATTTTGCTGAGAGCACGTGCTCCTCCGCGATAGCACATAACGATACTGCGTGACAGTTCCGGAACATTCTTTTATTTCTGTAATTGCTTAATCTTCAGGAATTTTGTGCCAGTGGCAATCGCGAGTTTCATGAAAAATATCGCACGTGAGACCAAAAGAACTCTGTCGCTCCTTCTCGAGCCTGGCATGGCCGAGCGCGTTAAGGCGTGCGCTCGTAATCCGAGGGTCGCGGGTTCGCGCCCGCGTCGCGCTAAACATGCTCGCCCTCCCAGCCGTGGGGGTGTATAATGTGACGGTCAATCCCACTATTCGTTGGTAAAAGAGTAGCCCAAGAGTTGGTGGTAGGTGGTGATGACTAGCTGCCTTCCCTCTAGTCTTACACTGCAAAATTAGGGACGGCTAGCACAGATAGCCCTCGAGTAGCTTTGTGCGAAATTCCAAAACAAACAAAACCAAAACCTTCTCGAGCCGGTTTCGGGTCCCCATCACACCAAACATGCTCACCCTTTCAGCTGTGGGGGCGTTATAATGTTATGATCAATCCTACTATTCGTTAGTAAAAAATCAGCCCAAGAATTGGTGGTGGGTAGCGATGACTAGCTGCCTTCCCCCTAGTCTTACACTGTTAAATTAGGGACAGATAGCGCAGATAGCCCTCGCGTAGCTTTGCGCGAAACTAAAAAACAAACAATCAAGCCTCCTTGGGCCTTCTTTATTGACGTTGGTATGGAGGTTAAACATGACTCTACCATATCACAATTAATCAGATACATGGACTGACCCCATGAAATTGTATGTGTCAGCTCTTAAAGTGAAAAATAAAATAATGCTTGAGGGCATTAAAGTTTACCGAAATGAAATAGGTGTAAAAATCTGGTTGTAACCTAAGTGAGAGGTTTTAAATCTGGTTTCAACCATGATAGGACTAGAAGAGCCCAACTGTAAGGGATAAGTAAAACCAAAACACATGATAGTGTATCGTACAGCCAAAATAACCTACTGCAGGTTACACTGCGTTATAAATAAAACAGTGATAGTTTATTGATTTTCCACTTTCTGTATCCCGGATTGTGACATCCCAAATCATCACATATTGTCAGTTGATGTGTACTACTGAACTCTAACTTCACAAACCAAATTTCAAACTTATCCAATCAGAAATACCGGATAAAAAAACAGCTACAATTTTTATTGAGTTTCTTCCTGCCTTACTTTTATTCGCCCCCAAATGTACAAAAACTTTATTTAATAGGAAAACATACTTAACTTTACGGATTTTAATTTGGTACAGTATTAGATCTTTACAACCTACAATAAGGAGTCTTATTTCCTATAAATGCAAGTCACACGTGCAAAGTTATTTAACAACTGCTCAAAGTTGACGATAATTTTTGCACATGCCTACGCAAAACGTCTCGTGAGCTGTCGGACTGATATTTTTACTATAGCTTCACCTTAGATTAAAATTGGATCGTTTTCAGTTATTTCGATTAAGAACAGCTAATTTACAGCTGCAAAACTATAGGGCGAAAGTATGTGCTTATACGTAAGTATTATTTGGGCCAAACAAAATAGATTAGCAGTTTCCTATTGGTGAATGGTTATCACCGATTATTAATTGCGAACCTTTTAGCACAAATTTACCAAATTTCATGAAATTATCCTAATTAAAAGAGCTTTAAAGTCACATAATATTAGCCAAAGCAATTACCATAAATAATGATGTTTGATACGGCTGTACCGATTGCATGAGGGTGATAACAAAAAACTGTTAATCTAAATTCCATGGCGTTATTGTAACGGAAAATATAAACGTTGTTTTAGAGTTAGAGAGAAAAACAACCACTATACATTTTAAATAATATGGTTGGTTCTTTAAAGTAAAGGTCTGCTCCGAATAATAGAGTTGTGATCTTATAATGTTGGTTACTATCGGGTGTCACTTTGTTTACTTGCTGTGGCTTGTTGGTGTGTAGTGACAGAAAGTTACGATATCTAAATCATACACAAATGTGCGGCTATATAGTTCCTGATGATGTAAATAACAGTAAACGACAACATGTTCCAGCTGTGCTCGTGGGACTGAGAACTCCAGGGTGACAGCCACAGTCCATATGATGGGTGAATAACAAAAAAACAAGCCGAAAATCTTTCTTATAATCAGAACTTTGCATACGTGCGAGGTTACAACCAACATAAAGTTTACAGGGGTAAGCTATCCACCCCCATCATCAACCACGGAGTGTTTTCATTACCTACAATATCGTGCATTCGAAATCTAACCAATACAAATGATGGGCAGCCAGAATTAATAAAAGAGCTTCCAATTCTGATGGGATGTCAAGACGCGTATGTTAAAAAAAACACAAAATTCCTTAACACACATGCTAATGTTCTGTTAAAAATGTCCCCCATAAGACAGGTTAAACGTTACTCGTTTCTGATGATGGTCGTTTAAGAACAGTGGATGAGCTCGAAGTACTGGCTCAGACCCATGGTTATATTAAAGAGGTAACTACTTGCTGGTGTCTGGAACGGAAACATTTTGAGCCACACAGTAAGGTTAATCCTAAAAACTTAATCAGGAAAAGGCGGGTGGATAGCTGTCCCTCTCCTCAGGGTGGTTCGGATATCCTGCCAATTAACCCTTTAAGAAGGGTAAAGGATAGTAATGGTGCGAGAACGTTACGTATTCTGGTATAGTGACAAAAAAGTATTAAATTTAAATCAATGATTTCTTACGAAAGTTTTAAAACCGAAGTATGAGAATTTATATACAAAGATATTCATTGTTTGTGTCAAGGGTAGGAATCAAATCCTGGATTATGGCGTTGTAAGTCATGTTGTAACGAAAGTTTTAGAAGTGACGCATGAGGATATATAACAAGATATTCCTTGTATGTATTGACCGCAGGTTTAAAAAGGGACTGGTTGAGTATAACCCATTGGAGGTCTGTTTTGTTTTTTGTGGTTATTTCAAAGTAAAATCTATTCAACGATAATATTATGAACTATTAGAAAAATCACTACATTGTGCTGTTATAAGCTGTATCTTTACGTTAGTCGAGGTATTTCCGTTTTAGCGTTATTTGTAAATTTCCTTAAGCCTACAACTTACAAACCTAAGAACCATATAAAGGAGGAAATAAATCAACGTGATTTCGTCACGCGAGCTGGATTTCGAATTATTTTCACCAGATCATTTAAATAAACCTGATAACGAATGAATAACATTAGAACGGTAGAACACTTCAAGGCGACAAACCAGAATCCAAACGTTAAAGTTAACCAAATTACTAACTGTACTGCTAAGCCTACCAAGCCTATCTTACACTCCACATTTTAAAATTACATCACAAAACAACAATTCGGAATAGTAGAATTTTTTAAATCTAATTAATTTATAATTTTTGCAACTAATAAACCACCCTTCAATTCCTTTTTTCGTAATCAGTTAACTTTCGACTTGATATTGTCACTGCACGTCACGTCACCAACAGACGATTGTAATTTAAGCCTAAAAACAAAATGAATACATTTGTGGAGCACGTCAAGAAATCAGCTAAAAAAATTTTGTATTACGTCACGTATCCTGTCTAAAATTAATAATGATATATAGTACAACTTAACCATCAAATCCGGTGGTTACGGTTAAGCATTCTTGGTCAAGAATGAAAAAATATATATATATACCTCACTACTAACAAGGAATAAATGTGAATATTTAAATTTACGGATGAAAATATAGTTGTCAAAATATAATCTTGTAATTTACTTTGTTAATCCAAAACAACAACTGAAAAAACATGCCAATTAAATTAGGGACCTTTTTCCATGAGCAGAGACATTCTTGGCTTTGACTAAACTATTATACGCCTTCGTAAACACCGAATTTAAACAGATGTGTAAAAATTTTGATATTATTTCATATATTATAGCTAGATTAATATAAAGCATATAGTGGTATAACCTTAGGTCATTAAAATACACGATGCGCCTCGCGCTATAACCTCAGTTAATATACTCGCATTATAAATACTTACGCATGGCAATTTGCGAACACTACATAAAGCTATAAAGAGTCAGCGGTTTTTCACAACACCGAAATTTTCCACTTATTACCCATTCCAGTTAATGTAAGTAAAACACATTCCATTCTTATTTTGTAGGTGAATACTGTCTTTCGGCTGCTCTGCGTTAAATTCGAATGACTTATAACACTAGAATTCCATGTTTTATTCCCGCGATGGAAAAAGCGTAAATAGCCTGTAATGCAACTTTGTTCGAAAAACAAACTAATCATTAAAAATCGATAGTTTAGCTTGTTGTTTTTTTTTAACATAATTTTATAATTTTTAATTATACTTACGGAGCTTATTTTGAGCGTCGATTTAGGACTAAGAAAAATTTTCTATGATGGCCGAATTTAGTAAATTGTTGTTGGGATTACTGCTGAAAATATCGTTAACTACAAGAGCATAAAACTAATGGCTCAAAGCAGTGTAATTAATACACGTTTCAGTTTCTTGTGATGGTGACTTGAAACGGTAAATACTTCTAGTCAGTTTATGTTCATAAGTATCTATTAAATTATTTTACTTCGTATCTGTAACAACCAGTCAGCTTCCTCGTTATAATAAAATCTTACACATAATAATATCTCATTTTTCAGTGATGCGGAAAACACAGAAACTAAAGAAAACATTAATAATGTACACTCTCTATTAGAACAAGTTTTCTTACTCCCTAATTATCAAAATTATTTAAATAAATTACTTCCCCCTCTCCCCAATAATAACAAAAACTTTTCTCCTGAGGTCAGCTCAACACCACTTTAGAATTCTGTTGATTTAAAATCAACAACGATAAACAAAATCAGCGATAAAAATGATTTCGATTATTCTTACGAGTTATTACAGTTTTTGATCTCCTGAGAAATTAATCTCATCGTGTAATCTGAAGATACACACATAAGCTTAACAACTAAATCGCTTCGAAAATTATATATCAGATTTCAAAGTTTGTTATAGCGGAACGAAACACCTTTAAAATCACCTTAGGTTTTGTTTGTCATGAATATTAAAAACGTTTCTTTTACAACGTGCCTACTTACTATTCAAGTTAACTGTTTAAACTAAAAGATAAAAGTTGCGTTGACATACACGTGAGAAAAGCAAAGCAAAATTAGACGGACTTAGACATTTTTACTTATTATTATTATTTTATAGTTATAGAAAGAGAGAACTTCTTACCATGGAACACAAAACAGATTATACGATAACACTTATGAGATAGCAGGCTACAGTCCAACAGATTGTCCTCGAGTGGATATGTTGTCCCTTTTTTTGTGCTACAACATCCGTTTCGAGAATCGTCACAGTAGGTCATTTGTTCCTGAGTAGGCTTAGAGCACGTGCATGAAATACGAGGCATTATCACGTAGAAACAGTAGCACGTGCAAGGTATACTCAACAGAACGAGCGAAACCAACCTACTTACACGTCTGTAATCATTCCGACCAAACAAACAGCTAATATTACTAAGCTAGAGCGACTTCCACGAGTCGGCGACTTTGTACTATAGAATATAAACAGCATGACCAGTACGAACTCCTTCACTCGGTAATCGTTCCTCTGTTACTGACAGTTTTGTAAGCAAGCACGAGCTTTTCAGTGGATGGATATCAGATACTTTCTCTATGGCTGACTGCACAACGTCGATGGTGGCGGCACGTAGTGATCACAGTCGAAACATTGTCAAAAAAAAAGTTGATTTTTTTTCTGTCTTACAGAAATATAAGTGAAACGAAATTAAATAAGCTAGGAACTATTAGAGTATAAAGACAATATTTTTAACAAGTTCCAGTTTCTAATAACGCAACTTTGTTAAACTGTGTACCAGCCTTATTTATGCCTGCAAAACACATCTTAAAAGCAGGATGCAAAAGCCACAATACTCAATCACAGTGGTGTTACAAACTTACCAAGTTTCGGAGCAATTACACCAAGTAAAAACAATACTTCAAAAACTTTAAAATAATTTATCTTTGAAACCATAAGTATATAAATTAGGCACTAAAGAATATTATAAGTATTTGGTTGTGTTTAGGAAAGTAGCGAAACGTGTGTTTTATACAACGAATGGGTTTCTTCTAGACAGTGTTGCATTTAGATGCCCCCCAGTGGCTCAGCGGCATGTCCGCGGACTTACACGCTAAAATCCGGGTTTCGATACCCGTAGTGGGCAGAGCACAGATAGCCCATTGTGTAGCTTTGTGCTTAATTCAAAACAACAATATCAAATGCATTTAGACAGGGATTGGGGTTGGGGCAAAGGGATTAAAATGGGAACTGGAGTGATTATTCCACTGTCATTTACTGTAGCTAGAAATCTTTATCTGGTTACCATACCAACCAACGTCTAAAATGAAGATTTTTACTATTATTAGTGACTCCTACGGTCGCTGTGCGTCAGTAGCAGGTATAAAGTCCGAGATCACTAGCAGTATAGAGACCAGTTAATATCTAGTATGTAACCAATACCTTTATTTATTCCACTAAGGCGCGCAACTGTAGTCTCGTGTCTCGGAACGCTATTGAATAGTGAGTGAAAATGACACTTTCTCTTTAAGGACGTTTTGCCGTGACATGAGCCATCTGGGCACGTGCAGGCTCTATCACTCTTCACATTACAAAAGCTTTTCACTGGGTATTCCAGGGTAGACTGATAAGACATTTGTAACTAGTAGCTAACTCAGAATAGGCAGGAAAATAGTCGTACGTACACATGGGGGGCGTCTATTATTTAGGATCCCTAGTGACAAAAGTTTAGACACATGTACGTACTTCGAAGTATGCGTACGTTGAATAATACGTAGATATCGTACGTTACTTCTTACGCTGTAGCAGATTCAACGCTATTAAACTACTTAAACTAGTGTCTCATTTTTGCTGTAATTAAAACTGAATAAACTGTAAAATGTTTATGTTTTAAAGCAAAAGTATTAGTGTAGTCAGTTTTAAAACTTGCTAATATTGTATTCTAAAGATGGCTGGTATGGGTATTAAAACTTTAATTGAAAGAAAGTACAGAACAACGTTTCGACCTTCTTAGGTCATCTTTAGGTTATTTCGAGTGGATTTCTTGCCATCATGGGTGATTATATTTCTTTAGTCACAGTTTTGAACCAATGCTAAGTATTACTTTATGTCACCTAGTTTGGACAAACAAAGATCCTAGTGTATTACTTTATATCACTTAGCTGAACAAACAGATCTTAGTATATTACTTTATGTCCCTTAGTTTGGACAAACAAAGATCCTAGTGTATTACTTTATATCACTTAGCTGAACAAACAGATCTTAGTATATTACTTTATGTCCCTTAGTTTGGACAAACACAAATCATAGTGTATTACTTTAAATCATTTTGTTTGGATAAACACAGATCATAGTGTATTACTTTAAATTACTTAGTTTGGACCAACACAGATCCTAGTGTATTACTTTAAATCACTTAGCTGAAACAAACAAATCCAAATGCATTACTTTAAATCACTTAATTGGAACAAACAGATCCCAGTGTATTACTTTAAATTAGTTAGTTTGGACCAACACAGATCCTAGTGTATTACTTTAAATCATTTAGTTGGAACAAACAGATCCTAGTGTATTACTTTATATCACTTAGTTGGAACAAACAGATTCAAATGTATTACTTTAAATTACTTAGTTTAGACCAACACAGATCCTAGTGTATTACTTTAAATCACTTAGTTTGGACCAACACATATCCTAGTGCATTACTTTAAATTACTTAGTTTGGACCAACACAGATCCTAGTGTATTACTTTAAATTACTTAGCTGGAACAAACATATTCAAATGTATTACTTTAAATCATTTAGTTTGGACAAACACAGATCTTGGTGATCTGTGAGTTTTACAACTGACATTAATTAATAATTCAAACTATTATTATCTTGAGAAACTTTCCGTCTTTATACTTCAACAGGTTACAATTTGAGTTTTGTCGCAAGGATCGAATCCCAGATTATTAGACCTCTTTCTTACCACGGAACCACCGAGAGACAAAATACCCCAATGTGACCCTTACCACACGAACCATCCATCCAATACGTAGGTATCTGTGTATTAAACATCCCTTTCCGTTTAATCTTTGAACAGTTTGCTAGCGACCTCGTTATCTCAGATGAGCCGTCATTCACAGGAATGAGGTAGTGCAACAGAAACTGTTGCCGGATTCGAATCCCTCATTCACTTAATATCGACCTGGTGCGTGTTCGACTTGGTTAACCAGCAGTTCCCCAGGAATAATATGTGACATCGAACAGACTGACGCTCTTATATAAAGCAATGTTTATTTATACTCTACGCAGGAAGTCCTGTAACAGTAACATTTGAAGAAGAAACATTCACCTTTCGTTCCTTTGAGAAAACTCGCTCAGGGAAGAGTGCTGTTCGCGCGAGCATCTCGCTCTCATTTGCCGAGCAACACTGTGAAATTGTCGTCACGTGAGGAGTGATGCGCGAGAAATCAGTGACAGACAAAATGCAAGGGACAACATTCTGTGTCCGTGCAGTTGTCCTCATTCGTCAGATAAAAAAAAACCCCAA
Organism: Carcinoscorpius rotundicauda; assembly: GCA_011833715.1. Taxonomy (NCBI): domain Eukaryota; kingdom Metazoa; phylum Arthropoda; class Merostomata; order Xiphosura; family Limulidae; genus Carcinoscorpius; species Carcinoscorpius rotundicauda. Next base: position 44,216,459 of record CM022406.1, on the reverse strand, counting down.
AAACCTGACAAAGATAGTTACTATTCTAAGACTTTTGAATTTAGAGGCTAATGAAAGAAGCCCATTGTAACCATGGGGGTAACGGGGGGGGAGATCCGTCAAAATTATCATGATCTTTTCTCGAAGCAGTCCAGTTTAATTTTAGTTTTTATTCTACTTGTTCAATTGCATTTTGTGTAGGAAAACTTTCTCTTACTCCAGTCACACATAGAATGAGTCACTTCGAAACAATGCATGAAACACAGTTATGAGGAGAAGACACGAACGTGTATTTGACAAGGACAAGACAGTCTTTATACGTTAGTGGCACAAGTCTTCTCCCTCACTGACGTTTACAAAAATGTAAAGTCAAGTAGCAGAAACGTTTGCACATCACGAAAGATAAATCATAGAGTAACGTTTCACTTTTTCAAACATTATTATTTTTATTATTAAAGTGCATATCACATCTTTGTTTACAGACATTAAACACTACGTTTTAGTTTTTATGTCACCGTCAACAGTTTCACTTGTGGTTTGGTTTGTTTTGAATTTCGCGCAAAGCTACACGAGGGCTATCAGCGCCAGCCGTCCCTAATTTAGCAGTGCAAGACTAGAGGGAAGGCAGCTAGTCGTCACCACCCACCGTCAACTCTTGAGCTACTCTTTTACCAAAGAATAGTGGGATTGGCCGTCACTAACTACGTCCTCTACATTTCTACACTCAATTACACAACCTCCTTCAAACATGTGGTCAGCTATCGGTCAGTTACTTCTTTCTTTCTTTGTGAACCTAACGATAACCAAAGAAGGTCGAAACGTTGTTTGCTCCTTTACATAAAATTTTCTCAAGCCATACCAGCCATATATTTCACTCTACAAGTGGGTTTTCTCGTCATCACGGATTAAGTAAACGTATCTTTGTTTCACTGACATCTACATTTTAATTAATTTAAATGTTTAAAATATATATAGTTATATATTTATTTTTCCTATGTGTTTAATTCATCTCAGTACTCAAGGAATAAAGTATATCAGGCGCATTTATTTAGTAACTTGTTTCTCAACTAATTTTCCATCGTTGTTAACAAACTTGCTTTCAACACATTCGAATAGAATAAGAATTAGTAGGCCACTATATAACACAAACTTCTGTACTTAATTATAGATACGTATTCAGTTTACCACAAAGAAATAATGACGTTTCTTCTACAGAAATTAAAAATTAACAGGTAACACTAAATCTGATCGTTTTTCCAAAGATCGTTCACATTGTCAAACACATCTAAACTTAACCTCGTACGATAAATTTTTGTTTTTAAATCAGCGAACTAAGCGTCATTTTAATTTAAATACACTGTTTAATTTCCAAACATCAATGTATCGCTTCTTGTGACTTATCCGAGTGGCCTGGCATGGACGACCGCGTTAAGGCGTGCTCTCGTAATCTTAGGATCGCGGGTTTGCATCCGAGTCGCGCTAAGCATGCTCGCCCTCCCAGCCGTGGGGGCGTTATAATGTGACGGTTAATCCTACTTTTCGTTGGTAAAAGAGTAGCCCAAGAGTTGGTGGTGGGTGGTGATGACTAGCTGCCTTCCCTCTAGTCTTACACTGCCAAATTAGGGAAGGCTAGCACAGATAGCCCTCGTGTAGCTTTGTGCGAAATTCCAAAAAACAAACAAACAAAACAAACCCCCTGTAAAGCCCATATTCATTTAGGGCCTTATGTACAAATAAGCCTTATGTACCTAGGATATACTACGTTCTAAAAATAAATTAGTACTCTCCTGCCCCACCATCCCACAAATCAGCACTAAATTAGTGGGGTGACAATGCCAAGATCAAAGGTCCAGTTTTTCCGGAGTTGATACAGTGGAAGCAGTCACGATGCAGCTTAGCAGTACAAACAAATATATAAGTAACAACTGATCAGTTTGGTGGCCACAAAACGTACCTCGGGTCAAGATTCTGTTGAAACTGTAGCTCATACACAAAAGCTCGTGACCATTAGAGTGATGAGGTGCACGAGCACCGGAACGTGCGAAACATTGAAGGCGGGACAATCGAAAATTGTCCGACGAGCAATAACAGTTTAACACAATAACAAGTACTGTATCGTACGTATAAAATACAAATTAATTTATTTGCTGTGTTTTACAGTCGTACAAATAACAAGAATGTTACACATGTTCATAAAGATACACACAAGTTGCTAACACTGTGATGGGTAACATTTGGGACCCTCGATTTAATTACAGGGGCAGCTCCACCTACTCCTGGTTCCGACAATAACGATAATGTTGTATTTTCCGGTTTGAATTCTGATTATTATTGTGGTTACCGAGTAAAGCTTGGTGTTTCGCTTCACGGAAACACATTTAATCTGGAAATATTCACAACCACTGAAGGAACAAATAGAAATCGTTTGGAAACTTTCCTTCTTGAATATCATGGTTCTAAGATTTTCTATCTTCATCTGAAAACCGATGAGGGCCCGGCATGACTAGGTGGGCTAAGGCGTTCGACTCGTAATCTGAGGGTCACGAGTTCCAGTCCTCGTCGCATTAAACACGCTCGTCCTTTCCGTCGTAGGGGCGTTATCAGTGACGGTCTATCCCACCATTCGTTGGTAAAAGAGTAACCCAAGAGATGGCGGTGGTGGGTGGTGATGACTACCTGCCTTCTCTCTCGTATTACACTGCTAAATTAGGGATGGCCAACGCTGAAAGCCCTCGTATTGCACGAAATTCAAAACAAACCAACAAACCAAACTCTCTGGTATTACAATGCAAAATTGGGGATGGCTAGCGCAGAGAGCCTTCGCTTAGGTTCGTGCGAAATTCAAAACAAACAAATTATACTGCACAGCCTATTCCTGCATATCATTATTATATAATAATATATAATATAATATAATATTTTACTGTGCAAATAATTTCGGACATTATTTTTGTTGGTTTGTTTAAAATCTAGGGATTTAGAAGGTTAAGGTCAGGGGGTTTATCCCCCTTGGTGGGGACATAGTAGATAGCTTGATGTCGTTTTGTTATGAACACACATAGACGTGAAACAGCTGGGAACATTTTTTTAACTTATCAGTTAATCCAAATGTTTTGATAATTCTTCCCGATTTTGGAAATCAGTGATGTCGAGAAACCCACTTGTTGAGAACTTTTATATGCAAAAAACGGCTCTTCTGGGCCCAGAAAACACTTCAAATAGAAGAGCGAACAACGTTTCGACCTTCTTCGGTCATCGTCAGGTTCACAAAGAAAGGGTTACTGGTCGGAAGCTGACCACATGTTTGGGAGGGGTTGTATAATTGAGTGTTGCAATGTAGAGGGCGCGGTTTGAATATATAATTTTGTCTATAATATTAATATAGGTATAATGGTGTTCCTTTATATTGGTTTATTTTGGGTTTAAGTTGTTGTATAAGTAAGGCTTCTTTAATTTTTCGTTTGTTTATGTTTCTTTCTTTATTTAGTATTTTCTATGGTTATGTTGTGTTTATTTGACTTACAGTGTTCGAAAACGTGTGAAGGTGACTTTTTATGTTCTTTGAATCTGGTTTCCATTTTTCTACTTGTTTCTCCTATATAGAAGTCGTGGCAGTTATCACATTGTATTTTATAAATAATGTTGGTGTGGTGTTTGTCAGTGTAGTTCTTACATAGTATAGACCTTAGTTTTGTGCCTGGTTTTTGAATAAATTTAGTGTTAACTGGAATGTTATATTTTGTTACTAGTTTTTGCCAAATGTTGGTTATTTGTTTGCTGATGTCAGGAATATATGGTATACAGCAGTATGGAAACCAGATTCAAAGAACATAAAAAGTCACCTTCACACGTTTTCGAACACTGTAAGTCAAATAAACACAACATAACCATAGAAAATACTAAATAAAGAAAGAAACATAAACAAACGAAAAATTAAAGAAGCCTTACTTATACAACAACTTAAACCCAAAATAAACCAATATAACGGAACGCCATTATACCTATATTAATATTTTATAGATAAAATTATATATTCAAACATCAAACCGCGCCCTCTACATTGCGACACTCAGTTATACAACCCCTCCCAAACATGTGGTCAGCTTCCGACCAGTAACCCTTTCTTTGTGAACCTGACGATGACCTGTTTCTATTTCATATTTTTGCAACAACTTTCAAACTGCGTTTGTAACAAGCTCTTGTTACGTCTGGCGGAGTTCCTTGATGCTAAGACAAAATAAAAGAAACACTACAAGCAAAAGGCTAACTGTACTTTTAAGACTACTTCTCGAACCACCAGTGCTTTAGCGCAGTAGCAAACTACGTCACAAGCGGCGAAGTCTTTATGATAGTTACGCTGTGTAAAAGGAAATAATGCGATAAGAGAAATCCTCGGTTTGTAGGGAACTAGATTTGTTTGTGTTGTATTTAAGCACAAAGCTACACAAACAGCTATCCGTGCTCTGCCAGCTTTAAGCCTTCAGCTTTCCACTGTGCCACTAGGTGGCGCTGTAATATAAATTCCTTCACTATTTGTTCAGAAACGTGTATTTTTCTTGTTAAGCTCAAAGCTACACAAAGGACAATCCGTGCTCTGCCCAACACGGGTATTGAAACCCGGTTTCTAGCAGTATAAATCTGCGGATATACCGTTGTGCCACTGGGGGAACAGGGGGCTAGTAGAACTGACGGAACACATAGGCCGGGTCCTGGCATGGCCAGCTGGTTAAGGCGCTAGACTGGTAATCTGAGGGTCGCGAGTTCGAATCCCCAACGCACCAAACATGCTCGCCCTTTCAGTCGTGGGGGCGTTATAATGTGACGGTCAATCCCACTATTCGTGGGAGTTGACGGTGGGTAATGATGACTAACTGCCTTCCCTCTAGCCCTACACTGCTAAATTAGGGACGGCTAGCGCAGATAGCCCTCGAGTAGCTTTGCGCGAAATTCAGAAAACAAAAACAAACACACAAAAGCGATGAAATCTCGGTGTTTTATCTTTTTACGTAAACCAAGCTCAACACAAAATAACATAAGAAGAAGAAAAACACTTGTTGTTATAGTAACAAGTTTAAAAATTGTTTAGTCATAGCAACAAGACTATAAATTGTGTAGTCATAGTAACAAGACTAAAAATTGAGTGGTCATAGTAACAAGCCTTAAAATTATGTACTCATGATAACGTTTTTCAGTAGCAATTGGCAAACAATGATTTTTTGAAATTATTTTGAAAACCTGGAATTCACTAAGACGTTCTGAGAGATAATTTATATTTAAATCACAAGCGTTGTATGAAAGTTTCAATGTCAAAAGTAGGCCATACAGATCTGTGTAGTCACGTAATCACAACAAGAATATGAAGACAATGAGGGTGAAGTGTAACCCTCTAACTTGCTAACCCTCAGAAACAGAGAGTGTGTTGTTGCCACATCGAGCTATCTGCTGGGCCCACCAAACAGTGAGTGTGTTGTGGCCACATCGAGCTATCTGCTGGGCCCACCAAACAGAGAGTGTGTTGTGGCCACATCGAGCTATCTGCTGGGCCCACCAAACAGAGAGTGTGTTGTGGCCACATCGAGCTATCTGCTGGGCCCACCAAACAGAGAGTGTGTTGTGGCCACATCGAGCTATCTGCTGGGCCCACCAAACAGAGAGTGTGTTGTGGCCACATCGAGCTATCTGCTGGGCCCACCAAACAGAGAGTGTGTTGTGGCCACATCGAGCTATCTGCTGGGCTCACCGAGAAAGAGAGAATAGGATAAGCCTCTGAATTTGTTTGTTCTTGAATTTCGCGCAAAACTATACAAGGGCTATTTGCGCTAGGCGTCCCTAATTTAATAGTGTAAGACTAGAGGGGAAACAGCTAGTCATCACCAACCAGCCGCCAACTCTTGGGCTACTCTTTTACCAACGAATAGTGGAATTGACCATCACATTATATCGTCCATACGGCTGAAAGGGCGAGTATGTTCGGTATTACGGGTATTCGAACAAGTGTCCCTCAAATTACGAGTCGAAGCCTTAACCACCTGGCCATGCCGGGCCACACAGTATAATCAATATAATTAGAAATAAAAATTTTACTCGTTAAAAGTAAGAAACAACAGATGGAAAAACACTGTTAATTTATTTTGAAAAATTAAGGCTTCGATTTCGCTCAGTGGACGCAGTAGATTATGGCTGTCCTATGATCAAACACATATACATTCATAGCACTTATTTAGGTACTGCGAAAAATCATTTGAATTTATTTCTCGTATATTTCACCCTAATGATTTTTAGCAATACCTAATGTCACATAAACATCTCATTGATTGTATATAAACTTTTAAAAAACACTGTTGTGCGGACGAAACAGAAAACACTGAATTATTGTACAACTGGCTATGAAAATTCCACAATTGCAAAACGTTGGTCGAAATACATTTTCTGATTACCTGTAGAGTAAATATGGTTGTTTTGCTTTTCTAACTTTATTGTCGACAGTGGAAAGTTAAATTATAACGAATTTATAGCGAACGGAGGTTTAAAGGATTACATCAAGGTTATCCGAAGTAAAGGGTAAGAAATATCTTATTGACTCAACGTCGGGTTAAGGAAATGAGAGAAACCTGATCGTGGGTTATAAAAATATGTTACAGTAAGCTGATTGTGGGTTATAAAATGCATTACAGTAAGCTGATCGTGGGTTATAAAATATGTTAAGTAAACTGATCGTGGATTATACAATATGTTACAGTAAGCTGATCGTGAGTTATAAAATACATTACAGTAAGCTGATCGTGGGTTATAAAATATGTTACAGTAAGCTGATTGTGAGTTATAAAATATGTTACTGTAAGCTGATCGTGGGTTATAAAATATGTTACAGTAAGCTGATCGTGGGTTATAAAATATGTTACAGTAAGCTGATCGTGGGTTATAAAATATGTTACAGTAAGCTGATCGTGGGTTATAAAATATGTTACAGTAAGCTGATTGTGGGGTTATAAAATATGTTACAGTAAACAAGAGGATTTGTAGGATATAACATAGCTGTTCCGCGCACGTGAGAAACATTTGACTGTGAAGCAAGGCAACTTAGTTTTCTCAATCCATCGATAATATAGCGACCAATATATAACAACTTACAAAAATTCTCAGTTAAAAGACACAAGACAACACACAGCAACACAGGTCCTGAGTTAACAGAAACATAACAATACGTAACAACTTACAAAGGTCCGAAGTTAACGGACATGTACGTGACAATACATAACAACTTACAAAGGTCCTAAGTTAACAGACACGTGACAATGTATAACAACTAACAAAGATTCTGTGTTAACAGACACATGACAATATAAAACAAACATCTTTCAGTCAATTAGAGGTCAGAACATGAGATTGAAAGTGCATTTCTTCGGTGGATAGATTTGATAACAACATTGGCTCTTAACTACAGATCGAAGATGGCTTCTGGTTCATTCTTGGTGAGGTCATCAGAAGCCGACTTGGGAAGTTGACCTTTGCTCCCGACATCTTGATATAAAGTAATAATCAAAGGTCACTTTATCAACAAGACCTGTTTGTCACCATAGTGTGTTGGTGATACTTTATCAACAAGACCGTTTGTCACCATAGTGTGTTGGTGACACTTTACCAACAAGACCGTTTGTCACCATAGTGTGTTGGTGACACTTTACCAACAAGACTGTTTGTCACCATAGTGTGTTGGTGACACTTTACCAACAAGACTGTTTGTCACCATAGTGTGTTGGTGACACTTTACCAACAAGACTGTTTGTCACCATAGTGTGTTGGTGACACCTTACCAACAAGACCGTTTGTCACCACAGTTTGTCACTGCTGCAATGAATCAACAATCACAAGGAAGTTCTTCGTCTTTTAGTCAGTAATGTAACACACTGTAACTGATTTGAACGTAGCTTATGAGTCCCCCTTGTGGCTTAATGGTAAATCTGTAGATTATAATGCTAAAAATCAGATTTCTGTACCTTCGCTGGGCAGAGCACTACTTTGCCCTATATGTAAATCTATGCTGAACGACAAACAAACAAAAACAGTTATAAAACTGACCTTTGGAATAACTGTGTAATAAATGATGAAAAGCACGTGTATACATAGCACGTGTCATTCAAATAAAGTAACAAAACACACGACACTAATGGAGTTTGTATATCAAAACACACAAGTCTTAATTAATTTAATATAACAACACACACAACATTGTAATAACAACATATATCTATACATAATATTATCACCGATGAAAGGTTCCGACAGTTAACATTGTAATCAGTGTTGGGAAAAAGCCAGACATTTAAATTTGAAAGGGTAAAGACTCTAGCAAAGATTCCTGTTACGTGATTTCTTGAACTGACTATAATTTTACGATAAAAGTCTGTTTAAAATCTACAGTTCGTGTTAATTCTGTGTTAGAGATTTTCAAAGCAGATATGTTTGTATTTGTTTCGAATTTTTACACAAAGCTGCACAAGGGTTATCTGCGTTAGTAGTCCCTAATTTAGCAGTGTAAGAATAAAGGTAAGGCAACTATTCATCACCACCTACCGCCAACTGTTAGGATAGTTTTTTACCAACGAATAGTGGGATGGACCGTCACTGATAACGCCCCTACGACTGAAAGGACGAGTATGTGTGATGCGACGAGGACTGGAACTCGTGACCCTCAGATTACGAGTCGAACGCCTTAGCCCACCTGGTCATGCCGGGCCCTCATCGGTTTTCAGATGAAGATAGAAAATCTTAGAACCATGATATTCAAGAAGGAAAGTTTCCAAACGATTTCTATTTGTTCCTTTAATGGTTGTGAATATTTGCAGATTAAATGTGTTTCCGTGAAGCGAAACGCCAAGCTTTACTCGGTAACCACAATAATAATCAGAATTCAAACCGGAAAATACAACATTATCGTTATTGTCGGAACCAGGAGTAGGTGGAGCTGCCCCTGTAATTAAATCGAGGGTCCCAAATGTTACCCATCACAGTGTTAGCAACTTGTGTGTATCTTTATGAACGTGTAACATTCTTGTTATTTGTACGACTGTAAAACACAGCAAATAAATTAATTTGTATTTTATACGTACGATACAGTACTTGTTATTGTGTTAAACTGTTATTGCTCGTCGGACAATTTTCGATTGTCCCGCCTTCAATGTTTCGCACGTTCCGGTGCTCGTGCACCTCATCACTGCTAAGCTGCATAGTGCCTGCTTCCACTGTATCAACTCCGGAAAAACTGGACCTTTGATCTTGGCATTGTCACCCCACTAATTTAGTGCTGATTTGTGGGATGGTGGGGCAGTAGGGTAGGAGAGTACTAGTTTATTTTTAGAACGTAGTATATCCTAGGTACATAAGGCTTATTTGTTTGTTTGTTTGTTTTGGAATTTCGCACAAAGCTACTCGAGGGCTATCTGTGCTAGCCGTCCCTAATTTAGCACTGTAAGACTAGACGGAAGGCAACTAGTCATCACCACCCACCGCCAACTCTTGGGCTACTCTTTTACCAACGGAAAGTAGGATTGACCGTCACATTATAACGCCCCCACGGCTGGGAGGGCGAGCATGTTTGGCGACCCTCAGATTACGAAGCGCACGCCTTAACGCGCTAGGCTATGCCAGGCCTGCGTACATAAGGCAAAACATTTTAATTAGATATCACTTGTTTCTTTCGTACAGAAGCGCCCCTGTGGCACGGTGGTTTGTTTGTTTTGAATTTCGCCAGCCGTCCTTAATTTAGCAGTGTAAGCCTAGAGGGAAGGCAGCCACTCATCCCTACTCACCGTCAACTCTTGGAATACTCTTTTGCCAATGAATTGTGGGATTGACAATAATATAATAACGTCCCCATGGCTGAAATGGTTGACTCTAGAAATACCGATAGAGCCATAAGAATCCATCGGCTTTTTAAACACATTAGCATAAAATACCCGTGCTGCACTGCGGGGTTCTATCCTCTTTATGATTCACAGAGGCCTTGATGTATTATTCAAGCTCCTCCATTATTCCTCAGTAATTCTATAGCTACCTCATGGGGTTCGTGCCCCCCAAAACAACACAGGACACGCGTGTCGGGTCTGATTTTGCTATCTTGTGATCTGTTGTATGGGTTTATGGACACAGTTTCAAACATGGCGTTTACGAGATTTCTGGAGTGTCCAAGAACACTAATTCCGACACCAGACTCGAGTTCAGCGACCCTGTAAACTTACCCTCTGACCCGTTCTATGTGATCTTGCCAGCGGGTTTTAGCCTTAACCCTAACTAGGCGGAATATCCCCCGTGTCTCCTCTCGAGGTCCTTTATCAACGAATTTTGGGATTGACAGTAATATAATAGCGTCCTCACTTGGCTCTGCTAACTCTAAGACCGCGAGAGGAGTTCCTGGACAAATGAACGTTAAATCTAACTTATCATAGGATCTTTTCAAACTAGTTGTGCTCCAAATTATTTGTGTGTCATAACATTTATGACTTTGTTGGTTACAGGGTCCTCAACATACCAAAAAAGGTTAAACTAAAAATGTAATGCATATTGTAATGGTTTTTGTTGGAGTATCGATGTGTTTTACTTTGAGCTTAAAAACAAAAATCTTCCACAGAACAGTATTAAAAAATGGAAAGGATGGTGTGGATGCAGTATTATACTTTGTATTTTTCGCAAAAACTACTGTTTCTATCTGTCCCCTTTCTTAATGTTAAATTATTGGTCACAGGAAGGGCAGCTAGTCAGCAACACCATACCACGCTAATGGATTGAATGTCACCTTATGACACGTCCTAGTACGGAAAATAGTTAGTAGTATTTCAACCAGAATTCGAATCAGATTTGTTAGCTCCAAATTACACAGTTTTATCTTTAGCTTGGTTACTAAAATATATTTTTTAAACATTCATATTTCACTTAAATCGTTCAAAGGCCATTCTAAGTAACGCTAGCATGAAGATAGATTTTCCACTAATTGTTTTTTTATAACAGAAGATAAGACTTTTTGTCACTTACTTATAGGAAACATAACGTTACCTCTCATAACACTAAGGCCAGTCGGACATAAATTTTCTACCTCCACCTGGTGGTCATTTTTAAGCAGCACTAACCAACGCTTAAAGTTCTGTTGTGATACACTATCTGCGAAAAATACGGCAGGGTTAATCTTAATATTTGCTTAAACAGACCAAGTCCATCAAGGAAAGTTAACAAAAATATGTTTTCAGTTTCTCTGGTCGCCTTACTCATAAAGACAACAACTTATTTCAAGATATCAGTTGATGGTATATGTACCTTGTTACTGGTGTTATGTGGTACGCTTTATTTCACCACGGCGGCTTTTTGACCTGTTAGGATATCTTTCGTAACACCGTTTGGTTGAAGACAATTTTACTCCATCATGGACTGGAGTGCAATCAGCAGAACCCACTGCAGTCCAGAGTTGTTTAATTTACGAAAGACTTTGCTATCGAGAGTACTTAATATTTCTTTCAAAGCTTCCCTAGAACTTGTTTAACATTCAATGTTTAAACACTTACGATTCTACACTCCACATGCATCAATGAAGATGCAGTATTGATATACACGTAAAGTGTATGAGACCGTTCCGGTATCATCGGCTTTTTTTTCTTATTGAGTTTAATTTGGTATAGCACGTAACTGGTATTTTATTGTACTTGTGATATCGATACTATATTATTTTTAGAACTGTGTATGAAATAATCGTGAGTTTCTAAACACCAAATATTTGTTTATTCGACATCGCAGCTTGGCACATGACGTGATGATTAGACACTGTGGATCGTGTATATATATCGAACACCGTCGCCGAAAATGCTAGCCCTGTCAGCCGTGGGGGTGTTATAACGTAATATTCAATCCCACTATTCGTCAGTAAAAGAACAGTTCAAAAGTTAATTGTGTTTAACCTTAGGTAGCTGCTCTCTGTATAGTCTATCACTTTATAAATAGGGACGGCTAGCACAGATAGCCTTCGAATAGCTTTGTGCGAAATTTAAAAACAAACAAGCTTTCAGAGGCCACGAATACAGTTGCCTGTTTATTCCAAAGAAGGAATCATAAACTTTATTTAACAACACAGCAATGTTATGAAGGAAATATAGCTGACGTCATTCAATAGCAACTAACCGATCACTGGATGAGAGAGCAAAATTCTTGAAAGACACTTGGATTTATAAATGCCGTTAAAGCACGTATTGCAAAACAAACTTCAAAGAACCACAGCAAATACCAAATAGTGACGTCATTTTTTATTTTATTTTGTAAGCTAGCACAGTGGTGTTTCGACATTGCGATGGTGCGACTCTGCTTTAAAATTCGAGGTCCGTGTCACGGGTCTTCCAGAGAAATTATATTTGTGCGTCGAGATTGTTAAATGGCGTAGGACTAACTATTTCAAAGCTTTACTCCTCTAGCGCCATCTGCATTATCCGTCCCTATTTATAAAGTGATAGACTATACAGAGAGCAGCTACCTAAGATTAAACACAATTAACTTTTGAACTGTTCTTTTACTGACGAATAGTGGGATTGACTATTACGTTATAACACCCCCACGGCTGACAGGGCTACCATTTTCGGTGACGGTGTTCGATATATATACACGATCCACAGTGTCTAATCATCATGCCATGCCAAGCTGCGATGTCGAATAAACAAATATTTGGTGTTTAAAAACTCACGATTATTTCATACACAGTTCTAAAAATAATATAGTATCGATATCACAAGTACAATAAAATACCAGTAACGTACTATACCAAATTAAACTCAATAAAAAAAAGCCCATGATACCGGAACGGTCTCATACACTTTACATGTATATCAATACTGCATCTTCATTGATACGTGTGGAGTGTAGAATTGTAAGTGTTAAAACATTGAACGTTAAACAAGTTATAGGGAAGCTTTGAAAGAAATATTAAATACTGTCAGTAGCAAAGTAAATTAGGCAACTGTGCTGGCCGTCCCTAATTTAGTAGTGTTAGACTAGAGGGAAGGCAGCTAGTCATCACCACCCACCGCCAACTCTTTGGCTACTCTTTTACCAACGAATAGTGGGATTGACCGTCACATTATAACGCCCCCATGGCTGAAAGGACGAGCATGTTTGTGTTTGGTATGACGAACCCGCGGCCCTCATATTATGACTCAACGCCCTAATTGCCGAGCAAAGCCTGCCCAGGGGAAAGTGAAATACTTCAGCTTTGAAATAAATCGAATACAGGAACTTGTTTCGTTTCACAGTAAAAACAGTCGTTGAAGTATTTTATCAAGTTTACTATGGAATACACGAGTGTTCAGTTTTAGATCATAAAGGTGGTCTTAATTCTAATAGAAGAGGAATTTAAGAGAACTGTTTGCTTCTTATGGACCTTGTGTATACTAGAAGCACCTCGCTTCTTATGGACCTTATGTATACTAGAAGCACCTCGCTTCTTATGGACCTTATGTATACTAGAAGCACCTCGCTTCTTATGGACCTTATGTATACTAGAAGCACCTCGCTATGGACCTTATGTATCTAGAAGCACCTCGCTTCTTATGGACCTTGTGTATACTAGAAGCACCTCGCTTCTTATGGACCTTGTGTATACTAGAAGCACCTCGCTTCTTATGGACCTTATGTATACTAGAAGCACCTCGCTTCTTATGGACCTTGTGTATACTAGAAGCACCTCGCTTCTTATGGACCTTGTGTATACTAGAAGCACCTCGCTTCTTATGGACCTTGTGTATACTAGAAGTACCCACAGTATCCAAAGAAGAGGAATAATTACCTCGAAAAGTGCCGTTTTCATCAATGATCCCTATCCCATCAGGGGTCCCCGGCATGGCCAAGTGGTTAAGGCACTCGACTCATCATCTGAGAGTCTCAGGTTCGAATCCCCGTCAGACCAAACAGGCTCGCCCTTTCAGCTGTGAAGGTATTATAAAGTGAGAATCAATCCCACTATTTGTTGGTAAAAAAGTAGCCCAAGGGTTGGCGGTGGGTGGTGATGACTAGCTGCCTTCCCTCTAGTCTTACGCTGCTAAATTAGGGACGGCTAGCACAGATAGCCCTCGAGTAGCTTTGTGCGAAATTCCAAAAAACAAAAACAAACGAATCAAGGTTATCACAAATGCGCCTGCCCAAGGTAGGCGGGAACTAATGGAATTAGAAGGCATGGTGCCCTTAAAATTTAACAATTAAAATGCCAATTTGATGTAATGGAGGCCAAGATACGAATAAAGGAACAAACTGTGAAACTAAGCAGTTGAATAACAGGATTAATTAACTTTCAGTTGTACTTCCATTATTTTATTTTAATCTCTTTATAATGTTCTTTTTTCTCCAACTACCAAATTCATTTTAGAATATTTATCTTCATATAGTGGGCCATTATCTTGGACAAAATACGCAATTGAAGTTGGATAATTAATTTTAGGGCATGGAGAAATTTGTACTTTTTTTTAGTAACGCTTATATTATGTCCAAGGTTGTTTCTTTTACAGCAAAGCCAACACAGGGAATCGAACGCTGGATTTTAACGTTGTAAGTCCGTAGACTCATCGCTATCCCACTGGTGGAATTTCATGAAAGATCTTTTGTTTGTTAAGTGTAGAATTAACCAGTGAAATGTCTAGACTAAATCTACCGCGGATATAGAACCCCGAGTTTTGTTGTTATAAGTTTTCCAAGAAACCTTTCCCGTTGTTCGAAAACGACTGACAAAACAAACAATTTCAAGCAAACTCACCCATAAACAACGTTACATAAGATAATATTCGTAAGCTCTCCAGTGAAAACTATACAAAATTATCTTTTACACAATCTCCTTTATTTTGTAACGTGCTTTGTGTTACTATTAGAAATATAATCATTTTGTAGTGGACCATTAAAAAACAACAACAACGACAGAGAACGTAATTGATTAGAATAACTTCCCGGTGCGGTGCTAGTTGAATTTTCGCACAGAACTACGAGACAAATATGTGCACCAGATGTCACTAATTTTAAAGTTGAATATTGTTAAAACACGACTCTCAAAATTATATCACATTCACGGTTCAAAGGTTCTGGATGTTTTATTATTATTATTATTCTTTTTAACTGCAGTTGAACGCGACCCACGGAATCTCAGTGAGGCGCATTATAACAGGGCCGCGCTCGGCCTTCGAAAAGTTGAGGTTGCTGGGTTACTGAGAAACGTGCACTCACGTAGAAAAAAAATCAAGCATGTAAAAATGAAACATTTAAGTGTTTATAAAAAATAGAAACATCGCAAACTTTTTTAACACGTAAAAGCTCCCGTAATTCACGTAACTAGTTTATTACAGTGTAAAAGTGAGCCGTGTCGAAATGTTTACACCTGCAAAAGCAGGTCTTGTTGAAGAAATATTAAAAAACGCACGTGCAGCACGAGGAAGGAAGGTTGACCACGTGTTGCATGGAACAGAACTACCTGTTACCGAAATACATATTTTTGCGTTTCATTAAGCCTTGGAGATGGTTAATAACATTAAGAACACATTATGGTTAGTTTCTCTAACAAGTAACATACAGTGGTATACTATAACACGATTCCAAAATTCAACCAAATTAACATGCATTTCAACCAACCTAAACAACAGTGATCTTCCTTTACAACGTTAGACGCTTGGGTAATTACGTTTAATTACGTTGTTCGTGTCATTTTCTAAACAGAATAATAAAAATATCAATGAATCGCTGAATGGGATATTACATAAGTCCATCACTTGTGTTTGTATTTTCTTAAAGCAAAGCCCCATCAGGCTATCTGCTGAGTACACCGATAGGAATCGAATCGCTGATTTTAGTGTTTTAAATCTGCAGACATACATTTGTACCAGCGGGGGACCCATCACTTGGCAACGTCTTTGTTATACAAGCAACGGCGTTCAGGTATACCAATACACTACGTTAATGTTTACCTATACGTTACGTTCAGGTTTAACAATACACTACGTTAAGGTTTACCCATACAGCACGTTAATGTTTACCTATACGTTACGTTCAGGTTTAACAATACACTACGTTAAGGTTTACCCATACAGTACGTTAATGTTTACCTATACGTTACGTTCAGGTTTAACAATACACTACGTTAATGTTTACCTATACGTTACTTTCAGGTTTAACATTACATTACGTTCTATTCATCGCAGATACATTTGTTTCTCGCAACTTCTTTTAATGTAAGACGCCCTTGACAAGTTTGGATTTTGACAAGTAAAATACAGACTGTAGATGTCACCTTTTAAATGTTCGGTTAAGTTCGTTTATTGTTTGTTTTTTTTTAGCGACAGAAAAATAAAATTACTTATCTCACTGTCGTGGAAAATGAAGACACCCTTAGCTCGACATAGGGTACAGATCCTGACATGACTTGGTGATTTGAGCATTCGGCTGATGGTACCGAAGCCAGTTGAGGAACACGTGAGAGTGTTATTATGTGACGATCAATCACACTGCACGTTGATAAAGGGTAGTTCAAGAGTTGGCGGTGTTGACCAACTGCCCTCTCGCTTGTCTTTCATTTCCAAATTTAGAATTTAACACAATTTTATAAAGCTTATGACATAAGTCACTTCTACAAGTTTGAATATTTTGATATGACGAACATATATTTTGTTTGTTTGTGTGTGGCTTAGCATAAAGCTACACCATGGGCTATCTGTGTTCTGTTCACCGCTAATATTGAAACCCGGTTTCTACCTATATAAATCCGCAGACACGTTGTGCTACTGGAGGGGAGGGGCCAGAAATGTTTTGAAATTTCTACATGATCTTGGCAGAAGGTTTTCTTCAGTTCAATGTTATTAATTCATAGTTTCTGTTATAACTACTGGTGCCAGTTAAGTCCTAGAAATATTATTTGTTCCAGTTAGAATCTCATTGTTTTCTGTGTAACCAACAAAAATATCGAACAATCGTCAGCAGCTTTTCTTATTTACATCTTTTGTTGTTACCACCTTTCAGCTGTTACCATTAATACATTCCAGACTCATGGTACACTGTGTACCCTCTTGATGAACGACTCCTCAAATTCATCAAAAGGTATTTTAATTTTTCTATCTCAAACCTTATTAAACTTGGTGATCAACGTTTAATAAATACAATTTTTTCTTCCTCCAAAAACAAAAACAACAACAGCAGAGGAACAAAAACAATGTTAACAAATTCAAGTTATAACCATTTTCATCATCATTCATCTGCCACTCAGTTCCTTAAGGAACATAGAACCACAATCACTGCTGTTTCTGTCTCAGGCATTTAAGTGATTGATTGATTGATTTAGTGTTTTATGGCACAAAGCAACGAGGCTATCTGCGCCGCATTTAAGTGAGTAGGTTGTTAGCCCACTTCACCTAGCCGTCCCTAATTTACCAGTGTAAGACTAGAGGGAAGGCAGCTGGTCATCACCACCCACCGCCAACCCTTGGGCTACTCTTTTACCAACGAATAGTGGATTGACCCTCACATTATAACGCCCCCACGGCTGGGAGGGCGAGCACGTTTGGCGCGACCCTCAGATTACGAGTCGCATGCCTTAACGCGCTCGGCCATGCCGGGCCTTTTTCCATCATTAATGGATGTTATATATTTTACGTTAACCACATTTTTACTGTAAGAGGAGCGGCGTGCAACAAAGTCTGTGTTATTTAAACAACGTTCTGTTAGACTGTGGCGGCGCTAGACAGATGTTGATATTTTTATTGTTTCCAGTAGGTCGTTTTTAGACCAAGATGATGTCGGTCATACACAAACCACCAGAATCCTAATACATTCCTTCAATACTGGTGTATTTGTAATACCCTTATCGACCTGGAACGTAAACTTTATCGTTTAATGTATGGGTGTGTTGAAGCGACTTTATTAACTCTTGCGATACGAAGTCCTTATAGAGGTTTAAAAATTAAGGAGGGGTTAGAAAGAAGTGATCAGAATTTTGAAGATTGTATCTTGTAATTCATTCCAATCTGAAAAGCCTATGTATGAAAAACAAAACAAACTGAAACGTCATATGTGGTTTCTGTAATTAAAAATAACCATTCTCCCTTTTCTGGTGGTTTATTTCACAAAGGTAGCACGCGCACGTTTTGTTCTTAAAATCTTTCTCGTATATTTTATTATTATTATTTCAAACCACATCATACTTATAGTATTCACCCTGTATGTGGGTGGTGGGATGTTGACAAATATAAGCAGGGCGTTCAAATGCTTGCAGTGTTTTACGTGAAGTCTTAACATGCAAGCGTAACGAGTGGTTTTCAGAGTCGGCTCGAGCGTGTACTGGGTTTGTCGCTTGGCGCGTGCCGACTTGCTGGATATGGTGCATTTTCAGTTGTTGGAAATGACGTCATATTTTGTTGATAAGAAAATTAACAATCCAAAGAAACATTCCAGCCACGAATGACGAGGAAAAACCAAAATACTATAAGTGTAAATACTCTCAGTAAACGCCCTTTTTAAGATGACACAAACTTCAACTGTAATGAAAGTAATTGAAAATAAGTTCAAACCTAGAAAACACATTTGAAATGTTTAGCTGATAAAACACCTGAACTTTTATTTCAACCGACTATCTGTAAAATGTTATCTCTACTGAAAATGCACGGGCACTTCGTTTCAAGTTATACAAAACTAATATTAGGCCTAAGACTTAAATTTCGGTGTCTACGGCTAAAACTGTTTTGTGTTTGTTTTAAAAATCCGGTATTGAAAGAAGTACTTTTGTAATAAATATATTAACTTGACCACAAATATTTTTCAGTCTCTGCTAAGATATATATATATATTAAATACACCAACGTCCACATATTATGATGTCACAACTCTCACAGACTTCTGTTTCCGGTAAATTACGTAAAGGCAACTATACAGGAAATTTTATTGGCTTCGAGTAATAGAGAGAAACAAAACGTAATAATTACGTAACGCCCTGAGAATTAAGATTTTAGGAAAGAATTCAAGTGTATCTAAAGTTTACTTTCTCTACTGTTAGATCTTGTATTTAGAACTAGCCTAAATCTCCTTAGCAGAACCTCGTGAGATGTTATTGGGATTACGGCCGACATAAGATGTTATTAGAATTACGGCCAAACTTTATGAGATGAGGTGTTTGTTCACAGGGACAAAAAAAACAAACAACAAAAACGTATGAAATCTGTACTTGTTTAGCCATTAAAAGTCAGGTACGTTGTCATTTACATCTCGGTGAATTTTGACCTCTCTTCGTCTCTTCATTTATATAAGCATATTTAAAAACATAAAAAAATGTCACCAAATAATAAAAACCCACGCCTGCAAAGGTGGAAACCCAAAGATGGTTACTCAAGTGGTATAACCCCTCAGAAAAACGTGTCGTTTACAGATTTCGAATGGAACAGTTCCTAATATATATATAACGTGAACATTTTCTACGTCATTACTAAGTAGCAAGCAGGTTCACCCGCCTATGCTTGTCAGAAAATATTTGTGATACATTTGAACGGTTTGTGTGTGTTCGATTGAGAAATCTATCTGTTGGTGAATTGATTTCGTCTAACTGATGCTTGATCGGTTTATCTGTTGAATTTATAAAACTTTGCTCCTTATATTCTCAGTTTCTTTTTATTTAAATTATGGGTTTTGTCCTCAACTATGTAAAATAAGTGTTTTTTTTTATCGAGACAAGTCTTAATTACGTCACTCGTCATGGTGTAACAACATTTCCGACAAATGAGTCATTTCTATAATAATAAGAAAGTATTTCGGTGTTACATTCATAAAAATCTAAGGTGTGTATGTGTATATATTCAAGGTGAGTAGACAAACTAGGAAACAACATATGTTAGGTATTCGTGACGTAATTGTTCTTTCCGCGCACGAGCGCCTCGCGACGTCGTCTGTACTTGAAGCGAAGTGGACGAGGAAGGATATCACACCTGGATCATAACAAAAAAAACAACAAAAAAACACGAACACACGTACACGACAAACACACGCACCTTCTGCCGAGTTGCCAGCACTTAAAAAAAGCATAGTTTTATTTTTATCTAAAGTTTCTTAAATTCCATAACTAAACAAACGTTAGAAAAGAAACAAGCGAGAGATGAAGCGATGTGTTCAGACTTGAAAAAAAAAACATAGAGTCTTTTTATCAACTACTGTGAATCAGCTAAAACATTCAAAACCACAACAACTAATTCTTTACCAAGCGCAACTTAATGAAAGCTTGTTTGTTTTTTTATTTCGCGCAAAGCTACACGAGGGCTATCTGTGCTAGCCATCCTTAATTTAGCAGTGTAAAGCTAGAGGGAAGGCAGTTAGTCATCACCACCCACCTCTAACTCTTGGGCTACTCTTTTACCAACGAATAGTGGGATTGACCGTAACATTATAACGCCCCCACGACTGAAAGGGCGAGCAGGTTTGGTGCGATGGGACTCGAACCTGCAACCCTCAGGTTACGAGTAGAACGCCTTAACCCACCTGGCCATGCCGGACCTCGGAAAGGTAGCTAGTCATCATCTCCTACCGCCAACTCTTGGGCTACTCTTTTACTAACGAATAGTGGGATTGATCGTCATATTATAATAACCCTACGGCTGAAAGGGCTAGCATGTCTGTCAGTGTCAACAGTGTGAGAGTCAAACTTAGTATTTGATTGAAAGTATTTATGCAACCGATCGGGTTCCAACAATTCAAAATAAATGAGTGAACCCAAGAGGTGTCTGTCTTGACCATCTGGCATGCGGTGTCATTCGGCACTAAAACAGCAGTGCACAAAGGTCGGATTATTCTATAGACACTGTACACGTAGAGATGAACAGATAACAATACTGTATAATAAAAATGACAAGTTGTATGTATATATAATCGAACTGGACTTTCATGCCATCAGTACGTAAAATTTGATTGTCATATGAATGTGTCGTATCAGAATTTTAAGGGTTTCTAAAAACAATGCAAATTGGGTTCAGATGTTGGTCCATTAAACACACAGTCATTACTGTAGATTATAATCAGCGGGCAAACACACCTGGCTGAACCAAAACAGCTTGTTACACTCAGAGACAGCGCTAAAGGGGGGAGCAGGTCCCCTTCAAGTAAATGCCATCCATTAATCTAATTTTCGATTTAATTTATTATTTTTATTATTAGTTACCCTCGTAACCATGAGTAATACCATGTTAGCTTGAGACAGGAATCCATCACTAACATTCTGGTGGACTACCAGAACATAAGCTAAAGACAGGAAACAACCACCGACATTCTGGTGGACTACCAGAACATTAGTTTGAGACAGGAATCAACCACCTACATTCTGGTGGAATACCAGAACATTAGCTTGAGACAGGAATCAACCACCGACATTCTGGTGGAATACCAGAACATTAGCTTGAGACAGGAATCAACCACCGACATTCTGGTGGACTACCAGAACATTAGCTTGTTCAGTTTTATTTGTGTCTCAGATGAGAAACTCCGAATTCCAGTTTTTATTTGTGTCTCAGATGAGGGACTCACAATGTTCAGTTTTTATTTGTGTCTCAGATGAAGGACTCAGAATGTGCAGTTTTCATTTGTGTCTCAGATGAGGAACTCAGAATCTCAGTTTTTATTTGTGTGGCAGATGATAAACTAAGAATGTCCAGTTTTTATTTGTGTGCCAGATGAGAAATTCAGATCGTCCAGTTTTTATTTGTATCTCAGATTAGAAACTCAGAATGTCCAGTTTTATTTGTATCTCAGATGAAAACTCAGAATGTCCAGTTTTATTTGTATCTCAGATGAAAAACTCAGAATTGCCATTTTTTATTTGTGTCTCAGATATGGTGAATTTATTGTTAAAGGATAAATCTAATTTGCAGAAATTTAAATGGAAAATATTAATCTGAATTATATATATATATATGCATATAATACGCACAATCAATGTGTAAAAGTAATAAATAAGTGCACGACCAAGTGCCATATACAAGGAACCACATTCCAAAATAGTAAAAAAGGGGGGAAAATATGTTCCTTTGTATAGAATTGTGATTAAATTCAACTTACTACTACCTTCTCGTTACAAAAACCTACTTTGCCAGGAGAAGGGGGGATTCAGCCCCCTTTATTAAATTTATCGATGTGAGCAACACGTTACACACGGTTAGCCTTTTCGCATACCGACATCACTTCGCTGCTATTACTACTGACTGACTGGGAATTAAAAATACACATTTTTCCGTATAGATGTCGCTACAACAATTAAATAGTTTGTAAATCACAGAATAGGTTGTTAGCTTCTTTAAAATTCCATCATGCTCGTCCTTTCAGCCGTGGGGGCGTTATAATGTGACGATCAATTTCATTATGCGTTGGTAGAAGAGTAGCCCGAGAGTTGGCGGTGGGTTGTGATGACTAGCTGCCTTCTCTCTAGTTTTATACTAGTAAATTAGGGCCGGTTTGTTTGTTTCTCTTTAAATTTCGCACAAAGCTACTTGAGGGCTATCTGAGCTAGCCGTCCCTAATTTAGCAGTTTAAAACTAGAAAGAAGAAAGCTAGTCATCACCACCAACCGCCAACTCTTGGGTTACTTTTTTAATAACGAATAGTGGAATTGAATTAGCTCAAACCTTGAAATTTATGGACTGACGGTAACTTAGGTCTGATAGTAAAAACAGATATGTAAGTAGCTGACGTCTTCCAGTAATTATATTCCTCTTCAAAATTTTACTGCTTTCTGTTTATGATGTCTTGATTAGAACACTTTATATTTATGTGAACTTTTGAAACTTCTTACATTTTTATTAACATTACATCCAGTGTTACTTGAAACTTTTGACAATATTTGTCATTACACTCTTATCAAAATCTTGATGTTTTCCTAGATATTTTATATAATGAAGGATCATAAAAAATTTCCAAAAATCTATGTCTTTTGATGGCCAAGTACCCAGATTTCTAGGATTAACCTTTCAATTTATTAGCACTTTTATTCACCAAACATGCTCACAGGAAGAAATTGAATTGTCCGAGGTCTTTCAAAATTAAAAATGGCCGATACAAAATATAAAGCAACACAGTTCTAATAACTTCATTAAAAAATTGATGGTGGATTTATTTATTTAGTCTGGACAACAACTGTTTTCACATAACTTCTACAACTAAAATTTCTAAAACTCATTTTTCACAACTTTCAAGGATATCAAGGGTCCTAGCAGATGCTTTACTGTAGCTTTAGTTGGATGTTTTATTTATCAATAGCCTTTGTAGATACCATTTATAAAATATTTGTATTTACTAATGGTGGGACGGTTATGAAGGGTTTGAGCTCAAAACCTTTAACTACCGTATGAAATTAAAACAGACTATTAAACACCACTAGACAAATATAAAGATGCTTTTAATAACACTCACACGGCCTACTTGGGTAATAAATACGAACTGGCTATCAAAACTGGTTTTATAGGTTTAAAAGGCAACACAGACTTAATGAGAGGTCCGTTAGAATTATATGCATGTATATGTCTTATGTATTTTAAATATAAGTTTTGTTGCACTAAAGAAATGTTGACAACGTTCACATGAGAACTTAACACTGTAGTTTTTAACTTGTAGGTTTATTAAAATGCTGTAATTTTTGTTAAGCCTACTTACGTCGTTTCATAAAGTAACATTTCGTCCATGCACTAGGATATTTTCTATAAGTATTTTGTACTAATATACTAATTTCTGTAAGTTTTTGTAAATTCATACCTTGCAACCGTCGACGAGATTCTTAGGCACCACGTGCAACCCATCATGGCAAACGTCAACGACGTTTTTCAACATCACAACGCCCGTCCTCACACAGCACGACTCACCACTGTCTTCTTGAGACAGCACAACATCAACCTGGCCTTCCAGATCACCAGATTTAAACCCCATCGAACATCCATGGGACATGTTGGACCGACGTCTGCGACGGAGACAAACTCAACTGCAGACTCTACCTCAGCTTGCAGCACACTTTGATTATATATATATGCACGTGGAAAGTGTATTACTTATTTTTGTGAGAATTAAAGACAGTGTATCATACATTCCCGTGAGTAGGTAACTCGGAATAATATGCAACACACTTTCTACTAATAAAACACACCTTCCATAATACCGCGTAGTTACCAACATACTATCAATCTCAAATCACGTTCAACGCCAAATACTAAATGTATTTAACTGTAGTTACCAGCAGTCTGAATTAAATAAACAAACCACTTGACGTGATGACCAGTTTTTGTTTTCTCTTTCAATTTCGCGCAAAGCTACACGAGGGCTATCTGGGTTAGCCGTTCATAATTTTGCAGTGTTAACTCAGAGGAAAAGCAGTTTGTCATCACTACCCACCGCCAACTCTTGTGCTTTTCTTTTACCAGTGAATGGTACCATTGACCGAGACATAAGGACGCCGCACGGTTGAAAAGGCAAGAACGTGTGGTGTGACGGGGATGCGAACCCGCGACCCTCAGATCACAAGTCGCTCGCCTAAACCTACCTGGCCATGTCGGGCCAAAATAATTTTGATCCGAACGTGACTCGAACACGCAACCTTCTGATCTGGAGTCAGACGCGCTACCATTGCGCCACCGAACCGTTCGTGGTGAGCTTGGAAATGTTTTACACGCATCAAAATTCAGCGAAAAATCAAAGAAATGGGGTGGGGTGGGGCCTTCCTGCTTCATAAGTTTCTGTAGTGGCACTACATTTTTTGTTTTTGGAAATTGTAACGAATAAAAACTCTCAATAGTTTTGTCTAGTTTGTATAGTTTCACATATTATTGTACTAACAAAAGCTTTGAAAGACAATTATATTACATATAATTAGTTAACATAAGAAATCTATAGTAGCTGTAGTTTCTCAGATATTTTGCCAGTAAATGTTGTCTAAACTGTACACGGATAAAAACATAATTCACACACTTAGTTATGAAAGTTGAACAGTAAATGTTCTGAATGTATTATAAGGACAATATTCGCTCGTAATAATATACGTTCAATGCGATGCATCAACCAATCACGCAATGACGCGTATGCTGAATCAGCCAATCATTGATAAACGTCAGATGTATTGCCACGAAAATCTCATTATTTAGACCTTACGCGTCTGTACTTTACGATAAAAATGCACAATTTTCACGCTAGAGAATACAAAAGATTCCTATTTGTGTATGTGTTTATATATTTCGAAACTTACTATCTGTTAAGTAATTTATTTACCTTCCTACCTATTGAGTTTTTTTTTGGCTAATCTGAGATATTTTTTATCATTCGCTTCTTTATTAGATATGTATACAAGTGATCGAGGCTGGTATTGTTTCTGTATTAAATGCATTAGTGGCAAATCTAAAAATCGGGTTACGATACCTGTAGCACAGTCGTCCATTGTGTAATATTATGCTTAACAAAAAGAGTTGTTAACACAACTCAGAAGGCGCCCTCTATCGATTGTTAGCGTAACTCTGATAATTCCCTGAAAATATTGTTCGGTTTTTAACCCTAGGATTACCGAAGAGGTATGAACCCCGGCAGGTTTGTAAAAAATATATAAAGAGTTTATAGATTATTTTTTTTTCTCGTGGGTCTATGACTTTCTTAACTACACGACTTTTAATAGCACAAATAAATATGAGAAAAACATTACAAATGTTGTAATCAATTCCATAAATTACAGGTTGGAGTCCTGATGCATTTTGTAAAAAAATGAGCAAATTTACCAATTTCTTTTTATCCCAGTGGATCAGCGCCAATCTTACGGACTTACAAGACCAAAATACGAGGTTCGATTTCCGTGCGGTGAACAAAGCGCAAAAAAACCATTGTGTAGCCTGGCACTCAGAAACAAACAAACAAAAATTTTGATGCAAATTGATAAATGCCCAAATATACTACGAACTTTTAAACAGTTGAATAATATGGAAGATTAATTTGTGGGTTAACAGTTACCCATTATTTTTACATCTGCTTTACTGTAGTAACGTACAGATCAGTTTTCACTTGTGAAGCTTAAGACTTGATGTTTTAGCCGGAATTTCATAATTCTTCAGCAGAACTACTCAAGACTGCAGTCTTTCAGAAAAGTCACCTTTCCTCATTATCCACCTTCCCCATCAGAACACCCATACGTTCTAAACAAAGCTTTCACTACTTTCTCTTTGTTATTGTGAAGATAATATTTACGGTTACTCGGTGGGGTAGATGTAAGCTTACAGACTTATAAAGTTAAAATTGGTTCTGTACCAAAATAAGCAGTTTTTCATTTCTGGTTTGAATTTCGCGCGAAGCTACACGAGGGTTATCTGCGTTTGCCGTCTCTAATTTACCGGTGTAAAGCTGGAGGAAAGATAATTAATCACCACCCACCGCCAACTTCTTGGCTATTCTTTTACTACCGAACACTGGGATTCACCGCGACTAATAACGCCCCACAGCTGGAAAGGCAAGCATGTTTGGTGAGACGGGAATGAGAACCCACGACCCTCAGATCACAAGTCGGTCGCCTTAACCTTCCTGGCCATGCTGGGCCAAAATGATATTGATCCGGACGTGACTCGAACACGCAACCTTCTGATATGAAGTCAGACGCGCTGCCGTTGCGCCACCGGCCCGTTTATATTAAGTTAAGAAATATTTTACAGAGAGCAAAATTCAGCGAGAAACCCAAGAATTTCTGACAGTAAATAATTTGTCGTGAGCTTCAAGGTAGGATGAGAACAATTACTGTTATGAACTTGTTTTAAAAATACACGCGCAAAATAGAGTTACACAAAGCGATGTCTTTACTTTGTCCACCACGATAGATTGAAACATGATTTTTTACGTTGTATTAATCACCAAGCCACTGAAGGGGGTGTAGGATATCAAGTGTAAACTTTCTAAATAAACCGTCATGTGATGACACCGCTTTCTTTGTTTATTGTCCTGTGGTGGAAAAATATCTTATTTCGTGAGCCCTCTGTAGGAGCTAGACGTAATCATAATGATTTTTAGCTCTGTAAATAAGAATTTTCCAAGGTGAACCACCTCACTCACACAGAATATGTCGTCTATAGCATACATTGTCCGTAACAATTAATATTACAACACATTTCAACTTTAGCGTAGAAATTCGTTTAAAATCACTCCAAACAATTTTGTAAATCGCACACTCTCAACTTTCTCGGACATAATACCAAACACCTACAGTAAAAACAAACAAACAGTAACTCTTTTCCATTGTTAAAATAACCTAAACAGATTGTATTACATTTAAATTGCGTTGTAAAATATCGTGTATTATGATAAAATAACATATTAGGAACATAAAATACACTTATCTCTAATTACTGACAGCAAAATAAGATATTTTTGTAAAAGCTAATTTAGTGACCACATCATTTTTACAGGAAATGGTAGAATGCCATTTATTGGTTCGTTTCGTCTTCAGTATTGTGTTCTACTCAATAAACGACGATATTGTGCGCTATTACGTCAGGGTGACGTAATAATAGCTGTCTTTCACTTGTTTGAAAATTTCTTTATTTTATGTATTAGCCCATCAATGGTGCAGACATAGCTAAAACCCGGGTTTTGATACCCGTGGTAAGCAGAACACAAATAGCCCATTATGTGCTTTGTGCTTAATTCTAAAGAAATATATATATAATTGTTTTCGAATAAAAAAAAAAATTTTTTTCAATAGAAATGTTAAAGTCCTCAAGAAAACTGGGATAATACAAAACTGAAATAACAACAAATATGTACTTCTAATCTTCGATCCGGTTTATATAAATATGTAAAGTACAATAGACAGTTCTAGTCATTTCGTTGTGGGAAGTCACGTTACTTATCTGTTTATGTGTAATATGATTCCAAATATGTTTTCACTGCAATGATTAAAAATTATTTTGTATAGAGGTGTACAAAGAAGTGTCTCCCTTCATATATGTTATTAATTTGTTATATATATTTTATTATATAACAGAAAAATGTGTTAAATTATATGTTTTTAAAATGCGGTTGTTGTTTTGAGTTAAGGACAAAGCTACACAATGGGCTATCCGTGCTCTGCCCACCACGAATATCGAAACGCGGTTTTTAGCGTTGTAATTCCGCAGACATGTCACTTAGCCACTGGTTGGCTTTCAAAATGCACTCTACAAGATCCGTTGAATTATTATTTCAATTTTAACACTGGCTTTTATAATTAAATAACAGGCAACACAGAGTTAATGAGAGGGCTGTTAGAATTCTATGCATGTCTGTGTCACCTGTACTTTAAATATAAGTTTTGCTGCCCTAAAGAAATGTTGACAACGTTCACATGAAAATTTAACACTGGAGTTGTTAACTTGTAGTTTCATTAAAATGTTGTAATTTTTGTTAAGCCTACTTACGTCGTTCCATAAAGTAACATTTCTTCCATGCACTAGGATATTTTTTATGAGTATTTTGTGCTAATATAATACTTTCTGTCAGTTTTTGTAAGTTCATACCTTGTTAATTTTAGAAATGAAGCAGCTAGTAAGATTTTTATGTTACTCATGATGTGATATCTTTAAAACATTGTGATAAAACCCTAAGCTGTGTATGTATATATACACGTGGAAAGTGTATTAATTATTCTTGTGAGTATTAAAGACAGTGTATGACACATTCCTGTGAGTAGATAACTCGGAATAATATGCAACACACTTTCTACTAATAAAACACACCTTCCATAATACCGCGTAGTTACCAACAGACTATCAATCCCAAATCACGTTCAACACTAAATACTAAATGTATTTAACTGTAGTTACCAGCAGTGCGAAATAAATAATCAAATCACTTGACGTAATGACTAGTTTTTGTTCTTTGTTTTAATTTCGAGCAAAGCTACACCAGGGCTATTTGCGCTAGCCGTTCCTAATATAGCAGTGTAAGATAAGAGGCAGCTCGTCATAACCACCCACCACCAACTCTTGGGCTTCTCTTTTACCAGCGAATAGTAGGATTGACCGTCACATTAAAACGTTCCCCATGGCTGAAAGTGCGTGCACGTTTGGTGTAACGGGGATGCGAACCTGTGACCCTCAGATTACAAGTCGCTCGCCTTAACCCACCTGACCACGATGTGCTAAAAAATTTTGGTGCGGACGTGACTCGAACACACAACCATTTGATATGGAGTCAGACGTGCCACCGGATCGTTTATATTAAGCTCGGAAATGTTTTACAGGCATAAAAATTCAGCGAAAAACCGAAGAATTGGGGTTGTGGGGCCTTCCTGCTTCATTGGTAACTGTTGTGGCACTATATTTGTTTTCGGAAATTGTGACGAATAAAAACTCTTTATAGTTTTGTCTGGTTTGTTCACATTTAAATGAGAACTAATATATCAAATAAATGATAAATGAAACAAATTATTACGACACGTGCGCTACTTTTTAAGTTCATTCGTTATTTTGGCTTAAGCTGATTTTACTTTTCTTTTTCACTTTCAATGTTCTGACTTTAATATATTTTGTAATGCTGGAGATTAAAATGTTTCTAGCTATCAAATTATAATATGGAGTTCGAACAAGTATCACTATCACGTTATTCGTGTTTCTATTCAGAATTTTGTTCAACATTCGGTGAGAAATATTTTACAGAAAGTGAAGAGAGAACTGACCAGAACCACAAATTCGAAACTGCAAATATAGATGTACAGAGAACTTATTTGTTACAGATACTTCCGCAAGGTTACACAGAAACTACTTGCGATGACCGTCTCTAATTTTGAAAGGATAGATTGGAGAAAAAGCAGTCGACCATTAGCACCCATCGCCAAGTTTTGGACTACGCTAACTGAATACTGGGATTTAATAGTCATTACTTTTATAATGCACCCATGACCAAGAAACACGAAACGAACCAGCATGGTAACCATTAGACCATACCCTATTTTACAGGTCTAAAGCATAAAAAATTATAAAGACCGGTAAACAAATACAAGATACCTTCTTAATGTCAGAAAACACATAAGTTCAAAAAATACGTTTAACACAAAAGTACAAAATTATTTCACCTTCAAAAGGTGGACCATCAGGAAGAACAGCATTATTGTTGTTATTTATACGCCTCGAATGAAATTGACAATATGGCGGCTATTAATATGTTATTCGCATATGTTATGATTTAGATTCTTTTCTAATAACCTTCTTCAGAAATATGCTAAAAAAATTCATAAACGGAAATGATTGAAATGAAGCAGCTAGTAAGATTTTTATGTTACTTATGATGTGATATCTATAAAACATTGTGATATAACCCTAAGCTGTGTATATACGTACACGTGGAAAGTGTATTAATTATTCTTGTGAGTATTAAAGACAGTGTATGACACATTCCTGTGAGTAGATAACTCGGAATAAAATGCAACACACTTTCTACTAATAACACACACCTTCCATAATACCGCGTAGTTACCAAAACACGATCAATCCCAAATCACGTTCAACACCAAATACTAAATGTATTTAACTGTAGTTACCAGCAGTCTGAATTAAATAAACAAACCACTTGAAGTGATGACTAGTTTTTGTTTTTATGTTTCAATTTCGCGCAAAGCTACACGAGGGCTATCTGCGTTAGCCGTTCATAACTTTGCAGTGTTTTCTTAAAGGGAATGCAGTTTGTCATCACTACCCATCGATAACTCTAGGGCTTTTCTTTTACCAGCGATTAGTAGGATTGACCGAAACATAATGACGCCGCACGGTTGAAAAGGCAAGCACGTTTGGTGTGACGGGGATGCGAACCCGCGACTCTCAGATCATAAGTCGCTCGCCTAAACCTAACTGGCCATGTCGGGCCAAAACAATTATGATCCGGACGTGACTCGAACACGCAACCTTCTGATCTGGAGTCAGACGCGCTACAATTGCGCCACCGAACCGTTCGCGGAAATTTCGGAAAAATTTTACAAACATTACAATTCAGCAAAAAACGAAAGAAATGGGGTGGGGTGGGGCCTTCCTGCTTCATAAGTTTCTGTAGTGGCACAATATTTGTTTTTGGAAATTGTGACGAATAAAAACTCTCAATAGTTTTGTCTAGTTTGTATAGTTTTACATATTATTGTACTAACAAAAGCTTTGAAAGACAGTTATATTACATATAATTAGTTAACATAAGAAATCTATAGTAGCTCTAATTTCTCAGATATTTTGCAAGTATATGTTGTCTAAACTGTACACGGATAAAAAGCATTCACACACCTAGTTATGGAAGTTGAACTGTAAATGATCTGAATGTATTATAAGGACAATATTCGCTCGTTATAATATACGTTCAATACGATGCTTCAACCAATCACGCAATGACGCCTATGCTAAATCAGCCAATCGTTGATAAACGTCAGATGTATTGCCACGAAAATCCCAATACTTAGACCTCACGCGTCTGTACTTTACGATAAAAATGCACAGTTTTCACACTAGAGAATACAAAAGATTCCTATTTGTGTATGTGTTTATATATTTCGAAATTTACTATCTGTTAAAAAATTTATTTACCTTTCTACCTGTTGAGTTTTTTTTTTGGCTAATCTAAGATTTTTTCCATCATTCGTTTCTTTATTAGATATGTATATAAAAGTGATCGAGGCTGGTATTGTTTCTATATTTAATGCATTAGTGGCACATCTAAAAATCAGGTTTCGATACCCGCACTACAGGTGCGACATTAGGCTTAACAAAAAAGAGTGGTTAACATCTCATATAACGCGCTTTCTCTCGATTGTTAGCGTAAATCTGATAATTTCCTGAAAATATTGTTCGATTTTTAACCCTAGGATTATCGAAGGGGTATGAACCCCGTCGGGTTTATAAAAAATTATAAACAATCAATAAACAATTTGCTTTCTCGTGGGTCTGTGACTTTGTTAACAACAAGACTTTTAATAGCACAAATGACTTTCACTCTTGGGCTATTCCGTTACCACGAATA
The DNA here is from genome assembly GCA_011833715.1 of Carcinoscorpius rotundicauda. NCBI lineage: Eukaryota > Metazoa > Arthropoda > Merostomata > Xiphosura > Limulidae > Carcinoscorpius > Carcinoscorpius rotundicauda. Next base: position 44,184,482 of record CM022406.1, on the reverse strand, counting down.
GTGGGATTAACCGTCATATTATAATACTTTCACGACTGAAAGGTTTGGTTTTTAATTTCGCGCAAAACTACACGGGGGCTATCTGTGCTCACCGTCCCCAATTTAGTAGTGTAAGACCAGAGGAAAGGCACCTAGTCATCACCACCCTCACATTACAACGTACCCACAGTGGAAAGTGCAAGCAAGTTTGGTGCGACAGACATACAAACCCGCGACCCTCAGAATAGGAGTCGAATGCCTTAACCACCTGGTGATGCCGGACCAAGACAAGAGAGAAGACAACTAGTCATCACTACCCATCCTCTATTCTTGGGTTACTCTTTAACCAACGAATAGTGGATTAAGCGAAATAATTAATCGTCTCTCGACTGAAGAAATAATGAAACTAATTATGTAAAAGAAATAAATATATATGTTTCATTTTATTTTATAAAATACAAAGTATGTGTTCTCACTGTAAATAAACACAGTTACTTTGAATAAGCTATGTTATCTAGATTTGTAATAATTACACCTGTTCGGTATTCTTTGTACCGAAGAACCAACTGTTCCACATCTACCTATTCAAACATCTGTGTTTATTGTTTAACTTTGAAATGTTTGGAATAATATCTCTCCCCATTAAATCTTTGGAACATTCAGAACGCATGTATACATCAACACAGGATAAGTTACATATATTAGTCGGGTTTTGATAAAATGTTCGATACGAGTCTAAATAGACCTGTACTGTCGAGAAACACTTTGTTATCGTAACATTTTGTGGTCTTAAATTCCTCATGTATGCGACAACAGAATGAAGAAAAAACACATTTACATTCACGTAGAAGTTGTTCTGTAAGAAGTACTCCTGATGTGGTGACTTCAGAGGTGAAGTGTTGTCAGAAATAAGTTTTTATTATTAGAATGTTAAGAACAGAAGTAATTTTTAAACCTTACCAAAGTGTCTAAATCTATCCAATACGTAACAAAAATACTGAAAAGAAGTTCCCTCAGGCGTTGAATACGGCCACCTAGCGGCGATATTACATTACTTTCACTTGGGGAGAAATTATCAATAAAGCTTCAAATCGTCAGATTTTAATTACACGTGAAGGGTATTATTATTACTAAATAACTAGAGCAAAAGCGTAAAGTTGGGGTGAGTGGCACCAGGTTTTCTTGACCGAGTGAGCTGTGACACATGTTCACCCACTACAATCAAGGTCCAAGCCTTTCCTCAGACGAATACTTTTTCCGAGAGTAATTTCCATAGTTTTTTTACTAGTTTATTGGAACAAAATAAAAAGTAAGGTTCTGCTTCATTGGTTATTGCAGTGGCACAATATTTGTTTTCGGAAATTGTGACGAATAAAAACTCTTAATAGTTTTGTGTGGTTTGTATAATTTTAGATATTATTGTACTAACAAATGCTTTGAAAGACGATGATATTACGTGTAATTACTTAACATAAGAAAGCTGTCAACCCGGGTACCTGAAAAATATTAATAATGTTTGAAGTATTTGATTATTGGCTTCAAAGCCCACATTTAAATGAGAATTAATATATCAAATAAATGACAAATCAAACAAATTATTACGACTCGTGCGCTACTTTTCGTGCTCACTAGTTGTTTAGGCCACAGCCGATTTTACTTTTCTTTTTCACTTTCAATGTCTTTGAAGACGTCTGGGAGCCCACTTTATCCAACTCGTGAGATACCTGGTAGTGCCAATGATAAATAATATTATATCATAAAGTTAAAAACATATTCGAGAGGTGGAGACACAATAAGGAACAGTTTCTACAAAATACGGAATTATGTAACAAAACGTGGCTGAATTAGCTCAAACCTTAAAATTATGAACTGACGGTAACTTAGGTCTAATAGTAAAACAGATATGTAAGTCACTGTCGACTTCCAAATAATTATATTCCTCTTCAAAATTTTACTGCTTTCTGTTTATGGTGTCTTCGTTAGAACACTTCATATTTATGTGAACTTCTGAAACTTCTTACATTTTTATTGACATTACATCCAGTGTTACTTGAAACTTTTGACAATATTTGTCATTACACTCTTATCAAATTCTTTGTTGTTAATTTTCAGTTTTAGGCTTTCTAGTTTTCCTAGATATTTTATGTAATGAAGGATCATAAAAAAATTCCAAAAATGTATGTCTTTTGATGGTCAAGTACCCAAATTTCTAGGATTAACCTTTCAAATTATTATCACTTTTATTTATCAAACACGCTCACTTGAAGAAATTGAATTGTCTGGGGTCATTCACAATTATAAATGGCCTGTAGAAAATATAAAGCAACCCAGTTCTAATAACTTCATTTAAAAAAATGATGGTGGATTTTTTATTGAACCGTAATTACAGGATTTTTCACAAACAGTCTTAACAACAACTGTTTTCACATAACTTCTAGAACAAGAATTTCTAAAACTCATTTTCCAAAACTATCAAGGGTCTTAGCAGATGCTTTACTGTATCTTTAGTTGGATACCATTTGTAGATACCATTTATAAAATATTTGTGTTTTCTAATGGTGGTGGGGGGGTGATGATGGGTATGAGCCCCAAAACTTCAACCACCGTATGAAATTAAAACAGACTATTAAACACTACTAGAGAAATATAAAAATGCTTTTAATAAATCATACAGTCTACTCTTATAACAAATATGAAATGGCTATTAAAACTGAATCCTTTTATCGGTTTAATGGGAAACACAGACTTACTGAGAGGACTGTTAGAATTATTTGCATGTCTGTGCCACCTGTCCTTTTTGAGATGCAAGTTTTGTTGCACTAAAGAAATGTTAACAACGTTCACAAAAAACTTTAGACTGTAGCAGTTAACTTGTAGTTTTATTAAAATGTTGTAATTTTTGTTAAGCCTACTTCCGTCGTTCCATAAAGTAACATTTCTTCCATGCACTAGGATATTTTTTATGTGTATTTTGTGCTAATATAATACTTTCTGTCAGTTTTTGTAAGTTCATACCTTGTTAATTTTAGAAATGAAGCAGCTAGTAAGATTTTTATGTTACTTATGATGTGATATCTTTAAAACATTGTGATATAACCCTAAGCTGTGTATATACGTACACGTGGAAAGTGTATTAATTATTCTTGTGAGTATTAAAGACAGTGTATGACACATTCCTGTGAGTAGATAACTCGGAATAATATGCAACACACTTTCTAGTAATAAAACACACCCTCCATAATACCGCGTAGTTACCAACATACTATCAATCCCAAATCACGTTCAACGCCAAATACTAAATGTATTTAACTGTAGTTACCAGCAGTCTGAATTAAATAAACAAACCACTTGAAGTGATGACTGGTTTTTGATTTTTTATTTCAATTTCTACACGAAGGCTATCTGCGTTAGCCGTTCATAATTTTGCAGTGTTTTCTTAAAGGGAATGCAGTTTGTCATCACTACCCATCGCCAACTGTAGGGCTTTTCTTTTACCAGCGATTAGTAGGATTGACCGAGACATAATGACGCCGCACGGTTGAAAAGGCAAGCACGTTTCGTGTGACGAGGATGCAAACCCACGACCCTCAGATAACAAGTCGCTCGCCTAAACCTACCTGGACCTGTCGGGCCAAAATAATTTTGATCCGGACGTGACTCGAACACGCAACCTTCTGATCTGGAGTCAGACGCGGTACCATTGTGCCACCGAACCGTTCGTGGTGAATTCGGAAATGTTTTACAAACATTACAAGTCAGAGAAAAAAGAAAGAAATGGGGTGGGGTGGGGCCTTCCTGCTTCATAAGTTTCTGTAGTGACACAATATTTGTTTTTGGAAATTGTGACGAATAAAAACTCTCAATAGTTTTGTCTAGTTTGTATAGTTTCACATATTATTGTACTAACAAAAGCTTTGAAAGACAATTATATTACATATAATTAGTTAACATAAGAAATCTATAGTAGCTGTAGTTTCTCAGATATTTTGCCAGTATATGTTGTCTAAACTGCAAACGGATAAAAAGCATTCACACACTTAGTTATCGAAGTTGAACTGTAAATGTTTTGAATGTATTATAAGGACAATATTCGCTCGTTATAATATACGTTCAATGCGATGCATCAACCAATCACGCAATGACGCGTTTCTAAATAAGCCAATCGTTCATAAACATCAGATGTATTGCCACGAAAATCTTATTACTTAGACCTCACGCGTCTGTACTTTACGATAAAAATGCACAGTTTTCACACTAGAGTATACAAAAGATTCCTATTTGTGTATGTGTTTGTATATTTCGAAATTTACTATCTGTTAAAAATTTATTTACCTTTCTACCTGTTGAGTTTTTTTTTTGGCTAATCTAAGATTTTTTCCATCATTCGTTTCTTTATTAGATATGTATGTAAAAGTGATCGAGGCTGGTATTGTTTCTATATTTAATGCATTAGTGGCACATCTAAAAATCAGGTTTCGATACCCGCACTACAGGTGCGACATTAGGCTTAAGAAAAAAAGTGGTTAACATCTCATATAACGTGCTTTCTCTCGATTGTTAGCTTAAATCTGATAATTTCCTGAAAATATTGTTCGATTTTTAACCCTAGGATTACCGAAGGAATATGAACCCCGTCGGGTTTATAAAAAATTATAAACAATCAATAAACAATTTGCTTTCTCGTGGGTCTATGACTTTGTTAACAACAAGACTTTTAATAGCACAAATAACTTTCACTCCTGGGCTATTCCGTTACCACGAATAGTGGGATTAACCGTCATATTATAATACTTCCACGACTGAAAGGTTTGGTTTTTAATTTCGCGCAAAACTACACGGGGGCTATCTGTGCTCACCGTCCCCAATTTAGTAGTGTAAGACCAGAGGGAAGGTACCTCGTCATCACCACCCTCACATTACAACGTACCCACACTGGAAAGTGCAAGCAAGTTTGGTGCGACAGGCATACAAACCCGCAACCCTGAGAATAGGAGTCGAATGCTTTAACCACCTGGTGATGCCGGACCAAGACAAGAGAGAAGACAACTAGTCATCACTACCCATCCTCTATTCTTGGGTTACTCTTTAACCAACGAATAGTGGATTAAGCTAAATAATTAATCGTCTCTCGACTGAAGAAATAATTAAACTAATTATGTAAAAGAAATAAATGTATATGTTTCTTTTTTTTTATAAAATACAAAGTATCTGTTCTCACTGTAAATAAACACAGTTACTTTGAATAAGCTATGTTATCTGGATTTGTAATATTTACACCTGTTCGGTATTCTTTGTACCGAAGAACCAACTGTTCCACATCTACCTATTCAAACCTCTGTGTTAATTGTTTAACTTTGAAATGTTTGGAATAATATCTCTCCCCATTAAATCTTTGGAACATTCAGAACGCATGTATACATCACCACAGGATAACTCTTATATATTGGTCGGATTTTGATGAAATGTTAGATAAGAGTCTAAATAGACCTGTGCTGTCGAGAAACACTTTGTTATCGTAACATTTTGTGGTCTTAAGTTCCTCATGTATGCGACAACAGAGTGAAGAAAAACACATTTACATTCACGTAGAAGTTGTTCTGTAAGAAGTACTCCTGATGTGGTGACTTCAGAGGTGAAGTGTTGTTCAGAAATAAGTTTTTATTATTATAATGTGAAGAACAGAAGTAATTTTTAAACCTTACCAAAGAGTCGAAATCTGTCCAATACGTAACAAAAATACTGAAAAGAAGTTCCCTCACGCGTTGAATACGGCCACCTAGCGGCAATATTACAGGACTTTCACTTGGGAAGTAATTATCAATAAAGCTTAAAATCGTCAGATTTTAATTACACGTGAAGGGTATTATTATTAAATAACTACAGGAAAAGCGTAAAGTTGGGGTGAGTGGCACAAGGCTTTCTTGACCGAGTGAGCTGTGACACATGTTCACCCACTACAATCGAGGTCCAAGCCTTTCCTTAGACGAATACTTTTTCCGAGAGTAATTTTCATAGTTTTTGTACTAGTTTCAGTGGAACAAAATAAAAAGTAAGGTTCTGCTTCATTGGTTACTGTAATGGCACTATATTTGTTTTCGGAAATTGTGACGAATAAAAACTCTTAATAGTTTTGTGTGGTTTGTATAATTTTAGATATTATTGTACTAACAAATGGTTTGAAAGACGGTGATATTACGTGTAATTACTTAACATAAGAAAGCTGTCAACTCGGGTACCTGAAAAATATTTATACCGTTTGAAGTATTTGATTATTGGCTTCAAAGCCCACATTTAAATGAGAATTAATATATCAAATACATGACAAATCAAACAAATTATTTCGACTCGTGCGCTACTTTTCGTGCTCACCAGTTATTTAGGCTTAAGCCGAATTTACTTTTCTTTTTCACTTTCAATGTCTTTGAAGACGTCTGGGAGCCCACTTTATCCAACTCGTGAGATAACTGGTAGTGCCAATGATAAATAATATTATATCACAAAGTTAAAAACATATTCGAGAGACACAATAAGGAACAGTTTCTACAAAATACGGAATTATGTAACAAAACGTGGCTGAATTAGCTCAAACCTTAAAATTTATGAACTGATGGTAACATAGGTCTGGTAGTAAAAGAGATATGTAAGTCACTGTCGACTTCCAAATAATTATATTCCTCTTCAAAATTTTACTGCTTTCTGTTTATGGTGTCTTCGTTAGAACACTTCATATTTATGTGAACTTTTGAAACTTCTTACATTTTTATTAACATTACATCCAGTGTTACTTGAAACTTTTGACAATATTTGTCATTACACTCTTATCAAATTCTTTGTTGTTTATTTTCAGTTTTAGGCCCTCTAGTTTTCCTAATCTTGATGTTTTCCAAGATATTTTATATGATGAAGGATCATAAAAAAATTCCAAAAATCTATGTTTTTTGATGTCCAAGTACCCAAATTTCTAGGATTAACCATTCAAATTATTATCACTTTTATTCACCAAACACGCTCACTTGAAGAAATTGAATTGTCTGGGGTCATTCACAATTATAAATGGCCTGTAGAAAATATAAAGCAACCCAGTTCTAATAACTTCATTTAAAAAAAATGATGGTGGATTTTTTATTGAACCGTAATTTCAGGATTTTTCACAAACAGTCTTAACAACAACTCTTTTCACATAACTTCTAGAACAAGAATTTCTAAAACTCATTTTCCAAAACTATCAAGGGTCTTAGCAGATGCTTTACTGTACCTTTAGTTGGACGTTTTATTTATCAATAGCCTTTGTAGATACCATTTATAAAATATTTGTGTTTACTTATGGTGGTGTGGGTTGATGATGTGTCTGAGCCCCAAAACTTCAACTACCGTGTGAAATTAAAACAGACTATTAAACACTACTAGAGAAATATAAAGATGCTTTTAATAGATCATGCAGTCTACTCTTATAACAAATATGAACTGGCTATTAAAACTGAATGCTTTTATCGGTTTAATGGGAAACACAGACTTACTGAGAGGACTGTTAGAATTATTTGCATGTCTGTGCCACCTGTCCTTTTTGAGATGCAAGTTTTGTTGCACTAAAGAAATGTTAACAACGTTCACAAAAAACTTTAGACTGTAGCAGTTAACTTGTAGTTTTATTAAAATGTTGTAATTTTTGTTAAGCCTACTTACGTCGTTCCATAAAGTAACATTTCTTCCATGCACTAGGATATTTTTTATGAGTATTTTGTGCTAATATAATACTTTCTGTCAGTTTTTGTAAGTTTATACCTTGTTAATTTTAGAAATGAAGCAGCTAGTAAGATTTTTATGTTACTCATGATGTGATATCTTTAAAACATTGTGATATAACCCTAAGCTGTGTATATACGTACACGTGGAAAGTGTATTAATTATTCTTGTGAGTATTAAAGACAGTGTATGACACATTCCTGTGAGTAGATAACTCGGAATAATATGCAACACACTTTCTACTAATAAAACACACCTTCCATAATACCGCGTAGTTACCAACATACTATCAATCCCAAATCACGTTCAACGCCAAATACTAAATGTATTTAACTGTAGTTAACAGCAGTCTGAATTAAATAAACAAACCACTTTAAGTGATGACTAGTTTTTGTTCTTTTGTTTCAATTTCGCGCAAAGCTACACGAGGGCTATCTGCGTTAGCCGTTCATAATTTTGCAGTGTTAACTCAGAGGAAAAGCAGTTTGTCATCACTACCCACCGCCAACTCTTGTGCTTTTCTTTTACCAGTGAATGGGACCATTGACCGAGACATAAGGACGCCGCACGGTTGAAAAGGTGTGGTGTGACGGGGATGCAAACTCGCGACCCTCAGATCACAAGTCGCTCGCCTAAACCTACCTGGACCTGTCGGGCCAAAATAATTTTGATCCGGACGTGACTCGAACACGCAACCTTCTGATCTGGAGTCAGACGCGCTACCATTGCGCCACCGAACCGTTCGTGGCGAATTCGGAAATGTTTTACAAACATTACAAGTCAGAGAAAAAAGAAAGAAATGGGGTGGGGTGGGGCCTTCCTGCTTCATAAGTTTCTGTAGTGACACAATATTTGTTTTTGGAAATTGTGACGAATAAAAACTCTCAATAGTTTTGTCTAGTTTGTATAGTTTCACATATTATTGTACTAACAAAAGCTTTGAAAGACAATTATATTACATATAATTAGTTAACATAAGAAATCTATAGTAGCTGTAGTTTCTCAGATATTTTGCCAGTATATGTTGTCTAAACTGCACACGGATAAAAAGCATTCACACACTTAGTTATCGAAGTTGAACTGTAAATGTTTTGAATGTATTATAAGGACAATATTCGCTCGTTATAATATACGTTCAATGCGATGCATCAACCAATCACGCAATGACGCGTTTCTAAATAAGCCAATCGTTCATAAACATCAGATGTATTGCCACGAAAATCTTATTACTTAGACCTCACGCGTCTGTACTTTACGATAAAAATGCACAGTTTTCACACTAGAGAATACAAAAGATTCCTATTTGTGTATGTGTTTGTATATTTCGAAATTTACTATCTGTTAAAAATTTATTTACCTTTCTACCTGTTGAGTTTTTTTTTGGCTAATCTAAGATTTTTACCATCATTCGTTTCTTTATTAGATATGTATGTAAAAGTGATCGAGGCTGGTATTGTTTCTATATTTAATGCATTAGTGGCACATCTAAAAATCAGGTTTCGATACCCGCACTACAGGTGCGACATTAGGCTTAAGAAAAAGAGTGGTTAACATCTCATATAACGTGCTTTCTCTCGATTGTTAGCGTAAATCTGATAATTTCCTGAAAATATTGTTCGATTTTTAACCCTAGGATTACCGAAGGGGTATGAACCCCGTCGGGTTTATAAAAAATTATAAACAATCAATAAACAATTTGCTTTCTCGTGGGTCTATGACTTTGTTAACAACAAGACTTTTAATAGCACAAATAACTTTCACTCCTGGGCTATTCCGTTACCACGAATAGTGGGATTAACCGTCATATTATAATACTTCCACGACTGAAAGGTTTGGTTTTTAATTTCGCGCAAAACTACACGGGGGCTATCTGTGCTCACCGTCCCCAATTTAGTAGTGTAAGACCAGAGGGAAGGCACCTAGTCATCACCACCCTCACATTACAACGTACCCACACTGGAAAGTGCAAGCAAGTTTGGTGCGACAGGCATACAAACCCGCGACCCTGAGAATAGGAGTCGAATGCCTTAACCACCTGGTGATGCCGGACCAAGACAAGAGAGAAGACAACTAGTCATCACTACCCATCCTCTATTCTTGGGTTACTCTTTAACCAACGAATAGTGGATTAAGCTAAATAATTAATCGTCTCTCGACTGAAGAAATAATTAAACTAATTATGTAAAAGAAATAAATGTATATGTTTCTTTTTTTTTATAAAATACAAAGTATCTGTTCTCACTGTAAATAAACACAGTTACTTTGAATAAGCTATGTTATCTGGATTTGTAATATTTACACCTGTTCGGTATTCTTTGTACCGAAGAACCAACTGTTCCACATCTACCTATTCAAACCTCTGTGTTAATTGTTTAACTTTGAAATGTTTGGAATAATATCTCTCCCCATTAAATCTTTGGAACATTCAGAACGCATGTATACATCACCACAGGATAACTTACATATATTGGTCGGGTTTTGATGAAATGATTGATAAGAGTCTAAATAGACCTGTGCTGTCGAGAAACACTTTGTTATCGTAACATTTAGTGGTCTCAAATTCCTCATGTATGCGACAACAGAGTGAAGAAAAAACACATTTACATTCACGTAGAAGTTGTTCTGTAAGAAGTACTCCTGATGTGGTGACTTCAGAGGTGAAGTGTTGTTCAGAAATAAGTTTTTATTATTATAATGTGAAGAACAGAAGTAATTTTTAAACCTTACCAAAGTGTCGAAATCTGTCCAATACGTAACAAAAATACTGAAAAGAAGTTTCCTCACGCGTTGAATACGGCCACCTAGCGGCGATATTACAGGACTTTCACTTGGGAAGTAATTATCAGTAAAGCTTAAAATCGTCAGATTTTAATTACACGTGAAGGGTATTATTATTAAATAACTACAGGAAAAGCGTAAAGTTGGGGTGAGTGGCACAAGGCTTTCTTGACCGAGTGAGCTGTGACACATTTTCACCCACTACAATCAAGGTCCAAGCCTTTCCTTAGACGAATACTTTTTCCGAGAGTAATTTTCATAGTTTTTGTACTAGTTTCAGTGGAACAAAATAAAAAGTAAGGTTCTGCTTCATTGGTTACTGTAATGGCACTATATTTGTTTTCGGAAATTGTGACGAATAAAAACTCTTAATAGTTTTGTGTGGTTTGTATAATTTTAGATATTATTGTGCTAACAGATGCTTTGAAAGACGATGATATTACGTGTAATTACTTAACATAAGAAAGCTGTCAACTCGGGTACCTGAAAAATATTAATACCGTTTGAAGTATTTGATTATTGGCTTCAAAGCCCACATTTAAATGAGAATTAATATATCAAATACATGACAAATCGAACAAATTATTACGACTCGTGCGCTACTTTTCGTGCTCACCAGTTATTTAGGCTTAAGCCGAATTTACTTTTCTTTTTCACTTTCAATGTCTTTGAAGACGTCTGGGAGCCCACTTTATCCAACTCGTGAGATAACTGGTAGTGCCAATGATAAATAATATTATATCACAAAGTTAAAAACATATTCGAGAGACACAATAAGGAACAGTTTCTTCAAAATACGGAATTATGTAACAAAACGTGGCTGAATTAGCTCAAACATTAAAATTTATGAACTGACGGTAACTCAGGTCTGATAGTAAAACAGATATGTAAGTCACTGTCGACTTCCAAATAATTATATTCCTCTTCAAAATTTTACTGCTTTCTGTTTACGGTGTCTTCCTCAGAACACATCATATTTATGTGAACTTTTGAAACTTCTTACATTTTTATTAACATTACATCCAGTGTTACTTGAAACTTTTGACAATATTTGTCATTACACTCTTATCAAATTCTTTGTTGTTTATTTTCAGTTTTAGGCCCTCTAGTTTTCCTAATCTTGATGTTTTCCAAGATATTTTATATGATGAAGGATCATAAAAAATTTCCAAAAATCTATGTTTTTTGATGTCCAAGTACCCAAATTTCTAGGATTAACCTTTCAAATTATTATCACTTTTATTCACCAAACACGCTCACTTGAAGAAATTGAATTGTCTGGGGTCATTCACAATTATAAATGGCCTGTAGAAAATATAAAGCAACCCAGTTCTAATAACTTCATTTAAAAAAAATGATGGTGGATTTTTTATTGAACCGTAATTTCAGGATTTTTCACAAACAGTCTTAACAACAACTCTTTTCACATAACTTCTAGAACAAGAATTTCTAAAACTCATTTTCCAAAACTATCAAGGGTCTTAGCAGATGCTTTACTGTACCTTTAGTTGGACGTTTTATTTATCAATAGCCTTTGTAGATACCATTTATAAAATATTTGTGTTTACTAATGGTGGTGTGGGTTGATGATGTGTATGAGCCCCAAAACTTCAACTACCGTATCAAATTAAAACAGACTATTAAACACTACTAGAGAAATATAAAGATGCTTTTAATAGATCATGCAGTCTACTCTTATAACAAATATGAACTGGCTATTAAAACTGAATGCTTTTATCGGTTTAATGGGAAACACAGACTTACTGAGAGGACTGTTAGAATTATTTGCATGTCTGTGCCACCTGTCCTTTTTGAGATGCAAGGATTGTTGCACTAAAGAAA